>OY728132.1:1261916879-1263116879 GCA_963277665.1 Viscum album | reverse complement strand
TGGGTGGTGGGTTTCAGAGGAGATCTGCATTGGGTCGACAGAATCGGGGGAGACAAGAGGTGACACATCGAGCCGGTAGTCGTACATTCAGTGTGCATAGAGAGCGTCTAGTAAGTACTTTTTTTAATATTTTATACAACTTTAAATATAAACAATTTATTTTATATTCATATAGAAAGCCGAGCAGCCCGGTATTTCGGCGTACGACATTTATCAGAGGATGTACACTGACCCGACTACTGGAGAGATTAGAGGTGACCGCCAGCGTCATATTTTGGTCAGTATTATTTTCTTTTTATTTTGCAAATTAAATGCATATAATATTTTCATTATTTTAATTTCTAATTGAATCTTAAGTAGTCATATGAGGCCGTGAACTCTCAGACACATGCTGAGAGTCAAGACGAGACGAGTGATCAGACTAGTGCCCACCATTTTGATGAGACGGCATGGATGCAGGAGACCCAATATGGATTCAAAAAGGGCCGAGTAGTTGGTATCGACTCCCATTTGACTCTTACAGCTTATTATGGTACTACTACGATGTCGGCATCCAGCTCGAGAGGAGCTCGTGGAGAGACATCATCTTCTGCCTCATAGTATCAGGAGCAACTGCATGCTCAGAGTCAGCGTATAGAGGATTTGCATTAGGGGCAGGAGAAGATGCGTCAGCAGCATAATAAGAAGATGCATTGATGGCAGTAGCAGATGCGTCAGTAGCAGGATGAGGAGAGACGTCGATATGAGGAGCAACATCAGGAGTATATGGAGTATATGCGCCGTTTGAATCATAGTTTAGGGATGAAGTTTCCTCCACCACATCCTCCAGGTCCTCCAGATTATCCACCCCCAGTGTTTTTTAGATGTAATAAACATTTGAGTTTGTAGTTTATTGTCATATTAACTATTTACAATTCCTCTTTCAATTGGTACGAATATTACATGATTTAATTTGTTTTTATTTTTTTAATATATTATTACATACTAGTATTATTTTTAATGTCTGCTTATTTTAGTAATATTACTTTTAATATTTTATATTTATTGTTAATATTGAGAAGTTTATAATTTTATAATTTTATTAATATTAATAATATTAATATTATTTTTTCATAAATATGTATGTTTATTTTAATAATAATATTATTATATTAATTTTTTATATTAATAATATTAGTACTATTATTTTTATTTTTTGATATTAATATTTCATAATATATAATACTATATTATTTATATTCATGTTATTATTATTTTTTGATATTAATATTTTATAATTATAATATATATATATTTTATTATTAATATTATAATAATATAATTTATTTATATTATTAATATTAATATTATTATTATATAGATAGTTTAATAATAATAATATTATATTATTTTTTTATATTATTAATATTAGTATTATTATATTATATTATATTATTTATATTATATTATTATTATTTTATATTAATATTTCATAATTATATTTTATATATATTTTTGTTTATATTATAATAATATAATTTTTTTATATTATTAATAATATTATTATTTTTATATAATATTATACGATTTGTATTAATTATTTTATTTTATTTATTTGTTTTTAATATTTGCGACAGGTACATTTGCGACGGGAATTTCCATCATAAATGTTTTTACAGTACAATTTGCGACGGGATGAATACCCGTCGGGAAAACCTTTCTGCGATGGTCCGTCGCAAATACCTTCGTCGCAAGTATTTTTTTAAATTTCGCATTTGCAACGGGATTCTGACCCGTCACAACTAATATATCTCTGATGGCCCGTCGCAAATACCTTTTTTATATATAAACGAAAACTTCTTTACGACGGGGGACAAATACCGTTGCAAATAATTTTTTTACGACGAGACCGCCGCAAAAACACCTATTTGCGATGCCATTTTCGGCAACGGGCGATTTGCGACAGAGCCCCGTTGCAAAAGGCCTTTTTCCACGGGAGCCCATCGCAAATCGCCCATCGCAAATATTCAGTTTTCCTGTAATGAATGTATCTTTATACATATATTTATTTATCTTATTAATATCATTTTAAATAGACAACTGCTTTTTTAATATTTTTGATATTTCTATTTATCCCTTATGCCTTATTTGTCCTAGTTTTTTTATTTGAAAAAGGAATGAGGACCCCATTTATATACTTACCACATTTCATCTTATGTTATATTTTAATGAAGAATTACTGGGGATAAGGACTTGTTATATTCAGATTATTAGATTAAATATGTACTAGGAAAAAAAAATTACATCAAATTATCAAAAAGTAGGAACTAATTATACTTAGTGTTGTCAAAATTTGGGTATAAGTTTCTCATAATTTTATGGGATAAAATTGAAGAAGTTTTAGGAATATAAAAAAAAATATATATAAATATAGTAGATATTTTTTATACTAAACCTGATACATTTTTTATGTTTTCAACATATAGACTTTTTTTATATCTTTATTTTATTTATTATAGAATAAAACAATATTTATTTATGTTCTATATTATTTCTTTAGTATAAAAAAGTTAAAAGTGTGATTATAAATTATTTAATAGTTGAATTAATTCCTTTTGACTCTATATTTATCATTGAAGGTAATTATCAAAAATAATATGACCCGTTCGGGCACGTGGGGGGACTCCACGCAGGGGACAACTTGTCTGCGGGGAAACTGGTGGCCAGAGCCTAACCCAGTTGTCACATTTGGTATCAGATGTGGTACCCAGCCTTAAATATGATGCACTGTCTGGGTTGAGATGTAGGGCTCACAATGAGGACATTGTGCTCTAAAGGGGTGGGGGGAGGGTGAATGTAACACTCCCAAATGACAAAGGATTAATGGATAAATGATATGAATCATGTCAACAAGGTGGAACTTCCTTTTTAGGAGACCACCTGATAAAAACTCCATAGTTAAGCATGATTGACTTAGAGTAGTGATCAGGATGGGTGACTTTCTGGGAAATTTCCTAGGGTGTGTGTGAGTAAAGATAAATCACACCAGAAAGGAAATGTGTTGGCCTATGGGGACTATCATTAGTCAGATGGCCCATTCAGGCATTTGGTTGGGCCCCAGGGTGGGGACCACGTGTCTGTGGGGAAACTGGTGGGTGGAGCCTAGTAGTCACATTATATTTTGTAATATTTCTTCAAGGGGAGAATAAATAGTGTCTCATACAGATTCATTTATATGGTTTTATCTGGTACATCAATTTTCTTGTAAAACTCAATGAGCATTTTTTTTATTTATACCTTAATGTACAATGTAATGTGGTCAAAAGGAGGATATTATTAGTTCATCCTCTAGATAAAAAGATTCTCATATTTTGTAATGGGATGTTTTAATGATCACCAGACACCTAAATTTTAATATAATATATTTATATGAGTTTTTTTAGTATAAAAATGAGAAAATTGAAGATGCATGGCCAAATAGTAAAAGGATATAATGCCATGAAATATAAACCTAACAACAATGGAACTATTAGTGGGAAATTAATATAATGGATGAAACATGTAATAGATTAAAAAAATAATATTATCAAATCTTATAGAATTAATTTAATTAGCATGACTACACATACCAGAGAGAAAAACCAAAGATAAAGGAGAATAAAATAAGTTCAAAACATTGATTATTATTTTTAAGACCTTTATTCATAAATATAAACCTCTTAGTCTTTTGATGAATAGAACATTTTATTTTATGAATAAAGGATGGAAATTTAAAACAATAGTTGAACCTCTATTTCTAAAGGGAAACAAATATATTTTTTCTAGCTTAGGATCTTCTTATATTATCATATTTGAAGTAGTATAATATCTAATGGATGAAAGAGAAATGATTATAAAACAAGCCACACCATCTTCAACGGTTAAATCCATTATGATTAGAAGAAAATCCATGTTAGAATCAACAACTATATTTTCCAATAGATTAATTCATGAATCTATACAATGTTTCAAGGAAGGATCACTTAAAATGTGCATCGATACATATCAATTTTGATTGAGTGAGAGAAAAAAGAAAAAATGAGAGATAAAGAGAGATAATGTATCATTACACCTCTATTTATTTATCTTATTAATCTCATTTTAAAGAGACAAATCCTTTTTTAAGATTTTTGATATTTCTATTTATCCCTTATGCCTGATTTGTCCTAGTTTTTTTATTTGAAAAAGTAATGAGGACCCCATTTATATACTTACAACATTTCATCTTATATTATATGTGAATGAAGAAGTAATAAGTATAATGACTTGTTATATTTAGATTCTTATATTAAATATGCACTAGGGATAAACACTTTTACATCTAATTATCATAATGTAGGAACTAATTATACTTAGTATTGTCGAAATTTGGGTATAAGTCCAACCTATTTTTTTGGTTAAAAATGAAGAAGTTTTAGGAATAATATATATATATATATATATATATATATCGTAGATATTTTTTATACTGAACCACTTACATTTTCTATGTTTTCTCTATATAGACTTTATTTTTATATCTTTATTTTCTTTATTATAGAATAAGACAATATTAATTTATGTTCTATATTATTTCTTTAGTATAAACAAATTAAAAGTGTGATTATAAAGAATGTAATCCCTATTCTCTATATTTTCTCTCAATATCTTTATTATTTACTTATTTATCTTATTTTTGATAATTACCTTCCTTGATAAATATTGAGTCAAAAGGAATTAATTCAACTATTATTGGAAAGTTACTTTATAAAGGTACTCTATCCTAGTAATATCGATCTTAGTTTTATCTACCAATTTTTAATTTTAAGCATCATAGTTCCACGATATGCATACCTTACATTACATCAATTTATTAATTTATGTATAAAGGTTTAATAAATTGGGATTTTTTAAGTTTCTTAAATTCACTGACATCATGAAATATTTCTACCAAGGATAAAAAACATCTTAATAGACTTATCTATCATTCTTATCAATATATTAATCAAATTTATCAAAAAATAACAATATTAATGATTTTTTTCTACAAAATACAATACATGTTGATATCAAGTTTTCCACTCACCTTCCCATCAAACATATCCAAACTCAAAAAAATTTCTAAATATATTATGAACTCATAAAAAATCTCCATAAAAGCTCAATGATTACAAATGTAAATTTAATGAGATTACATTTTTTATAAAAACCATATTTTATAATTTATCTCTTACTTATTAATTTCATAAATAGTTTCAATAAATATGTATTTAGTTTCTATTGTGATAATCAAATCACTTCCTTTTTAAAGGGGTGATATTTCCAACAATTGGTGAGGAGTTAAATTCGGGATTTTAAGTGTTGCAATGGGATTAACCTCATACTTATATTATAATATGATTAAGTAGTTTTAGTGTAAAAATGATCTAATAATTAATTAAAAAATTTTATCCAATGTGATATGATATAATGATGAATTTGGATGTGTCGTATTTTTTTGACCCTTTTTAAAAACCCAAAATATTAATTCAAAATGAACATCTTATATCTCTATGGGATATTTTCCTATAGATACATTTCATTAAAAATATATCAATATCATGTGAAATATTTAAAAATATAGTAGAATAGTTTCTTAAAATATTTTTCTATAATTTGTTAGTTTATGGATGGTTATTTTTTATGTGCTTGAATAATATTCACACAATTCTTAGATAATTTGATTAAAATTTTCTTATTATTAATTTGTAATATTGAAACATTGTGGTTATGGAAGGAATCATTATCATTTACTAGACATTCATAAAGGCGATTTAAATTGATCATATGAAATCAAAAACATATAAGAGCTCCTTTAGATCACCGTGGTGAAAGGTATATGGATATTTCATAGGCATTCATGTTTTTATTATAAATTTGAAAAATAATTTTATATCATTTATTAGTTACCTATATACCTATTATCAAAGTAAATTTTATTATATTTTGATGAATCATATAATAAATCCTTCAAAGTTGTAAAAAAAAATCATTGGCTACACCATATATGATATATTCTAATTAGAAGAATACCATTGTGCATATGTGAGTTCAAATCATCAATTATGTGTGTGAAACTCTTGTAAAAGGGATGATTTTTTAAGAAAATATATTATAAAAAATAAAATATAAAAAATTTATAAAATAAACTACTCCACTATAGAGGGGTTACTTAGTTCAAATAATCTTAAATGATATCTTCTACCTTCTATTGTGGCAGGATATATAGATCATGCATCCATTTAACACTTACTCAACACAAATGATTCCAAACTAAAGTTGCTATAATAGTAACTTTTTTTGGAGAGTTTTAAATTTAGATAAAATATTATAAGGGATTAGAGAATATATTTAAATTCTAATTATCAATATTGTTTATAAATAGTGTGAAAAATGGGAAGGATCTAGAGATTCGTGACTAGTTCCCAAATGAGGAACTATTTTATACAAGTTTTCAGGATTGAACATGGTTATATTACATAGAAAACCATTTTATGAATAAGTAAATATATTCTCATTTCACTTATCAAAAATAAAATTGTTTATTAGAGGGAGAAACCTATTAATTTGGGGACATTCCATCATTATTCAAGTAGTATAGAGATAAAGTTATTTCATGGTGTATGATTGGGTCTAAGGTGGGATATATACAAGACTTTTTTCACTAATTAACTACCCAAGGACACTATGTATTGGACAAGATAGTGTAGAATATACAAATAAAATATTCCTATGTCTTAATCTACATAAAATTAAATGTGAATATATCAAAGCATGAAATCAATACGAAAATGTTTAAAATATTTGAAAGAGAATAAAAATACCTCAACACCTAATAATTGATGTTAAATTATTAAATTTATGGTAAATTAACATTATTGTACCCTTTTTGAAATCATTTTGTAAACATACATCATTACGTGTCTGGATTATATGTTTATATGGTAGTAAGAGATGGAAAATTAAAAAAACAAAAAAAAGGAAGTGATGAAATTTATGAATACTTTTTTTCTCAATTTAGAATCCCTCAATTAGTTATTAGTGAGTGGAGTAAACACTTCAAAATCCCCATACTATAGTGATTTCATGGATGTCGTGTAGTCATATGCAATACAAGTACCCCATATCATCTATAAATGACTAGTCATGTAGATTTATCCAACCCTAAAATAATGTATATTTTATGAAATACAATGATCTAAAATTGGAATGATCAGTGAAAAAAATTAGATTATGCACTTTGGGTTTACATTATGACATTTAAAAATCTTATTTGTACATTAGTATTTTGGATAGTGTATGGGAAGCCAATCTACCAACAGATATTGGGGTATAAATCACATTGGGTCATCAAAATGGTAAAAAAATAATTATATTAAAGAATAATGTGATTATTATAGATAGATGAACTTAAATAGATCTGGAAGGATGTATATAAAAATTACAAAATTAATTCTAAGAAAATAAATATTTAGCATGACTGATGAATAAAGAGAAGGAAATTCAGCCTTAGAGATAATGTTTTAACTCAAAATTAGAGTTTATATATATATAAAATGAACCCATGGTGGTTAGGACAACTTATGGTGATAAAGGTCCACCATTATGGATCTATTTAGATAAAAAAGGTGTATAAGAAACCTTCAAAGTGAATGGATAAAGGATTAAAATAAAATTGGTAAATTCATAGGATGTGTGCACCCTCTATCTCAAATATAAATAAGGGAAAAATGGAAAATATACCTCATGACTTTAAATGAAGTGATTTTTGCTTGGTAAAAAGGTATGTTATTAAAAAACATGTTTTCAAAAAATGTAGGAATATGATAATATTTTTAATTTGGGAATAGTATAATAATGTTTTTTTAAAATATCCCAGGGAAAGTCCCTGGGAGACCTTTAACCCTCTAAAACCCTTCATAATTTGATAAAATGACTTTACAAGAAGTTGAAATTCAAAATATAACACAAAATAAAACGTTTTTAGAAAAGGATAAAACCATAAAATTATGTCCAACCACATTTCTACCCAACTTATCCTACCTTAAATAATGATCACCTACTATTATATGGTGAAGAAAAATCCCTATTTCTGATTGTGAATTTTCTATTAATCTACATGATGACCCTAATATATATGTGTTTATAATTTTTTATTTTAATTAAAATACCAATATTTTCCTAATTATAATTGTTTAGTTGTTTATGGAATACAAATAAGTTTAATTAAGTTTCATATTTTCCTAATGACTTTTAGATGAAATTATATTTTTTGTTTGAAAAAAACAATTTGAAAAGTTTTAAAAGAAAATAAATTTGGAAATCATCGGAGAATTATATGAAGAAAAAATAGGCCAACACGTGGAAAACTCTCAATCAGAAGACAAGCCCCATTGCTACCCTAAACTGAATATGACCATGCCCACTGAGAAGGCCTATATCATGGAATAACAGATCCCCTATGAAGAATGATTCATGGGTATATGAGTGTAATTATATATGTAAAATAGGAGAGACCAATGTGGGTTGGTGTTGGGTATGAGGATTCAGCATAGGCCAGTACAGAGGCTAAAATTTTTATCCTTGAATGAAATAGTTTGTATTATTAAGCAGAGCATGATCCTCTGAAACATTGGTGTGGGATGAGGCATAATAGAGAATTATTCACCACATACCAAAACAATGTCACTTCACCTAGAACACACATTAATCTCCTCATACATATAATTCCACAACCCATAGTTCATTGTTTTCTGATCCCCACCATTGTGATCACCAGAAATCCCTATAAAGACATTGGCTGAGCTTTAATTCACATTAAGGAAGGCCATAATCACCATGTTAGGATTGTGGGAAGCTTGGGAAGGACTGGTGAAGTTGGGAAATATAGGGAAAATTCACTATGATAACGGTAAGGTTTCTTACACCCTTACAATATGTGGAATGAAATTTTAAAAATGAGAATTTTATGTTCACACAGAGTTATGACATCATTTTAGTTTTTTCAATGGGGAAAAGGAGGATAAATCTAGTAATTACACTAGTGTTTTCTTTATTCCAGGGACATGTGAACTTGTGAAGAATAAATCTTAATAGAGGAGAGATTATAATGAATTAAATATATATACAAAGAGGTAAATAAGGTTGATCAACCATTTATTGATCTACAACATGGATATGATGTTGGAGACAAAATTTATCTGGTCTAAGTGCTCATTGAACCATAGAAAAGAGATACATAAGAGTGAAATAGACTAAATATGACTATGGAAAGGAGTGTATTAAGAGATACATAAGTGTCCTATGGTGGATGAAGGAAGTGCATAAAGGTATTAAGATGACCATAGAATGGTATAAAGGAGAGTTAGTTAAAGGTTACGGTTACATGGGTTATGGGTTTGTGGCATTGGTTCTTGAAATTTCATCGAGGTTATTGATTTGGTTGTATATTAAGGGTTTCAATTCAATAATTACTATAGGAGGATTTCTTGAAGGTACTTTTTCCATACTGCATCATACTTTGATGAGAATAAAGGCATGTCAAGGATAAGATGTCCAATGAGTTTGATGTGATGCTATGATATTCTAGGGGATTTAAGAATATAAAATTATGTGGTTTATAGTTGACTAGAGGGAGTTTCACTATGATCATTTCTCTTTCATTGCAGATGTATCCATGGAGGAGATTTTATTTTTATATTTAAATAGCTTGCACCATATATACTGGGTCTATGCCATAGAAAATAATTAAATAAGGTTTTTTAATAATGATACTATTATATTTTAGGAGTTTGAAAGGTTATATTTTTTTGGATACATGCCTCTAATTAACAGTACTTTGATGAAAAAATTTGACCATAGAAGTAAGGATATAATTAAAAGAATAAAGAAATAATAATTTGGATGAGCTATGTGGAGATTGAAGAAGTGATAATGGATTCGACTACCAACAAAGATACTAAAAATTGGCCTTTGTTTTATTTTATGTTATTAATTATGTAATTATGAATTCATATTTTTGTTGATAACATTAATTCATGTAATATTTCTTAGTTATTGAAAAATTTTATTTTATTTTTTTCTTATATTCCCGCTTCTATGTTTCTTAGTTTCTTCATGGCTGATGAACCATTGACCATAAATGAATGAATTCATAGAGGAGGTTTGTTTTGATTGAAGGGGATTTTTACTTTATGTTTTCATTCTACGTACTAGTGATATTTTATAAATATATTGTATTTATTTTTTGTTTACCCTTATTTTATCCCATAATCACCACATGAGAGCAATAATGTCTGGGGTACAAAACATGATCTGATATAAGAGAGTGGGGAGTGAGAGCTGAATCAACTCCACCTCTCACTCAAAGATAGAAATTAATTCACTGATATTAGTTATATATTACCTTAATATAGAGATCATATAGACTGTGTATAATTAGTTTTTTTTGGGAAGCAAAGATAGTTAATTCAATAATTCTTGTGAATTTTAACTAAATCAATTTCATAAGTAAAGATGATAATTTTTTTTAAATGAAAACCTTCCCCCGATATCATTTCTCTTATATTGATCCTTCAAAACTTAGTTTAAGTCTATTTTAATATTAGTTTGTGATTAGTTTAATTAATTTATTTAATTTAGTTTAAGTTATAATTTAGTGATGGAAATATGAATACCTCACAATTAGAAGTTTGTATTGGTTTTGATCAAAACATAAATTCTAAAATTATACCACCTCAGTTAATTAATGATTACCTGAGGCTATTAATGGTTTTCACTAATTCTAGGGAACAATAGAAACTAGAAATATTCAATAAACGGATTGATTAGGTTAAGTATTTCGTTTCCTCATTTATATTTCCTAATTTTTGTTTAGAATTTATCTTTTCTTTATATTTTTATTTTAATTTTCAATTTTACACATTTTTTTTATGGAATTTATTGCTAGATTATCCGATGTATCAGTAATCTTGTACACCACTAATTTATATAAGTCATAAAGATAATTTTATGGAATGGGTGTCACAATATTCCGCATGGTGTTCACAATAAGGAGTGAAATGGAATACTCCTAAACAATATGGGTATGAATACTTCAAGAACCAATATTGGAACAAAACCTACTAATCACTATGTAAAGGAGATCCTAACTTTTAGAATATACAAGGAGAACATCGGAATGAGTAGGATTTTTAACCTAAAAATTTTCAAGAGAAAGGTTTACAAGGGGAGATGATAAACATACTCTTTAAGTAAACTATGATCAATGAAGTGAAAATAAAGGAACATGAAGCAACACTCTAGAAATATGTATATATGATTTAGATAAAAACAAAATTATATAAGAATACTGAATTAACTTTTGAAAAAATATTTTCATGTCTTGATATAGGAATTAAAATCACTGAGAAAAAAAGTAAAGATAGAGGAAGTGTATACTGTTTAAATAGTGATATAAAAGGAATATGAAGATTAAAAATCATCATTTTTTTCATGTAGGAGGAAGAATATAATTCCATGATGGTACCTATTAATGAGATGGGGTCTAAGAGAGAGAATCATTCCTAGGATAAGGGGAATAATAAAAATAAAGTGGGATAATTATTAGAACTTTCTAGAGTATTTAAAAAGAGGTAGACCACACCCCATATTTTGAACAATACCTCGTTGAAGTTGAAGAGGTGTATAAGGATATAGAAATGGTTAAAAAAGTGAAAGAGGGTGATGATGGGTAAGTTTTCTTGGAACTCACTAATATTATAGAAAATAAAGTAGATTGAGACTCTCTCTTGCACTTACATGGAGAATTGGAGTAGCCCATGATTGATATAATCCATGAAATTATATGTAATAGAAATCCATAGGCTAGGCAGAAATGAGAAACCCACTTTACAGAGGTCCCAAGAGAATAATTGGAGGAGGACCTGAAATTTAATGAATTAGCTAAATATTATGAAAAGGAAGGATCTCTAACACATGATAAAAAGGTCATTATTGATGAAAATCCAAAATCTATCATATAATTTGAGGATGTGGATACTACTAAAATTTAAAAAACAATTAGAAAACTAGTAACATAAAATAGAGTTGAAGTGTTAGATGTAGTGTTCGAGGAGCAGGCTGAAATCAGTATGAATTACTACCCTATGGAACTTTATAAATAAGATTACATTGTTGAAATTTATTTTTTCATCTCAAAAATATAAGGACAAGAAAAAAGGAATGTTGGTTAGAGTAGATTACTCAAGAGTGAGGTGAATTGAGTATCTATAAAAATTTCTATTAAAATTGGTTCTTTGAAAATTTTCCCCAATTAAAATATAATCAAATTCAGTTTGTAGTGAATTTATAAAAGTCATGAATGTTCAATTAATTTCTTAGAAGATTGATTTGTTCTCAGCTATACTAATCTAGAGATTAATATAACTTTTGAAACTAACCTAATGGTTCAAAAAAGTTATAACCACTTGCTAAACTAACTATCAAAGTTCAATTTAGTTTTATGATAAAGTAATAAACAGATAGAAAAACTAAAAGGAAAAGGCACAATAGATATAGACAAGAGGTTCAGTCTCAAGATGAGATTTATTCCTCTCCACTTGGTGATCACTAGCCTCCAAGCAGTTTAATTTAATAAATAGTTTGAACCAGACCCTAGATCGGGGTTTACAATAGTACACAAGGTTGTCCAGGTCACTCCTGACCTCTTCCATAGTTATTCGTGGGAGAAAAAACAAACATGTCACACTTGAACTCTTTCATAGTTCTACATGGGATACAAAGAATAAAACAAGATTGAGTTTGAGGATATCTAGTATCCTTCAGTTAGCCATTGGAGACAGTGTATGTGTTAAGAAGATACACACACTGCTAAAAAAATGTAATAATATAAACACAATAGTGATAAGATGTAGAGATAGGTTTAGAAATCTCAGTGTGTTATTTAGTGAAGCTCTAGACTCTTTTAATGTAGTCGAAAAGATATTTGAGTCCTCTTCTGGAAGTTGGCTTCAAAACAGAGTATCGTACTATCTATGCTCTAGATTCCTAGTGTGAATAGTTTAGATTCTTGTTGTTAAGATGTTTGGGACAACAAAATAGGGTTTTCTCACCTTGTTCATGTCCCCGTATGTTCTTTCTTTGAGTTCATGGGATTTTGAAGTAATATTTGAAAGCTGCAGATTTTTTAGTTCTTTAATTCTTTCTGCTTTTCAATGTATGCCACTCTCTCACTGCACGATCTTGCTTTTAATTCTTTTATACTTTGAGATCTACCAGGAATGAAGATCTCTCCACATGCATGTACCTCGTACTGTCTACTGATAGTCCTATAGACAACATTAAATAATTTCAGAAACATTAATCTATCTAAATATGACCATTTGATATAAATTTGAATTAATAAAATCAAGAGAGTTTTTATTACTATTAGTGAGTTATAAGTATCAATGACTCAATTGCATCGGTCTCTGATCATCGGTTTGGCAGTATCAGTGAATCCATGAATCGATGGGTCCTTTCCATTGATGTTGGTGACATAGAGCATCAGTCAGTCATTTGTGCTATTAGTCTATTTGAGCAATGGTGAGTCATCATCACTGACTCATTTTGAACTACTGGTGTGTCACCCATCGATGAATCTTTCATTGGTGTGCCATTCATCGGTGAGTCATTCATTGGTGAATCATTCATCGGTGATTCATGCATCAATTAATCATTCATCAGTGAGTCGTTCATCGATGAATCGTTTATCGGCAAGTCCTTCATCAGTGAGTCATTCATTGGTGAATCATTCATCTTTTAGTCGTTCATCGGTGACTCATTCATCGATGAGTCGTTCATCGGTTAGTCATTCATCAGTGACTTGGTTATCGGTAAGTCGTTCATCGATGACTTGTTTTGAACTATCGGTGTCAGGGACTCTGAAAAACCTATAGTGCAGCTGTCTTACACATAACACTACCAGATTAAGATACATACATAAATACATGTAAATATATACATGTAAACATATTAAAGCATAAATATTCATAATTTATTTACTTATTGAAATTTAATATAAAATGTGACATAATTGATTCACTTAAAAATATTCAACGACGTGATTAACTTGAGTTATAAATTAATATATGAGTTAATAGGATTTGTAGATTTACATGATTTATGATTTTGAAAACCACTATTTCAAAAAGGGTCTAACAATCTCCCCTTTTTTATAATAAAAAATTATGGCATTAATAAGTTAATGTTAATTCTCAATTTGACTAAGGATTTCCTTTTAAGCGCCCCCTCATTTTTTGTATCAGAATAAATATATATATATAAGGGGACTTTATATAAGAGCTGTTTGTATCAGAGGTGATATATATAAATATATTATGTTGGCTATATTCTATTTTTACTATGCCAAATATACTCTCCATTAGATTAGAAATTTATGACATATATAACTTTATATACCTATTGGGATTAAAAAAAGGTTAAAAGAAGAATAAAGAATAAAGGTAAATAATACCAAAACATTAGAGACACAATGAAGACAAAATTATTTTCATTAATGTGAAAAAAGTACAATCATAAAAATAAAGGTAAAAAGCCCTATCAAATAAACAATAAATAGCCAAGGATTTGGATTGTGAGGTGATTTTTATTTATCTAAAGGATTAAGAGTAGTTTCGAAAGGTTTTTGTGTGGATGTAGGCAGGGCTGACCAAATGAAAACACCAGGAAAGGCTACACCAGTAGGAACATTGACTGCAAGGCTAGGTCTCCTTTCTAACAAAACACGACTCTGAGGTTGTTTTTAAATCATTGAACATATATGGGATAAGGCATGAGACACTGTCATATGGGTAGGAGGCATAGCTCTAGGTCCAATGGAAGCAGCAGTTGGGACCATGGTTGCCTCATCTTGGACAAGCAGATAAGTCTTCAAAAGCATAATGAAATCATTGATGATTTCACCACCATATTGAATTTCCTTCTAAAAATCATCCTTTCTCTCTATGAATTTATCGAGAAGAGAAGTAAACTCCTTCAATTGTGCCACTTGATTCTTAAAGGCTTCTATTACTGGAGGAATTTTGAGATTTTCGGCAAAATACTTAATGTTTTTGATCAAATCATGCTCAATATAAATCCTGGTAAAATACTTATCTACCTTCTCTCTAATCACATTCTGAGCATCAGAGGTTTCATTGGTGTACTGCCATACCATGTTGTAAATGAGATCTGTATTCAAGTGTACCTTGGCACGAGTTTCCTTATTAGAATCACTCTGAAGATTCTTGATTCCTTCCCTCATCACAGCACCGAGTGTCTCCATATCAGCAACAACAACCTTGGTACCTTTAGAACTAGAAGGTCCACAGACCGTCTTTCCAAGTACCTATTTTAATTTCTTATAATCTACACTCAGTATATGTGTAAAAAAGTTCCTATGAACCTCCATCACACCACTAAAAGATGTTTTTAAATTAGTGGATAGAGAGTTCAACTCATTTATTATACTCTTCACTTCTTCTCTCAGCATAGTATTGTTTCTAATGATTGTCTCAGCTCTAGTAATGATATTAGACTGAATCTTATGAATCCCTATCCTTGAAATTATAGCAGAATAAGCATATGAAGTTCTCATAGAGGTATAGGGTTAACATCTTACTCCAACCGAGGATCTCACTGACTCACAGATATCGGCTTTGAATTGTTCCAAACCAGCCTTAGTGACATAGTCACTAGGAACATTCTATAAAACTGGCTCATCTGTTGGAGATACTATGGGTGAAGTAGGTGCATGCAATTCTACATCATCCATTGCTTGTGGAATAGGATGAGGTTCTTCCATCTCCTTATCTGATTCATAATCCAAGACAAATAGAATGTAATCTGGATCTCTATTCCACTCACGTGTACATGTCAAGTCTCTTGGCTCCACTATATCAATCCGAAAACTTATTCACGGAGGAACACATATAATCTCATCTTCATAATCTTTTTCTTCCTATCCTATTGTCAAAATAACATTTATAGGTACTGGTAAAAGCTGAACACGATCTTATGCTTGCACTCCAGCCACTTCAGCTACTCTTAGCATTTCCTCAACCTGAGGAATTGGTTTAATCTGATCCTCAGCCCCTTTATAAGGCCCCAGACTTAAAACTTACTTAATCTTGAGTTATTACAAGATTACACATTGAGGATCTTTTCAGGTTTAGAGTTTTAGAGAATTATATTATAAAACTTGCATTACATTCCACATTTAAACAAAGTGGTTACATAAAGATAGTATTCATTTTTTCCATCAACGGAAACATATTTAAAATAAAACATGGATTCTTTCTTGACACTCCCTTGACACTATCATCATATCATGTACCTTTCCCTTGACCTGTGAAAAACATTTAAAAAAAACGTGGGATGAGCATAAAAAGCTCAGTAAGGGATATAAAAATATGGAAAGGAAACATGAGTTCATATATACATAAGAATGAAATCATACGTTACCCATAAAACATAGGCACTTTAACATACCTCATCAAATCATGAATAAAACATAGAAATCATAAGACATAAAGGTAACTTGAGGCATTCATAATGTTCTTACGTAGGGAGTAACCCTCTTGGTTACGTTTGGAATACCCACCATAGTATATTCCCTAAATCTCTTCGGAGAAACCTTAACGTTTCACTACTTCGCATTACCCAATGCATTGGAGAGATATATCGGGCTCACCCGCCCTTAGTTTATCATGGAACCATCCTTCTTCATAACAATTCCCAAGAACCATAACAAAATCTTATCACATAAAACATTCATAAAGGAAACATAACATTTCAACCTTTCAATAACAAGATATCAATACAACACATTGATATGAAAACATTATGAAAACCATTTTTAGTACCAAAATAAAAGAAAAGTAAAACATGGTATTTATTTTTCTTTTAAAAAGAAGGTATGGCTTGTAGAGGAAGCCAAAACTCAAAAAACGGTCACGGTGGTGGAGAAGTCATTGTCGCCCATACGTTTGACAAAAACATTCCCTTTTGTCATTTAGTAAACGCTTCATTGAAAAAAGATTCCTTTTGAATAAACGTAAAATTGAAAGGGGTATATACACCGTATAAAAGAAATTTGTGTATAAAACAAAATATTCCTCAATGAAAGGATATTGAGACGAAGTCCCATACAAAGACGGTATCCTTGGATTAAGGATAACTCAGTTACATAATTATGTGTGAAAAATGAATACATGAAATATAAGTGGGTATTAAGTGTAAAACAATCAGATGACATTCACACATAATTATAGAACGACATATTCAAGGTGTACAATTTTATCCCAAAGAATCAAATTTGGGTTAAGAAGTTCAGTTGCAAAAATTTGACAGCCTAATGACGTCACTACAAAATTCATAAAATGAGTTGATGAGAGATAAAAAGGGTATCTAATCACATGGAAATAAAATTTAAATCAATAAGTACATAGAAGAACATATCCCAACATAATAGTATGTGAATTATAAGACATAACAAAAGAAGTCTTTTAAAAAGAAGAGGGTGAAAGGTTCCCTTACCGACATGGGTATCTTTCAAAACATACACCCCGTGAAAGAAGGACAATACAACATTGATGTAAATAATCATAAATGAAAGTATATTACACAATGAGTAAAATAATGGGTAGTACATACACCACTCAATGTAAATTGTGGCAAATGTAGCATAAATCTCACGGGAATAAACGTGAGATGAAAAACCCCTTATGAAAACTCAGCAGC
The DNA here is from genome assembly GCA_963277665.1 of Viscum album. NCBI lineage: Eukaryota > Viridiplantae > Streptophyta > Magnoliopsida > Santalales > Viscaceae > Viscum > Viscum album. The sequence continues at coordinate 1,263,099,062 of OY728132.1, read as the reverse complement.
CTAACGTCACCACTTAAAACTTACAAAAATGGATTGATGAGATCAAATAGGGTCTCTCATCATATTAAAATAAAATGTAAAAAATGAGTAATATAAAATAACATCCCCCATCATAACAAAGAGGAGCTTAAAATAAGTGACATAAAGGAGAGTACATAAAAAGAAAGAGAGAGGTTAGATCTCTTACGAAAATTCGGCAGCCTAATGGCGCCACTCAAAACTTCCAAAATGGGTTGATGAGAGAGAATAAGGTCTATCATCATATGAAAATAGAAATTACAGTAAGATTAATATAAAATAAAATCCCAATCACAAGAAATATGATCTTGAAATGAATGACATAAAAGAGTGTACTTAAAAATAAAGAGAGGAGTAGGATCCCTTACCTTGGGTCCGACTTGACTCGATCGTTCATTAACGTCCTGAATAATAAACTTGAGTTAATTTATACTTGATTAAGAACCTTTTTTAAGTTCATTATTCCTTTTATATCACTTATTTCCATGTTATAAACATTAGGTAATCATTTATGTTAATAATGTTTGTTTTGTCGATATTTGGTTCTCAAGTCGAAAGTGGACTTCTTACAATTACATGTTGTTCCTGTGGTCAAAGGTTCATTATATCCAGAATGATATTCATGATTTGGATATCATATATATCATATATATCAAGAATATACATGTATTTATAATATTACATAATCATTTAGAGGTAAGAAATGAAATGCACCATTCATGGAGATGGTAAGCCGTACGTACGCATGAACGCTACTTTCATTTCTATATCGTATTAATGGAATTAAAACAAAATGAGAGGTATGTATATTTTAATTCCAGAATTATATTAATCATTTATATGTAACATAAATCATATATAATAACTTTAAATCCATCCTTTATACATCCCACATATGGCATTAACGAATCAAATGACTTTGAGGGGACGGTAGTCCGCACTTCCTAAAATGAAATTATCGTGTAATCGAAACCATAATGGTATGACAAAAAAGAAAAATACAGAAGCCTAAGTAAAACGTAAACATATTATATATCATATATAAGGATAGTGACATCTTAATGGCCACCTTTTATGGTGTTATATGAGTTTTGAACAATCATCGTTTCGTGAGGCAGAAATTCGCCATCCACAGAAACAGTATGTTCTTTAACCATTTGATGTAGGTGTGTGTAAGTGTAGCTAGAATTATTCTTATAACAAAATCCTAGTATATTGAAGATACTGGAGTTGTTACAAAATAAATTAATACAAAGTGTTTAGGGGGTTGGAGAAGCAAAATAAAACAAAAGGACTCAAGTGAAGACATTACTTTAAAATCGGGTAAATCCCTTTGGTTTGAGCTCAAAGGCTTCCTTGGGAAGACTTCAGCCCAAAGTTAGGCTTCTAAGAGTAAGGGAGGGATGTGGAGAGACAAAATGGCCAGGGTTTGGCCGAGACAATGGCTTTGGAAGTGTGGGTAAGGAGGTAGAGGTGGGGGCCTTTTATAAGAGGAGAGGAGGGGCACTCTTGGAAAGTAAAGAAATGTTCCTTTATTTTAAAATGAGTTTTGGATTTAAAAGGTCCCACATTGATTTAATTCTAGGATAAGGTGATAAGGGTTCGAATTATACACATCCAATTGGTTTTGGACATGTGTAGGTCATAGATTTTACATTATCATTTCATTTTATTTAAATCCTTTATTAATGAGGTAATCACTGCATCATCATGATGTCATAAAATATTTAATATATTTAATGTCTAAAAATTATAAAAAAATATCATGATGTATGAAATATTTTTATCTTTCTAATGAATATTTATAGTCAAAAATCGGACTTGTATAACCCCATGTAAAAATTTTTTTTAGTAAAACATCTCATGTTTGTGTCATTTTTACTTTAACATTAAATAAAATGTTATTTATGTCATTTCCCAACCAAAGTCGCTCCATGGGGTCCCCAAGTTGACCCATGGATTGTATTGGTCGGACATGACACATCCAATGAGGTTTGGACATGTTTCAAGCTCATCTCATATTATTAAAACATTATTTTTACCTTAAACAACACTAATTACCTCTAATCGCGATTAAAAACTTAATAAGTTACTATTCACCAAAAAATTATTTTAATCCCATTGAACCACATTTTACTTCTTAATGAAAACCATATATGTAGGATTTTTGAAATTCAAAACACAAAGATGGAAAAATTTCATTTAAACGGAAAATTAGTTTTTATAAGTACCACTTAGTGGTTTCACTATTCATCAAAAATTGAAGTTTTTCAGAAAATTACCAAAAATTCACCCTAAGCTATATTTGATATTCCGAATTCAAAAATGATGTCTATTTACAAAATTAAAAACATATAATTTTCATTAATTAATTTAATAATTAATTTCCGCTGTCAAAACAAATAGCGTGTTTTTATGAAACAAAATGTATCAAAAGATTGACACTAGTTTAAGTCCGATTTCAAAGTGAAATTAATTCCAATGACCACTATTGGATTAAATGGTAAAAATATATTCTAAATTCACTTTAAAACCAATTCATAAGATAATATAATCATATAAATAAATTAGATTAAAAAGAGTTTTTGAATTAAAATACAACATTTTTCACTATTCATTAAAAATTGAACTTTTTCGGAAAAATACCAAAAATTTACACAAAGTAAATTTTGATGTCCCGATTCCAAAGAAGAATTTTATTTTGTCAAATATAACACATAGAATTGTCAAAAAGTGGATTTAAAAGAGGTTCGCCATCAAAAGGCGGTTAATCGACCTTTTAAAGAATATTAGAATGTCTACGCTTAAAATTGGATTCATTCGCATTTTTAATCCTCTAACATTTATTGTAAACAGTAAAAATATTTGACAAACATATATAATCATTTTGTAGTTAGTTCTGTTCATTCCTGCCATTACAACGTCTAGGCGTTAACTATCATTTAAAATAATATTATTTTATTATTAGAGTGCAACGTCAGATTCCCAAGAAACTCATTGTTGCGTATTGGGTACGCCATCGAGCATAGCATCCCCATTAAAGTAATATTAATATTTTATTCACAAATATGGATAAATATAAAGATGTCATATTCTTTATTTACCTGGGGTGTTATATCCTTCCCCCCTTTTGGGAATTGCGTCCTCGCAATTTTAAAATTGGGCTCGAAAACATCCTTGAAAGTCCCACATCGGAACAAGAGTCGGTAAAATAATCACTTTAAAATAAAGAATGTGAAGTACAGAGGTCACCCGAGTTAACCCATACAAGGATTCCATGTAGTAAAACATGGACATGGAGGAGAAAACATAGGGTCATGTTCTGATGGAGAGTGATAGAAAACATGTTTAGGAGAAAGTTAACCACAAGAAAATCACAAACTTGTGATGGGTTAAACGGTATCTGATTCCCCAGTAGGAAAAGTTAATAGACAAATTTTTTGTTTTTTTATTGAGGAATTTATTCATAAGGAAACATAATTACTTATCATGTTGACTTTCACCTTTTATTAGATTTCTTACACAAACTCATATTTTCTCTAAAAGACGAGTATTTAGGAAGACTTGTTCACTATAATCAACTTCTATAGAATCACCTAATCCACAAAAGAGAACTATATACTTCCCATGTCTTTAGAATTTAACCAAAACAAAAACCAAAAAGTTTTGTACAAGATCAGATAATCTAAAAAAGGATAACCCTTTATAAAAAGAAAATCTATTCTTAATCCCCAAAATTTGTCCAACAAAAACCCAAAGTTCAACGAGGACCATTCGATAAACAATTTTTCCATAAAATTCTTCAAAGTAAACCAAAATAAGATTGAAACCCAAATATTTGAAGGATTTAGTCACATAGTCTTCCAAGGTACAAATTAACTTTTATCTCCAAATAACATCAGTTTCTCTTAAATTATCATATTGAAAAGTAATTAACCTAATCACATATCCTCGATGATAGGTTAATAATTTCCATAGATAACCCAAAATAAACTTACTCTTGATTCCTAAAATCATCTAACTAAAAAGAATTAGTCAAACTAACCAGGGAATTCACATAGTCCAGTGGTATGCGATAAATACCAGTCGCACTTTGGTTGTGGGTTCGATTCCCGCAGCTTTTTCCGACGCGACGGGTTGTCACACGATCTGTGTGTTGTACTTTTTCCAAAACTATATAATTCTTAAAACATTCCCTAAAACGAGATAAAATATTCAAAAATGATCATAACATATTTTAACCTCAAGTTTATCTCATGCCTTTCATTTTCCATCATAACATATAATAACCCATAATTACCTCAAAAGTAAGGATCATATAAACTCTAATGGTTACCTTTATAATTATTACATGAACTTCCACATCAATTGGTCATCTCGTACATGATGCATTACAGATCATACCAAGGTTCAAGTGGTTGATCATGACTCCTTGATAGTTTCTTTAGAACAACCAAGAGTTTCCTCCTTGAATGCCCCATTTTATCTAGTATCTTAATCAGAGAACCACCACAGTTTTCTTCAGACCTGTTGTCTCTTTGGTGCCTGCTAGATCCATCCATTCACTAAAAATAGAAATGTCAGTGTGAGTATATCAACAGAACCATCCTGTACTAATTAGGAAGGTAAAAACTAAGATATACTTACACATTCACTTTATCTAAAACAAGGGCTCTTTCTTAAATCCTAACCATTATGGTAATGTCACTTGTGCTTAGATAATACCCTAACCTCTAAAGTTATCTAAACCGACCTCTGATACCAACTATAAGGCCCCAGCCTTAAACCTTACTTAATCTTGAGTTATTACAAGATTACACATTGAAGATCTTTTCAGGTTTAGAGTTTTAGAGAATTAGATCATAAAACATGCATTACATTCCACATTTAAACAAAGTGGTTACATAAAGATAGTATTCATTTTTTTCCATCAACGGAAACATATTTAAAATAAAACATGGATTCTTTCTTGAAACTGCCTTGACACTATCATTATATCATGTACCTTTCCCTTGAACTGTGAAAAACATTTCAAAAAAGACGTGGGATGAGAATAAAAAGCTCAGTAAGGGATATAAAAATATGTAAAGGAAACATGAGTTCATATATACATAAGAATGAAATCATACATTACCCATAAAACATAGGAACTTTAACATACCTCATCAAATCATGAATAAAACATAGAAATCATAAGACATAAAGGTAACTTGAGGCATTCATAATGTTCTTACGTAGGGAGTAACCCTCTTGGTTACGTTTGGCATACCCACCACAGTATATTCCCTAAATCCCTTCGGAGAAAACTTAACGTTTCACTCCTTCGTGTTACCCAATGCATTGGAGAGATATATCGGGCTCACCCGCCCTTAGTTTATCACAGAACCACCCGTCTTCATAACAATTCCCAAGAACCATAACATAATCTTATCACATAAAACATGCATAAAGGAAACATAACATTTCCACCTTTCAATAACAAGATATCAATACAACACATTGATATAAAAACATTATGAAAACCATTTTCAGTACCAAAATAAAAGAAAAGTAAAACATGGTATTTATTTTTCTTTTAAAAAGAAGGTATGTCTTGTAGAGGAAGCCGAAACTCAAAAAATGGTCACGGCGGCGGATAAGTCGTTGTCGCCACATACGTATGACAAAAACATTCCCTTTTGTCATTTAGTAAACGCTTCGTAGAAAAAAGATTCCTTTTGAATAAACGTAAAATTAAAAGGGGTTTATACACCATATAAAAGAAAGTTGTGTATAAAACAAAATATGCTTCAATGAAAGGAGATTGAGACGAAGTCCCATTAAAAGACGGTATCCTTGGATTAAGGATAACTCAGTTACATAATTATGTGTGAAAAACGAATACACAAAATATAAGTGGGTATTAAGTGTAAAACAATCAGAGGACATTCAAATATAATTATATAACGACATATTCAAGGTGTACAAGTTTATCCCAAAGAATCAAATTTGGGTTAAGAAGTTCCCTTGCAAAAATTTGACAGCCTAACGACGTCACTACAAAATTCAGAAAATGAGTTGATGAGAGATAAAAAGGGTATCTCATCACATGGACATAAAATTTAAATCAATAAGGATATAGAATAAGATATCTCAACAAAATATTTTGTGAATTAAAATACACAACAAAAGAAGTCTTTTAAAAAAAGAGGGTGAAAGGTTCCCTTACCGACATGGGTATCTTTCGAAACATACACCCCGTGAAAGAAGGACAATAAAACATTGATGTAAATAATCATAAATGAAATTATATTACACAATGAGTAAAATAATGGTCAGTACATACACCACTCAAAGAAAATTGTGGCAAATGTAGCATAAATCTCACGGGAATGAAAGTGAGATGAAAAATCTCTTATGAAAACTCGGCAGCCTAACGGCGCCACTTAAAACTTCAAAAAATGGATTGATGAGATAAAATAGGGTCTATCATCATATTACAATAAAATTTATAGCATGAGTAATATAAAAGAACATCCCCCATAATAACAAAGAGGATATTAAAATAAGTGACATAAAGGAGAGTACATAAAAAGAAAGAGAGAGGTTAGAGCTCTTACGAAAATTCGGCAGCCTAACGACGCCACTCAAAACATCCAAAATGGATTGATGAGAGAGAATAGGGTCTATAATAATATGAACATAGAAATTATAGTAAGATTAATATAGAATAAAATCCCAATCACAAGAAATATGAGCTTAAAATGAATGACATAAAAGAGTGTACTTAAAAATAAAGAGAGGAGTAGGATCCCTTACCTCGGGTCCGACTTGACTCGATCGTTCTTTAACGTCCTAAATAATAAACTTGAGTTAATTTATACTTGATTAAGAAACTTTTTCAAGTTCATTATTCCTTTTGTATCACTTATTTCCATGTTATAAACATTAGGTAATCATTTAAGTTAATAATGTTTGTTTTGTTGATATTTGGTTCTTAAGTCGAAAGTGGACTTCTTACAATTACATGTTGTTCGTGTGGTCAAAGGTTCATTATATCCAGAATGATATTCATGATTTGGATATCATATATATCATATATATTCATAATATACATGTATTTATAATATTACATAATCATTTAGAGGTAAGAAATGAAATGCACCGTTCATGGAGACGGTAAGCCGTGCGTACGCATGAACACTACTTTCATTTCTATGTCGTATTAATGGAATTAAAACCATATGATAGGTATGTATATTTTAATTCCAGAATTATATTCATCATTTATATGTAACATAAATCATATATAATAACTTTAAATACATCCTTTATACATCCCACATATGGCATTAACGAATCAAATCACTTTGAGGGGGCGGTAGTCCGCACTTCCTAAAATGAAATTATTGTGTTTACCCACAATGGAAACCATAAAGGTATGCCACAAAAGAAAAATATATAAGCTTTAGTAAAACATAATCATATTATATATCATATATAAGTATATTGACATCTTAATTTCCACCTTTTAAGGTGTTATATGAGTGTTGAACAATCATCGTTTCGTGAGGTAGAAATTCGCCATCCACAGAAAGTGTATGTTCTTTAACCATTTGATGTAGGTGTGTGTAAGTGTAGCTCGAATTATTCTTATAACAAAATCCTAGTATATTTAAGATACTGTATTTGTTACAAAATAAATGAATACAAAGAGTTTAGTGGGTTGGAGAAGCAAAATAAAACAAAAGGACTCAAGTGAAGACATTACCTTAAAATCGGGTAACTCCCTTTGGTTTGAGCTCAAAGGCTTACCTGGGAAGACTTCAGCCCAAAGTGAGGCTTCTAAGAGTTAGGTAGGGATGTGTAGAGACAAAATGGGAAGGGTTTGGCCGATCCAATGGCTTTGGAAGTGTGGGTAAGGAGGTAGAGGTGGGGGCCTTTTCTAAGAGGAGAGGAGGGGCACTCTTGGAAAGTAAAGAAATGTTCCTTTATTTTAAAATGAGTTTCAGATTTAAAAGGTCCCACATTGATATAATTCAAGGATAAGGTGATAAGGGTTCGAAATATACCCATACAATAGGTTTTTGACATGTTTAGGTCATAGATTTTACATTATCATTTCATTTTATTTAAATCCTTTATTAATGAGGTAATCGCTCCATCATCATGATGTCATATATAATTTAATATATTTAATGTGTAAAATTTTTAAAAAAACTATCATGATGTAGGAAATCTTTTTAGATTTCTAATGAGTATTTATAGTCAAAAATATGACTTGTATAACCACATGTAAAAAATTGTTTTAGTAAAACATCTCATGTTTGTGTCATTTTTACTTTAACATTAAATAAAATGTTATTTATGTCATTTCCCAACCAAAGTCGCTCCATGGGGTCCCCAAGTTGACCCATGGATTTTCGTGGTCGGCCATGACACATCCAATGAGGTTAGGACATGTGTCAAGCTCATCTCATATTATTAAAACATTATTTTTACCTTAAACTACACTAATTACCTCTAATCGCGATTAAAAACTTAATAAGTTACTATTCACCAAAAAATTATTTTAATCCCATTGAACCACATTTTACTTCTTAATGAAAACCATGTATGTCAGATTTTTGAAATTCAAAATGCAAAGATGGAAAATTTTCATTTAAACGGAAAATCAGTTTTTATAAGTACCACTTAGTGGTTTCACTATTCATCAAAAATTGATGTTTTTCAGAAAATTACCAAAAATTCACCGTAAGCTATATTTGATATTACAAATTCAAAAATGATGTATATTTTAAAAATTAAAAACATATAAGTTTTATTAATTAATTTAATAGTTAATTTCTACTGTCAAAACAAATAGCGTGTTTTTATGAAACAAAATGTATCAAAAGATTGACACTAGTTTAAGTCCGATTTCAAAGTGAAATTAATTCCAACGACCAATATTGGATTAAATGGTAAAAATATATTCTAATTTAACTTTAAAACCAATTCAAAAGATAATATAATCATATAAATAAATTAGATTAAAAAGGGATTTTGAATTAAAATACAACATTTTTCACTATTCATTAAAAATTGAACTTTTTCGAAAAAATACCAAAAATTTACACAAAGTAAATTTTGATGTCCCGATTATAAAGAATAATTTTATTTTGTCAAATATAACACATAAAATTGTCAAAAAGTATATTTAAAAGAGGATCACCATCAAAAGGCGGTTAATCGACCTTTTAAAAAATATTAGAATGTCTACGCTTAAAATTGGATTCATTCACATTTTTAATCCACTAACATTTATTGTAAATAGAAAAAAATTTGACAAACATATATAATCATTTTGTAGTTAGTTCTGTTCATTTCCGCCATTACAACGGCTAGGCGTTAACTACCATTTAAAATAATATTATTTTATTATTAGAGTGCAACGTAAGATTCCCAAGAAACTCGTTGTTGCGTATTGGGTACGCCATCGAGCATAACATCCCCTTTAAAGTAATATTAATATTTTATTCACAAATATGGATAAATATAAAGATGTCATATTCTTTATTTACCTGAGGTGTTACACCCTTCCTCTTGTCCTCCATACAAAATTTCATCTAACCTCTGAATGATTCCTTGATCCTCAACATTGGGATGGTCATGCCTATCCTCATCACCAGTATCTCTTGCAGCATGAGAAACAACATCCTATTCAACAAGATCCACATCCTCCTATCTATTAGCTCCATCATCAGCTCCATGCACATATTCCTCACTTGACCTGTCTACAACTTGTTGTCTGGCTTTTAATGAGTCACTGACATGCTCACCATTATATTTCTCATATTTATCATCATCCTCATCCTCATCATCATCATAATTTCTTACACATCCTTCCACACTAGTGACTTCTGTCACTTCCTCATATTTATCACTTAATAGAATTTCCAGAGAGGGTAACTCCAAAGGTGGACGTGAAAGTCCATAAGACATGTCCTTAAGGCTCTCATCAATATCAGGGTCACTTATATCATCTATAGGATACCCTTATTCCCTTCTAAGATCACCTTCAATATGTTCTTCACCAGAATAAATAGGTTCATCACCCAATTTTAGGTCTAGATCAACTTGATCCTTTGGTCTGGTAGGAGGGACAATAGGATTGTAATACTCATATAATCTTTACTCATCTCCTACCCAACATTTCTTCCTAGGTTTACATAAAATCACTACTGTAAATTCCATCATTCCCAATGCTTTTTTCCCAACGGTTTTAATAAACTGTTGGAAAAAACACTCTATGCCAAAGGTTCATATGAACCGTTGGGATATAGGTCGTATGGACATGTTTTTTCAACGGTTCAAATGAACCGTTGGGATATATCCATCTAAAATCACTTCCGCCATCGGGATACTCCTCCGATTCCTAACCCGCACCTCTCCAAACCCTTGGTGCCACTCACATACTCCTCCCGTCCTCACCAGGGATCCCATACCGACCACCCCTCGTGGCTCGCCGCTCGCCGATCGCCGCTCGTCGCTCGCCACTCGCCACTCGCCACTCGCCACTCGCCGCTCGCCGCTCGCCGCTCCCCGTTCATCGGCTCCCACACATCCCCCTTCAAGCCACAGCTATCCAAACCCTATAGGACCGCTCTGTTCCTCCTGTCATTACTGCCGCTCTCTCCTCCTGTCATTACCGCCGCTCTCACCCCCCTTGAGTTCCCCTCCTCCCATCCTGAATCATGCTCGCCGCTCGCAGCTTCCCGCTCATGGTCGCTCGTGAATCCCCCTTCTGCTGTGTAAGCATCAATTCTAACTCTCTGTAAGTTTGAATTCAGGTTAATTATGAGTTATTATTAGTATTTATATGATTCATTCAGGATATATAACTGTCATTTCCAATGTTTTATATGATTTATTTTAGCTCTGTTGATGATTATTGCCTTTACAAAATTATCCAAAGGAGGGTGATTCAACAATACATCATTGAGTTCACCTGTATATTGAATCAATGTTTTTTGATTCCACATTTGCATATGTGAAACCCAATAACTGCATGACATGTGTATTATAATTAGTATCCCAATTTGTTTGAGGGGTGATCTTCCTTATTTAGATTCTTTTCTTGTTTCCTTTCTGTTGATACAATGTGTTTGAATTTATACTATTTTATGAGATCGTTTCTCTTCTTCGATGTGATGCTTTTTAATGGATTTGACCTTTTTTGAGAGGCATCTCACACGAGAGTGTTTTTTTGGTTATTTAATGATGTTGCATGGTTATGAAGCTTTTTCATCTGATGTGAAGTTATGTTCTTTATATAATGATATCCTTGGGAGTCATTTCATAGGGTGGATGTTCAGGCCCCTTTCTCTCCTTTTCAAGTTTGTTTTAAATTCTAAAGGACATTAATTGTTTGAGAGATATTTGTTATAGGGTCCCAAATTTATAAAACCCTTTGTGTTTTATGAGGGTTGGAGGTTTCAAGAGGGTTATTAGAGCCTTTTACATTTTCAAATTATAATTTTATTCATGGTGTCACTTATTTGATCATGCATTTGATTTCTTGTCCATGTGGTAACTTGTTTTATTATGCAGTTACTAGTTTGTTTTTTCCACCCCTTATTTGACTATGAAATCTCTCTTTTTTTTCTTATGGTCAATTGGTGAGGTTTCTCACTTGTTTGTGTGAGGAAACATTGGAAGCTCGGGTAGCCTTTGAGTCTTCCATGAGATGGATTTGTTTTTCTAAAACATAATGTGAGAACATTTCCGGAGTATGTTGAAATAACCCCAAATGTCTCCATGAGATAGCATAAATAACCCCAAGTGTCTCCATACATCGTATCCTCCTCACATGGGTTGGCCACTCACCCAATCATATCAAACATATCGTATTCTATCCTCTCAGTCACATAGTATAGACTCATCTCTCGAGGATTATCCCATAATCCTCATCCCACACACTATAGTCTTCTCTCGGCATGTTGACCATTCCTTAATTATATTATCAAGAATCTGGTCAAGAACCTCATTAAAATCATGTATTTTAACCCAGCCCCACTAACACACCAAGCCTCTTGGCATTATAATTCCAGTATGTCTGACAATACCCAATACTCACAGTAGCATCTCATCCTTGATCTCCTTAGTTTAACTTCTGAATCATTAAATGGAGTAAAACCTTTCATGGTACATTTTATAGACTCTGAGGGACCATCCCACTCTAAGAACCCACCAAGATTCGAATCTATCCTCATAAGTATTTTCTCATCAAACACTAGACGTACAATTTCCACATTTATCACCATAAGGCCCAATCCTCTTAGGAATATTTTACTTGATCTAAACCCTCATATAGTCCATACACATATCATCCAAATTATAAGACATATGTTAGACCACTCATATCCCAATTGATATCTTATCCACTTGGATACATAGTGACAGGGTGATTTCATTTCCATAAAATCACTAAAGAATGTTATCTAAACCTAGGCGGCTTGTGAACACCATATCTATAGGTCTAATATGTTAATCTATTTACTTTCATTTACCGTCATTAGACTCCATGACTCCCATGGAACATAGTTATAATCAATCCCTTGGAAATCTATGATCGAATAATCAAGTTAGTGTTTAAGGGTCTATCGAGGCTCTTAATACTATCTTTATATACATAAGAATTCTTATTTAAAGAAACAATTAATTTAAGTAATGGTTGATCACCTATGGAGGTGCTTATACTTCATCTTCTAACTGCTAAATGATGTATTCCCTCCACATGAATGAGGAATTAAAAAACTCCCCTTCCATGTTCATGTAAAACCTATATTTTCCAAAGACAGCATACCAACCACAAATATATAGGTGAGAAAAATCAGAAGACTGGTCCATGATCACATCATTAGTCATAGCTTCATCACAAATCTTCATGCCTTAAGCCTTATATTAATCATATGATTTGACATATACTTACCATATTAGTGAATGTTGATTCATATTCAATCACTAACAATTTTTCCTACTCAATATCTAAGAGATCTCAAGATCTAGCTTGTTTAAGATCATCTAGGAAGTTTTGGTCATTGAATATTAGTTGGAATCACTTCTAATAATGTTTTCATCCTTCCATTCCACAATAACTTTACACCACAACCTATCTTGACCCTTTAGTAATGGTGTAGCCATGTAATTTCCCAAACAAACTTGTATTGAACAAAACCAAACTAAGCTGAAACTCGAGCCAAACTAATTATATACCATTTATAGGAAGATTAATTGTTAATTAATAGGAATTTACTTTTTAATAGTATCATTTTGAAACATGGATTTGTTTCCCCCTTTCTTGTAGGAACATGATTTGACCTATGTGGCGTTGTGGTTCTTATATGTTGGGCGGTGACATGTATAGTCACATGAGACAGGTATGTTTTAGTTTAGTTTTTATTTTATTTTCTTTATCGCATTGTCCACTTAGGTCTTTTACTGGTTTCTATGGATAGGGAGTAGTTATATTTTATGAAGGAGGCCAGAAGGGGTTCAGATTGTTTCAGTCCGCCGACTTTGATCCGAGGTAAGATTCTATGATTACTACTTGTCTCGCACCTCATATATTTTGGGGATTTCAATGTTTTTGACTCCATATTATGTTTTTGGTAGGGAGTTGGATCGTTTTGTGTTGGTTCGGGTGGATTTGGTTCTCGCCAATGGAGGTAAGGATTTAATGTTGTTGGTTGGTTTTTCACTGGTTATGTAGGGTCCTTTATGTGTTTTAAGGTTCTTAATATCCTTTTTGTAGTGCGTTGATCCCTGCTCGTTGGTTTCGAGTCACCAAGTCAAGGGTGACTCGCCTGCATGTGCATAGGTAAGTAAGTATATGTATGTGGGTTCCCCCGTTACGTGTATAGTCAACCATGGCAATGATTATGCACGTATGGGGCTTGGTGTGCCCATGTATATATATAAAAATGAATACGCAGGAGAGTGGAGACTGGTATATGCATTTAAGCATATGTGTAAGGATCCCCTTGCACATGCTCATGGCCATGTGGGTGTGTGCATAGGGGATAGGTGTCCTTGCATGTGTGTGAAGGTGTGTATACTCAGTTGGGGAGCATCAGCTTTTAGTGAGAAAGATCCAAGAGCCGAAGTGGACGGCTTGGTTCCACCTTGAGGTAGGGTCCCTCTTCTAGTCTCTTTAATTAAATAATTCTTTATATTGTATTACCTTCTTTCTTAATTATGCATAATTATATCGACATGCATATCTTGAATAAGTGTTCTTTTATATAATCATTTCATTTGATAAATAATGTCATTTTTTATAATAAAACCCTTCCAACGGAGGTGCGCTGTCTACGAAAACTCACAGTGATAGTTATGTTGATCTAGTTGCTTAACTTATTGCATTTGATTTGTGCTGAATGAGTTATAGAATAAATGTTAAATATAATTAAATGAATTTTGTGATAAATCAATGCCATGATTTTATAATAAAACTCTTTCAATGGAGGTGTGCTGTCTTCTAAACCAAAGAGTAGTGATAATTATTTTCTGTCGTTTTGTTTCCCTTTAGACGTTGCGTCATTGTGTCACTCGCTACAACCTTCTCTGGTGATCCCTTGTTATAGAATATTAAATAGTTGATATGTTCTATCATTTGGCGGCAGGGCGACGACCGGAATGTTGCCCCGCCTTCTCCCGCTCCATTCGCTCCTGGACGGAAGATGCTGCCCTGCGGATGTCGCTGGACCGGGCCAACATGTCGCGGTCACGATGCGGTCACGTCGCGGTCACGCCGCGGTCACGCCGCGGTCACGCCGTGGTCACGCCGTGATTTGGCCCTGATCCAGTGACATCCATCCCACACCAGCCCCTTTCCACCTTCATTTTAGCCCGCTGCCACCAGCATTGCATCCCGCAACAACCCTCCCTGCCACCTTCAAATCTGCCCACACCACCACCCAGCACCTGCAACTAGCCCCCTTCCACAAGCATTTTAGCCTCCTTCTGCTCCCTTCACTCCTGGCCGAAAGATGTTGCCCCGTGGATGTCACTAGACCGGGCCAACACGTCGCGGTCACGCTGCGGTCACGCCGCGGTCACACCATGGTAATGCCGTGATTTGGCCCTGCTCCAGTGACATCCAACACACACCAGCCCCCTTCCACCTTCATTTCAGCCCGCTGCCACCAACATTCCAGCCCACAATAGCCCCCCTGCCACCTTCGAATCAACCCACACCATCCCCCCAGCACCTGCAACCAGCCCCTTTCCACCAGCATTCCATCCTCCCCCCGCTCCATTCTCTCCTGGCCGGAAGATGCTGCCCCGCGGATGTCACTGGATTGGGCCAACACGTCACTGTCACGCCGCGGTCACGCCGTGGTCACGCCGCGGTCACGCCATGGTCACGCCATGATTTGGCCCTGATCCAGCGATATCCATCCCACACCAGCCCCCTTTCGCCTTCATTTCAGCCCTCTTCCACCAGCACTCTAGCCTGCAACAGCCCTCCCTACCACCTTCGAATCAGCCCGCACCACCCCCCAGCACCTACAACCAGCCGCCTTCCACCAACATTCCAGCCTCCTCCTGCTCCCTTTTCTCCTGGCCGGAAGATGTTGCCCCGCGTATGTCACTAGACCAGGCCAACACGTCGCGGTCACGCCGCGATCACGTTGTGGTCATGCCGCGGTAATGTCGTGATTTAACCCTGCTCCAGCGACATCCAACCCACACCAGCCCCCATCCACCTTCATTTCAGCCCTCTTCCACCAGCATTCCAGCCCGCAACAGTCCCCTTCCACCTTCGAATCAGCCCGCACCATCCCCCCAGCACCTGCAACCAGCCTCCTTCCACTAGCATTCCAGCCTCCTCCCACTCCCTTCACTCCTGGCTGGAATATGCTGCCCCGCAGATGTCGCTGGACCGGGCCAACATGCCGCGGTCACGCCGCGGTCATGCCGCGGTCACGCCACGGTCATGCCGTGATTTGGCCCTACTCCAGGACAACACCCTGTGACGATTCGCAGTCCTGTCGGGATACTTCTCCAATCCCTAAGACGCACTTCTCCAAACCCTCGACGCCAATCCCATACTCCTCCCGTCCTCGCAGCCGCTCCCATACCGACCACCCCTCGCCGCTCACCGCTCGCCGCTCCCTTCTCATCAGCACTCACGCTTTTTTTCCAAAATCTCTATGAGAACCCATAACCCTTCTCATTTTACCCTAAACCATAGCTCGACACACCCATATGGAAGATTTATTCCAATAGCATGACATGAATCCTACTTCCCAACCGACTCTCAACGCGAACTCTACTTCCTAGCACGACAGGTCTGGTTTTCCAACGCTCTATTCTTCTGCATTAAATGGGTACGTGTTATGATCCCCTTACGATTTTAGGTTGTGTTTGGAACCCAGCTTTCCTACCTGCTCTCGAGGGTTCTAACTCTACTTTCCAAACGGTCAACTTATCTTTGATTCAAGTATTTTTTGTTCATTCACTTTAAATCAGTATGTATGCCTTCATTTATTTTCGATTTTTTGGTTCCATTTCACTGCAATGTACTCTCTATTATGATCCCATTATGAACACAAGCAATATATCATTTTAGGTTGCAGTTTTGTTGTAATTTACATGTATAGAATCATTTGGATTGATATTGAAGAGGTCAAAATGAGGTGAAGATGAGGGGGGATGTGCTGGAGGGGGGTGGGGGGGGGGGGGATGGGCAGGGGTGAGGTGAGGAGGAGGGGGGCTGGACAGGGGGTTGGAGGTGGCTGTGCAGGTGGGGGAGAGGGGGGGGGGATGTGCTAGGGGTGAGAAAAGATAAGATATGGGGGTGAAAGAACATCCATGTTGATGGCAGCACCAATACATCAACGACTAGAAAAACGTGATCATCGATCAGCAATGTCTCCAACTGATCATCTATCAACAATGACTATCCATGTACCTCGCACTAGATATATCTTTATACCCTATATGGTCATCTGCCACTAGAACACCACGAGTTACCACTACATGGCGTGTAAACCACCCCCTTGTATAAATATTTTAGTTCCCAAAACCCATATTTCCCATGTATGAAGAACACATGATGTGTGTTCTCAAAACTACACATCATGTACATGAGTTCTCCCAAACTAAACCCCCCAAAAATATCTCAAAACACCTAATTTCTCCAAAGTATCCATAGATTGAATCCTGAATGGGTCACCAAAAACCCAAAAAATACGATTAAAACTTAAATCAACTACCCTATGGGAATTTGTGGGGGAGGCGGGGGTGCTTGGCGGGGATGAGGTGGGGAGGAGGGGGGCTGTGTAGGGGGTTTGGCGGGGAGGGGTTGGGCTGGGCAGGGGGTGGGGGTGGGTCATCATTCAAATTTCAAAGGATATAAAAATCATATATGGAAGGTATATACTAAAATTCATGTAATAATCTATTGGATTGTCATTGAGGATTATCTGAATGTTTGCATTACAGATTGGGGATAGAATATTACCTTGTAATCTTATCCTCTTAGAATATGATAGAAAATTTCTAAAGTGAGCCCAACAGATGATGTAAATGATTCATAACCACTGACAAACACCATGTTGGATGTCATCATAGCAGATCCCCTTGAAAATTAGGCATGCAATATCTCTCATGAATCAAGTAAATATCTATCCCCATAGAATCTATGTGTGACAGAAGCCTGACCAATATCCCTCTCTTAAACACAAACCAATACCTTGATAAATGCAACAATATAACCAAATCTCTTGACATTATAGAAGTCATTGCCCCATAGTATATGATTCCCCCATCATTATACTCTAGGAACAAATGGGTTATAATGGTCATAGTGTAAATATCCTTCTAGGTTAGTATATTGAATGATTAAATTCATCGAAAAAATATCAAATTTATACTGAAGTAATCAAAACTAATAACCCTTATCCGATAGATCTGGATTGAGGTAGGGGATTCTTCATATATGAGTTATAAACTTGAATTTCCATTATCCCCCCCCCTATTTGATCAACAAGACAACATTTTGTTGGTTTTTGGTCTCTCTACCACATCAATATGTGAACCATTCAAGGGGAAGGGATGTGAGTAAGCCTTCAAAAATGAGATGATTATTTCTATGTGTTTCTTGTGTGTTTTTTGTGTGATTGCAGGTGATTGAAGTGAGTTTTCTATGTGTGCAACATGTTTTGTTTGTTTGCAGGTTGCAGTGTTCCTAAACACACATAATGAGTGTTTTTTATTTGTGATTGCAGGCTGCAGTGTGTTTTTTTTATTACAGGCTGCAGTGTGTTTTTTGTGATTGCAGGCTGCAGTTTGTTTTTTGTGATTGCATCCTGCAGTTGATTTCAGGTTTCAGTGTTCCTAAACACACAGAATGAGTGTTTTTTTTCTATTTTTGCAGGTTGCAGTGTGTTTTTTGTGAGATGGCACATTTTTCACAGAGTTTTCATTGCAGCCTGCAGTTGATTGCAACCTGTTTCATTTTAAATTAATGGGGGTCTAAGACAACGGTTTCAAAACCATTGGGTTATATGTGTGTTGCTGCATTTTTCAAAACCGTTGGGTTATATGTGTGCTGCTGCATTTCCCAACGGTTTCAAAACCGTTGGGTTATACCCTTTTCTGCATTTCCCAACGGTTGAAAACCGTTGGGTTATACCCCTGCTGCATTTCCTGCATTTCCCAACGGTTCAAAACCGTTGGGTTATAAACCCCCTATATGTTTATCCCAACGGTTTTAAAACTGTTGGCATTCCCCTCTGCACTGATGTTTCCAACGGTTCAGATGAACCGTTGGTATAACAGAAATCTAAACAGCCTTCCCCAATGGTTCAACGTGAACCGTTGGTGTAAGGCTTTCCCAACGCTTCACAGCCCAACGGTTTCTAAAACAGTTGGGATAAGATTCCCCAATGGTTTGAGGGCCTTTCCCAATGGTTTTAAACCGTTGGGAAAACATGGATTTCTAGTAGTGAATCTTCATCCTCTTGTAAATTTATTTTTGTAGGTAGAAGCCACTACAGACACTAATCACTTCATCTCTATCTTCCACACAACCCAGCTTCCTCATCATAATAGAGATCATTTTAGGATAGTATAAACATGTTAATTTCTTAGAGAGTTTTATCATGTAAAAAATGTGTACCATTAAGTATCTACATAGGTTCACCTTTATCCCATTCTTCAGCAGATAAATCAGGAAGACATCCTGATATTTCACAGCAGCAAAACCTCCCTTCCTTGGGAAGATTTGATGTTTAATGAATTTAAAGAGCAATCGTTCCTATCCATCCAAATCAGTGGTAGTAGATATCCTCAATTCTTCATTCCCAATAAATTAATTTAAAGCATAATCATATAAAAATAAGTCATAGTTTAGAGGAATGTTACCTTGTTAATCAACATAGATTCCCTCATGAGGCATTTCCAAACACCCAACCCATTCCTTTGAAGAAAAATTAATATATTTTCTCTTCACTACAGACTTAGTATTTGATTCCTTAGCTCCTTCTAGAGATATATATAGGTTGATATAGAATTCATGTACCAGTTTAGGATAAAAAAACCTATCATTATTAGAAAACAAACTAAGCCAACCTTGAGATTCGTGCACTCTCAGCAAAAGTGAGTTTATTGACAAAATCCATTCTGAAGACACTTCCTTCTCAATGGTTAAAACTTGAATTCCCAAACTTGGCTTCCCAAAACCTACAGTACTACTAGACTCACCCTTCTGACATTTAGCTGATGGTGACTCACTCAATCCTTCCATCACGCGCTTCATCTTTTCCATTTTTGAAGGTTCAGGTTCGATGTAAGTTGAAAGGTCGTGGGTATAAAGGTAGAGTGTAGAAAGGTAGAATGTTCAAAGGTAGTGAGGGATGTGAAAGGTCGAAGTGAATTTAATTTATTTTATCATTTAGGGATTGTAATTCGTGATAAAAAAATGAATAGCAGTAAAAGAAAACAAAACTGTGTGGTTTAACTTAAAATAGATAGAATTACAAAAATGTCCTTATAGGCATCAGTTTCACCCAAATGGTATTACACTATTGACTTCATGATATTGGCTTCATGTGATTGGTTTCACACAATCGGTTTCACATGATCAGTTTGACAGATTGGTTTCACCTGATCGGTTTGAAAGATCAGTTTCACCTGATACACAGAATTTTTCCTAAGGGAATAACGTCAGATATTATTTAGTGATTTATCATTCCTAGTTCATGTCTGATGTAGTTCAATCTCTCAGATTTTAAGGGTTTGGTGAATATGTTAGAAATTTAGTGCTCAGTCCCAATAAACTCAAGATTTATATCACCTTTTTGATAACGAGCTCTCAAAAAAGTGATGACTTACATCAATATGTTTTGTTCTAAAATAAGAAATTGGATTTTTTGAGACGTTAATAGCACTTTTATTGTTACTATTTATGGGGATATTTCTGAATTGAAATCTATAGTCTAATAAAGTGTGCTTCATCTACAAAATTTTTGCATAGCAACTACCAGCAGCAGTGTACTCTGCTTCAGTAGTTGATAATACAACTGAATTATGCTTTTTTACTACACCATGATACTAAAGACTTTCCAAAAAAGTGACATGTTCCATAAGTACTCTTTATATCTAACTTACATCCACTAAAGTCATCATCTGAATAATGAACCAAATCAAAAGGTTGTCCTCTAGGATATAACAATCCTAAATGAGTTGTATACTTGAGGTATTTGAAAACTCTTTTAATAGCATTTAAATGTGACTATTTTGTGTTTTCTTGAAATATTTCACACACACACACACACACACTAAACATAATATCTAGCCTACTAGAAGTTAAGTATAGAAATATGCTAATCCTTCCTTTGTAAGCAGTTTGATCAATTTATTTTCTATTTTTTTCAAGATCTAACTTACATATAGAACTCATAGGGGTTTCACTACTCTTAATGTTGTCAAATCCATATATTTTCAAAAGATATTTAATATACTTACTTTGATTTATAATAATATATTCTTTATTTTGAAATATTTAAAATCCAAGAAAGTATTTAAGTTCACCCATCAAACTCATTAGAATTCACTTTGCATCATTTTTGAAAAATCATTACATAAAGAATGTTTAGAAGATCCAAAAAATAATATCATCTACATATATTTGAGATATTAAAACATCTTTATAAATTATTTTTATAAATAATTTAGGATCTAAAACTCCTTTTTTAAAACCATTAGAAATAAAAAAGTTACTTAGTATTTTATAACAATCTCTTGGATCTTGTTTCAAACCATATAAATCTTTAGATAATTTGAAAACTTGATTTGGAAAATGTGGATTTGTAAAACCTGGGTGTTTTTCAACAAAAATATCCTCAATTATATAAAAATTTAATAATTCACTTTTGACATCCATTTGCTAAAGTTTAAAATACAAGTGTGCTGCATAGTCAAGTAAGTCTCTAATGGCTTCAAGGCACGTACTGGTGAAAAGTTTTAATCATAGTCAATTCCTTATTCTTGATTATAGCCTTGTGGAAACAACCTAGCATTATTTCTAACTATATTTATAGCTTCATCTACTTTATTTATAAACACCCATTTAGTTCCTATAGTCAATGAATATTTTGGTCTATCATGAAGCTTATAGACTTTATTTCTCTCAAACTGATTTAGCTATTCATGTATAGCCATCACCCAAAATTCATCATTGATAGAATTATTGATAATTCTATGTTCAAGTTGTGATGATAATGCTTGATGTTCATCCTGATTTCTCAAATAATATCTAGTTTTAATTCCTCTTTCTAAATATCCAACAACAGCATCTAAGGGATGGTTTTTATGGGCCTTAGTTGGTCTAGTAAAGGTAGGGCTCGTTATTTCGGGTTCATCATTTGGTTCTGGTTTATTATGGATTGATTCTTGAAAGTTTCCATAATTTTAAGTTTTCATGGATTCCTTTAACAAATGATTTGAGGGTTTTTCATTAATGTCTAGATTGGAAATATCCTCTTCAAAATTTCATAGTGATGTTTTAGGCTCATTTGGATCTATTCCATCAAATTTGACATGTATATGTTCTTCCACACATTTGGTTATCTTATTAAATACTTTATAATCTTTTCTTGATATTGAATATCCAAGGAATATTCCTTTATCACTTTTGAAGGAAGATATATCTATTTTATCTTTGGTATTAAGAATATAAAATTTACATACAAACACTTTAGAATAATTTTCCGTGGGGTTTCTATTATTCCACATCTCATAAAAAGTTTTATTAAGGATGGGTCTAATTAAGACTATGTTTATTATGTAACAAGATGTATTAATAGATTTATCCCATAAGTAAATCGGTAGGTCATATTCATTAAGCATAGTTCAGGAAATTTCATATAGGGTTCTACTTATTCTTTCTACTACACCATTCTGTTGAGGTGTCCTAGGTGAAGAGAAATTATTACTATAGACATTTTCTAAGCAAAATGATTCAAAGTATTGATTTTTAAACTCACAGCCAAAGTAACTTCTTAAGGATTTAATTTTAAGTAAACTAATATTTTCTACAGTCCTAGCATACTTGGTAAAGTGAGAGTAAGATTCACTTTTGTGATCTAATAAAAAATCCCAAGTATACCAAGAAAAGTCATCTACAAGAACATAAACATAGTGCTTCCCACTGAGACATGAAACTCTAGAAGGTCCAAACAAATCCATGTGAACCAACTTGTGAGGTTGATAAGTTGTTAATTATTTCTTTGATTTGAAGGATATTTTATGTTACTTTTCTTTTTGACAAGGATTGTACACCCTATTGTCTGGAAAATCTAGTTTGGGAAAGTCTTTAACTAATACTATTCGAGTCAAATTCTTAAGGGAGTGTATATTGAAATGTCCTTGTCTTATATGATAGATCCAAGACTCTTTGTGAAATACACTTAGACAAGAAACATTCTATGAGGCCGGTGTGTCTAAATTTATAGCATATACATTATCATTTCTAAGAATAGTAAATACTAAGTTATTCCTGGAATCAAAAACATGACATGATTAAGTTTCAAATTTTACAAGGAATCCATTCTCACACAGTTGAGATATGCTAATCATGTTATACTTTAATCCATCAACATAATGTACTTTGGAAATTCAAATAGAGTTAGGTTTACCAATCTAGCCTAGGATGATGATTTTACTTTTACCATTGTCACCAAATGTGACATGTACACCATAAATTTTGATAATAATTTTGAATCTTGAGTAGTCCCCTGTCATGTGTCTTGAACACTGACTGCCCAAGTACCAAAGATTTGTACCGGAACTCATTAGATAGTTTACCTACAACATAATTTATGCATGAAACGATTTTGGTACCCACATTTTTTTGGGTCAAAAAACATTAGTAATAAAATATTTATGAAACCCCACTTGTCTTATGGTTTTCCTATGAGTAGAAAATAGAGTTTTTGAAAAATAAACTTTGTTTGTTCATGAACACCTGGATACAGTAAAAGAATTTTTTGAACTAGAACCTGAAATAAAATTCTGGTTTTTGAAGAATGAATAATATTTTACAGTTTTGGTCATAAAATGTGTTTTTGATAAGTTCCTTTGTCTTGGTTGATATACTATTAAAGAAGTGTACTTAGGAGCTATCTGTTTACCAAGAATTTGTGTAAGTGTGTTTTTCCCATTGGTAAAATTTTCTAAATCCTTCTTTAATTTCTCATTAGATAAACTTAGATCATTATTTTCCTTTAATAGTTGAAAAATTTTCCCTCTATTAATAGTAAGTTCATATTTAATAGTTACAGTAAGAGCATGTTACTTATTTAAAGATTTTATATTTATCATTTAGCTCATTACATGTTTCTTCCATCATGTTGTAATATTCAAATAATTTTTCCTTTGTCATATTTTCATATTAACTCTCATTTTCAAAGTAATAAAAATTTCATGTAGGAGAGTTTAAGGTTACCTAATAAGTGTTTATAATAAAACATATATTTTCCATGTCATATTTCTCATCATGGGAATAAGAAGATTCATTGGAGCTATCCTTAGAGGCACTCCAAATTTCCTTCATTGATTTCTTATATTTCTCGTTGTTTTTAAAAAGGCAGTTCCTTAGTCAGAGGCCAAGGCATAATTTATTGAAAAAAAGAGGGCTACATGAGTCTAAAAGATGGAACATTATTACATTATTTCTCATAAAAATAATGAAGATCGCCAGACAGATCATCTTTCCAAGTAATATCCTAGTTTACTCCACTATTTGTAAGAGCATCAACAAACATATTTTCTTCACAGAAGACATGGGTGATGATGTAGTTGATTTACATGAGCGAGGCAAGACATCTCATCCAATGGGTAGTGAGAGGCCATGCAAGGTGAACTACCCCTTTCCAAATAGCCTAGACAATAGTGGTTTAATCACTTTAAATCCAAATATTGTTCCATCTTTTTTTTGGAAAAATCAACCGCATGGATCACTCCCAGCATCTCTGCTTCCAGAGACGAGGCCATACCACAACCTCCAAAGAAACAACCATGACAATGAACATGAAAGTCTCTAAAGATATCACCACAACCTTTCAGCCCCACGTTGACTTTGGAAGTGCCATCGAAATTCACTTTGATCCATCCTAGAAGTGGAGCTTTCCAGAATACCTCAAAAGTCCGTCTAGGAGGTCTATAGAGCCCATAAATCCGAAGATGGTGAAGGATCTCAATAGCAGCTTGAACTTTCTCTTTTTCCTAGATTTTGGAAGTGGTTGTGTTGAAGGATACATATTTTCTTTTTGGTTCTTTCTCTAATTTATTTACTTTGAGTTCCTCTTCATACATCATTAATTTTCCAATAAAATCCTTCACTATCATCTTATCAATGTCGCATGATTATCTTATAGATATAGATGCCCCTCTCCATATCTCTATTAAGCATCACATAATTATCAGGATCTGTTCCTTTTTTGTGACAACTCTTCCTAAAGAAATCATGGTATTCATAATTCCATTGAACCTGAGATACATATCAAAATTAGATTCATCAGGATTCATTCTAAAATTATCATATTTAATAGTATATGTATTTAGTGTCATCTCTTTCACATTAGATGTTCCCTCATGGGAAATAGATAATGTGTCCCCAATCTCATGGGAAGTTTTACAGGACAAAATACGATTAAACTCTTCATCTCATAGTGTACAGTAGAGCACAATCATAGCTTTACCATTATTTTTATAGGTAGTCTTGGTAGGTTCATCCCAGGTATTTCTAGAAATTTCAGGAATTGCATATTTACATTCAATTGTAGTCCAGAATTCAAATCCCATCCTTTCTAGATGTATTTTCATTTTAATCTTCCACTGAGCATAGTTTCTTTCATTAAAAAATGATGGTCTATTACTAGTATCTCCTTCTAAATGATTTTCCATGATATAAATTGTAATGGGATTTCAAAGAGATAAAAATGTAAAAATAACAAAAATTTTAAGAACTTTTAAATACAACTATAATAACAGTTGAAAAAGATTTAAAAACTCTAAAAACTAAAAAGTTTCTCAGAAATTGATACTAAATGTTGGTCGGAGTAGATTAATCAAGAGGGGGGTGAATTGAGTATATATAAAAATTTCTATTAAAATTGGATCTTTGAAAATTTCCACAAATTAAAATATAATCAATGTCCGTTTTAGTGAATTTATAAAAGTCCTGAATGTTCAATTAATTTCTCATAAGATTGATTAGTTCTCAGCTATACTAATATAGAGATTAATATAACTTTTGAAACTAACATACTGGTTCAAAATAGTTATGAACACTTTCTAAAATAACTTTCAAAGTTCAATTTAGTTTTATAAAAATGTAAGAAATAGAGAGTAAAACTAAAAGTCAAAGGCATAGTGGATATAGATAAGAGGTTCAGTCTCAAGCTGAGACTTAGTCCTCTCCACTTGGTGATCACCTACCACTAAGAAATTTTATTTAATGAATAGTTTGATCCACACCCTGGACCGGGGTTCACAATAGCACACAAAGCTATCTATGTCACACCTAACCTCTACCATAGTTATTCATGGTAAAAACAACAAACATGTCACACTTGACCTATTCCACTATTCTATATGGGACACAATGAATATAATAGGAGTGAGTTTGTGGATATCTAGAATCCTTCAGTTAGACATAGGAGACAATGTATGTGTTAAGAAGATACACACACTACTTAAAAAATGTAAGAATATAAACACAACAGAACTAATATGTAGAGAGAGGTTTTCAAATCTTTGTGTGTTATTCAGTGAATATCTAGAATATTTTAATGTAGTCGAAATGATATTTAAGTCCTCTTCTATAAGATGGATTCAATACAAAGTATCATAGTCTCTATGTTCTAGCTTCCTAGTGTGAATAGTTTAACACCTTGTTGTTATGATGTTTGGGTTAGCACAATAAGGTTTTATCACCTTGTTGATGTCCCTATATGTTCTTTCTTTGAGTTCTTGGGATTTTGAAGAAAGATTAGAAAGCTGTAGGAGTTTTCAGTTCTTTTGTTGTTTATGCTTTTCAACGTATGTCACTCTCTCACTGCACGATCTATCATGTAATTCTTTTATACTTCGAGATCTAGCAAGCATGAAGATCTCCCCATATGCATGTACCTCTCACTGTCTATTGTAGTCCTACAGACAACATTAAATAATGTCAAACACATTAATTTTTCTAAATATAACCATTAGATATAAATTTGAATTAATAAAATAAAGACAGTTTTTATGACTATCGGTGAGTCATAAGTATCGATGAATCATTTGCATCGGTCTGTCCGGGCATCGATGAGTCTTCATCGCTGACTCCTTTAAAACTATCAGTGTGTCACCCATCAGTGAATCGTTCATAAGTGTGTAATCCATCGGCGAGTCATTCATCTGTGATTCGTTCATCATTGAGTCATTCATTAGTGACTCATTCATCGGTTATTCATTCATCGGAGAATATTTCATTGGTGAATCATTTATCGGTGACTCGTTAATTGGTAAGTCATTCATCGGTGACTCGCTCGTCGATGATCCATTCATTGGTGACTCGTTCATCTGTGATTCATTGATCAATAATTCATTCATCGGGGAATCATTGGTCTATGAGTCGTTCATCGGTGACTCGTTTTGAACTATCAGTGATAGGGAATATAAAAAATCTATAAAGTGTCTATATTACATAGAACACTACCAGATTAAGTGACATATATAAATACATTTAAATATATTCATTTAAACATAATGAAGAATAAATATTCATAATTTATTGACTAATTGAAATGTAATATACAATGTGACATAATTGATTCACTAAAAAATATTCAATGACATGATTAGCTTTAGTTATAACATAATATATGAGTGAATTTGATTTTTAGATTGGCATGCTCTGTGATTATGAAAACCACTATTTCACAATGGATCCAACAAGGAATAAAATGATGAGGTAAAATTAGATAACCCACATGTTATTTAAAATATTTTAAAAAAAATAAGAACTTATTACACTTGAAAACAAAAAATAAGGATTTTTGTACACTTTTTTACACATTAGAAGTAAAGGAAACACCTGTAGTACATGAAAAGAGAAGTATGTTTTTGAAATTTAGTTTTTAATCATGAAATTAAAAGTGGTAAAGTAGGAAGAAGCTGTTGTAGAGGAAGAATTCTATAAAATTGAGATATTTCAGAATTCTTTATTCATTCTTTAAAGATGTACACCACTTATAATTCACAAGAAACATAGGTCATGAATCTATAATTTAACAAAAGGATAGAATAAATACTTGATGATCATAATTTCAATTAATTCATAACTAAATACATGGTAAAATGAATAACACTCCAATTATGCAACACCATGGTAATGGAGTAACATAAATACCTAAAACATATAAATTTCAAGAGGAAACCTGTGGGTTTTCTAATTTCTTATAATTTTGTTTGAATTTTAATTTTAATATTAGTTTTATAATTTCTATTTTTGGTTGAGGTTAAATATAATTTGTTTTATAAATTTAATGAATAGAATATGTACTTTTATAGTCTTAATCTCTGTGAAGGTTCAATGCTGAAAGATCCATGAAAAAATGAAAAAAATGTATTCCCTAGAAATAAAATAATAAAGAAGAAAAGAAATCAATGAGATTCAATGCCAGATCAATTCATCCATTTATGAAGGAAATGATTATACTTTAAGAAGTTTTTTTCTCTTAATTAACATTGATCCATTCTTATTCAACACATGAATTTTAAAATTTTCATAAACTCCCATCATCTTGGATGAAAATTAGGGAAAATGTTAGGTTTAAGTGTAGTGGATGAATCAATGGATACCCCATATTTAGTTTTTTCTCCTATTTTCTAACATAGGAGACAACATCACTTAAGATATATTTTTATTCTTGATTGAAAATTTTGAGTTAATCATTCCCATAAATAAAGATGATATAGATGGATATTTATGAATGAAACATGATTATTCGAATTCTTGTTTATTCAAAAGTGATTACAATTGCGATTTTAATTACATTCTTTGATTCTTGGAAGTTTTCATTTATTAGCCTATTTTTAGTGATAATACATGATTTTATGACATTTTTTATTCCTATTTCTAAGAGGGTTAGAAACGTTTTTTGAAATTTTATTTCTCATACCCTATTTCTTGAGAAAACTCAAGATGTGTACCCCAGTAGAGTTTTTTTTTATAATTTTTGAATCATGGCGATTTTTTAACTTTATTAAAATGATTGAGGATATAGATTGATCATATTTGAGATCATTTTACCTTGAGACCTACCCTACTTTTGATCATTTTTGAAACATATAGAAAACCATAAAATTACTTGATAAGAAGCTATATTAAATGAAAATTTATACCTTATACCTTATTTGTTTGAGTATTAATGCATGATCAATAAATTTATCTTTTAAAGGGGATTTAGTTATTTTTATGATATTTTTGGAATTATTATGTTGAAATGGAAAATAACGTATGGTTCTCTTGAGTTTCTGGAGAAAATGTTCATTTAATTTTAAATTATTCTTTATTATATACTCTACAATTTTTTAAAATAAAATTAATTAAAATGGAAAAACTAAGAGAAAAAAAAATATTAAAGAAAAAAGATCAATCAGGATACCTAATATCGACTAATATCCATTAACACCTTCCACTTCATTATGTTAACTATTACTATTAGCGTCGGAATGAGATTTATGGTGGGTATTGAGGTGCTAGATGATTTGATTCTAAGGGTTTGGTTATTTATCTTCCACATATTCCAGTAAAAAATAAGTGAGAACAAATTATAAGAGAAAAGAGAAAAGAAAAAAAGAGGATTATTTATCATTATTTTTCATCCCTAAGTTTAAACCTTTCTTTAGAAAGGTAAAATAGAGTGGGATACTATCTTTTGAAGAGGATTTTAAGGGGGAGAATATTTTATTAAGATTTAATTAAATATAATAAATTGTATTTGAAGATGTTTACCCTCTTTTTTAGCCATTGAATTTGATTTTTCACATCCTTACTTACTTGACTTGTACCTTTGAGACATTTGAAATTTAGTGGAAAGACCTCATTTTTTTGTGTCCTGGTTTATAAGTGGAAATTTAAATTCATTTAAATATTATAAAATTATTTCACATACAGATTATTGTGAAATAATATTTCCAATGTTCTTGATTGATAAGTGATGTACATTCTAGTGAGGTAAATCTTTTTTAAAATGGATATTTAATAAACAATTTAATAATGTGACTAAAATAAGGAAAATGCCTTTGATTTAAATTTTTGAATGGATAATTATTATGACACTTGATTTTGGATATGTTTTTTGATTTAAAGAATCATTTCTTATAATTTTTTTATGAGCATTGTAATTTGATAATTTCCCTTATCAAAGTTTTGGAACCTTTATGAATTTGATATTGATGTTCTGATTAGGGTTGGGAAAATATTTAAGTTTGGGGGTGTTTGATGACAATAATATATATATATATATATATATATATTCTGAATTTATTATATTAAATTAAATTCCATTTTTACCTAATTATAACTATTTTTGTTGTTTATTTAATAAAAAAAAATTTTAATTAAGTTGTAGGTTTTTTTGATGATTTTTAGTTGAAATGAGGGTTTTTTTGGTTGAAAACATGCATTTTGGAAAGTTTATAATGAAGTTTAATTTGTGAAAAACTGGAGGAAAAGATGTAGAAAAAATAATCTTATACTTAGTGAGCTATAACCAAATGATAGGAGACATATACACCCCAAAACGTAGCTGACTAGTCCCACCAGTAAGGCCCATAGTATGGTTTAATATAGACCATGTATGGGTTGGTTTAGGGGTGTACGTGTGTAAATACATGTTTCTTAGAGCTGATCCCAATTTGGATCAGTGTTGGGGAGGAGGATCTGACATGGGTTGCTACCCGGGATGGTCATTTGGGCTCTAGATACCGTGATTTGTATTATTAAGTGGATCAAGATCCTTCATTACTCTAATGTGGGATGATGTGAAGTGGGGAACAATTCACCACTTACCAGAATGGCAATTCTTTTCTTGGTGGCCACTTCGCCTACTTAGACACAACTTTATACTGCCCACAACACATCACCCACTCATCCCCACCAGTGTGCTCATGCCCACCATGGACGAGCTTAGGTTTACATCAATGAATGCAAAAATCACCATACGAGGGTTAGAAGAATATTAAAAAAGAATTATGAATATTGGTCGGTACTGGTGAGTTTACTGTAAAGTTGATAAGGTTTCATGCACCCATTCCATATGAGGAAGAAGATTTTGACAATGAGAGTTCAATGCACGTTGGGATATATGACTTATTTCCAATTTTTTCTACGGGGAAAGTGAGGAAGAATCTAGTCACCCTTCTAGAGTCTCCCTTATGACATAGTAAAGTTTGTGCATGAATAATAAGCTTTCATAGTGGAGTGCCAATGGTGAATGATCTATTATTATAGTGAGGGAGAAGAGGGTTGCATAACCATCTATTAATCTTTGGTATAAAGATGATCATGGAGAGGGACTTATTATGGTGTAGGTACTAATTTCATCATGGGAATTAGCTATGTAAGTGAAATAGATATTGAACATGGCTATAGAAAATTTGGTGGAGAAGATAAATAAGTGTCCTATAATGGATGAATAATGTGTGTAAAGGTATTAATATAGCTATAGAAAGGAATGAATGGGAGATCAATAATGGTTAGGGTCTATATAGATTATAATTTCTTGACATAGGTCTTTGAAATTTTATGGAGTTACTTGATTTTTTAACACCCAAAGTTTTGTTTTTAATAAAGCTATGTTTGATAGCATATACAACAAACAACACATAGTTTTAAAAAACCTTAATATAATATTAATATTATTATATAAACATAAAAATTATAACTTAGAAATTAAATTATGTGGTATAAATTGGAATAAACACATTTCTAAAAATAATTCTGAAGGATAAATGAAATATATGGATAAAAAATTATTTATTTTTTCTAAAGTCCTTATTGCCTTTGAAAATACATTTTTTTTGATTTTTTTATTACTTTTTGTGATCAGATAATAAAAATAATTTACCCAATTTTAGGTTTTTTTAAAAATAAATAAACTTTATTTTTGGAATCAATATTTTAAAATAATCTTAGAATGATTTTTTTTGGATTTTTATAGAATATTTAATTTTTGATGAATAGTTAAAAGTACTAGTTTTTGTTGAAAAATTAATTTTTTTAAATCATTTAAAAATTTATATTTGGTTTTAAAATATTTTAAAAGTAACATTAGTTTAGTTATGTTATTATTAATCTAAATTATGTCATTTTAATCAATTTCATGTTGAATTTTGATATAATGTTTTCTATACTTATGAAAAATTTTCTTTGGAAAAATGTTTTTTATCATGTCTTTGAGATTAATTTTAAAAAAAATCAAGCCAATTCTTTGAATTTAATTTATAAAAATTTATTCTAAATTAATAATTATAATAAAAAATATTATATAAAAAGTGAAACTTAATTTTTGTTTTTAATGAATAGTAATGCTAATAATAATTAATTATCATGAATAAGGTTAAGACAAGTTTACATGAGGCTAAACTAAAATGATAAGGTTAATATGGCCTAAAAATTGACCAAATCCTATTGGATGGATATATTTTGACCTTATATCATCATAGATTCGATAATAATCCATTTTTTGAGACTTTTGACATATGTAAAATGTGTGTATAACTTTATTCTTTTTGAAATTCCAAGTGTGTCCTCTCCCCCACTTGTAAAAGGGATCCCCATCTCCTCTCCTACTTACACATATAAAGAAATTTGGTTAAAAAAAACCTATCCCAACAAATATATTAGTTACATCCCCACATATTTGATTCATTGGTTTTATCATAAATTCAATATAGGGAGGCTTTTGGTATAATCCAAAAGTGATGGTCTGAAGAACATGTATCGTTCTTAACCGATCATCTTTATTTTATTTATTCTTCAACCACCTTCAAATATTACTCAATAATGATGCTATAATAACAAAACTATATCCCAAATACTAATATTTTAATATTTTATTTGAATTAATTAAATCAATATCCACTTTAATCAAATGGTAAATAAAGCCATCTTTCATGTGTATGATAGACCACCACCTCTTGAACAAATGTAATTTATTGTCCATATCACCTCTCAAAACTGTTCATGATGATGGATTTAATATTTATATATTAAAATAATGAAATATTTTTCATTCTATAAAATTAATATATCATATAAATTCTTACCTTAACATCCATTAAAAAATGATTATGTTGTACGTGTGAATGACAGACTACCGCCTCGTGAAGCGATGCGATATATATTTTATTACCGCATCATAGGTATAAAATATGTAAGTGTATTTAAAGAGAAAATATGATATTTATAATATAATTATAATTTTTTAAAAATAAAGTAACACTGACCTTCTAGCCATTATTATCTTTGAAAAATGGAAATGTTACACATGCGTACGTATGACCCACTATCTCTATGATTGTGACATAGTTCATTTTCCATTACCAGAACTCATGGTTATTTTTAATAGTATAATTAATGTGTAAAAATTATAATTGTTCCATGATTATTATTCTGTAAATGATTAGATAACAATCTCTTTGTCCTTGATCAACATTCCAAAGAGATTTTTGTAAAATGAGCCAAACATCAACAAAATGTCTGACTTGAACCAAAATGATTAACTAATTGAATAAAAATGATTATGAATAAATTTAAATTAATAATAAATATATTTTTTTCTTAATCATTTAAATAATTAATATATGTATATTATATTGGGAAATAAAGAATGAACATGAAGAATCAAGCTCAAGGTAAGGGATCTCTCTAAACCACCATTTTTTTGGGTTATTGTCATTCTATATCAAACTTAATTTATATATCTCTTTAATGTTATGTAATGCTAAAGAATTATTTATACATATATTCTTCTCAAATATATACCTATATTATTCTCCCTTCTATTGATGGGATAATACATTCCTTATGTTCAATTTTTAAATGCCTTCATTATGAAATTTTCATTTGAATATGATATGAGGGAATACTATGAAACCCATTTTCTTTTCATGGATAATTATTATTTTTATGAATTATGATTGATTAAATTATAATGGAACACATAACTCATGAACAAGTTATTATGGGTGTTCCCAAATAGCACTCCAATGCATTGGGTAAAACGTTAGTCTCATGAGATGTCATGTTTGATATTAGGGAGTAAACCTAATCCATTACAAGATTATGTAAACCATATGATATTTTATAGGTAGTTATCTTGAACTCATGTTTATGTCATGTTTTATGTTATTGGCACAATTTCTATGTTAGAATGATCTTATGATACCATATTCTCCATGTTATTCTTCTATGTGATTACTTACGAGGCTTTCTTTTCTGATACCATGTTATACTTTCGACTCAAAAGTTATGCTTCCTATAATGTTCATTCCTTTACTAGGATTTTAGATCACCCATTTTTTATATATTTCATAGGTTATTATATGAAATTTTAGGGTCTGAAATGTATTTAGGATCTCATTATAGATAATGAAATAAGTATTTCATGTTTTAGTTTCCTTTTGATGTATTATTAACATAGTATTCCAAAGAAACTAGACCTCATGATCTTTGGGATGTACTTATTGGATATTTATGTATATAAATCATATAAAAATATATGTAGATAGTTGTTATTAAAAAAAGGTATAGAACTATAGGGATAAGTATAAGAATAATAATAAGTATAGGAAAATATCCTAGAATTTTGTTGAATTCAAGAGTAAGTAGGCACAAAAAAATACATCCATGTATGGATACTACAAGTGGACGTGGATATGGAATAGTTGTACCTAGTGGTAATAACCCTAAAAAGTGTTCATTGAGCTAGAATAAATCATCAACTAGTGCATGAAAATAATCCTTACTGCACACCTAGTTTGGAACTCGTAGAGGTCATATTTTGGAAATTCATAAATTCTTTATGAATAATTATGAAGGACTTGATGAAATTGTTAGGTTAAAAAACCTAATTGGAAATGTTACCATGGATAAACCTGATTGAAACCTAGTGAGTAATATGTTAGAATATATTTCTAATTTATAAGTTATTCATCCAATGTTTATATAATTCCCTTTATAATGTTTATTAGTTAATGTATTCTCATTTTTTATTATTATTTCAGTTAATGGTTGGAAATAGGAGAAACCATACAAAAAACCAAGATGATAGGCAATGTGATTATTGACATAATGATATTTCTAACCTTTTGGGAGAAGGATATAATAATTTCATGGTAGTACTAACTCAACAAGATCATTTTATTAATAATAACTTGAATAATATAGAACACATTCCTACTTCTAGGAAATATCAAGTTACAGTTTGATCATTTATGTGAAAAAGGCCTCACTCATCTAGTAGATCATTTGATACACTCAATGAAAAACAATGGATTAAATACATTGAGAAGATATTATTTATACTACGATGATTATATAAAGGTAAAGTTATGTTGGCCATTTATAACATGGAGGGAGAATGTGATCAGTGTTAGACACTGATCAAGAACACAAATTCCAAAGAGGATGTTCACTCATTGGAATGGGAAGACTTAAATAAAATATTTTTCAATAATTTTTTCCCAAAAAACTCCATTTAAAATAGAGAAGGAGTTTGATAGGCTGAAATAATGGGAAGATGAGTATATCATGGTGTGTGAGGAAAAATTCACATGTATTTCATTGAACACCTTTATCTTTGTCATCATCATCGAAACTAAGGTGGAACACTACTTTAGTGGATTAAATCCAAGTATAAAATAATATTTAGTGATTTGAGACTTTTATAGCTATGAAGACATTGTCTATTGTTCCCTCAAAGTTGATATGGAGGTCAATGACTCTTAGTGGTCTAATGGGACTAGATATAAAAAATAAAAAATGTAGTTTTCTTCAGGGGTATCAATAAATAAATCACCTAGAGAAAATAACAAAGATATCACTTGTCAAAAGTGTGTGAAAAAGAATCTTGGAAACTGTCTGTCAGGAACAAGGAGATGTTTTAAATGTGAAAAAGGGAATCGTGTTAACCAATATAGATGGGATATGAAAAAACCTAGTAATTTATAATAAATAAATAAGGTTTAGATCAACACTCAGTCTAGGGTACAATGTTTCAATTGAAAGGAACACGAGAATTATGGAATCCAATTCTCTAAGCCAAGGGTTATCGAATACAATCAATAAAATTAACCTTCAAGGCTTAGAGAGTTAGGAAGAGAATATTCTATCACTACTTTTGAGGTAGATCCTAGTAATGATGTGGTGGTATTTACTCTAGTTATTTATTCTAGAATAGTGAACATAATATTTGATTATGGTTCAATTTTTTTTCATACAATGAATGTTTAATTGAACTACATAAGAACCAGCTCAAAAAATTGGGTTTGAGGTATCTATGAGAACAAATATCATAGAAATGGTTTCATCCTAAGTATATAACACCTTTCTAGACATTTTTTGTGGACTGAATCTTCTATAACATTTATAAATACTTCCTTTAGTATAGTTTAATGTTATATTGGATATGGATTGGTTATTATTATATAAAGAAAACATCAAATTTCAAGTGAGGGATATCACTCTTTATATCCCAAATCATCCTCAAATTTTATACAAGTGTAAGGAAGGGGATGAATTACCCCTGGAATCACCTGTTCAAGCATGAATATTATTACCTTATGAGAAAATGTATCTAACCCAATTTACTAAGATAAAGAAAAGAATCTTGCTTGAAGACTTTCTTATTATGAGGGATTATACTGATGTATTCCCCAAAGAGTGGCATGGTCTTCCTTCTGATCAAGATCTCATGTTCTCAATTGAAATTATACCTAGATATCTATCAATATAAAATACTCCTTATAGAATGACTACTATTGAGTTGGAAGAGATGAAGAAACAACTACAAGAAAATCTGAAAAAGGGTTTTATATTACCAAGTTATTCACTGTGGGATGAGCTGATCCTCTTAAATAAGTAGGATGGTTCGATCCACCTCTGTATTTATTGTCATGAAATTAAAAAAATCATGATAAAAAACATGTATCCCCTTTTATGAGTAGATTCCTAGTTTGATCAAATACATGGATAGTAGTTTTTTTCTAAGGAAAACCTTTGATTGGGATATAAACTGTTAAGGGAAAAGAAGGAATATATTCCAAAAACAACCATTAAAACAATGTATGGAAATTATAAGTTCATAGAGATAATTCAGACTAACTAATTTCCTAGAAATATTTATGGAAATAATAAATGGAGTCTTTAGATATTATCTCAAAAAATTTATGGTAGTATTTATAAATGATATTTTCATTTCCTCTAAAATAAATAACAATTATGAGGAGCATTTGAATTCTATTCTTAAGGTTTTGGGAAAGGATAATATATTTTAAAAGTACAATAAATTTGATTTTTGAATAAAGTAAGTATCATTATAAGGAAAAATTATCATCAAAAGTGGGATATATGTGGACTAATATAAGACAAAGGTAGTTGAGGATTGGACTAGACCAGAATTTGTAATAGAGATATAATATTTCCTTTAACTAGCTGGGTAAGACAATTTATTTGTGTAAAACTTCACATGATTGTCAAAACCAGTAACCAAGCTAACATAGAAGGGAGAAAATTTTTTCTGTACCAGTTAATTCAAAGAGAGATTCATGGAGTTAAAAAAGAGGCCTATCACAACACCAGTCCTCATGCCACTATCAATTTGAGAAATTTTTATTGTATAAAATGATGATTAAAAGGAGGGTATGGGGTGTTCCGGATGTAGAACGATAAAGTGATAGCCTATACCTCAAGGAAATATAGATTTCATGAGTATAATTTTCCCATGCATGATCTAGTGTTTACTGTAGTAAACATTGAATTGAAAATCTAGGAACATTATCTTTTTGGGGATAGGTTATATATATATATGGACCATAAGAGACTCAAATATATATTCACATCGAAGAAGATCGATATGATCCAATAAAGATGGTTAGAGATGATAATGTACTACAAATTCTCAATCCATTACCATCCTGGTAAATAAAAAAAGGGTCTGATCCTCCAAGTAGAAAGGATCTGGTGACTTTATCGGTGAAGAGAATTTAGAAGGGTCTAATATTCTTTGGATTAAAAAGGATTGAAATGATGATATTTAAGGAATAAGAATCATTATTGTTTTTCTAAAATTATTAATAAACCATCCCTTCTAGAGAAGTTAATGAATACTCAATGATATTATGTGTAAATTCAAAATAATATGGAATCTATAAGAAATGAGAAATCTTTGGAGTTTGAAATTTATAATGGAGTTGTCTGATTTGAGTCATAACTATGTGTACCATAAAATCTGGAGATAAAGAAAGAGTTATTGAATGATGCACATATATTGACCTTCTCCATCCACCCAAGGAGCAAAAAAAAGTATCAAGAATTCTAAGAGAACTATTTGTTGGATAATATGAATAAAGAGATTGAGGAATATAACTCAAAGTGACTGGTATGTTAATAAGTAAATTATTAAGGGAAAATGTTTAAGGGAATGATGAAACCATTACATTCACTTACATGGAAATGGGAAAACATCACCATGGAATTTGTAACTGTTCTTCTTAAGACATCAAATAGAAACAATTCCATATGGGTTATGGAGGATAAACTTACAAAGACTGATCAATTCATTTTAATTCCAGATGACTTTCACTTGACCATTTTTCAAGGATATACATTAGAGAAGTGGTGAGGATACATGGATCACAACTATCAATTATATCTGATTGAGATTCGAGATTTAACTCAATGTTTTAGAAGATCCTTTAATATTATATAAATATTGAGTTGAAATTAAGTATGTATTATCACCCCCAAGCTGATGTACAGTCTGAGAAAACTATTTATACACTAATGTTTTTTGAGAGAATGTTCTATGGACTTTAAAGTATGATATGAACCTCATCTTCCTTTGGTTTAGTTCTTGTACAATTTTTTCTTTCTCTTAAATATCCAGATGGATCCATATTAATCCATTTATGGTAATATATATAGAATACCTTCATGTTGGGATGATTTTGGTGAACACAAGTTATTGGGAACTAAAAATGGTTGAGGAAATGGTAGATAAGGTCTAGACCATTTATCAACACATCAAGACTACTTCGAGTCAAAAAAAATATAAGCTAAAAATCATCAACAATACCTAGAGTTTGAGGATATGGGTAAATAATTTGTCCATATGACTATATGAGATAGATTCATGAGATTTGGGAAGAATGGAAAGATAATCCCAAAGTACATCAACCCCTTGTAGATTCTTTGTCAAATCAGAGCTATCCTTTCCCAAGTACATGGCGTATTCTGTGTATCTCTATTGTTGCTATATATTTTAGATTTTTTACATATAATAAATTTATATGTGGTATAAAAGAAAAATTATATCTCTTATATGGAGTATCCTATGAAGATCTTGGACTATAGAGATAAAGTTCCACATAATAAAATGACTCACCTGGTCAAAGTGCTATGGAGAAACCAGAAATATAAAGAGGCACCATAGAACCCAGAGGAAGTAATAAATGAGAAGTACTTTCACTTATTTTTACCTTTATATATAATTTTAAATTTTTTATTTTTAAATTATTTAAGGGGTGAAGAATGTAACAACAAGAGCGTTTTTTGAAAAATAAATCATTATTTTATAGTACATGTGAAACACAATAATGTGTTTTTAAAAAACCTCAATATACTATTAATATTATTATTTAAACCTTACTCTTATAACTTACCCATTACATTTGGTGTTATAAATATTTATAACCACATTTTAAAAATTAATTATGAAATATAAATAAAATTTATTAATCAATAAGTTCTTTATTTTTGGTAGAGTCTTTATAGGCTATGAAAATATCTTTTTCTCAAAGATTTTTTTTGTGAACCAATAATAATAATATTATTTTTTAAAAATTTATAAAATTCATTTGAAAAAGTAAAATATAATTTTATATGAACATGTAAAAATTATATTAGTATGATGTTTTAGGATTTTTCTAAAAAGTTTAATTTTATAATAAATAGTTAAAAATACTAGTTTTTATTAAAAATTTACTTTTTGTTTAAATCATTCACAATGTCCTATTTAAAAGTAAAATTAATAATAATATTTTATTATTAGTCTAATTTAGGTCATTTTAATCAATTTCAAGTTGAATTTTTATATATAACTTTTTATATTTATGAAAAAAATTTCATTGAAAACCCGTTTTTTCATTGTGTATGCAGGCTTAATTTTAAATTAAATTATGACAATTATATAAGCTAAATATGTAATAATGGATTTAATATTTAGAATAAACATAAATAATATTATACAATAATTATAACTTTATTTCTGTTCATAATTAATATTGAAACAATAAAAATTAATAGTTCTGGTTAAGGTTAAAATAGGTTTACTAAGGGTCAAACTAAAAATATAAGAGTTGAATGACCAAAAATCATATAAAAAATACTATTTTATGGATATATGTAAAAAATCTATCATTTTGTATTCTCTAAAGACCCATTTTCAGATTATAAGTCTAATATATAGAGGATTTAGTTATAATCCTAAATAGGTTGTAAGAAGAAGAGGTATTGTTTTTAACCGAGTATATTTGTTTTATTTCATCATACAACTCATAAAATATAAATCAATCAAAATGATGTAACAAAAATAAGTATATAAAATAAGAAGATATTATTATGTTAATTTAATATCTTAAATACATCTCCACTTCCATCAAATAAGAAACAAAATCATCATTCATGTGTATGATTGACTATCTCCTCTTGAACTGATGTGACTCATTTTCCATCATCACTTCTCACAGATGTTCATGATGATGGAATTCATGTTTATATATGATATTAATGACATATTAATAATTCTGGGAAATTAATATACATTATAATTCTTACATCAATATCCATTAAAGAATGGTAACGTTGTTCATGTGTATGGTGGACTACTGCCTCGCGAAGTGATGTGATTTATTTTTTATTGATTCTTCACATGGATGATATATGTTAGTGTGTTTAAAGAAATAATATGATATTTATGATATAATTATAATATTTTATTGATAAAATGAAACTTACCTTATTTCCATTATGATAAATAAATATGGAAATGTTACACATGTGTACGTACAACATACCCTCTCCATGATTGTAACGTAGTTAATTTTTCATAACCATAACTCATGGTTATTTTTAAAAGTATAATTTATCTATAAAATGTTAATTATTTAGCTATTATTATTCTATATATTATTAAATAATAATCTCATTGACCTTAGTAAACATTCAAAGCTTATTTTCGACATATGAGTCGAACATCATCAAAACATCCAACTTGAACCTAATGATTAAATAATTAAACATAACATGATAATGAATAAAATAAAAGGAATAATAAAATTTTACAAGATTCTTAAAAAATTAAATAATTAATATAATTTTATTATTCTAGAAGATAAATAATCCATGTGATGAGTCAGGCTTGAGGTAAGGGATCTCTCTAAACCATCCTTTACTTTAGGTTATGACCACTCTCTAGATAACTCATTTCATATATATCTTTAATGTTATAAAATGATACTGAATTATATATATATTTATATAAAATATATATATAGATTATTATACCTTCCTTTTATGGGTTAATACATTCGTTATGTTATTTTCTCTAATTCATTAATTATGAAATTTCCTTGGATTATGATGTGAGGAAAGATTATACAACCCACTTTCTTTACATGGGAAATTATTATGATTATTCCTTATGATTGATCCTATTTTTGTGGAACATGTAAATCATGAACATGTTATTATGGGTGGACCCAAATAGTTCTCCAATGCATTGGGTAAATCTTTAGTCTCATGAGAGGTCATGTGTGTGATTATGGAGTAAACCTAATCTATTACAAGAATTTTTCCACCATTTTATATTGTCTAGGAAGTTATACTTGACTCATTTTTTATCATGTTACATATTGTTAACACATTTACTATATTACCATGATATTATAATACCATGTTTTTCATGTTATGATTCTATGTGACTTATCATGAGCCTTCTCTTTTATGATATCATGTTATATTTTTGAATCACAAGTTATGATTCCTTATCATGTTTATTACCCTACTGGGTTTTTTAGCTCAATCCTTTCTTTGATATATCCCCCAAGTTATCCGATGTATTTTTAAGTGATCACAGAAATTTATGATGTCATTATGGAGAATTAAATAAGGATGTCATGTTTTAGTTTTCTTTTTATGTGTTATTAACCTAGTCTTATAAATACACTAGTCTTTACAATCTTTGTGATATACTTATTGGATATTTATGATTAAGAATCATGCAATAATATTTGCAAAAGGCATGGGTTGATATAATTTGGTTGTGAATTTAGGGTTTTATTTCATGAATTCATACTAGAGGTTATGTAGAATGTACTTTTTCTACACTAATCCTAGTTCAATTAATGAATGGAAATCTATGATTGATATTTGTGAGGCATAAGATGTGCTTTTTAGTGATTATGAGGAATATAAATATTAATAGTTTTGTGGATCTTAGTTTTCTTGGGGGATTTTCCCGTTGAGTATTATTATTTAACCATGGTTGTAATAGGGGAGGAGATTTTATTTGAAAATGTAAGGATCATTTTCTATTGAGATTGGGGTTACACCATATAAGAAAAGTTAACAGAGTTTTTATATTAGGATAATTTTATCTTTTAATAGTTTGAAAGGTTAATTTTTCTAGGGATATGACTCAAATTAAGAGGAATTTTATGGATTGATATTAATTTATAATTTAGGATAATATTAAAGGAATAATGAAGAACAATTTGGATTGTCTATATAGATATTTATGAAGCAAGAACAGATTTGACCATCAATAAAGCTACTTAGAATAATAATTTTGTTGTCTTTTATGTTTTTCACTATATAGTCATGGAAGAATATTTTGGTTTTCAACATCAATTCAAGTAATATTACTTAGTTATTAAACAATTTTATTTTAGCTAATTATTTTTTTCAATCTCTTATGTTTTTTATTTCATTCATATGAACCATCGACCACGAGAGGATGAATTCATATAGGATGGTGGTTTTAATTGATTGGTATTTGCACTTCATGATTTCATTTTTATTATTTATGATATCTTCTAATTAAATTATATTCCTTTGTAAATAATTATTATCTTATCCCCTAATCACCAAGAGAGAGTGATACTGATTATGGGATGGAACCTAATGTGATAGAGGGGGGTGGTGCGAGAGATGAGTCAAAACATCCTCTCATTTTGAGATAGAATTTAGGGAACCAAGGTTAGTTATAGTTTAACTTGAGAGGGAAACTAACCAACCTAGTTATAATTTGTTATCATCGAGAAGTAAAGCTAATTAATTCAAGAAATCTCATTACTTTTAATATAATCAATTTTAAAATTAAATTTGTGTGTTTTTATTAAAGCAAAACCATCCCCTGATATCAGTTCCATTCTCTTCATCCTTTATAGATTAGATTTAGTATATTTTAGATTTATTTTATGATTAGTTTAATATAGTTAATAAATTTAGTTTAGTTCATAATATAGTGATAAAATTATGAATACCTATCTATTAGTTTAGAGATTTCCGCTAGGGTTTTCTTTTTATCAATGGGATCAAACCCATACTTTTTTTGTTATATATCTTAGTAGTTATAGTTGGTTTTTGGAAAATAGAAATTCTAAACATTAAATGCCTCAGATAATTAATGATTCTCAATAGTGTGTCACTATCCCACAATGGATGAAACCTTAACTAGTTTTTCCAGTCTATTTTCTTTTCCCTTTTCTTAGAATACCCAAAACCTTGGGAACCTACCATGTTGTGGTGTGAATATCTCATTATTTCATTTATGGGATGCTTTATTTGATATCACAACATATATGGAACCCCAATTATTTTTACAAATTATTTTATAACCTATATTTAAACCATTACTAGGAAACCTTGACTAGGTCATGTTGCTCCAAACTATTTTATGTGGGGCCCAGACAAAAAAACCTAAACCATGAATTATATTAAAACTATTTTTGACTAAGCTATTTAAAATCCTAAATCTTAATCAAAAAAAGGAAAAATTTTATATTCCACGATTATCTTAGTCATTTCATATATGGACATGCCCAAAACCAATATGTGACTTTGATTTTAATCACTCAATAATAGGAGATCTTCTATATTTTTGGTAGGGACTTATCAATCATCTTAGAGAACTATGACCTACACTAAACAATGGTGGATACCCCCCCTTATTTAATATAGGGACTACACCGTCATACTATCCCACCATGAAAGTAAAAAAATCGACCAACAT
Organism: Viscum album; assembly: GCA_963277665.1. NCBI lineage: Eukaryota > Viridiplantae > Streptophyta > Magnoliopsida > Santalales > Viscaceae > Viscum > Viscum album. The sequence goes on along the minus strand of OY728132.1, from coordinate 1,263,054,948 downwards.
AACCCATTTTAAAAAGTAATAACACTATAAATCATCTATAAACATTAAAAACCACTATGAAGTGGTCAACCTTTAATATAATTTTTTTCTAAAGCCTATCCAACCCCTTATAGGGACCATGAAATAGTACATTAGGACATGTCAAAAAATATTTCCCTCAAAAAATCAATAAACTCAAAACCCACCATGGCTACAAAAATTCCATGAAATACTTGATCACAACATTACATTAAAATGACTCCCATGACTGTAACGACTCGAGATTTGGGATTATTTAAATTAATATTATCTTTAGTAGCTTATGTCACACACAAAAATAAACTAATGAATCACCCAATAAAAAAATGATATATTAATAATAAATGAATAAAATAATAATTAATATATAAAACAATAATAATAAATAAAAATAATTATATAATATTATTCTATTTGATTAATATTTTAAAAAATGTTGCCTTTCAAAGAACCACCTAAAAAGGGGTATAGTATATTACCATAATTAATTAAATTGGCCACATTTAAAAGACTATTATAAAAGGTAATATTTATATCATTGAAACTAATATTTTAACATTTAATTATTTATAAAATTATATGAAATAATATTTAAGATATTTAATGTTTAAGAGGTCATTTCTATTATTAAAAATGAATTTTCTCCATATTTTGTAGTTTTAAAGTAATGAAAAATATGTAAATTTAATAATTTTAATTTGATAAAAATAACTTAATTTTTTAATTTATGATGTCAAAATTAGCTTCAGGTTAATTTTTGGGATTTTCTAAAAAGAGTTTTTTTAGTGCATAGTGTAAAATACCGTCTTTAAAGACAACACAAATTTTATGAAATTATTACTATTTAAGTAAGAATTATAAATTATTAAAACATTTTTATAATACCAAATATTTATTATATATTGTATTTCATAATTTTCAAAATATTTTTTTATTAATTTGACATTTTTAAACTAATGTTATAGTTTTCCAAAAAAAATATTTTAAGTATATTATACATTTTCTATTTTAAAATTAATTTTTTTCAGTTTTAAAAAGTTAATAAAAAATTGATGTAAAATTTGAGATCATTATGAATAAATTATAAAATAATAACCATTTTAGTTTTGTTCATAGAGGATAAATTACCTTGGTAAAAACTAATTACTGTGGTGATAACTAAAATGCTATAAGTGAGTAAACTTAGTGGTAAAGGGTCCAACATGTTTAAAAAAAATTTAAATTTCAATTTTGGAGATTTTACTCAACATTATATAATATAAAATATATTATATATCAAATTTATAGGTATTTTCCTTGATAATGAATTACCTTTATTAAATAGTTTTGATTATTTATAAAAATACCACTCCTTTTAAATTATAAAAGGAGAATCGTTTCCTCATTTTCTTCAAACCAAATATCCATTATTTTTTCCCGAAATATACCCAAAACTCTAATATAAAATTCTATGAACCATAATTATATTCTGTTCTTCTCAAAATACCACCCCTCAAAGGTTTAATCCCCTTTGTAAAGGTGATATATCCCAGAAGTGAGCTATAAATTCCAGACATCACTTTATATTTTTTATTTCTTTATATTATTTTATTCTTCATAAAATTCAATTTACACATATTAAAATGAAAAAATAAGTATATTTATGATGATATGTTATTATAATTATAGTAAAATCATTAACCACCCTCCCTGTTTCCATAAAAAAAACGGAAATGTAAATTATGCATCGTGCGGACTACAACCTCCTTGATGCAACACGACTCCTTTTAATTCACTAGATTAAATGGATGATAGTAATAAAGAATTTAATATATAATTATAATATTTATGATATATTTTATATTATGAAATGATAAACCATATTACTCATTTCTCCCATTCTATGGAAAATGAAATCATCAACAATGCATTTTTGTGGACTAACAGCTCCATAGAATGATCAATTTTCATTTCTCATTTCATCACCTCCCTACATGGATTGAAAAAAGGATGGTTTTATAAAATTAAAATGATATTTATGGTACCATTAATGCACTATTATAAAAATTTTGAGGATATATTATGGATATGATCAACAAATTATTATCATAAATTTAACTATTTTAAATAATCTTATTATTGATAAAATTATTTATTCAAATAACATAACATTTTCATATAAATTACTTATTATGATAATTAAAATATAATTATGATAAATACAACTAATAATATCTAAATTATTTAATTTTACTTCTTTTATAATGATTTTTTTAACTTAATCACTTTATAATCATCCATTAATCATGGTATGTTCATATTTTGGTCGGTTTGACCACTAACATGAACAGTGCAGTGAAATTATATCATACATGATTATAAAAAACTAATTACTAATATAATATTACATAAATATATAAATAATTATTTTCTCTATAAAGTATACATTAATATGTAACTCATTAATGAATAAAAATCCCTTTATAGGTTAAAAATCACTGAAAATCGCTCGTTGTCAATTTTTTTCATCTAAGATATTGAATAAAGCGCCCATGAAAAGAAAATTTAAAATTATTCAATCCTTATAAATCATCACATATAGTAATATCAACTCGATTAAAGTGACTAAATTTAGAATAATAATTAACACTGATACCGCTCTTATGAAACTAGTTCAAAACAAACAAGATTGCCCACACCCAACATCGAAAATTGGTAATAAATAACTAATATTTTTGTAGTGAATAATGATAAATAAAGTGTATAAAAGGTTATGTACACACAAAACTTTCTTAAATAAGATATTAATATATAAATGATCATTATAAATAATGTTAGAGTTCATTGGACTATGTAGGGAAACAAGGTATGGCTTTTTCATCACAAATTTCTCTATTTGAGATATGTTTTGTATTATTTGCACAATTTGTTTTAAGTGGTGTATATGATTCCTAATTAAGAAATTGTATCCTAGAATACTATTTAATCATGTTAATTTATGTATAATTTAAATTTATCCCTTTCAATAGGTTTTTATTCCAAATCTTCTCAATTTGTAAGGGGTTCTTTGTCTCAAATGGAATTCATTGATACATGTTTATATTATACATCATGTTCTATTTTTCATGGTGAAAATAAGACTCCATTAGAACTTCGTATCATGATTCTATTATATTTAAGGATGTTATAATTTATATTTATGGGTATAATTTATCTTTTGATTCCAATGTTCTTAATTGATTGTTCTCTCACCTAAAAGTTTAATGTTATAAAGAACAATCCTCTATATTTTAATTGGATATTTATTTCAAATCCATATTTTACTTCCCACCAATGTTATTATATATTTTTTGGGAAAGATAACATGGATTATTTTTTATGATTGTAATAATGGGTTTTACCCCTTTTAAAAAGTATAATCTTATAATATTTAGATAATGTGAGTTAAAAAAGGTTTTTCAAAATATTTTCCACCCAAAAATTTATTTGATAATATTTGTGGGTTTTTAGGGAACTAATATCAATATTTATTTTTCAATGGAAAATATTTTCTTTACTTTACCTTTTTTAAAATAACTTTTCAAAATTACCCATAACTTAATTATTTAATTAATATGTTAAAAATGAGATATTTTTAACATTTTCCAAAGTAACACATCATTACACCTACTGGGAATTTTATTTGAAATTATATATCCACAATCTAATAGTCTATAAAAGAAAAATTATTTCTCTCTAATATTTTCAAAATATATCTTTTAAATTTATTTCAAATGATCAAGGATATTTCTTATTCCTAATGTTTTTTTTCTAAAATACACTTAAAATAAATTTTTACTTATTTTATTTTCCTTTGAAATATAATATTATTTATAAATAATGGCTTTAAAAATAAAACATCCAACTTCTTTCTCTTTATATATTATGTAACACCCTTTTATTTTGAATAAATTATTCACCACAACCTTGTCCCTCCCAATTAGTTTTTAGTGTATAATTATAATTTTTCTTATAATGAATTTCCTCTATGAATACCATATTATTTATTCTTTTGATTGAATGGTTTTAACCAATATTCCTTACATTGGTTTATTATGAAGAATTATTTTCTTAACCATATATACTTTATTTATAAAATGTAAATACTATATTATTTATTATCTTTATTGAATGGTATTTTTCAAAAAAGTTACATGATGTCATTGGATACCCATTTTTTTCATGGGTTTATTATGTTATGATTATTTATGTAATTATTAATAATTTCTTATTTTAAAAAATATAAATTTTCTCTCTATCTATGAGTTTATCAATTTTTTTAATGAAACCAATTTTCTTCACAGTTTCTTTATATTATTATTTTGAAATGTTAAGAAACCCATTTCCTTTTTTGGGTTATTTTAAGATATTATTATTTTTTTTCTAGTGGCACATAAATGAATGGATTATATAATGGATGTTACCTATACACCCATATAATACATTGGGTAAAGGATTATATCTCATGAGATAGAAATGTTATGTGAATTGGTTAATGAGTTTCTTGGTTCTTAATGAGTGAGTGTGTTAGAATTTTTCCGTACTCACAATTTTATATGTAGTTGGGTTGGTGGGTAGCCAAGTTCACAAAGATAATGAACCTTATTTCTAAAACTTCACTCCATTATTCAATATGTTATGTATCCCCCGATTTATGCTTTATATTTTTTGATACATGTTTCTACAATATTCTATTTCATGTCTTATGTTATCCAAAGCCATATTATGTGATTAATGATTTATGGTTTGTTGGGTATGAGTTTTATTATAAATTTGGATTAAACTGGTATGATAATTTTATGATCACTTATGATATTAAATTTTTATTGATTATGTTTACCCTTACTGGCCATCTTATATCACCCATTTCTTAGGTTTTACATTCCCTAGGTTATAATGGAAATTATTATATAAGATGGGTCTAGAAGGGTATCCTATGATAAGAATTTGTGTGATATGTTTAATAACTTTTATGTATTAAGAAAAGTTTATTTATTAGGAAAATTTCCATTAGTTGAAAAATTATATGTGTTTTTAGATAATTTTTTATCCTAATTAAATAAAAAACTAAACCTAAAAGGTCTTTGTAATGTATTGTAATAAATGAATTTTCTTTAATTTTTGTAATAACTAAGAGATTAGATTTGAGATATTATAGTTTGTAGCAAAGTAGGGTTTCAATAACATTATATATTAGGATTATATTTTTTTTGGATAAACTAGGAGTTATAAATTAAATCAATGGTTGATAGTTTAAGGTTGATTATAATTTCAATGTTATAAATATCCCTTTAGTTTAGTTGAGGTAATATTTTGGGGTAATGGGATAATATAACTTTAGGGAAATACCTAAATATAATTATAAAGGATATGTCTAAGTATATGATAACATTCCAATATAATTGGAATGTAAAGGTTGTGTGGTTTTACTAGAATATACCTCCCTATATGGATACTAGAAAGTGGATGTAGGATCTAGAATAGGTGTACCTCGGGGTAACAATCCAAAGGAGAGCATGTTGGGTATCAACTCAACCATGACCTAGTATATGAAAAAGATACCTAACTACACACCTTTCTTGACACTCTCGGGGGATATGTTTTGGTTTATCATATACTCATTATAAACTTATATGAATGATTTATCTCCTATTTGAATTTATTTGTAAAGTTGTAAATTATGCGATAGAAACACTTAATGTAACATGTATATGACCAATATGTTTATAAGATTAAGAAATTATAACATATTTGAAATAAATGTATCATAGGATGAAATGAATATGCAATTGGATAAGACATCATAGGAATTTGTTTTCATATTTATATACAATAATTATTTTTTATATTATAATAATGATTTTAGTTTTAGTATTTTGTATAAATAAGATCATAAAGATGAATCAGAGAATGGTATGTATCCAAAACTACCATATATTATAATTAAATAAGGGAGCATAGTTAAATGGTTGAGAATCTTAGTACCTGATTAATGTTGTGGAAAATTTGGGTTTCCTGGTTTTATCTAAGGTAGTGAGGATGATATTTTAAATGAAATAAAATATTGATACTCTGTACTACTTTAATTAGTGTGTAATATTTATCGATGGTATTTTGGATGCTATGGGGGAAACATGTTAGGATTTTTCATTATTATTTCCACTTTAATGAATTTAAAAAATTTGTTAAATGGAAATAATAACCTTGAAAAGTTATTTAACATCACCATTATATTTTAGAGTATAACTATTTAAGAACACATTATTGAAGTATGAATAACTTGTAAGTTTAATAAATGATTTTGGTTGAAGTATTAAAGAGTTTTTAGATTTCTAAAAAGTATGTTAGACCGTATTGGTAACCTTGGTATTGATAATTGAGTCATGATATTTTTGGGTAATTTTATCTAAATTTTGGGAATATATTGACTAACATGTAATTTTATGAACTATTAGTTAAATATACGATCTAATTTTGAAGAGATATATGATTTAATTGTTATATAATGTATTAGGTATCCAAATAGTTATGGGGATGTTATACTCTATAGAATATATGACTAGGGTACAAAAAATTGATATTGTTTGAGGAAAGATAAGCATGTTGATTTAGATTAATATAGTATGGTAGAAGTCGAATTGGAAGTTATTCTAGAATAATAAATATTTTAATATTACACTATTATACTTTCATCTGTGGGTAATAATTAAAATTTCAGAGATGTAATTTATTTAAGGGGAGTAGAATGTAATAATCTGAGATTTCAGATCCATTATATTAATACTATCTTTAAATAACTTATGCACCATGAAATAATAACTAATGAAACACCTGACTAAGATGAACCATGACATATTAAAAATATATTAATAATATAATAAAGAAATAATAACTAATGAAACACCCGAATAAGATGAGGTCATTCTGATTATTTAGAATCCTCTTACTAAAATAGAGTCTCCCTTAAAAACTGATCTTGAGTCTTCACTAAAGTTGGGTCGTGGTAATATACCTGAATTTTCACCTCTGGATTCATCTTCAAAGCCAAACATGATCATAGGAGAGACCCCTATGAACAAAAGTGAGGCTGGGTCTTCTTCTGGGACCCAACCTTTCCCCTCACTCCCTAGTTTTGTTCCGACCTGCTCCCATACTCGGTTACAAGAGGTTCCCATTTTTGATAATGTGGATTTGAATCAGAAAGTAGTTGGTTTTAATCCTAGTGTTGTCCCCACTGATCCGGTGAACACTGATAATAAATCTTCTTCTCTCAACTATCCTTTCCCATATAAAGAGAAGGGTAAAATAATTTTTTCTTGTTTGGACACTGAAAACTTGCAGGTTCTCACCCCGACTAAGGTTGGAGACGTCTCCCAAGATGTTTCAGCCTTGGGACCCTCTGAAACTGATACATTCACAGAGGTGCATTCCAGCTTGGTTAAGGAAGATTCCATCCCTCAGGAGGCCCTTGTCTCGGATCCCTCTGAAACTGTTACAGATTCAGGAGAACTCTTTTCCCCCCTGACCCAATCTCTTCTTGCAACCTGACTATTAGTAACAAGGCAGGAGGAAATGTTCAAAAATTTTCTTCTCCCTCAGGAAAAATTGTGAAAAACTACACTCCTGGTAATAACACATCCCCTAGGAAAAGAAGAGGACAAAATTATAGATATAAAAAGAAAGGGGGTCAAACCCCAGGAATAAGAATTAATGCATATAATCTATTGGAACTGTCAAGGTATTGCTAACCCTAACACTCTAAATGTCATAAAAATATTTATTAATATTCATCGCCTTATGCTTCTTGCTATTGCTGAACTTAAGGTGATTTTCCCCCTAAATTCATGCATCTTTTCAATTTTGGATTTTCCTTCTTAGGTTCTTGCAACAATGGTAATGTTTCAGGCTCTCTTTGGATATTTTATCACTCATCTCTTCAGAATGTAAATATTTTCAGTATTTCTAAGCAAGCTTTGACTAGTGATTACTAACTGGATATCACTCATCTTTTCAATACTTTTGTTTATTCAAAAAATAATTACCATGATAGAAGTACTATTTGGTATGAACTTTCCACTATCAATGCCAAAATTTAAGACCCCTGGGTCTTAGTTAGTGATTTCAATTCTATTCTCTCGCCCACCGAAATACATGGTCAATCTTTCTATTCTATTTCTTCTAGAGAATTCAAATCCTCTATAGAGGCCAATAATCTTATTGAGGTTAACCTAGTAGGTTCCCAATTGACTTGGTATAGACATCATTATAATCGAGTTGTGGCGAGTAATCTCGATAGAGTGTTCATTAATGATTTAGCCCTTGATAAATGGAACGAGATCTCCAATGTTACTGTGACAAAACATGCATCTGATCATCACCTGATCTTAGTCAGTATTCCTCAAAATCTTCAGAAACCCTCTTTTCCTTTCAGATTTAATTTTGCCTGGTCCTTGGACCCTGAGTGTGTCACATTAATCAATTCGTCCTAGGATAATATGGGTCACTCCAATGACTCCTTTGCTTACACCACTAAGTTGATAAATTTAAAACTTATTCTAAAAAAGTGGTGAAAAAAAAATCTCACTTAATAGATAAAGAAATTCAGATTTTGGAGTAAGATTTTAATTTTATTAAAAATAATAACAACATAACCAGATTTAATACTGACCCCCAAAATGAAATCAATATTTCAGCTAAATTAATCCCCTTGCTCAATTTTATGGATAACTTAAAGAAGAAAATTTTAAAATCTAAATGGCTCAACTATGGTAACTGGAACACCAAAATTTAACACTCCCTTCAAAGATCTAGGAAATATAGTAGGTATCTCTTTCGCTTAAGGGTTGAGGGTAACCTCATTAATATGGATGAAGGGATTTCCAACCATGGGGTCACCTATTTCACTGACATTTTCAATGGCCCCAATACCAATAAATTTTTTTTACCTAATATAATTCCGAACATGGTCACTTTTGAGGATAATCGTTTACTTAACAGCATCCCTCTTGATTATGAAATTAAAGACACTATTTTTGGTTTTAATCCAGATAGTTCCCCTAGACCTGATGTCTTTAATAATGGATTTTACCAAAAACACTGGGATGTCATTCAAAATGATGTTTGTAACTTAGTCAGAACCTTCTTTGAAAAAGGGGTTATTCCTCATGGTCTAAATTCTCAATTTCTCACTCTTATTCCCAAAATTGAAAATGCCGATGAAATTCACCTTTTTGACCCATCGACCTCTTAAAATCTCTTTTTAAAATTATTACTAAGATCATTTCTAATAAACACTCTGCTATTAGCAACATAATTGTTTCTTGGAACTAGTTTGGCTTCCTTAAAGATAGATCTATACAAGATTTCATTTTTCTTGCCTCTAAATACACTAATTTATTGAATAGAAACACTAGAGGTGGTAATGTTGCACTTAAAATAGATATTACTAAAGCCTTTGACACGATTGACTAGGACATTATTTTTAAAGTGCTATCTAGTTTCGGTTTCAATGACACTTTTGTCAATAGAATCAAAACCATTTTCAACTCAGCCCATATTTCTATTCTTATCAACGACTCTCCTAGAGGTTACATTAAATTATCCAAGGGCATCAAACAAGAGGACCCTCTCTCTGCTATCATTTTTTCTATTGCGGAAGACTATCTTAGCATATTGCTCACCCTTAAGGTTGATCAAGGAAAAATCATACCGAATCTTTCCTCTAGGAATTTACATGCCCCTTCCCATATTCTATATACTGATGATATCATTTTCTTCCTCCAGGGGGACAAAAGAAATATCAATAACCTTAAATCCGTCATATCTAACAATGAAGAGGTGTCTGGATAGCGTGTTAACTGGAATAAATCCTTTATCTATTTTGGTAAAAATTTTCCGCTCAATAGGAAAAATCATTTCACTAGTGTTTTAGGGGTTAAGGAAGGTTCCATTACCTTCAGTTACCTTGGTGTCCCCTCTTCTAGGGACGACCCAAATCCTCTTATTTCCAGCACATAGTGGATCAAATTCATAAAAAACTTTTGTCCTGGAAAGTTAAATCCCTTTCAATGGAAAGAAGGGTTTGACTTGTGAAATCTACCATTTTTTATAAGTTGGTTTACTCAATGATGGTCTACAAGTGGCATGCAGGTCTTATTAAACGCTTAAATACTACTATAAGTAACTTCATTTGGAGCGGAAGCACTATGGAGAGAAAATTGGTCATGGTTTCTTGGACCTCTTATTGTAAGCCTATTCAAGAATGTGGTATAGGAATTAAAAATCTTAAAACCTTTAATGAGGCTCTCCAGGCTAAATTTATGTGGTCCCTGATTAATAAAAACTCTCATCCCATGAAATTTCTCACAAATTGTTTTCTTGATAAGCTTAAATCTGGTATTTTTCACTACATGTATTCCTCTATCTGGCCCTCGATTAAATCTACTTATTCTTCTATCTTGGAAAATTCTAGATGTATTGTTAGTAAAGAATCCAATTTAAATTTTTGGTTTGATAAATGGACTGGTTCCCCTCTTATATCGGAGATGCCTAATTATTTTAATCTGGATCCCACTAACTACTCCATCAGGGACGTGATGAATTATTCTAGTCCACATCTTTTAAATTCTATTAAGGAGATTGTCGAGAATCATTAATTCACTTCCAATGATGAATTTCTAGTTTTGGAACCCGTTAAAAATGGCTTATTGGACTCTAAAAAATATTATAATAACCATTTCTCTAACGTTGATGATAATCTCAGTTGGATCGCCAACTTCAATAAGGCTTTGATAAAACCTTATCGCCTTATCCTCATTTGGCGAATTGCTCACCAAAAAGTTCCTACCGATGGTTTTCTACAGTATTATGGTTTTAATCTTTGCTCTAAATGTAGATTGTGTAGCCAACATTTGGAGGACATAAACCATCTTTTTTATCTTGTGAGGCTACTACTTCTCTTTGAAATTACATATTTGACCTCTTTTAGTGCATATGGATTTTTGATAACTTTATTTTCTCACAGTTGAAAAGGATGATTGAGCTTTCGAGGTCACCACAAATTAGAAACCTTTTTATCACTGCTGTTTCAGAGCTTCTGCATATCCTCTGGTATGGTAGAAATGATTTCATTTTCAAAAATATCTCATTTAAACTAAATGCATGTAAAACGAGGAGACTTCTTGCTATCAAAGAGACTACCATGATCCAAAAAGACCATTGTGATAATTCTGTCATTGATCTTGAAACCCTCCACCGGATTAGAGTGAGTGGAATATATCCAAAACTGAATTACACTATTGAAGTCTTATGGAAGGCTCCACCTCCAAGATAGATTAAAGTCAATGTTGAAGGAGCGTCAAAAGGAAACCCTGGACCCTCGAGATGTGGAGGGGTTTTCAGAGACCATCTTGATCAGATTCTCATATGTTTCTATGGAAGCTGTGGAATTGCTTCTGCTCTGGAGTCCAAAATGTTGAGTATCATTAATGCCATCTATTTTGAAAAACTTTTCAACTGTAGAAACATCTGGGTTGAGAGCGACTCTTATACCATTGTGAAATCCATCTAGAAGGGTGTGACTCACCTAGCATGGTCTCTCACCCCCCAATGGATTGACTGCCTCACCTCACTCAACAGTCTCAACATCATTGCTACACACACCTTCCATGAAGCAAACAAGATCGCCGACAGTGTCACCAACATGGGAGTCTCTCATGAGATCAATTGGAGGAATGATCTCCCTCTGAATTTGATTCCTTTTTTATTAGAGATTCTTGAAAATTTCCCTCATTTCGACTCAGGTAATTTATATGCTCCCTTTGTTTGAATAAATTACAGGGTTCTGGTCATTGACCAGAACTCATCCTTATAAAAAAAATTCAGTTTTTTTCATTTTAAAATAATAAATAAATTTACAAATTTACAAATTTTAATTTTAATTTATAATGTCAAAATTATATTCTAGTTAATTTGTGGTATTTCTTCTAAAATGTGGGATTTTTAGGTAAATAGTGAAAAATAACATTTTTACAAATAACATGACTTTTATGACATTATTAGTGTATAATTGTGATTTTAAAATTAATGAAACATTTTTATTAGAACAAATATCTTTTCTATGTAATTTTAAAATTAAAAAAAAACTGGTTATAATTTATTTGTCATTTTATAATTTAATATATATATATATATTTAAAATGTTTTTAATATATTATATATTTAGTGTTTTAAATTTTTTTTCACTATTAAAAATTAATTAAAAAATGGATTTAAAATTTTGGATCCGTAGGTATAAGTTATTTAATAAGGATAATTTTATTTTTGGGTATAATGGATAAATTACTGAGGTGAATACTAGTTACCATAGTAAAAATAAAAATGGTAAAATTGAGTAACCTTAGAAGTAAAGGTCCTATCATGCTTAAAAATGTTTCTATATGAATGGAGTAGGTGTTTCATGATATTATCTACTATCAAATACAATACTTATCAATTTTTTAGGAACATTCCTTAATAGTGACTTCCCATTATTGAATTGTTTTGTGTATCTATAAATTTTCCACTCATTTTCAATTATAAAAGGGAACTCCTATCCATACTTCCCCTCACAACAGAAACCCATTATTTTGGACCTAAATATACCCAAAACTATTTTAAAAAATTATATCCATTTTTAATATATTTTTTCATTCTCAAAATACAACCCCTCAAATGTTTAATCCCTTTCACAAATGCGATAATCCAAGAAGTGAGGTGTAAATTCCTAACATATATTTCTTTTTTTCTATTTCTTTATGTGATTTTATTCTTACTCAAACATTATTTCAAAATATTAAAATGAAAAAATAATTATATTTATTATATTTATATGTTATTATAATTATTGTATAATAATTAATCACCCTTCCCTTTTCGATTAAGAAAAATTAAAACATGAATCATGCTTTGTGTATACTATCACCACCATGACACAACATGTTTAGTTTTCCTTGACTAACTTAAAAGGATAGAACTAATAGTGATGTTAATATATAAATATAAATTTTATGAAATATTTTATATCCTTAAATGATAAATCATGTTAGTATTTTCTTTCATTCTATAGAAAATAAAATCATCAACCATTCATGCATGCAGACTACCAGCTCCATAGAAAAATAGATTTCAATTTTTTCATTTCCTCACCACCCTAAATATATTATAATGATGATGGGTTTTAAGGATATATATATTTTTTACAATTTAATTAATGTTATTAAATAAAAAATTGGATAACATATTAATTATAAGATCAAAAAATGATTATTAAAATTCAAAATTTTAAAATGAGCATACTGAGAGGAAAAATATTAACTCATATCAAATAATATTTTCATATCCATTAATAATTTTTACAATTACATTAAAATTATGATTTATGATATTAATAAACACCAAATTATATAATTAATCTTCTATTATAATGATATTATAACTTAATCACCTCATAATCATCCATTAATCATGGTATATTCAAGTTTTGGTTGGTTTGACCACCTAATTGAACAATGCTATGAAATTATATCATGGATGGTTATGAAAATAAAATTAATAGTATAATATTATATAAATATCTAAATAATAATTATTTTTTGTTATGGAAAGGATACATCAATATATAACTCATTAATTATAGAAAACCCATCATAGGTTAAAAATCACAAAAAATGATAGTTGTCGATTTCAAATTCTAGGGAAATGGTTAAAGAAATAATGAAAAAAATTTAAAATTAATAAATCCTTAAAAATCCTCCATTATATTAAAATTAATGATTTTTTTATTATTTAATACATAAGAAGAATGAATATCGACACTGATCTGACAAAACTAGTTCAAAACAACAAATATAACCCACACCCGATATAAAAACAGGTAACAAATAACTAATTTAAATGTAGGGAATAATTATAAATTAAGAATATAAAATTTATGTAATTTTTTTTAAAATATTCAATTAAGATATTTATTTTTTTATAATAGATCTTAGAGTGTGTTCGGCTATGAGGATAAACAATGTTATTATTTTTTATCCCAAATTCTTCAATCGGAGAGACATGCTTTATATTATGAACCTATTTTTTAAGTGGTGTATATGATTCTTAATTGAGATATTGTATAATTAATTACCTTTAATTTATGGTAATTTATGTCTAATTTAACTCTATATTTAAATAGTTTTCATTCAAATTTTACTCACGTTTTTAGGGGTTCTTTGTCTCAAATTTAAATTCCTTGAGATATGTTTTTGTTATACCCCATGTTCACTTTTTAATAATGAAAATGAAACCCTCACTTTAATTTTGTATCATGATTCCCTTATATTCCATGATTTTCTCATTTATATTTTTGAAGGACAATTTATTTTTTGATTCAAGGATTCCTATATAATTGTTCTATCACATAAAAGTATAAAATTATCAAGAAGAAACTTACATGTTTTAATTGGATATTTATTTTAATTCTTTATTTTCCATCCCACCAATGTTCACCTCTATTTTTAAGAAATAAAATATGGATTATTTTCTATGATTCAAATAATTCTATTTACTGATTTTAAAATGGAAACCATAATACTCTTTTGATGATGTGGGTTTTCAAACAATGTTATTTTAAAATATATTACACCAAAAATTTCTTTTAATAATTTTTATGGGTTTTGAAAGAATGAATTTTGATGTTTCATTGTTAAGGAAAAATATTTGACAATGTTTTAACTTTACCTTTTTAAAAATAGATTTTAGAAGTTACTCATAATTTTATCATTTTATTAATATGTTAAGAATAATATCTTCAAATGTTTTTTCATGGGAATACATATTTCCACCTCCTTAGTGTTTTCTTTGAAACTATCTCTCCACATTTTCATGGAATCTAAAAGAAACATTATTACCCCCTAGATTTTTAAAATATATCTTTTATAAGGATTTCCCAAAGATCAATAATATTTATTATTACTAAAGTGATTCCTTCAAACTTCTTTATAATTATTTTTATCAAAGATATCATACTTTAACATATATTATTCCTGATCAAGGATTTTTTTTTTCAAAATTAACTATCAATATTATATATCTTAATGAATTTTGAAATTCTGTTCTATTTTAAAAAAATGATCCACTATCTTCGTTGTACTACCTAATCATTTTTGGTGTATAACCATAATATTTATTCTAATGCCTTTCCTATACTAATCCTCTATTCTTGATTCCTTTGTTTGAAGAGTGTTCACCTATTTTACATACATTAATTTATTGGGATGTATTATTATATTAACTATATATACTTTTTATATATAGTGTAAATATATTAAGATTTATTATATTGATTGAATGTTATTTACCTAGAAAGTTACTTGATTTCATTTGATACCCATTTATTTTCCATGGGTTTATTATTATATGATTATTGATGGAATTATTAATGATTTCATTATGAAAATACCCAGGAAACTAATTTTTTATCCATGGGTGAAATAATATTTCTTAAATGAAACCCATTTTTCTCAGGGGTTCTTTATATGATTTTTTAGAAATGTCAAGAAACAGATTTAATTTATTCGGGTTATTTTATGATATGATGATTTTTATTCAAGTGGAACAGAAATTTATAGATTATGATGTAGAATATACCTATATCTCTTTCTAATGAATTGGGTAAAAGATTATATCTCATTTGATAGAAATGTTAATTGAGCATGTTAACAAGTGGATAGGTTAAAAAATGTTGAGTGTGAAGGTATTTTCCTCAACTCAAAATTTTACTTGTTAAAAGGTTATTGGTAATCTAGGTTGAAAAAGATAAGAAATAATATGTTTAAGATTGTGCCACTTTCTTTACAATGTTCCATGGATCTTGATTTATGATTCATGTTTGGGGAACCATGTTTCTTCACTCTTTTGATTTATGTATCATTTTATTCCAAGTAATATGCCATGATTTATGATCTGTTATTTATTTTGTATGAGTTTTATTATGAATCTTAACTATACCCATATGATCATCTTATTATCATTTATGATATTTTATTTTTATATCTTATGTTTAACTTTACTAACCATATAAGTCCACCCTTTTATTATGTTTCCTTTCCCCAGGTAATAAATAAAATTATTAGGTAATATGTGTCTAGAAGGTTATCTTAGGAGAATTATTTGTGGGGGATTTTGATGAATTTTTATGGATTAATAAGTTGTTTATATATTGGTAAATTTCCATTATCTTAAAAAAATGAGTTTTGTTAGTTAATATTTTTTCTTAATTCTATAAAACTATAAGCCTAAAAGGTATTGGGAATGTTTGGTAATGATATAATTTTCTTTAATACATGTAATTACTTAACGATTAAGTATAAGCTATTATAATTGGTTCTAGAACAATATTTTGATAACTTTGGAGATTAGGATGATACCAGTTGAGGATAAAATGGGATATAAGAATACCATTAAATGCTGATAAGTTGATGAAGATTATAATTTTAAAGGATTAGATAACCCTTTAGTTCAGTTGAGGTAATATTTTGAGGATTAGGATAATATAACATTACTAAAAACCCGATGGTCAAATTTTAGGGATATTTCTAAGTATAAGAAAACATCTTGATTTTTTTTAAAGAAGCGTGACAACAAATATTTTTCATATTTATTTTGATATTAAATTTATTATTTTTACACATTAATTTATTAATTATTCATGTATTTTATCATTTTTTTAATTCATGGTTGGATATAGAAAATAAATATAATTGGGATAAAAGGAACTGATTTGATGATTCAAATGATTAAATGTAATATACATGAAAGTCAAGGCTCAATACCAAGGAAATTTAGGGTCTAAAAAGGAAATTTATGATGTGAAATGTTTTTATGGGATGAATTCAGGTCCTATAAAGCCAATTCAGAACATAAAAAGTTCCAATGGGTAAATTTGGGGTCTAAAAAGCTAATTTAGGATGTGAAAACACATTCTATAGAAAATAATGATAATTTTATGGTTTAAATCATACATTTATGCAATAAATTAATTTTCATAGAAAAAATATTTGATGGAGACCCATTTTATAGCCCCACTAATGTTTTGGGATGATTTGAGACACATTTATTAAAAAATTTAAAGTGTTGGGGGTGAATTGAAGCTAATAAAAAGAGGCTAGTGGTGGATTTAAAAGGGAATCATATTCTAAGGATTAGCTATTTCACTTTGGAATAGGGATGCTGCATTATGATTTCTTTTCAGCTTTAGTTTTATTTTTTTATCTTTCCTATGTAATTTTAATTCATAATTTAATTAATTTTTCTTATCTTTACAATCCAATATCATCCATTTAATTTGTTTTATTTTCACATACCCTATTGTGATTTATTATTATTGTGATGGAAAGATAAATATACGAGTATATTACTTGGGGAAAGTTTCGTGGAATTCTAAAATTATTGTGATTTAATTCTATAAATGTTTTAATTTAATTTTTATTGAATGATAGGGAAGTGCATGGATGCAGAGATTTTACACAATGGAAAAATTCTTACATTAATTCCTATTTTTTACCAAGAGGTGGTGAAATTCGGAATTCCAAAGAGGTTTACTAGGTATGATAAAATTCATTCTTAGGTAGGGAATATAAATACATGTATGGTGGGAGGGATTGTGAAATTAAATATTAATCAATAATATTAAATAATGATGGAACCTGTGTAACTAAACCCTCAGACCAATAACATTATATTTAACATGAATTCATTGTATTTTCATCTATGTTTTATTTTTTCATTATACCATTTTACTAAAACCCAAAATGTTTATTTTTTATATATAAGGAAACTAGAAATAATAATTTTCGGTGTATTAGAAATTTTGACTAAACCACTACAAATCTTCTGAAGTGAGATGACCATGGTCATCCATTATGTTACATTATGAAAAATAATTTTTTTACAACCCTAATATAGGGATATAAAAATTATCATCACTTCCATGGATGTATGAAATTTTTAATTCATTATGTCTTTTCCAAATTTGGAAACAATTTGTTTTTATTTTTTAAAATTAAATAATTTATTTATAAAAAAGTTCGACTCACCTTGTTATGAATTGGATGGAAGTAATTTATTTTATATATAGCTCAAGGGATCTCATAGTTTAATATTTAAATAGGTGTAATTGAAGGAGTACATGACGTTGAAGTGACCCTTGAGTAACCAATAGTTAAAGTATTAACTAGATAATTAACTAAATTTTAAGAGTACTTCCCAAAATTTTATCAAGAAATGGTCGGGACACAAGTAGAGACTTTTTTATTTGCTCTCAACATTTATAAAGGAATTACTCAAGTGAAATATCATGAATAGGTGTCTGAAAATAATATCAAGGATTAGTTTTTAATTGATTGAAGAGAAGATACATGAGATAAATGGAAAAGTATGATGGATAGCTGAATATATCCATGCATCCTAGGAGAAACACCCTAAAAATGAACAAGAGACAGAACCTGAGCTTGTAGTGGAAGATATTTTCCTACTCATATTTTAAGTTGAATAACATAATGTGGTAAAGGAGGTGGTACCTAGAGATATATTCCACATATCACAACCATTGTTAGAGGAGAGTGATGATGCATATATGCCTATCAATTTTCACATTGGAGATCAAATAGATTCAGATAAATTTTGGAATTAATATGAGGTACAATAAAATATTAAAATCCATTAAAATATAGAATAATTTTCACCACTTGACCTCACTCTAGAACTATAAAAAGAATAAACCACCCAAGTGGTAGAATTCGAAGGTAGAATCGAGGAGACAGACTACCTACCTCTATCTTGGTAAAATTATCTCCACGTGGTTCTCTCCACTGAGGAAAAGATTAAAGTAAAACCAATTTAATAAGATTTTTCTTTCCTGGAACCTATAACTTATAATTTTTTTATGAATATTTTATTTTCACCCCATAATATTTTGAATTTTTCTGTTCATCTGAATCCTATTTTCCCATGGATGAAGATGATAAAATTATGATGCACCTGTTGAGGAACACATGGAGATTCTTGAATGCATTAAACAATTGTTATTGGAATCATAAAAAGGTATATAAGTGTATCTACCTAAAATACCAAAGAGACAAACTTCATACAATAAAGGGTAATTTTTTTATATTAATTAAATATTTTTATTTTTTTCAAATAAAATTAAATTATAAAATTCCTTTTGGTTATTCCATTTATGAAACACACTTTGATTAATCATTGGATAAAAAGGAATAATTTTCAAAGTAAAAATCTAGGGTAAGGTGGACCGATACTTCATCTTTTACCATCTATGAAAGAAATACCTCATTGTGATGGGGGTGGATTTTGTGTAATCTATCCATGCAATCCTCAAAAACAAAGATAAATAAGAACAATCTATGAAGAACAACATGTGGTAGTTCAACTACAAGAATCTCCACACACATATATATTTTGGATGAGATTTGGTACTACCCATCTAGAGGTTTTCAAAACCCAGGGTCCACATGGGGGATCAAACCAATATTTATATATTTTATTTTATTTCTTGGACTTATTTTTCAAAATCATTCTCAATAATTATTTTTAGGAAAGTATTAAGATGAAAACCAATCCCTCTATATTTTTAAACATTAATTTACATATTCCATACACATTTATGATTTAATATTACAAGTCTATGATTATTATGGATAAGGGTATCATGAAGAAAATTCTAGAATCTATATATATTTCACGCAGCCAGAAGGGATATTATATTGTAAAAAGAGAATTTACGACGTAAAAGAACAATTCACTGTATTTTTTTTAAAAAAACATGTGCAACAAAGAAATGGAAAAACTAAGAAAAATAATCTTTGTATATGGATTATGTTTTTAAATTCTTTATTTAATTTTAATCCCTCAATTTTAATCTATTTTTGAGCATTAAACGAAAAATTACATGCCCTGCTTGAACACTTAAATTCTAGTGTCGATCTAGGAGAAATACCTTACTTAGGATAACAATTAGAAAATGATTTAATTTTAAATATTTACATGAATAAATGAGTGAAATGGTAAAATGGATTAGTATATTAAATAACAATGGGATAAATAAAATAATCTTGATTTTTTGGGAAAAAATTGATTTTTATTAATGAAATTATTCTTAGATTTTACATGTTTTGAATTTATAAAATTGATATGGATTGGTTTATTATTTTTGTGAATTTCCATGAGTAATATTACAAAAATATATGTTCTCATCAAATGAAAAATTTATGAACCAATTTTACCATTCTTTATATAGTATATCTATTGAGAAACTCAATCATGATTTTCTTTAAGAACTTACCTGAAATATAATAATGTTTATGACTGAATAGAATCAATTTTATCATTATTGAAGAATTGTTAGTGTTTACCCATTTTATCCTTTGGCCCACATTGGTATAAATCCACATTTTTTCCATAGTATCCGTGAATCACCTTATTAGGTTATTATCCATGTTTCAATATTATTATATGTACGCCTAACCTACTCTTACCCTATTTCAGGATATTAAAAAGGCTAATTGTGCGGGTGATATTGTCCATGGCGAGTGGGGTTATACAAAATTTATGATATTTTGTTAAGTGGGTTTTAATTTTATTTTGTTAGAGTCCATCATTTCATTTATTTTACTTTTTTTTATACTTTATTTCCAAAAAATTAAAAAAAATGAAAAAAAATGAAAAAAGTGGAAGAAATGGGTTGTGTCTTAAAAAGATCAAAAATCACAATTTTCAGGCCAGTGATCCTTTGACCATATGAGGTTAGGTGTGGTATGTTATTTTTTTTCTTAAGAACAACATTAAAAAGTGAAAAAATTATTATAAATAAAAAAATAAAAAAGAAAGAGAGGGTGATTCATTGATTATGATTACTTGTATAATGTGAATTGAGGGTTGGGAGATCACAATTTAGAATTATTTTTTTATTGAGATTATATATTAATATAATATACTATAATATATAAAAAATCCATTTTGTGATTTATTTTATTTATTTTCCACCCTCGTTAAGCCTCATATACATTTTAACCTTAATAAAAAGCCTTATTGATTAAATCTCATTTCTGTCTTTATGCAGTGAAGATGTGAGATTCCTTGCATGCCTACTATATGTCAGAGGTTCTTGATGTGGGATAAAAAATCCATCACATTATTTCATTGGAAGATGCATAAAAATAATTCAATTTTAGGTAAATTGAAAAGTGGCATACACATTAATAACTAACTAAGAAATAAAAATTGAAGGAAGGAATAGATTTTTTATTTTGAAAGAGGAAAATTGAAATACATTATTGGATTTATTTATTTTAATAATAAAGTGTCCAATGTATTATATTATTTCAAATTTGAGAATTTATTTTCCATTGAAAAACCTTTTGATTTGTGGAATTTTAAATTTAAATATTGGTAGAGTGATGTTCCTCTATGACGTTTTAAAGATTACATACTTTTTGACAGACAAGTTTTTAGTGTGAGAGGATTGATAAAACCATAATTTTCATGTTTATTTTCATAATTAATATATTGTTTTTACAATTTAATTGATTAATTATTCTATTATTTAACTATTTTTGTAATTTATGGTAGGAAAAATGATATGATCGAAAATGGGCTAGAAGGTTATGATTCGATGATATAAATAATGTTTTGAAATATAAGGGAAATTCAAGGCCCAAGAAAAATGAAATTTTAGGCTTGAAAAATAAATTCAGGATAAGAAATGTTTTTATGGTGTGAATTCATGGTTTGAAAATCCAATTTAGTATGTCAAAGGTATTTATAGGTTGAATTCAATGCCGAAAAAATAATATAGGTTCTGAAAACACATTCTTTAGAAAAGGATGATACTTTTACGGTGTAAAACATTTATTTACACCATAAATCTCTTTGTCTTGACATAATATTAACTGGATATCTCTTGTAATGCCCCATTAATGACATTTGATTATTTATGTACAATTTATTAAGAAATTAGTGGCCCCTAGGGTGGATTTAAGTGTATAAAAAGAGGTTAGGGGTGGATTGAAAGATTAATAAGATCCCAATAATTGGCCCTTATGCTGTGGAATATGGATGCTGATTTAGGTTTTGTTTTCTATTTTAGTTGAAATATAATTTTTTCACATGTAATTGAAATTAATATTTTAACATAAGTGTTTCATATTTCCATTCCAATTGATTCCATTTAATTTCAATCACTCTTCTTATATTCCTATATATTTTCTTACACTTGTGATGTAAATCGGCTGACCCAAGGCATGGCCTTGGGGTAAGTTTCATGACATTATAAAATTATTTTTATTTAATAATTTAAATCTCTTAATTAAATTTGTGGTGAATAATATAGAAGTTATTGGGTGTGGAGATCATATACCATGACATGTATCTCACATTCATTCCTATTTTCTAATAAGATGGTGTGAAATTTGGTGTGCCAAAGAGGTTTCATAAGCATTATAAAAATACCACTAAAGGTAGGAAATATCAATCCATGTAACATATAATGTATTTTCAAATTTAATATTAATAAATAATTATAAATAATTAAGGATCCCATTTAACCAAAACCCTAGGACCAATACCTTTCTCTTTTACCTAAAATAATTTTATTTTTTATTTGTATTTTAGTTTTTCATTCCATCATTTTTTCAAAACCCAAATATTTCATTGTTTTTATAAATAAAGAAACCATACAAAATGGATTAGGTGAATTAAAAATTATGACTAAACCACTTTAAATATCCTTAAGTCTGATGAATCTAGTGATCCATTATGATGCAATTGAAAAAATAAATTATTTTTTGTGTTTTCATATAGCATGAACATCATTGAGGTTGTGTTGTTTTCTTAGAAAATACATCCATGTATGTATACTATCAAGTGGATGTAGGATCGATAATAGGTTTTTGTGTGGGTAACAACCCTTAAGAAGTAATTTTGGTTACCATATCAATCACGACTCATTGGATGAAAGAAATTCTTAACTACACATAGAACTAGACACTTCCATAGGATATGTTTTGTTTAACAATAAGGTCATTATAAACTTCAATCAAGGGTTTATTTCTTAGTTAAATTAATGTATTATGTTTTAAAGTATGATAGAACACAAATTAAAGTAACCTATATTCAATTAAAAGAGTCATAATATTAAGCAAGTATGACATATTAATAATAAATGTATCATAGGTTGAAATAAAGGAGTCATTGGAGGAGAAAAATTAGGGTTAAATTTTCTTATTTGTATACTTTAATTCTTTTGTATATTATCATAATATTTTTGGTTTTAGTATTTTTTTTGAAAAGATATCATAAAGTTGAATATGAGAAAGTTATGTATCCAAAAAATAATATGTATTATAACTAAATAAAGGATTATGTTTAAATGGTTGAGAATCATAGTATACGATTTTTATAGTGGAGAATTTGAGTTTATTAGTTATATCTATGGTAGTAAGGATAATATATTAATTCAAATAAAACCATGATACTCTAAAACACATTCCTTAGTGAGTTATATTTATCGATGGAATTTTGGATGTAATGAGGGAAAAATCTATGGATTTTTCTTCAGTGGTTCTTCTTTAAGGGTTTTAAAACATATATTAAATTGGATTATTAACCTTTAAATGTGATTTTATAACACAATTATTTTTTTCGGGATAAATATTAAATAAAACATGATTGAGGAATAAAGAAATATATATTTTAGTATATTCTTGACATCAAGGTAGTAAATAGTTATTTATTTTTGAAAAACTATGTTATATAATATTGTAAGCCTTGGGATTGATAATTGATTCATGATATTTTTGGTGAATTTTATCTCATTTTTTGGATTATATTGTCCACTGTTTAATTTTATAAACTAGAGGTTGAATATAAGACTTAATTTTTAGGGATATACGATTTCATTTTGTTTTAATGTGTCAAAAATCCTAATAGTTTTTGGAATGTTATACTCTATAGAATATATGATTAGCATATAAATAATAAATATTGTTTTAGGAAAGATAAGTATATTGATTTAACTTAAGATAGTAAGGTATATTTCACATTAAAAGTTATATATAGAATAAAAAATATGTTTATAACACCATCTCATACGTTCATCAGTGAGTAATAATTAAAAATGAGGGAACATAATTTATTTAAGGGGGTAGAATGTACGAATAATGATTTAGGATCCTTTTAATTAATAGTATCTTCAACAAATTATTTCACACCCAATGACAAACTAACACAACACCTGAATAAAACAATGCCCAACATATTAAATGTACCTGAATATTATAATAACTAGTATATAAAAGGATATAAATAATTTAAAATAATTATATATTATAATTCTCATTAATTAATACATTAAAAAATGATGCCTTCCGAAGAACCACTTCATAAGGGGTATAGTATATCCCCTTAACAAATTAAATTTATCAAATTTTAGAGTTTGTTATAATAGGTAATATTTTGAAATTTAAAACTACTATTTCTATATTAAATTATTTATAAATTAATATGAAATAATATTAATGATATTGGAAGTTTAAGCAGTTATTTTTTTCAATAAAAACAAATTTTCTTCATATTTTCTATATTTAATTTAATAACATAATATATAATTTTTTAATTTTAATTTTATAAAAAGAAATTAAATTTTAAATTTATCATTTCAAAATTATCTTAGGGTAAATTTTTTGGGTTTATCTAAAAGGAATTATTTTTAGGTGAATAATGAAAGATATAGTTTTGACAAATAACATGAATTTTATGACACTATTAGTATATAATTATGAAATTAAAATTAATTAATCCCTTTGATAAGATCAAATATATATTTTATATGTGATTTTATATTTTAAAAAAATTAGACTATAAATTATTTTACATTTTTGAAATTAATTTATATTTTCTTAATTTTTTAATATATTATACATTTATTATTGTAAAATTGATTTGTTTCAATTTTAAAAATTTCATATAACAAAATGGATTTAAAATTTGGAATCATTAGGTCCAAATTATACAAAAATTAATATTTTTTTGGTTATAAAGGATAAATTACCTAGGTAAAAACTAGTTACTATGGTGAAAACTAAATTGGTAAATATGTGTAACCTTAGGGATAAAGAGCCTGGCATGTTTAAAAAATATTTCTATTATAATGGTTGATGTTTTTACTAATATTATGTAATCTCAAATATATTATTTATAAAATTTTTATGCACTTTACTTGAGAGTTACTTCCCATTATTGAATAGTTTTGAGTATTACCAAAAATTCCAGTCCTTTTCAATTATAAATGGAAAACTCCTCTGTTCACTAACCATGACATGAAAACTACTTATTTTGGGACAAAATATTCCAAAAAAATCCTAAATTTTTTATACAACTTAATTAGGTTCTATTGTTCTCAAAATACCACCCTTCAATGGTTTATTCCCTTATACAAATACGATAATCAAAGAAGTGATGTATAAACTCCTAACCTCTATTTCTTTTTTCTATTTCATTATGTACTTTTATTCTTCCTAAAATTTAATTTCACCATATTAAAATGATACTATTATTATCACTATTATAAAGGTATGTTATTATAATAATTTTATAATAATTAAAAACACCCCCTTTTCTATTAAGTAAATAAAAAACGCGAATCGTTCAATTTTCACACCACCGCCTCCACAACACAATGTGTTTTTTTACTTCACCAACTTATAAGGATGGTAGTAATAGTAATTTTATTATATAATTATAATATTAATGAAATATTTTATATTATTAAATTTTAATCCGTATTACTCATTTCTCTCATTCTAGGTAAAATGAGATCGTCAACCATGCGTACATGTGGATTATGACATCCATGTATGATAGATTTATATTTTTCATTTCAACACCAAACTATATGGATGATCATGAGGATGGTTTTAAAGAATAAATATTATTTTTACAATATCATTATGTCTATTTTATGACAAATTGGATAATATATTAATGATATGATCAACAAACTATTATAGTAAATTGAACCATTTAAAACAAGTGTACTAAGAGGAAAATTATTTACTCAAATCATATAATATTTTAATATCTATTAATTATTATTCTAATTCCCTTATAATTATTATATATCCTAATAATTAATAGTAAATGATATTATTATTTCACTGGTATAATTATATTGTATCCTAATCCCCTTTTAATAATCAATTAAGCATCATTAGTTCATGTTTGGGTCGATTTGACAACCCACTTTAAAAATGCTATAAAATTATATAATTTATGATTATTAAAACATAATTATTATTTTTATATTATATAAATATATTAATAATTTTTCATTTATAAAAGAAATATCAATATTGAACTCACTAATGAATAAAACACCCTTCATAGGATAAAAATCACCGAAAAGTGATTGTTTACGATTTCATCTTCTTAGATAATGAATAATTTACTGATGAAAGGAAATTTAAACTGAATAAATATTTATAATTCGTCCTCTAAAGCAACACTAATTATTTCATAAAGATAAAATTTGTAAGAAGTTTTAATGTAAACAATATAATTAAAAAACTTGTTCAAAATATACAAGATTACCCACACCCGACATTTAAAATAGGTAATAACTAACTATTATAAATGCTGGAAAAAATTATAAGTGAATTTTATAAAAGTTTATATTTATTATTTTTTTGAAATATTTGTATAAGATATTTATGTTTGATATACATGATCTTAGAGTGTGTTCGACTAAGAACGAAAACTAGGAAATGGATTTTCATCACCAATTCCTCTCTTTGAGACATGTTTCATATTCTGTACCTAATTAATTTTAAGTGGTTTATATGATTTATAATTGAGATATTTTAACAGTAAATACCTTTTATTTTTTTAAATTTATGTCCAATTTGAATATCTTTTATTCAATAGGGTTTTATTCAAAATCTCTTTATGTTGTAAGGGGTTTTATTTCTCAAATTTGATTTCCTTGAGACATTTATATGTTATAAACCATGTTCTTTTTAAAATGGTGAAAATGAAACCCCATTATAATTTTGTATCATGATTACATTATATTTCATGATTTTAACATTTATCTTTATGGAAATCGTGTCTCTTTTTTTTCAAGACAACTTACTTTATTGTTATCTCACCCATAAGTGTAACATTATCCAAGAAGAACCTTTATATTTTAATTAGATATTTAATTAAAGTCTATAATTTAGTTCACATAAATGTTATCATCTATTTTTTGAAAATATAATAGAGATTATTTTTTGTTATTATAATAATTATCATTACCAATTTCAAAAAGGAAAATATAATAATATTTTAATGAAGTCTGTTGTTAAAGAAATATATTTATAAATATTTCCACCCTAAATTTAGTTTTATAATATTTATGGATTTTTAAGGTATAATTATTGATGTTTATTTTTCAAAGGTAAATTTTTTCCAAAGTTTTCAATTCACATTTTCATAAATAAATTTGGAAGGTCACCCATAACATCTTCATTTTTTGAATATGTTGAGAATTATATATTTTAAAAAATTTCATGGGAACATATATTTCAAACTCCTTCATATTTTATTTGAAATAATCTCACTTAATTCTCATTGATTGAAAAATAAAACAATTTTAATCTATGATTTTAAAAATAAATCTTCTAAAATGACATTGAAAGATCAAGGATGTTTTTATTCAAAAAGTAATTTTTTTTAAAATCCTTATAAGTATTTTTTATTTCTATAATTATCCTATGACATATCTTATTCTTTATCGAGTATGTTTTTCCAAAAGTAACCATCCACCTTCATCCTCTTTATGAATTTTGTAATGATATTTTCTTTTTGAGAAATTATTCATCACTACCAATGTCCGACCTAATCTTTTTCTATGTATAACGACAATTTTTCTTTGAATGAAATTCCATTGTGATTACCTTGTTCTTGATTCCTTTGATTTAAGGGTGTTCATCTAGATAATAAAATTTTTTTTACTGGGAAGAATTATTATCTTAAATGTATATCCTTTATCTATAAAGTCTAAATAAAATATGTTTTATTATCTAGAGTTAATGGTATTTACATAGAAAGTTACTTGATGTCATTAGATACTCATTTATTTTTCATGGTTTTACCATGTTATGATTATTTATGGAATTAATAACGATTTAATAATGGGAATCCATGTGAAAATAATTTTTTATCTATAGGATCATTGATATTTATTAAATAAAATCCCTTTTTCTTATAGATTATTTATATGATTATTTTGATATCTCAATCAACCCATTTTATTTATATGGTATATTTTGGGATATAATGATTTTTTTTCAAGTGACACAAAAATGTATGTATTGTGAGATGGGTGGGACATATATCTCCCTGTAATTTATTGGGTATAAGATTATATATCATGATATAAAAATATTAGTTGATTAGGTTAGAAAGTATCTAGATTCATAAAAAAAATATTTTAATGGATTTTTTCTCTACTCATAATTATATTTGTGAACAGGTTAGTGGACATTCATTTTCACAAAGATAAGAAATCCAAATGTTTAATATTATTCCCCTTTCATTCATATATTCTATGGATTATAATTTATTCTTTATGTTTGTTGAAACATGTTTATACACTCTTGTTTCATGTATTATGTTATTAAAATTAATACTCCATGATTTATGATCAATTCCTTTTTTGGTATAAGTTTTCTTATAAATCTTGATTATAACCATATTATCATCTAATTATCAATTAAGATACTCTATTATTATATCTTATGTTTACCTTTACTGAGTATCTGAGGTTACCCATTTCTTATGCTTCCTTTTCCCTAGGTTATGAAGATATGTATTATGTAAGATGTGTCTAGAAGGGTATCTTATGAGATGAAGTTATGGGATATGTTTAAGAATTAAAATAAATTAAATATTCATTTCAATATTCAAAAAAATTTTATTCGTTGAAAAAGGACTTGAGTTTTTTAGTTATTGTTTTTCTTAATTCTCATTAACTATTAACCTAAAAGGTATTTGGAATTTTTTGAAATAACAAAATTTGACTTAATTTAGGTAATTATCAGATGATTAGATATATCCTGTTATCATTGGTATCAGAGTGTGGTTTATATAATATTATATATTGATATAATATCAGAATAGGATAAATTGGGAGTTAGAAATTTCATCAAAGGTTGATAAGTTATGGACGGTTATAATTTAAATTATATTG
This sequence comes from Viscum album, assembly GCA_963277665.1. Taxonomy (NCBI): domain Eukaryota; kingdom Viridiplantae; phylum Streptophyta; class Magnoliopsida; order Santalales; family Viscaceae; genus Viscum; species Viscum album. Next base: position 1,263,025,589 of record OY728132.1, on the reverse strand, counting down.
ATAACCTTTTAGTTTAGTTGAGGTAATATTTTGGGGACTTGGATAAGATAAAATTAATGAAAACCCTATCGATATGTTCAATGGATATATCTAAGTGTATAATAACATCATTAAAGTTTATTAATGTAGGGGATGAATGGTTTTACTAGAAAATAAATCCCTTTATGGATACTAGAAAGTGGATTGAGGATCTCACACAGTTGAATCTTGGCGTAACAATATTGAAAAGGGAATGTTGGGTATCAACTAAACCAAGACCTGGTTCATGAAAAAGAGGTCTAACTACAAAACTGATTAGACACACTCATGGGAGTTTTATTAGTGTATCACATGCTCATTATGAACTTATATGAAGGATTGGTTTTCTAGTTATATTAAAGTATTAGGTTATGAAGTATGAGAGAACACATATAAAAGTAATTTAAGTATCACCAAGATATTTATAAGATAAACCAAGTATGACATAGTTTAAATAAAAGTATAATAGGTTAAAATGGAGGTGTCATTGTAGAAGAAATATTTAGACCAAGTTTTTACATTTATATACACTGATTCTTTTGGATACTGTCATAATCATTTTGGTTTCAGTATTTCGTTAAAATAGGATCATGAATAAGAATCTGAGAAAGGTATGTATAAAAAGCCACGAAGTCTTATAACATAATAATGGAGAATACTCAAGTGTTTTAAAATATTAGTATATTATTATTGTGTTAGAAAAGTTCATTTTCTTTTTTATACATATGGTCTTGAGGATGATATCTTAATTGAGCTGAAATATTTATACTCTAAGGTACTTTCATTAGTTTTTTTTATTAATGATATTTTATAAGTTATGAGGGAAACAAAAAAAATAAATTTTTATAATTTTTTCTTTAATGTTTTTGGAACATATGTTAAATGGAATAAATAACCTTGAAAAGTTATTTTATGACATGATTATATTTTTGGGGATAACTATTTAAGAACACATGATTGAGTTGTAAAAAACTCTTAGGTTTATTATATGATTTATGTTGAATTAATAATTTTTTGTTTGGTTTAGAAAAGGTATGTTAGATAACATTGGAACATTAGGATTGATATTTGATTCATGAAACTTTTGGTGAAGTTTATCTCATTTTTGGGACTATATTGACAACTGTTGAATTTTATGAACTAGTTGGTGAATATGATACCAAATTTTAGAGGCATATATTATTTTATGGTTGTTTAATTTACTAGGTTACAAAATTTTTGTAGGAATGTTATACTCTATAGAAAATATAATTAGGATATAAATAATTAATGTTGTTTGAGGAAAGATAAGTATGTTGATCTAGATTAATATAGTATGGTAGATGCCACATAAAAATTTATTACTAAAATAGAGAATATGTTAAGAATACCCTCTAATAATTTCATCAGTGGGTGATAATTATAATTGTGGGGATGTAGTCAATTTAAGGGGGTAGAATGTAACAACCTAAGATTTAGGATCCTTTAATTAATACATACCTCATTAGTATGCGTCTCACACAATAGTAAAATAACGCAACACCTGACTAAAACAAACCTTGAAATTTTAAAAACATATTAATAAAATAATAATTAGTATATAATAGGTTATAATCAATTAAAATAATTATATAATATTATTCTCTTTGATAAATATTTTAAAAAATGATGCCTTTCGAAGTACCACTTAAAAGAGGTGGTATAATATATCCCATAATAAATTAAATTGATCAAATTTAGGAGTTTATTATAATATTTAATATTTATATATTTATAATTAATTTTTAAATATCCAATTATTTATAAATTTATGATAAATAAATTTAAATATATCTGAATATTAAGAGGCAATTTTTTCAGTAAACACAATTTTACTTCAAATTTTTTATTTTTTATTTAATAAATAAATAAATAAATTTTTAATTTTTAATTTGACAAGTATAAATTAATTTTTGAATTTTTAATTTCAAAATTATCTTAGGGTTAATTTTTGGGATTTTTCTAAAAAGAGTGATTTTTAGGTGAATAGTGAAAGATACAATTTTTACAAATAACATGACTTTTATGAAATCATAAGTTTATAAGTATGAATGGAAAATCAGTAAAACATTTTTATAAGACCAAATATTTGTTTTAAATGTGATTTTTTAATTTCATTAATGTTGGTTTCGATGTATTTTAAATTTTAGAATTTATGTTATATTTTTTGAAAAAAATTGATCTTAATATATTATATATTTAGTATCTTAAAATTAATTTTTTTCACTTTTCAAAATTGAATAAAAAAATAGATTTCAAATTTGGGACCATTAGTTCCAAATTATTTAATAAGGAAAATTTTATTTTTGGGAATAAATGATTAATTACCAATGTTAAAACTAGTTACCATTGAGATAACTAAAATTTTCAAATTGAGTAACCTTAGGGGTAAATGTCCTAATATGTTTAAAAATGTTTCTATTCAAATGGTGGTGGTTTTTATCAACATTATGTACTATAAAATACAATATTTATCAATTTTGGATTAACTTCCCTTGAGAGAAACTTCCCATTATTGAATAGTTTTGGGTATTTATAAAAATGAAACTCCTTTTCAATTACAAAAGGGGAACTCATCTCCTCAATTACCATCACACTAAAAATCCATTATTTAGACCAAAATATAATAAAAAATATCTTATAAACTTCTATACACCGTAATAGGGTTATTTTCTTAATAAAATACCACCCCTCCAAGGTTTAATCCCCTTCACAAAGGCGATAATCCATTAAGTGAGGTATAAATTCATAACCTCTATTTATTTTTTTTCCTAAAATTTTATTTAACCATATTAAAATGATTAAATATGTATAATTATTATATTTTTATGTTTTTATAATGACAGTATAATCATTAACCACCCCCTTTCCCATTTAGAAAAATGAAAATGTGAATTGTGCGTTATGTGGGCTACCACTTCCATGACACAACAAGTTTCGTTTTACTTAAATACCATAAAAGGATAGTCCTAATCATGATATTAATATTTAATTATAATATTTATTACATATTTTATATTATTAAATGTTAAACCATAATCCACATTTCTCTTGTTCCAAGGAAAACAAAATCGTCAACCTTGTGTACGTGTTGACTACCGCCTCCATGGAATAGTCGATTTCCATTTTTCATTTCATTACTTCCCTACAGAAATATTCATTAGGATGGATTTAAAAGATAAATACGATATTTATTTTATCATTAAGTTTATTGTTTGAAAAATTGGAGAACCTATTAATGATACCATCGACACAAAATTATCATAAATTTTACCATTTAAAACAAGCGTAATAATTGAAAAATTATTATCTCAAATCATATAATACTTTAATATCTATTAATTATTATTCTATATAATTTATAATTCAAAAATATCACAGTAATAAAAACTAAATTATATTATTATTCTACTTTTATAATGATATTATATAATAATCTTCTCATAATCATCTATTAATCATGGCATGTTCTGGTCTGTTTGACCACCTACTTAAAAAATGATATGAAATTATATCATGGATGATTTTGAAAACTTAATTACTATTAAAATATGATTTAAATATTATAATAATTTTTTTTTCTATAATATTTACATCAAATATTTAACTAATTAATGAGGAAAACACTCTTCATTGGTTAAAAGTCACCAAAAAAATGATCATTGTTGATTTCATCTTCCAGGATAAAGACTAAAGTACTCATGATAGAAAATTTAAACTTAATAAATAATTATTAATTATAAAATATTAGAAGATTAATGATTTTATTAATATTTAATTTATATGAAGAACAAATATTAACACCGTTCTTGTGAAACTAGTTCAAAATGACCAGGATTACCCACACATGACATCTAAAATAGGTAAAACCTAAAAAATATAAACGTAGATAATAATTATAAATGATATTTATAAAATTTTATATATTTAAATATGGTTAAAAATAGCTAATTAATATATCTATGTTCATTTTATTGGTTTTTAGAGTCTGTTATACTAATAAGGGAAACCATGTAGGGGTTTTTATCTCAAATTCCTCTCCTTGTAATATATTTTGAATTATGTACCCAATTTATTTTAATTGGTAGATATACAACCTAATTGGGATATCATATTATAAAATACATTCTATTCATGGTAATTTAATTCCAATTTAAATATATATATTTTTATGGATTTTTAGTTAAAATATCCTCAATTTTAAGGAGTTCTTTATCTCAAATTTGAATTCTTTGAGATAAGTTTATTTTATACACCATGTTCTATTTTTCATGGTGAAAATATATCCCCACTATCATTTTTATCAAGATTTCATTATATTTTATGATGTTATTAGTTATACTTTTATGGATAATGTTTATATTGAATCAAGGCTTCCTACTTGATTTCTCCCCCACCTAAAAGTATAACATTTTTAAAAATGAACCTCCATATTTTTGTTATATCTTTTTTTCAAGTCCATATTTTCCATTCCACCAATATTACCCTAAATGTTTTTGAATACTAATATGGATTATTTTATATAATTTTATTAACTCTGTTTTCCCCTTTTAAAAGGGAAAATCTAATACTTTATTGACATTATAGGAATAAAAAAAGGTATTTAAAAATATATCCACCCTAAATTTATTTTGACAATAGTTATGAGTTTTAAAGGAAAAACTAATGATATTTATTTTTTAAGTTTAAATGTTTTCCAAATTATTCACTTCATATTTGTGAAAATAATATCTAAAAGTTACTCATAACTTTGTCATTTTATGAATATATTAAAAATGATATATTTTAACATTTTTCAAAAGAGTACATATTTCTAAATCCTTGGAATTAAATTTAAAACTATATAGATATATTTTTATGTTTTCTAAAATAAATTTCATTCTTCGAAATTATAAAAGTGTCTCATAATAATTATTTTAAAAGATCAAGGATATTTCTCATTGCTAAAGTGATTTTTCAAAAAATCCTTAGATGTATTTTTTATCTAATTCATTGTATGTTTCAAAATATTATGTATTGTCGAGGATTTTTTCCTAAAGTAACCATAGACCATATTTCTCTTTATAACTTACGTAAATTCCTTCTCTTTTGAAAACATGATACATCACTTCATTTTTCCCGCCTAATCAATTTTCTTATCTAACCATAATTTTTTATCAAATTTCTTTCCTATATAAATACCATGTTATTGATTCTATTTATTTATGGGGGTTCACATAGATTCCATACATTAATTGATTGTGATGAATTTTTGTCTTAACCATACACCTTTATCTATATAGTGTAAATACCATATGATTTAATATATGGATTGAAAGGAAGTTACCATGAAATTTACTTGATGTCATTGGATACATATTTATTTTCCCAGGGTCTATTATGATTTGATTATTGATGTAATTATTAACGATTTCCTTATGTGATTCCCTATAACACTCATTTTATAACAATAGGTTTATTATTATTTGTTGAATGAAACCCATTTTTCTCATGCTTTCTTCATATGATTATTTTGAAATGTGAATAAATTCATTCTATTTCTATGTGTTATTTTAAGATATGGTGTGTTTTTATAGTGGCTCAAAAATTGATGGATTATGAGATGGTTGGGACCTATAACTACCTACAATTAATTGGTTAAAGGATTGTATATCATGAGATATAAATGTTTTGTGAATAGGTTTGTGAGTATATATGTTCAAAAATAGTGAGTGGGATGGAATATTGCCTTACTAAAAATATTACATGTGTATAAGTTGATGGGAAGTCGGGTTCACATAGAAAATAAATCCCAGGTTTATAATTGTTCCCCTTTATTTCCCATTTTCACAAATAGTATAATGAAAATATGGAATAAGAATGTAATTTCTTTAAATTTTTGTGTTACAAAGGCCTAGATATTCACAAAAAAATGTTCTATGTAATACTGATGAGGTGTGATGAAAAAAGGTGGTAATTTATGAAGTTATGAGAATTTTTTAAAATGAAAAACATGGTAAGCTTCGAGACTATGAGAAGTTTTAAAAATGGAAAATTTATCCAATGTTTCATGAAGAGAGGGTGTTTTTTGAAAGGTAAGTTAATGTTTCTAAATCAAGGCGATATGTTTTATAGGTGTTCTAGAGTTTCTCAAAAGCCGTAGATTTTTACAAAAGGGTAACCACCACTTATAAATAGATTTATGATCATTTTATGATGCATCAAAATGTTTTTGGGAATAAATGATCGATGTGATTTCATAAAGGTTTATAATAACACAATTATGACAAGAATTAAGAACTTCATGTAAACAAAAGTTATAGGAAAATAATGGTTGATAACTAATTTATTCTAATGAATTTCATTAAAGGAGTTTTGAAATTTTTTAGACATTTATCAAATTTGAGAGTTTCATGAATTTTAGAAGTTTTTAAAAAGTTGGGAGTTTTGTAAAAGTGTGTAATTTCATGAATGCTGATAGAACTTTGAAAGAAAAAGGGGGTTTCACCAAAAACTTTGTTTCATGAATGATACTTACATGAGCATACTTGAACTTGAGATTTTTTTGCAATGTATTGAAGAATCATAAGTGAAGATATATGATGATAAAATAACCTTTTATGTGCTTTGATATAAAACTTACCTTAAAGTTGATAAACTTGTAAATACTTCACCCAAATCAGTGAGCAAGGGGGTGTCGATGGAAGTGATCTGAGGGAGGTAGGGTGCCATCCCTAAAATTCTTGTAAAGGAAGTGTTCCTGGAATAGGGTTACCAAGACAAATCAATTCTAATCCATAATATCAAGTTAATATTAATGTATTTATATATGATTGAAACACATTTTATGTATTCTACTTAGACTATCCCTTAGTGGTGAACCAAGTAAAGTAGTTGTGTTGGGTTTTTATTTCAAGATATGAGTGATTGGTAATTGAACGATTCCATGAGACATGTTTAACATGTTCAATCCAATGTGGGGTCAATATCCATCTTATTAAAATAATAATTTGACACCTAGATTCACCTCTCCCCACTTGGGGTGTTCCAATGTATTAAAAGTGGTATTATAGAGAGGCTAAATGTGGTTGGTGTTAATTCTATCCTTTATTTTTTCTCTATAAATAATTCAATGAACATTAGAAATTTCCCCTTTTTTATGGATGAAAATTCATGATTAGAAAGAATATAATTATATCTCATCTATAATATCTTGGTATTGAAGTTATTTATTCCATAGTTTAAGGAATTTAGGTTAATTATGTGAAAAGTCTTTCTGTGTCTAAAAAAGATAGGAAAATTATTGACATAGGTGCCAAAGATCAAAATTCTCTTACTAAAGCCTTATATGATCAAATATATTTTAATATGATGAGTTTATCTATCACCAAGTCCATGTGGGAGAAACTAGAAAACCTATACAAAGAAGATAACAATGTGAATGATTCAAAACCTCATGCTTTTCAAAATTAATTTTATGATCTGAAAATATATCTAGAAGAAAGTATTGATAGTTTATTTAATCAAATTAATGAATTTGTTGTATAAATTAAAGGACTTGGTGAATAAATTAAAAATATTGAAATTTTGAAGAAAATAATGAGAAAGATTCCACATCTGTACAATCTAAAAGTGATATGTAAAGATATTTTTCTATTCTTTCTGATGATTATTTTTTAATAATTCTAGTGACTTATGAAATGAGAGTCAAACCAGAAGATAAAAAATTCAATTAAGGAAATTGATTTGAAATCCAGGAAAAAATATGACATTTATAAAGTTATTAATGATGGAGATGATGTGAATGATTAACTTTTTTCTCGTATTGCTAGAAAATTCAAGAGTGTAAAAGGGAGATTTTAGGTCATGTTTCCTTTTTCTTTTTTACTAAGTTGTAATGTATAGAATGATGATACTTGGAGATCAAGTAAATTTGATGATATATAAATTGAATCATAAATCCTACAAAGGCTTTTTATAAGGTTCTCTCAAAAGGAAGACTTCAAATAAAAAATGAAATTATAGTGGAAGAGATTCATTTTAAAATAGTAATAGGATGAGAAATACTTTTTAGAAGAAGTAGAATATAAGATTAAATATGATGTTGAATATTACATGGTGGATACAATTGAAATTGTAGAACCGACCAAGAAGAAAGATAATCAATTAGATGATGTTGTCTATCTCAAGGTGTAACTTGAGGGTTATTTTGATAAGCTTGAAATTCAATGAAATAAAATTAGAAATATAAGATATTTTTTGAAAGACTAATCAAAGTATGTGGATAAGATTGAAGTAGAGATTGATAGACTACAAGGAATGGTATAATAACATTTGAAAACTCTTGAAATCTCACAAGTGGTTGTGGAGTTTAAACTAATTATTGAAGATAATTAAATAGTTATCAATTAAATTACATCAATATTGGAGGAAAAGGATAAGATAGTTGAATGAATTGAATAAAAATTCATCTTTTTAAGGTGTAAACTAGAAACTAAGTCAAAATCATGGGAAACAAAGAAGAAATTAATGATTGGATGGTTTTTAGAAGAAAAAAAAAAGAAATAGACAAAAAAAAATTCGAAAGATTATAAAAATTTTTGAGTGATGAAAGATCTAAATTTATGGCCAGGAGTGGAATTGGCTATGACATAGAAACATCAAAGGATATAAATGAGTTGATCTAAAAAAAAGAGAATTAGAAAATATGACATATCAAAAAGGTTCTTGTGTCTTAACAGAGATAACTTTGAACCAAAAAGAAAAGAGATATGAAAATAATCATTAATAATCTAGAGAGAATATCTAATTAAATACCAATACAAAATATGGGTAAATGTGGATTAATGGAAATAGTATGAAATTTCCTCTTCTAAAATGTTAATTGTGTGGCTTTCTAGGGCATACCATGTCTTAATATTAAAAGGAAAGGAGCCATCTGAATAGGGAAGAACATGGTAGTAAATGAAGGATAATGAGACTATATCCTTAATAATATAGAATAAATAATTTTTGTGGATATTATTTTCAGTGTTCTAACTTTTTACATAAATATATTCATTACATGCCTAGTAAATTTGTAAACCATAACTATAAAACATTGCGAAAATTAAATACTAGTCAAAAAAGAAGAATTACCCTTGAAAATTTATTCTCCTTTGGAATAAGAAGATGATAATGATTCAATAATTTGTATTGAAAATAGATTATAGAGTCTATTTTATTCCTCTACTCAATCAGGTATCTCATGGATGAAAAAGAAGAAGACTGAGAAAGAAAACCTTAGAAAGATCTCTATCAAAGCTACGAAGAATAGTAGCACATGGATTCCTGACAATAAATTCTCATCCCACATAATAATAGTTTTTTAAATTTAAATAGAGGATTGATGGAACAATGATATTCAATAATTATGGTCCCTTAAAGATCAAAATAAGTGGAAAAACATAATTCAAAAATGATGAGTTAAGGAAAATAGAAGTGATATATGTGGATGAATTGAATAAAAATCTCATGAGGGTGATTAAAATCTATGACTCGATACTTGTAGTGAATTTTAATTAGAAAGGGTGATCCATAATAGAAAATACATGTAATTCTATCATGAAATACTAGAGGAAAATGGTAATTTATTCATGTTAGATAGTAAATTAAATAATTATTTCTTAAAATGAAGAGGAAAAAAACATTTGGAACTAAAGTTTGGTTTACATTAATCAATAGATAATGGAAAAATAATCCCAGATAATGTCTACTGTATAGATTCACATTCTTAAGCATGATCAATAAAATACATGTGATTATTTTTTGTGAGGAAAGATGGTCTGAAATGCTTATTAGATGAGGGAAAAAGGGCATCAAATCTGCTTGATCTATTCCACCTAGACGTGTGTTAGTCTAATGAATGTGGCTAACACATATGAAGATATGTAATTAATTTTTCTTACCGATTATTGTTTTATAATTTCATGTATTATTTTTATGTATCCTAAAAGAGGTTTGATTGATTTAATGAAGATATATCTCTAAAGATATAAGAATGAAACAAGCCACACAATCCATATTTTACAATATAAAATTGGAACAGAATACACACCCATTAAATTTAGAAATTACCATGAAAACATGGGATCAACTATAAGATGTATTTAGTGAAAAATCCGGAACAAAATGGTGTCACTAAAAACATAAATTTATAGGTGAATAATATAGCCAAAACTATACTCATTGAGAGTTATATTTATCATCATTACTAGAAATAGGTCGTTCAAATTGCAGTGTACACTCGAAATCAAACATTGTTGAGTCTAGGAGAGTACAATACACCATATGAGATATGGTATAGAAGGAATCCATCACTAAATTATTTTTTCATTTTTTGAAGTAAATGTTTTAACCAAAATAATGATGGAAATAAAGGAAGATATGGTGATGCCATAGATGAGGGGATATTCCATGGATACTCAATGAATTATAAATCCTATAAATCCTATAATAATTATCTTATAAATATTATGGAGATAAATAATGTCAAGATTATTTACGATTAAATTATTAATATCTTTGGGAGCTCATATGTTGATATGATTGAATATGAAGAAGAAAGTGGAAAATGGACATATTCAAATACAAAAATTATGTACGGATTTTCTAATATTTAGTTTTCTCACAATGATGATGATTGAGAAGTAGAATCATCAGAGGAAACTATTGATGAATAAAATCTACTTGAACTCATATTAGAAATACAAGAGCATAAGTTGATCAATCCAACATCATTAGTGATTATTCTACACCTAAACAGACAAGGATAATGATGAAGGAATCACATTTTGATCTCATATCCACTATGGAACCAACCTCATTTGAAGAAGAAGTTAAGGATAAATCATAGTTTTAGTCCATGGGTGATGAACTAGACAAGATTAAGAAAATTTAGAATTTTAGATCCCATTGAGAGGCCAAAAAATTACAATATGATTGGAACAAATTGTATCTTAAAAAATAAATTCAATGTTATAGGAAATTTTATCATAAATAAGGAACACTTGGTGTTTAAATTATATACACAGATTTAATGCATTTATATTGATGAAACATTTTCTCTAGTAGCTTTACTAGAGTCCGTTAGTCTCTTCCAAGCCATAGTGATTCTAATATGGTAAAATGTTTATCAGATTGATTTCAAAAAATAATATATTAAAATGTTTTTCTTGAAGAATAAGTCTATATTGAATAATCCGTGGGATTTCAGATCTGAAATAATTAAAAGAAGTTTATAGATTAAAGAAGGATATTTATGGTATAAATTAGGCACCATGAAAAAGGTATTATAGACTGGACACATATCTTAAGATGTTTCAATTTAAAAGAGTTGGTTTTAATAATAATCTCTATGTGAATAATTATTAGGGAGATCAATTTATGGTGCATATGTATGAAGATGATATTATTTTTGGTAGATGAAATAATGGATCCATGGAAGAATTTGATAATCACATGAGATTATAATTTAATATGTCAATTATTTGTGAACTCACATACTTTTTTGAGCTGTAGGTGATTCAAAATAAGGGATACACCTTTATTTATCTTGTAAAATATTCAATAGAGATTCTGAATAAATTCAACATGCATGAATCCAAACCAATTTTGTCTCTAATTTTAGTCGATAAAAACATGGAAAGAATGATGATTGAAATATGTGAATCCCACCATATTATGAAGGATCATTGTAGCTTATTGTATTTGAATGTAACTCAACAAAATATTGTTTTTGAAACATTTTTAGTAGATTAATACAATTGAGGATAATGTTTTAGTAATTAAAAGAATCCCATGATATATTCAAGGTACTCTAAATGTTGTATTATAGTGTACAATAGAAAGGGATAATAAATTTTCAACATTTTATTGTGTTGATTGGGCTGGAGATGTGGGGGATAGAAAGTCCACAAGTGTGGGTGCATTCTACATTGTAAAAAAGTATGGGATGGTTGATAAAGAAACAATAAATCACTTATATTAGTACAACTGAAGAAAAGTATATCTATGTGAAAAATGCATGCACTCAACTATCATGTATGAAGAAGAAACTTTCTAATATTGGTTATGGGGTGAAACAATTTATAATGATACTCTATGACAATAAAACCATGACCAAGATCACCAAAAATGAGGTTCAACACCCTCATACAAAACATATTGAGATTATATATCACTTTGTCAAAGAAAAATATGATCAAGGTGTGATTAAAATAGATCATGTTGGGACTAATGATCATGTAAGTGATATCCTGATTATGCCTTTGGAAACACCAATGTTTAAGAAACATTTATTGACCCTCGGTGTTTAGCCACCTCTAATTACATGAGGATGTTATGATTTAACCCCTCTACCAATTTTATTAAGTGTTTTAATCTATATGGAGATGTGATGTAGGTATTAGGGGGGGATAAGATATAGGTGTGTTTTTTAAGCACTAAGGGAAAAATAAAGTTTCATTGGGATTACTAAAAAATAGAGAGAATGGTGAAATTTAATGGAATGAAAGGTTTTCATGATATGTTTGAATAATGGTTAGATTCATTGGAATGTATGTTTGTATGATAGGTTTGCAGGATATGTCTATAGTCTATCAAGACATGAAATTCTCTCTTGACATTATTATTTTCTACACCATGTTTTTCTCAAATAGATTTAGAGAGATGGATGAGTTATTTCACTGCTATCTATTTTTTTGAGGATGGTACTATATTGAATTTCTCTATAGATTTTTTGACAAACTAAATTGGAGATATTGTTGTAACCATAATAATTCACAGCTAAAAAAATATTGTATTTTGGATCTTTTTTTCAATCCACACTGGGTTGATCAAGGACTTTCCAAGCCAGGTGATCTTATTAGGAAGGTGGATTCAATTTTGAAGGTTCCATCATTTCCCAGTGTTTTCCAACATTTTTGGGTCCAAAATTTGGAATAGGGGAAAATATTCTCAAAAGATGTATTTCGAATAATGCTGGATAATAATATGGAAAAAAATGTAATTTTTGAGTGTTTAGTGTTGAGAAGGTCTAAAGTCTTTTATATATATTTTTCATTAAATACTGATAATACACAAAAGAAAAGGGGGTAATTTATGAGATTATGCGAAGTTTCATGGATGAAAAAGGTTATAACTTACATGAATTTGAGAAGTTTCATGAAAGAAAATTTACTCTATTGTTTCACGAAGATAGATATTTTCACAAAATATAGGTTAACATTAGAGAATCAAGGTGACCTGTTTTCTGAGCATGATAGAGTTGAAAGATATATATTTTTTAAAAAGTGTAATATCCATATATAAATAGGTTGTTTCTCATCATATGATGAATCAAAAAGGTTTTTTAGAAGGGGTGATTGCTCTAATATCATGAGGGGTTTACATGAATTTAATTATTATGTGAATCAAAAACTTTACATGAACACAAGTATCATGACTATAATGGTTTATAACTAATTTATGTTAAGAAATTTTAGTGAATGAGTTTCTGGAATGTTTGTTTATTTGAAAAAATTTTGAGTTCAGTGAATTTTGGGAGTTTCAGGAAGGTGTGTAGTTTCTTGAAATTTAACAGTTACTTGAATTAAAATGGGGGTTTAACAAAAAAGGTGTTTTCATGAAAGATTCTTATATGAGAATACATTAACATTGGATAATATTATAGACTATATTGAAGAATAATAAGTGGAATAACATTATTAAAAACATTACCTTTATTTGATTTATATGGAAGTGACATTCAATTTGATAAACTGAGAAATAATTCACCCAAATTAGTGGTCTGGGGGAGTCAACAGAAGTGATCTGAGGGAGGAATTGTGTCATCCCTAAAATTATGGTAAATCTAGTGTGCCTTTCATGGAGTGAATCTATAAAATCAATTGTAATATATAACATCTAGTGAGGATTAGTGGATTCAGTTTTCACTGATACACTATCGATGCATTCTTTATAGAAATTCCCTTAATGGTGAACCAAGTAAAATTGTTTTGTTGTGTTTCTATTTCAGTATATGGGTGTTTGGTAATTTCATGATTCAAACTTAAATGTTTAAAAAGTTCTTACCAACTTGGGGATAAGATCCATATTATTTATAAAAAACATTTACACCCTAATTCACCCCTCCTATCTTATGGTGTTATTAGGTATTATAATTTATGATCTATGATTTTTTCGGTATGAGTTTTCTTATAAATATTGATTATAAACAGTTTATCATCTTCTTCTCATGTATGATATTTAAATTTTATTCCTTATTTTTACCCTTTTTGAGAATCTAATCTCACAAAATTTTTATGTTTTCTTTTCCCTAGGTTATGAAGAAAAGTATCATGTAAGAGTGTATGGAACTATATCTTATGAGAATAATTTTAGAGATATATTAAAGACTTGTTAAGGATTAAGCAGTAATTTATATATTTGTATAATTTATATTAGTTGAAAAATTATATTTGTTTTGTTATTTAATGTTTTTTCTTAATTAATTAAAACACTAAAATTAAAGGACATGAGAATAAATTTTAATTAATGAATTTAATTTAAGTGATATATTTATTGGAGTATAAGTCTAGGATATAATAATTAATTTTAACATTACATAATCTTTCTACACCAACAGCTCTAAAATTGGACAATGATATTCCTTTTACCCTTACTCTAACATCTGTTAAACATTTATTAAACCTATAAAAATATCTACAATCTCAAAAAAAACCTACCAACATTCCAAATCCCATTCTCAAATTCAAAACCTTACATATTTTACTTTTTTAATTTAAAACCCTCCTAAAACAAATCCCCACCAAAACCAAAGCCTAATCCAAGATTTCAAAAAGAAGAGGGACCACTAAAAAGAGAAAATTTATTTGGATATATAAAAATCCACTGATAACTAAGATATAAGGTATGATAACGAATCCTACACTATCCATTATAGTAGTAAATCCCCACAACCTCATAGAATACAAACCCATATGACCATATAGTACTCAGATAAATCAAAACATTTAGATTCTAACCATACTCTCTTATACCTTATGTTTATGGAGTCAAGAGAGAAACATAATTTAGATGTTACATGGGAAAGGAAAATATATTATGACAATATTTTTTATCCTAAAATGTTTATTATACCATTATTAGAAGAGTTAGTTATGGTAGCCCTTTAGAAATTACACATGGAGTGTGTTTTTGAAGTGTGCTCAGAATACTACCAAACTCTTACTCTTCAATTTATAAATACTATTGGATATGACCATTGGATAACTAAAATTATTTTTTATTACTTTGAAAAGTAATCCTATAGAATTTTTTTAGTATGTAGAATATATGTAAATGAATTCATTAAATCACCAACATATGGGACATTGATTATGGAACCATTGAAGGAAACTATGTATCAAAAGAAAATTAGGTATATCATGAAGGATAAAATTTTAAATAATAGTCCAATGAATTAAAAAATATAATATTTAATAGACCCAGACTCAAGGATTATATACTTGAAAATAAACACTTCTTTATTTGAAATGGGGGAAATATAGTGATTGGAAAATAAAATTAAAATATGAACAATTCATTTGACCATACCAATAAGAAAATTCCTCAACACCACCTCTAATAGTCTTGGGTATAGTGAACATCACTAAGGTGTGTAAGGAGAACACAATAAAGAACACTTGGAAAAGGTTTAACCCTTGTATAATAAAATAGACAACCAATGGAAAAATCATAGATTCTTGAATGACCTATATAGACATTGGAAATACATGCATATGAAATAAATAAAACAAAATAATAAAGTAAGAAAAAATATCACAATAAATAAACAAAAAATATGCAACTAAATTAAATATTCTAAAAGTATTTAAAATTGATAAAGAAAATAATATATTAAATAGGTTGAATTAGATGATAAGACATCCAAAATAAAAGGAAGATGGAACCTTAAAAACTCAAACATCACCATTGGTGGCCCATAGGCACTCTCCACATCCACTCATATATATAAATACCAATGAAAATTCAACAAACTAAAATACTATAAGATATAGAGAGAGAGAGACAAGGAACCTTCATACACAATTGGATTCTAGTGATTTTTTAGGGTGTGAGTTATACATGCCTTATGTGATAAAATTAAGAATTCTATGAAATTACCTTCATAAAATAATCCATAAAAATAATAGTTTGTCTATAATTTATAAAATATTTTTTCATATGATGTTATAAAATAGTCTAAATAACATATCATTGTCACATTTATATAACAACCTAACTTTAAAATTAATCAAGGTTAGGAAAAAAATTAAGTTAATCATTTTAAAAACATTTAAAGAGGGAATTTAAAATAATTGAAAAAAATTAATTTTCATTCCCATTTCCCATAATTTTCAAAAAGTAATATTTTCATAAATAACCATGTTATTCCATGAAATCAAAAATTCCGAAACCATTTTAGAAAATAGTTTAAAATTAATCCAAAATAAAATAAACAACGTGAAATGAAATCACAAAATGAAACCTAGGTATAAATAGCACAAAATATAGATAAACATAGCCAGGCTTAGGTACTATAAAATTTAAATCTATGGGTTACAAACAAAGTATTGGATGAAATACCTAAACAATCCCTAAATAGGACCTCAGAATCATGACAAACATCCTAAAAATCAAGTAACATGATCTGTATAGGTGGAATGAACCCTAATATGACCTAAAAGAACATATTCATCATTGTAGTCCAATAAATCTAACTGGGTACTCAACTATCCTAGGATAATAAATCCACCGAAGTCATAACTATCATGAAAAAATGAGCTACCTTGTTACAAATCTATTTAGAACTGATGCTAAACTAGAGTTCACACTCATCAATATCATTTAATAACTTCTAGGATTACCATGATATCAACCAAAGGATGTGAGAAGTCAATAAAAGTGAAATAATATGTATAAATCATTTAAAATAAATCTCACCTCACTTTTTACACCCTCATAATAAATAACTCATTTTCCACATTCATGCGTAAGCGTCCCAAAAAGATATAAAAATTACAAGGGGGATCAAATGATGGTTTCACTTGTTTTAGAAAACAACTTATTTAAAAGTTACAACCACACTTTTGAAAATAATATTAGAATAGTAATAAATATTTATACCTTTTCAAAATATAATTTCAAATCCTATTTGAATTTCATTTATCATACCACACTTGAAAACTATTTTTGATACCAAATAATTTTCAAAAAATTCCTTTTTATACAACAAATATTTTTCTTTAAGAATCATTATATGTAATAATCATTTTCCAAATAATTAATTAAATTTTTTTTTCAAAATGAAACTGATTTAAAATACCTTTTCAAGACACATTAATTCTTTTAAAAGATCCACAAAAACATTTTCAAGAACAATTGGTAAGTGACAAGTCCATGTGAAGTGTTTAAACCATTTGAAAACCATTTATACATGCAATATCGATATATCATATTCATTTAACTTAACATGGAAGTAATTAAAAACAAAAATGAATTTTAAATAATTAATTATGATGTAGTTCTATAGAAACACCAACCTCATCCAAGGGAAACTCAATCGAAACATGTTATCTTTAACAAAAAATGCATAACTAATAAATAAAGTACCTTTTAAAACCTTACCCAACCCAAATACCCATCATTATAACTATCTTGAACCATAATCCAAACATTAATTGTGTTTTCTGTTTTTAAAATAAATAATATCAAAGGGGGAGAGTAAGAGTAGAAGGGAGGGAGTGAAAAGAAGAATAAATACTTTGAGAATATACTAGAAACCAATAAAAAAGTTATTGCAATCCATGAAAGAGGAACAAAAGAAGTTATTAAACACGAGTTAGCCTTAGTGAAATGAGTGAGAGAGGAGGAGGTGAAGTGGATAATATCATTTTAATTTGAGATAGTAACTTCAAAAATCTCCCAATTTTTTGAATGTTCATATAAAACGTGTTTTGGCCACACAATTTACCAAACCGTACACCAATGGTACAGATGAAACTACCTAGGGGCAGCACACTCAAACATTTTGGTCACATGGTTTACCAACCATGTGATAACGGTGAGAAATAGTTCTATTAAAGAAATAAAAGAAATTTATATTCCATGCACAAGACATTCAATAGACAACACCCATGGAAAGGTAAGTTACATGCTTTCTCATAAGATTGACATGGACTAAACCAAATTGTGCATTGTCATTTTTTAATAAATTGTGAACATTAAAATTGTACAAAAAATACCCTCTATGTAAAGGTATCTATGACCTATCTGTTAGGGTAACCCTATATCATTTTCTAAAACACGAACATAAGGAAATTCCCTTGTTAGGTATCTGCATGGTTTAGCAGACCATGCAGTGGCCATGCCCAAACCAAGAAATAGAGGGAAATTTCTAAAAAAGTTAAAATTTCAACTAGAAATCTCAAAAATATTAACTTCACCAAAATTAAGATAAAAGAATATAAAATATATTGTAATAATTACTTGTAGGCATCACAATTCACCCCTAATGATAGATTCTTCCCCAAAAAACTTATTAATGATAGTAGAAGATATGGAATACCAAAAATATCATTACCTATATCAGTGGGGGGATGGTTGGGAAAAAACTCACAATGAACCTATGAACATGAAAACATTAAAAACATCCTTCTTACAAAATTGTAATGAAATACTCAATCAATAATAATAATTGAAAGTAATAATACAACCCCATATATCTAATAAAAAACGCTAAAAGGGCATAGGCCAAACATGGGTCTTCCCACCATTTATAATTTATCTAAAATAGAGAAGAAGAAATGAACTCTAGTATAAAAAATAATCACTAATATAATGAAAGTTAAATAATTTAATAATGAAATCATAATACTCTACCAACTGCAACCAACTGCCAAAAAGGTCATGTGATACTCTATAAAGGGGACACAACCCAAAAAGAAAAATCTAAATATCATAAGAACAAATAACTAAAACCATCACTCCAAGAATATAAAATAAAAATTGCATATAAAAAAATTACTCAATCAATGAAATGACCCAAGACTCAACTTTGGGTTAAAAATAAAAGGAAAGGGTAAAATATGTCCTCAAAACAAGTCCACCATCTCATGAAGAATCCAAATTGATCTGAACTAAAACTAGTTAGTTTATAATCATAACCGGTAATATGTCCATCCCAATAAAATTAAATATACTCCGAATTTCTGATAAAACCTAAGCAGTAAACAAAATTCGTGACTAACTCTCACCACAAGCATGCATCACTAGACTAACAATATACGGTACACCAAAATGAGGTTTTAACATTACAAACAACCATATCCCAAAATAGAGAAACCAAAAAGAGGCACCCAAATAACACATTAATAAAAAACCACTTCAAGTCGATAAGTCTCTAAACTCATTGAGAACGAATCCTCGTATAATAAAATTACCTTAAAATACAAGGATATTGGTACTCATTAATTTTACCCAAACAACCAATGATAACCAAAAGTAGTCTCAAAAACAAAACCAAAATGAAACATATTACTACACCATCAAAAGGGAGAAAAATCTTGCCACTCCATTTGGAGTCTTGGAAAGGGATAAGAAAAAGGGAAGAACTACCCCTAGGGATGAATATCCAAATTTTACTAATTAAATTTATATGATGCACACTTTAATTAGTACAAACTATAGACCCAACCTAGTAATGTTTCCCAAATCACACAAAAAAATCCCAATATCTACAAGGGAAAAAATCCAAAATCTTTATATCTAAATCACAAACCCTTGATAATAAGTCCCAAATAATTATTTTAAAAGAAAAATCTCATTTTAAAATGATCTAAAATACAAAATACCTTGATGTAAAACATTTATAAAATCCACTTCCCATTCGAAAACATTTCAACTATTTTTATAAAATTTTAATTTCTTTCACCCAAAAAATTTCCATTTTAAAACTCGACATTTAAGAAATAACACCAAAAAAGGAAAAAAATCCCATTCACTTAACCCATTAAAAAATTTCAAAACTAAAACACTTTCTAGATTATATCACAAAATCAATAATTTCGAAAAAAAAAATCTCAACTTTTTTTATATCCAATTCATAAGGATCATTTTAAACAAGAATAATTTCACATAAAATCCCCCTTTAACAAAAAATAATTTGCATAAAAATTTTAAAAAGGTGTTAGATTATAAATTTTAACCATAATATGTTAAAAATAATTAATGTACCACCAATATTTCCTTGATTAATAGTGGTATAAATAGTAAATAAATAGGGTAGAGAACCATGATTCACTCAACCACATGGTTTGATGGGTCGAATTCCATTATTGAAAAAATTTGTAGAATGCTCTCAATAATAAGAGTTCGTTGACTTCCTGGTTTATCCATCCATGAAAGCCTACCTCATTCTACTAATACATTTTTATTTTCACCCATATATAACCAAAATACCCAAAGGTAACATACAATGAAATGAAATATTTACACATCATCAATGGTAATAAAAATAAAATTCCTAATTCAAAATTAAAATCACACTACCATTGGTTTCTCAAGTGATGTCATGAAAGGTGGTGATCAAGAACCCATTCTTGAAAAACCTATGAATTCTTGACAAGAATACAAGATCAATATTACCATCAAATACCCAAAGAATAATATATTGATCTCAAGAAAATATCCCCTATAATGAAACCAAGGATTTGGTATAATTTTACAATTAATCATCCCATAATGACCTAATACGCCACCCACATGGTCCACCACCAGGAATAAAGGTTACTTTTAATCCCCAAGGTTTTACAATTAGTTCTCGGGTATCATAAAATCACACTTGAGATTGGTTTAACTCTTTTATATTTAAATAAAAAAGTATAAAAATGTTATGATATTATGTTATAACCTACCTTTTCATTGAACACCCATGCATATTTTTTTTTCGAGAAAATTCATTCTATGTAGTTTCTAATGGGGTTTCTTCACAGAATCAGAAACAACCAATGATTCCCTTATTCATGATGTCTCACAAAATTTATTTCCAAGGAAAATTGGCTATTGGTAAATGGTTTCCATGACACTTAGGGACTCACATTGGTTGAGAGGATGGGTGGTTGATCTCATCACACCCTTGGGGGGGGGGGAATTATTTCCCACTCTAGGACTCTCTGATATGTTTATGAAATATTAATGAATAATTTATTAAATTCCATTTATAGAAAGGGACACCATTGTATTAAATAAATATTTTAAGCAAGAATTGAATTTATAATCATCTATATGTATTCAAGGTTCTTAATCAATGGAGACATCTATATGTATCCAAGGTTCTCCATCAATGGTACCCCTTGTTCAAAGAATAGATATTCTTAGTTCGTTTATTATCATGATACTAGTTTTAATCCACATAGTTAGGTACTATATAATTTCTCATATTATTGCAAGACGATAGTTGTTTTGGTGTTAGGATCAGTCCCATTAAAATGGATTCCTATATGTCCTTGTGAAAGGAATCATAAATGTTATAGTTCAGTTCCACTTAATGGGACAAATCATACTTTTAAAGGTTATATAATGAGGACTAAAATGTTCAATTTAACATCGTGTGATAGGGACTTCTAGGAATATGGTTCCTTGTAAAGGATGGTGTTGTACTTTCATCAAAATGGATTGAGGGACCTAGAAGTAATTTTGCCTCCTAGTTTGGATATCAAACTAATGGGGATATAGCCCAGGGAAGATTATGATTCATTTTAGGAGCTGGGTTTGAACCTTAGGGAGGATTATTACATATCCAATGAAAGAAGGAATCGAAACCCATATAGTTTGAAAGGTTTGGGACATAGAACTATAGGGTAATCCCATGTTTTATTCAATGGGAATATAGCCCTTTGAATGTTTGTCTTGTTGGAAATATGGACCTTCGAGAGGATCGTAACATGGGTTTAGGGTTTTACACCTAGAAGGAGGCCAACTTTGGTATGTTTGGGTGGGGATTACATCTAATAGGAGGTAAAATAGTAGTATTTGATTATTTTGGTTACATGATTATCAATAAACTCTATGACCATGTGAGTCATGATCCCTATAAGAAACAAGATGAAAGAGAAGATTTGGAAATCTGGACAATCCTCTTTGTCTTCTTGTGGAAAAGGGAAAGGATATGGAAGTGAGGATAATGAACTATAATAAATAATATGGTCTTACTAATGGAGGGATTAAGTGAATAGATCCTCATATCCTCCCCATTTTAAATAGGAATATAGGACATGGGTATGGTGATGGACGGAAAGAGGGTATTTTCATATTATTCACTTCACATTCGAAGAAACCATTACTGTTTCCCAACCAAATAAACAATCCACAAAATACCTAATTCGGGATCATAATTACCCTGAGAATATAAGGTTGTAAACATTCTTAGGATCCCTACATTAGGGAGGATAAATTCATAGATTTTATTACCATATTAATTCAAGACTAAACGTGATACACACTCGTGTGCCCCTTTCCTAGGAAGAATGAATCAAGTGGACATAGAGGAGGTATAATGCCTTAATGTATTCTGATAGGATAGACATGAATAAATTTTGATTGTTTTTGAAGGTTTAAATATGGGGAGGAATGATTTTCAGAATGATGGAATCAAGTATGTAAAGGGAAAAGACCCTAAGGATACCCCATTCATCATTTTCGTCTTCGCTATGCATGGTGGGTGATTGTGAAGGGTCCCGCAAAGGGGTATACTTCAAAAAGAGATTTTTGGTCAAAAGGGAACACTTTACAGGTGAAAAAATAAGTCCTATCATGATGGATAATTTTTGTGGGTATCCTTCGCTGTATGCGGTAGGTGAATTACATGCAGGATTATTCCCCAATCTTCTTGGTTATCCATAAATCTCTACGTATTTATCTGAAGAATATGTATTTATAAGCATAGTAAATGACCATTTTACTAGTATAGAATATTGGCCGTATATCATACCAAGTTCCATGTAGTTAAGTAATAAAGACATCATCTATAAAATATCATTTGGTTTGACGGTATGTAAAAGGATGCCACATGATGACACGGAAAAAAATATTTGTGGGGGTGTTAAATCATTACCTCCTCCAAAAAGTAAAAAGATCATTTGTGGGGGAGTTAAGTAACAGTCTACTTCTTAATATGAAAATTTCATTTTTAGTGGGAATTAAATAACATCTTACTCATACAAATGAAAAGGTAATTTGTGGGGGGTGTTAAGACACCACATACTTCTGAAAGTGAAAAGTCCATATGCATGGGGTGTTAATTCACTGCCTATGCCAAAAAAATGGTTTTTTTGTGGGGGGGGGATGTTAATTAAACACATACTCTCTAAAATGAAATGTCTTTTTGTAAGGGAATTATTTAAATACCTCTACCTACAAATGATTTCCTTTCATTTTAGGGAGTTCTATGTGGAAAGGTGACCAAACCTAGCATGTGATCTATGGAGGAGGAATGGGATAATTTAAAATTCTGGTGAATTTACTTTTTATAATCTTTATAAATTTATTATGAATTAAGTTTTTTTAGGATTTTAAAATTCATCATATATTTAAAATATTATTTTTCAGATTTTATTAGGGCCAAAAATAGACCCCATCAGAATGGGGTCTGATTGGACCTAAGAGGAGTTAATTACGGGGAAGAAGTCGACCAAATGAAATTATTTTCAAGGTGAATGTAGACCCAAAGGTTGACCCATTCCTGTCAATGTATTCAAACTGACTCATTTTTTACATACCATCCTATAGGTGCATTTAATATTGTCCTGAGTTCATGGTTTGACATCCTTCCCCATATACTGATTTCCCTTTGAGAGTGACCTTTTATACATACTGTAGTGTTTCCATATGTGAATTAGTATTACCACTATAAAAACCCAAACAATTTATGATATGTTCCTATTAAATACTTTCTATTCATTAGATAGCCTATATTTAATGAAGAGCTATGCCTTTTTTGAAACAAAACATGATAGGAGAAAGTTATAAGCTATCCATTAAACATAAATTTTCCACTTCATTGTTTTGAATTTTGAAAAACAGTCTTCTAGAGTTGTGACCATTAAGTCATTTGGAGTCTGATAGAACCAACTTGATTTTTTAATGAATAGTATCATACTCTTATGAATAGTAATATGAATAGTAATATGACCCTTATAAATTGTAAATAATGATAAATTTTTTTTCTTAAGTTAATAAGATAACAAGACCTTAATTAAATTTTTAATGTGATATAGAACTAATTATACCTTTAAAATTGTTATTTTTCAAATTAACTACAATTTTATATAAAAATTAAATTTAAAATACTTATAAAATTATTTTAAAAAAATAATGTACATTTTTGAATTCTACAAATAGAAAAATGTTTAGGGTGATTTTTTGGGATTTTTCTAAAATACTTGATTTTTTCAAGAATAGCAAAAATACAGTTTTGAGTTTTTAGTAGCTCAATGACATCATAATAATTAAATATAAAAGTCTGGTGGACTTGTGTATGGTAACTTATAACATGAGGTGTCCCAAGTGACTAAAACCATGGGCATATACGATGGTAAAACCCATGGTTTTTCAAAAACCACTAATGAGGTGTCCTTTTTAATTAATAAAAAACTCCCTCTTAATTACTATAAATACCCACATAGCCCCTTCGTTTTATTTCATCCCAAACTCATTATCCTAGAATATATGCTAGTATTACCTCCCTAAGAGTCCTACCAAGGTGTTCTAAAACCCCTAAGGTCCCAACCATCATGTTTTGGGAGTTACTCTACAAGGAAAGAGAATCAACCACCCTTCTATTTTCTTGAAGCTTTCATTTTATGTTTTATATTTTATTTTAAATTGGATTATGTTGGGATATTTCATTACATATTGCACATACATCCCATATTATTTAATAGTGAATATATTCCCCTTTTATCTCATCAAACTATTTTATTAAATTTTATGTGACACTGTTAGGTTGTCGAATTTTCGTAAGAGATTTCTCAATTTTTCTTCTATTTTGAGTTCCTTTCTTTTATACTTCTTTCCTCAACTCACTTCATCAAAATGATATGAAAATTCCATTACCATAAATGAATTGTAATTATATTATTCTAATGTAATATTTCATCATCACCTCTATTTCCCCCTCCACTTATACTAAAAATGAAAACACCATCTGGGATGTGTTAATTTATCACATTCAAGGATGACGAGTTCTTAATTTTACTTACCATATTAAATTATGGTCATGAAACCATTTTTATGGTTGAACCAGATCATAATATAGGTATTTAATCCCATAAATTTTATGGAATACCTACACACTCATAATATGGAATTATAATACAAAACAAGTTCTTTGTTCACCAAACCGCCAAGCTAAATCCAGGGGTTTATCAATAACTTTTAACTAATGATTCATCCCCAAGTATATAACACAGAATCATTATAAGATAGTTTATATATATATATTGTCACTAATAATATATATTAAAAATTCTGGATGTTTAAACAGATTTTAAATGAACTTCTGTTCATGAATACAAGTAAAAAAATCACAAAAACCAAGGAAGAAAATGCTTCCAAACAATAAACTTGAACCTCTTAAGCCCATAAAAGGGCAATGAATGAACCTAATGAGGTTATAATAAATCAATTAAATGTATATAAGGTTATGGAATTATTCAATAATAAGGCTAAATTCTATTATTCAGGTCATTAAAACAAGCTAAGAACAGACTCGAGCATAAGGTATGGGGTTTCTCATCTAACATTCATTTCCGTGCGATTTTCGTTGTTCGACAATTATTTCTTATATGTGGTATATGTGTACTAACATTTGATATAAAATAACATTATTCTATTTATATTCACAGTATTTAATTATTCATTTTATGGTTATTAAGTTATGGTCATATGATTCGACCGATTACACTGTGGTATGGGACTTTGTCACAACTACCATTTTGTTGTGACTAACTTTGTATTGTGCACCTAGTAATCATTATGTGGTGTAACTACTACCCATTTTAGATCACTTTTCATTTTAAATTATATTTTTATTAAATATCCATTATCTCATATCATGGACTTTTTTTTGTCTAAACCATATACCATTTTACATACGGTGTATAATTGGGAAGTTATTTTATCTATTGAAATATTGATGAATATGTATTCTCTACTCTATATGGATATTTAAAATTCATATTGCTCTTGCATTAAATTAATGTATAAATAATTATTTTGACTATAACTGGTTTTTGGGGCCCACTATATCCCCTCGATTAATCGGCAAGTCTCATGAGACAAATCATTTGGAAACAAACCCTTCGAGTTTGTTTCCAAAAAATCAGATGGGTTTCTACCCATAGAACTAAACCGTTTCAATGTTATTATGGTATCATGTGACAAATCATGAAATCCAATTAATAATAATTCTATTTATTAATTATCAGTTATTACTATCCATGAAGTTTTCACTATGAAAAAATCTATGGATACAGTTTCAATCTCATTTTATTA
This sequence comes from Viscum album, assembly GCA_963277665.1. NCBI lineage: Eukaryota > Viridiplantae > Streptophyta > Magnoliopsida > Santalales > Viscaceae > Viscum > Viscum album. The sequence goes on along the minus strand of OY728132.1, from coordinate 1,262,998,940 downwards.
ATGGCAAGAGTCTTTCATTTATTCACCAAGACATATTGACTATGTCAAATTGTTTATGATTTAGTTATTATTGATTCATGATTCTGCTATTTTTAACCCTTATTGAGAATTTGTTCTCACCCCTTTGTCTACCTACAACATGTTATTAAGAGGAGACCATTTATTGAGTTCCTGTGGATAGAGTTTTTAGTTTTTTTTATGTATTTTATTTTATAACCTTTTCCAATTTAATTTGAGTTACATATATGTATATAGTTTCTTCAAGACTAATAAACTAATCATTCCTTCTGGATTTTCATTCTTTATAACCATGACAATATATCAAGTAATGCACTGACTCTAGTCTAGAGGGGTCGGGATGTTACAACCACAAACCAATTACTTTTCATTAAGGTAAAATGACCTCTGTATAGTGATTTATAATTCTGGATACTAAATTTCGACTATTATGCAATTTTCTTTAACATGCTAACCATAATTTTTCACATCAATAAATCTGATATCTTTTTTTTTACTTTTCAAGACACATGGATAAAATAGATCACATAAAAAATGTTTTTATATTACAATGACCATGATTTATAGGATAATTTCAACTTTCAAGAACGTTGAAACTAACCCCATATCATCATATAAATCCTCAAGAATGTATTCTAAATTTTCTCCCTTCATCAGAGCTACTAGATTATCCATTTTTAAAAAAACTACCTCTATAAAACTTTGGGCTTCAAGATGATGCTCCAATTCCACCAGCTGATTAAAACATTCCATATTATTAGTTTGATTTATCTTTAGATAGTTTTTATGTAAACATTTCTGCTATGGGACACATCAATCACGAATTTAGTCAAGGGATGGTTTTCATTGGCAATGGATCCTTGTAGACTTAGAGAAACTGACATAATCAACACATATAAATTAAGTATTCTATTCAAAATTAACCAACCATTTTTAATCATTCACAATCCAATTCCACTAGTGTGTAGATCTCAAAGTGGGATTTGCAGTCTTGAATATGTTTTTTTTGATGAATAAGCTTGGGTATTTTGTGTTCATTAGAATTGTATGGATTTTTTTGGATTGGTTGGAGGCTGTTAGCCTATACCAATAAATAGTTATTTCCCTATTAATTGTGTATTCTCTAACCAAGATCCTTCCTGAATTTATTATTCATTAGTGTTCGATCACCAACACTTTTCATCCACCTCACAGGGAAGTCAAGATTAGTTTTTGGGATATCTACCAATTAGGTGGAATTAAAATTTTTTGTAACATGTATGATGAGTTGCTTCCAGCCTCCAACACCTATGAAAACACTAAAAAGGATTCCCCATTAGCAAGAGACCTACTGATTATGTTAGAGAAGTCACTAGGTCAACCCCTTCACACCTGTTCACTTATCCAAATTATCAAATTAATGAATATATTTTTTCAAGCCAGTGGTCTGAGGTTTAAGGTCTAGTGCACAAAAAATCATCAGACTCAACATTCTCAAGGTGTTGTAGGTTAATATTCATCCACTCTAAAGGTACGACAACATACTACATGGGGCAGATGGATTTTTCCAGCAATGTCTTTGGAATTTGTGATAAAACGATTTTTCACCATGTTTTTCAGATGATGGATCTTTCCATCTCACAATTGCTATACTGGTGTCAAATAATTCACCTTGATAATGGAGGTCACACTCTTTTATTGACAACCTATCAACCGAGCTACACCCACCCACGCATATATTAATGATGTTTTGGGTTATATATTGGAGAGAATATCAATACATATACTTAGTAGTCATTTTAGTTTATTTATATAGAAGGTAAATAGATAACTTTTAATGTTATGAGTATTAGTATACAATGATGATTCCTCATTTCTCCTTCCACCCACACCTCTTAACATTACATTAGTTCACTAAACATCCTTGGGTGTCTACAGTATTATTGAATTTTTAAATGATACCACCAATTTTTATTTCATTCCTTATTAAATACCTTATAGAGTGGTGATAGACAATGGTGGAAGAATTTCATAAGAACACACATACATTGTTTCATTTTGAGATGTATTATAGTTTCTTAGATAGAATGGGTGACTCTTTTGAGCCTTATACTCCCAATAGGTTATCATGATTTTTTTTGTCTGTAATAGGTTACATCCTTACCCCACATAGGGATTAATAAGAAATCACACCCAGTCATCCTCCGTCACCTGTAGTTGATTCTGATGCATGATTAAACTGACATGGAAATTATTTTACCTTCTATAGATGATATAACCAACATGTCATGTGGTTATTCCAAAATGTGGGTGGATTACTATCCAGTCAGGATGTTGGGGAAACATGTCTATTGGGTGAATAAACTATTGCTTTCCCCATGTTCCATAACTTTCATTCGTCAATCCATAGTTTTTGACGATTAAATTGTAGTTCCAAATGTTCTATACATTATAGAGGATTTTCATATTCAATTTATCCTTATGATGGGAGTGGTGAAGACTGATCGTTTTCAGATGAAATTTTTGGGCGCACCATTGATATTGGTCTCAATAAAATGGTGTCAAAAATTTCATTTATAGATTCTCAGATTACTATATTAGTTTAAAAAATTATATAGGAGGCAGTGATGAAGGTATTTATCACAACTACTTCATAATTTGGATCAAACTGATCCATAACGAATGTGATCACCGATTATATACTAGTAGAAACTAGTAAACAAGGTATATATCCCACTACCATCATTGATTATTTTTTCTTGTAAAAGTTGGCTTGGATCCATATTCACATTATCATTATAGACACTCCTTTATAAAAATTATGTAGAAAGTGGACATACTCCATTAACTATTCCTTGGATTAGGTGTATGTATGTTTGAATATTGGAATTCACATGTTTTTTAACCAAGTTCTCATTTCTTGGTAGGAGTTGGCTTTTGTGAATAAGTTCTTATCCATTTTAATGTTTCTAATCATCATGTTGAATCTTTAAAGGATACTTATACTGAGCTATATGTTATAATTTACAAGGAATTGCAACTTAATAGTTGAATCATTTTATAAAATAAAGAGTTGTGAGAATATGTGGATCACATGGGTGGATTAAAGGCACAAATTTTATCAAAAAATATGGGGATAGAATCCATTATAAAGAAAATATAGGATCTAAAAGACTTCATTATGAATACACTTATGTTGGCCAAAGTTGAAGCTGGATAGAGAACTAGGCTTGAGTAGGCCCTCAACGCCTCATGTCAGATGTTAGTTGATGTATTGATTAAAGAATGTCAAATTTTACGATAGTCATTTCATTTTCATCTAATTTCCCAATAACGTTAATGATATGATATTGGATATGGACATTCCTCCTCCATAAAATTTTCTATTGAATGTTAACATGAGTTTTATTAGTTTCATATATGTTTTATTTCTATATTGTCACTTCACATCAATTTTCAATGTTTCAAAAGAGTAAAATCAATAAAACACAAATATTTAAAATTATATATGAAAAAAATCTCCCCCAATAATGAACATTTTGACTGATGTAATCTTTTTTTTTCATGGATCATAGATGGATATAGGTATGATTGAAATCTTCGTAGCACTAGATTTGTCATGTTTGAAAAAATTAATGATATTTTATAGAACATTTTGAACATATAAATTGAAATGTTGTGAAAAATATTTATTGTGGTATAATTGTTTCCTATGTAGAAAAACCTTGTGAAAAAATTTGAATTGGTTCTAGGGTCACTTGACAGGACCTATAAAGTTTATGTCTCTTTTGTTACCACACTAACATTTAAATAAGTTTGACGTGAAGAAGAACTAGTGGGTGTTAACCCTCTCTAGGTTTTCCACTTGATATGTTTTAAATATCTTTCTATTGGTATTTTGTGGCCTTATTTTTCATACTAGTAAAACTATTGTTGTAGGTCTAATAACATTGACCCTGAGTTATGGGAGTAATGAATCTGACATGCTTTTCTTTTCAAGAATGTCTTGACATTATTTAGGTCTGAAAATGGAGGGTTTAATTCATGATCTTGTGATTTTTAGATCAAAATAAATTATATGAGGAAAGTATACAGGGGATGACCATGTAGCATGTTGAAAAGTGGTTTCCAACATGATGTTATTGTGGGTGTACAGAGATTAAAGGCTCATTTAGTACGGCTGAAGCTGCCACTGGTTGATAGGCCCTTATGGGGAAAATTATGAAAATATAGAATGAGGTATATTATTTATATTATAAACAAATGTATCATTTTGATTTTGATTTATATATCATTGATTAACAAGGAGGTATTATGAGGATCCAAATTTCTCAATACTAGGGAGGGTGGTTTGTGAATGGAATTCTTTTGAGAATGAAAGTGGCATCTAGGTCAGTACCATCCATGAATGAGAAATCTGATTGTCCCATAAAAAATTTATTTTTATTTAAATAAGGGTGAATTTTATTTTGACCATAATCTTGAAATTGAGGGGTCCTATGATAAATTTAAATCTTTCTGCCAGAGTTGGGGTTGTGTCTAAATAGAAAAACATGCACATTTTGGATACAATAACAGTTTGGTCTAGAATATAGGATCTAAGAGTCACTATCACTGAGATGATAATCAATCCATATGTGGTTTTTGGTAACTAATTCTGCATATTGATTTGACTCAAATATAGAGAGGGTCATTTTTCTTGATGTTTTTTATGGGCCTTGGATGAGGTATCTAGGTGTTACTATGTTTTTTGATGAAATTAGAATCATGTCATATTTAGTTCTTCGATGTGATTTGGTGGATGACCAACACCATAATAAAACTCTCCTCATAGATTAGGGTTGAATCATCATGAAATTTATCTCCATGTGACCAAGATGTAGACCATGTAGTATAACATTTTATAGAAAGGATTATGAGGGATGAAATTTATGTTCTTGTATCTTTGACAAAAATATTAGTGATTTCCAATTTCATAGTGATCTTACGAAGAAAATTCCATAATTTTTAGGCATGAAGTGGAACATTTTTTATCTACAATTTGGAGGTTTCTACATATAAAAAGTGAAATGGTATAAGTATATAGGGAATAATATTAAATCATGTTTCAAAATAAGTTTCCAACATGATTCTTTTGACATGTATAGAGATAGAAGTGGTTTCTCTTGAAGATATAGCTAACTTTGGTTGATAGACCCTTTAAGGGAGTCTTATTAAATCCCATCCTAGGGCATATTATACATATTCATGCCAAAAGTTACCTTAGGACTCATAACTTCTTTTACCGATGGCTTGGGAAAGATTATGGAGATCTAAATTTCCCCAGATATAGAGTTTGATTGGTGTAAGGAAGGTATTTGAGAATAAAATGACAATTTTATATAGAAATCAACCAAGAATAGGGAAAAATGATACCTAAAAACGTATGAACCATATAAATGGAGGGTATTTCTTTAAATATGATTGATATAGGACATATGACCCAAGAATCTCTACATATCTCATCCATGGGAGAATCAATCCACGTGTAGTTTTGTGATGGATTCTCCACACTGAACTAATTCTTATGTGGGGAGGGTGAATTTTATTATATTGTGGATAGGATAGGATTTTGAATATGGGAATCACTACATATATCATAATAGTGAGAATAAATCCACATGAAATTATTAAATAGAGGTGTGATGGGTTGTTAACACCAAGGATAGTGGTCCCCTCGAGTGAGGTCCATAACAACGTGTAGTTTTATGTCATGAATGAGACATAAACCATGTAGTTTAATGTCTTGAGGTAAAAATTTTTAATGTTACTTTTATGGTATAACATCTAGAAGCATTCTAACAATGACATGAACTGATACGTATCGATCATGTGGGGAATCCAGGAACAAAATTCCTAATCCCATGTGATCTATGTTTAGTTCGATAAACAAGGAGTGGAAGAACTTTTCTTCACCACACAGAGGCAATTAAAATAAAGTACATTGGAATTTTTATCATGTCGTGGATGGAATAGGATGTAGGATCCAAAAATCACTATATATCACATAAGTGTGAGAATCAACCCATATGTAGTTATAGGACCATCTTATAGTTTAATTAGAGGGACATTAACCATGTAGTTTAATTGCATAGAGTAATGGAAGAAGGTTACCTGATGTAAAAAATAAGGCATGAAGTCCCATAAATATTATACATACATTCAGAGAATCATCTCAAAAAGGCTAATCCCATTCTTGTGATATGAAAATTCTTGAGATATTTTCCCAAATAATCCTATTCATGGTACATAGGGTAAGACTACATTTTAACATTATGTGTTGAGGATGTTTTCATATAGATTAAGGTCTTGTAATTAGGATGTTATAGGTCATTCCTTTTAGGGGAATATGATAAGGACCTATCTGAAATTTAATGTCATGATGAATGGATTATTGGTTAATATATTTTTTAGGTCACAATACTTTGTCCATGAATATAGAAATGATGAGAAACATAAGGCATATCCAAACAAGGATGTTTTGACATACTTTATACATGAGGAAGTAAATTTTAAACTATGATCCTAGGTGGTTATCGAACCATGATAGGTTATGTGGGAAAAATCATGCAATGAGTAACCACATATCATGTTTAAAGAGTGGTTTACAAAATGATGTTATCATGGAGTATATAGATAAAATAGGTTTCCCACAATGGAAAATGTACCTTAGGTTGATAGTTCCTTTGGGGGAGAATTATGAAAAGACATACTGGGGTTTATTATGTATATTCAAAATAAAGGATTACTTCAGAATAATATCTTCTATTATCAACGGCTGAGGAAAGCTTATGGAGATCCAAATTTTCCTAGGACATGAAATATGATATGTGGAAAAAATGTTCTAGAGAAAAAAAGGAAGAATTTGGACCATAATTCACCATGGAGTTTGAGGTTTCGATTAGAGATCTATCTCACATGTAGTGAAGGGGACATTTTTGTTTCTCTAATAGACTCCCAAATGGGGAAACTGAATTAATATCTTCTACATGGATTGGGGTCATATGTATAAGGAAATAGACCCATGATCCTTTCTTTTACTCTGGATACGAATAGGTTAAGGGACTTGGAAATCACTATGTATCATGTGTGGAGATGAGTCAATCCAAACATAGTTCTAAATATTTTTCTCTACATAGATCAATCTCATATACATGAAATGGTGTTTTTTTAAAAATATCCTCACAAGTGAAAGGAACCATGTTATATTCTCTTATATAAAACATTATTTGTATGTAGGAGAGGGTGAATTTTACTTACTTTGTGGATATGACCAAGAAATATGTTCCAAGCATCACTATCAATGGGTTTTTTTGGAAATCCTATATAGTGAGTGGACCTAAATTTCTATTTAATTATAGGAAAAAACATTCCAATTTAGATTTAGATAGAAGGTGTATACCTCTTTTTCATCAGAAGATATAGACACACAAATCAGTTTGGGTTGTGGGTCCTCCTCTATACCCATATTTATTTGTCTGAGTTTGTCAATAGTGGTAGAGACCCCTTCCTCGAATATTGGAGGGGGTATCCATGAGTTACTACTCCTCTTCCTCTTCCTCTTCATCTTAAACCTCTCTATTAGGGTAAGTATGTGATTGAATAAATTTCTCAGATTTAGGAGAGGAGTTAGTATTTTGACATCCAAAAGGTGAAGTAGCTTCCTTTAACCCAACTGATGATGCGAGGTTTCTTTAAAGCTATGAAGGGGATATGAGGGATGAAGAAAAAGTAGCTACACTCTCTCCCTGTGAGAAGAAAACTTTTTCTCATTCATCTGATGAGTAAGGGGTCTGTTGAAGTTACATGGACGGAATGAGGGCATTTTCACCTAAGCTTTTACCATATTTAGGAAGGCTAACGACCTTCTCAACCCTTTTGGGATCAATCATTTTAACTGATATCATGATGAATGTTGAATATGTACTTGAATTTAGACCCATATGTTTGATTTGATTTATAGACAACACATATTCTTCAATGATCTGTTCTAAGCGGTTGGAAAAGGTCATTTCTAGACCATTTAGGGTAGTGACCTAGGAGACCCCATTAGTTACGGGTTGTTTCCCTTCCCTATGATAGGATCCTTTATAAACACGTTATGATTAAAAAGATTACAATGGGTATTTACCACCTAGAAACATTTAAATTATCCAAATGACACATTACTTGAGACATTGGTTCTATGATGATGGTACTACTGTATGTTGATAAAACCAAGGCCTTACTAGAAGAATATTGAAGGATATGTCTTGATGAACAACTTAAAATTCCCAATCAAATATGAGGACCCAAAACTGAGCTCTCATTTCGACTATTCCTAGGGGGTTTTCTCAATTTTTTCATAACATTGAAGTGTTAGAGTGGAATGGGATAGGTTGACCTCAATATAGCTTAGTCAAAAACTATTCCTATGAGAATGGGCTTGACTCAAGAGCCACTATCAATGAAACAGAATTGGATATCAATATCATTTATCCTTCTAGGAACATACAAGGGTTTGATGTGTCCATGTATACTGAATTTATTATTATTTATATGAAATAGATAATCATGTGGAATTTTAGAGGATCAATATATACATGATATACATTGGCAGAAGAAGCTAAAACTACAAACCCTTGATGAATTAGTAAAGACTATGAGTTCTTCTTTGAGGTATCTCAATAAAAATAGAGCTTCAATGATTTAAAACCTAGAGAACACTAGGGACAATTGATTTAAAATTTCATACATATTCGATAGACGTATGCACTTCCAATTATGAGGATTCTCTTTAAAAGGTTATTTATGATGTTATGTACTTGAGTAGGTAGATCATCCCCTAGAACATTATATTTAATCACTCATATCCTTGGTGGGTTATTTTGAATAGGTTATCCTACTTATCATGGTTGATTAAACAATTGAACCCCGTCTAGTTTATTTTCTAATATGATTAGGTTAAGGAAAACCCTAGAATATTTAGGTGAACTTACATTCTCTTTTTGAGCCTTCTAGGGGGATATACTATGAGTTTCAACATCATAGACAATTCAAGCAATGATGTAGCTGGAGTATTGTGTTTTTTCACAACTTTGTCTTCCCATATGTCCTCACCTTATACAGCCTCTTCTTTTGATTCATCCAATTGTGTTAAAGGAACTAAGGTTCATGTCCATACTCATAATCGTAGAATGGATCTACAATGTGAATGAAATTAAATTATCTAAACATTAAGTCTTAGTCTAATGATGATTCTCTTCAGCAATTCAACTCTTTTGGTACCATTTGGTGGGGCGGTTCCTGTGTCCTCTGGGATTGAGGAATAATTCAAGAGAGATTCATGTATGGTTGTAGACTCATCTTCTTTTACATTACATTTTCTTCTCTGATTTCATCACTTCTTCGAAGACCTTTTCTTGGTGGACTGTGACATTGATGAGGTTGGTCATTCAAGAAGAGAAGAATTTGAGGGAACAAATGGTCATTTTATTATTAATTTAAGATAATGAGTTCTATTGATTTTATTCCTAATCATACAATCATTGATCTTCTATTAAACTTTTCTATAAACATCTTTTCACTCACCTTCTTTCTCTGGGTGGTAGAAAAAACACATTCCACTTACACTTGTGGTTTTCCCAACATCACTTTCACATAGTCCACTATTTTTTAAGACGTATTTTAAAGAAATTGATTCCTAGACAGGGTTACCTAGTTTCCAATGAAAGTGGAAATAGTTTGGGAGATAATTGTGACCAACCTGACTAGTCCTCATGGGCTTTGGAAAAAATATTATGTTATTTTCCAAAGACAATATGAAGTAGCCATGGTCTTTACGATATTAGATCAAATAAAATTTATTATTTTGTTCCTAAAATTGATTTTTTTGTACCTTATGATTGAACTAATGAGGATGGATATTTCTACACTCATGAGGGGGTCCCACATGATATGGTGCAAGCTTTAGAGTTGGAGTTGACATAGAGGGTGGCTTAAGCCTGACAACGACAAACTATATTTTCCCTATTCTATTCCCCTGAGTTGATGGAATTAGTAAGGAAATGCCCTTAGTTTTTAATGTAGAATATTAAAATATATTATCAACTGTGTAATGATCCCAAAACCCTCCTATATATATCACAGGTATGAGTGGTGTTCTCATCTCATCACGGTTATTCTCTATACAGATGGAAAACAAATATTTTTGGGAGAGAAATATGTTTAAGGTGTAACTCAATCCATTCCACCTAGAAATGAAATACCAGACCTTATTATTATATCAATTTTTTTTTATTTTTAGAGGTCATGTATTGTTGTCTTCTACAACATTTAGTTGAATTGAAAGAGAAGCTGTTGATGGAGATCTTCCCATACCTTGATTGGCTGACCTAGGAAACTGGTATACCATACGAAGGTTGGCCTCTACAATGTTAGCACAAGGAACCTTAGCTTCACCCCTTATTCCAGCGAAAGAGTTCTTATAAAGGGATCAAAATGAGTCATAAAATGCATTATATGTATATTTTGGTCCCTTGAGCCTTTAAATATTTGAAATATATGGATGCTAAGGTTTGGCGGGAGAAGGGTTTCACCCACCCATTCAGGGTAAGGCTTCCTATTTGGTTGTAATGGTGTGCGTCATTCCTATAAAACTTCCAACTAGGTTTACAATGACTCATTAGTATTAATAACCCCATATGGGATGTTTGGATGAATATTAGAATGAATAGGGGAAACAACATGTATGAGAAAATGCGCTAACTCTTCTAATACCTAATGTTGATGCCCAACATGGGTTAAACTTTTGTATTTGTCTTGGTTTACTAATTTTTGTTTCTTTAATGGTTGGAATTTCTAATACCCTACTAAAATTGGGTCTATATAAGTATATTTTCGTATCCTCATCTTGAAAAGGTACTCTAAATCCACCCTTGATGATATGAAAAGCCCATCTTGTTGAGGGGTATCAGATGAGAGGGTGATATGAGGCTCCTCTTGAAGTACATACCTTTAGGGAACATTACCTATAAGGATGAATTTAATTTCCACAGTTCCTAAATTTACATCTCATATTGTGTGAACCTCTCTTCTATCATGAGTAATTTGATTCTTTCCCGTAGATGATCGAACATAGTCGTGACCTTATCCTTTTCCTTGGTGGACGATTATTTAAGAGTTTGTGGTTGACCATTCATGTAAACTCACATTTTTTTGAAAGATTTTAATTCATGATGTGCAAAACTTCTTTATTTACTTATTTATGGGACATGTTCACAATGGAAAAAATCCTATTCTCATTCCTCTGCATGGGCGTTATCATTTATGGCATCTTCCAGAGTAGTGCTAAAAACAATCACCAATGCATAATGTGTTTTAGGTGTTGTATCAATGGTAGAATTATAAGAGGGATGATTGAACCCATGTTATCTACTACATGTATTGTGACCTACAATGGAATTTTTACGGTAATAAATCATTTTTGATTGAGATTATTACCAAGAATCTTCCATCCCTTACTTATTCCTTTGGAACAAATTGAAAATGGGTGACTCAATTAGAATAACCTAACCACTTCATCATGCATGATCCAAATAAGAGAACTGGGTCATGAGACATGGGGAACTGAGAGGATTCATTTTTTTTGTGTTCCTCCAAAATGGGAAAAGACTTAGTTCTTTTGGACTGAAGGTTGAGGTAAAAATTACCCCAGCCTGATGGGATGGAGTTGCTCTCGTTCCACTATTGTAATGCATGAGGCTGAATTATTTATCCTTGAAGGGTCAAGTAATGTTCAAATTACCCACATATCTATTGGATGGAGATGGTCCTATATCATAGTGGCTACTATTACAACATGTTCTCTATTGATATTAATAATTCTCTTTCAAGCAAGCACTAAGTGAAATATATGGTTTTCACATGAGATATTCTCTTCCGATGGAATCTGTGATATTTAACGATTGGCTTTCATTAAGATAAATTTTTTCAATGTTCATTGATTACTAGTGTAGAATCTTTTTTATTACTTTCTCCCATCAGTTCTGATTCCTATGAGACCTTTTTAGGTCCAATTATTGCTGATAACACCATATTTTGTGAGTAGGGATCACATTCAAGGACCGACTCAAAGAAATAATGTTACATGATGTCACTTCTAGTTTATATTTTTGATCATAGAGTGAGGTGAAATGAAAAGATCTGTGTTTTCCATATCCCTGGATATTGACACCAGGTGGGAATTGAATATAAACCTATGTAATTCATTCAATACATTGAAGCATGCAAGTCGAAGTTCCTTCAACTATTATCCCAATTTTGGGAATCACTTAGCCAAAAGGTCCACCAATTAAATTTGGTGATAAAGTTATACTTTTACCATAATATGGTCCACATACCCTTTGTAAGGAAAGAACTTCATTTTCAGGTGATGAAGAGTTTTTCAAAAAGTCAGGCGGATGTCGGGCATGCATTCTTCTGATTGTACCATTGGAATGTGAAATTGAGAAGTGGATGAGGGAAGAAAAATGATGGGTATATTATCCTTAGCATGTTGATTTATTAGAAGTAAAGTATTGTACAATTCTTATAGAATATATATTACTCAACTTTATCTTCCATAAGTGAGCATTTCCCAACTTATTTTTTGTAAATAGTGGGGTTGATAGGGATCTCGTTCACCATAATGGAATGAAAATAATACAGAGGTGGTTTAATGGATTGCCTTTTTATTAAAATTTCCTATAGATAAGAAAGGATTTCACACATCAATGATGAGGAATCAGGCATGTTAGCCTCATTTTACCATGTTCCTCATGGTAGGAGGGATTTCACATAGTTGATTTGGTAAGGGGAGTACATTCTTGATGAAATGAAGTGTCACATTTGGGAGGACCTTCATAACAAATGATTTTATGGGGAGGACTACCATTAGAACTTGATGTCTGACTAAAAAGGAAATTACTATATCATATACAATATAGAGGACCTTTTGGGTGTACAATAGAAATGGATGGGACTTCTTACTATCTAATGTTCTATCCACGATGAGGATTTCCAAGATTTTGATTAGGAGATGGGTTCCCATGATCGATCAGATAGTGGACATGAAGTAAGCCTTCCTGGTAAGATTCCTGAAGAGGACCTTTGGAATTTATGGTAGAAAAGTTGTGGGGAGAATCTTCTAAATTGTAACTAATATCTCCATAATATAGTAATAGATAAACAGGATCTTTTTCTACCACAGATACATTTCTAAGTGATTAAAGAACACTATAAGTGACAAGAGCATATTCATAAACCTTCTCTTCATTTTCCAATCAACTTTGGTGATTTTTATTTTGGTATTCTCTCTTATGGGTGATTGGGGTCGCTTTCTATGGATAACACCTTCCATATATGGGGTCATATTTGAGTAGATCCTATATTGTTTCCATAATTTTCTAATAGATTTTTATAATTTCAACATGGATATATGCCTACCCTGGAAAATATATTTGGATAGATAGATGACCTTTGGGTGGAATGGGAATATGGGACTGATCAATTTGTCCATTTATCATAGGATTTTTCCAAATCCCCTCCTGGATGGGAGCAGGGATATGCGTATTCTTTTGAGTGAGCCTTGAATTATATTGATGAGTCACCCCTATTGTAGTGATGGATTTTTGTATCCATCCTTCATCCACTTCTACTGCCATCATTATAACTTGGTTGGTTTATTGGATATGGGTTGGAATTTCCTTCTTCTCTTTCATCAATATCAATATTTGTTGAGTGGCTTCAGTTGATGAAATGGGGATATATGATAATTCCATGTTTGGATAAGGGATGTTCCCCTGCTCGTGTCCTCCATTTCTTACCAGGATATACCAAAAATCATATGGTATGGGGGTAGAGAAATGGGTGTTCCCCATTTTTTATCCCATAATATGGTGGTGGTTTTCTCTAATTACTTCCAAATTGTATTAATAGACATGATGTTATTGAAAAAGTATATGGGACTACTCATATGTTTCCTCTACATCTTATGGGAGTGCTACTCTAGTATAAACAAGAATGTGATCATGTTACCAATTTTTTAATCACCACCCCTAGTGGGATTTCTTGAATTCTTAGGACAAGGTGACATGAGCTAGAGATCATAGGGTGACAAAGTCATCACATCGAGTACTTAATGTAGTGTGTCACTGGTGGTGGAGGTTTCTGGAAGGATCCCCTTAGGAATACCCCTATGTTGTTAGGATGAGTCTGTTGGTGACCTCTTGATCAACCTCCATAAGATAAGTAAGGAATCTATTACAACGTTTTAGGTAAACTCTCCCCAACTGGTTCATGATGATAATGGGAACCGTTAGCTATTGGACCACTATCCATCACTGAGTGGATGGTTGGTGGGGATTCATGAGTTAGAGGGATTAATGAGAGGCCTCCAATGTTGGTATGGTACCATTAAAGCAGTAACCCTAAACCAAGTCATTCAAAACATATCTTTAAAGACACTAGGTTGGAAAATATTACTTGGGATTAGACAAGGACCCATCTTGTGCAATAGATGATTGTGCAATGATTCACTATTCATTTCCACCCATACACCAGTGTATAAAACTAGTTTTTATTGAAAATTAAAAATATAATAACAAATTTCAATTAATTTTTATTCTATAATTTAATATTTATCACTATTTTAATGTGTAATTTATCTTGCTTTGATGATTTCATTATACGTGAAGGTGATTCAAAGATCCCATGATAGAATTTAGGCCAAAGGGTCCCAAACTATGCAAGAGCTCAAACATACATGTGAACATAAATATCTACTATGTATAATACCCACATTAAGTTGGGTTAAAAAATTGTGGAAATATGTGAAAAAATGTGGGATAAATTTCTTTAAAAAACTATGGATCCCAATTCACCCATTTGGAGGCCCAAAAGAGGCCAATAATGTGAAGAAATTATAGCTAGTCCATATTCGACCACCCTTATGTATTTAAGAAATAACTCGGGACTCAGACATCCAATTGGTATTATTTTACCTCCATTGGATATGTAACTCCATGATCTACAAATACACAAAATTTAAATACATTTTACCAAGTTTTGTTTAGTCAACCATCCATACAAATAATGTATAAAATGTCTACAATTAATAGTGACCTAGTCCCTTAGGAACATGACTTATTTTGTGGAATTTGTGATGTATTTTCCCATAGAAAACCACCCACCTTCAATATCTAGCGTTTCTATACCAGGGGGTGAGTTTTTATAGCTTTTTACATCCTTCATCGTCATCATTGGATTCCTCTATTCCTATGGAGTTCTAACCTCCTTACGATCAACTAGGGAATAATGAGATTAAAATCCCAAGATCTATTTTTTTATTATTGTTTTGAATGATATATTAAATTCCATGTTTTATGTTGTTTTTCAGCATATTATCTTCTTTTTTAACTTATTTATGTACTGTTACTCCATTCTAAAATTCATATTATCATGTTTGGGGTACACATTCATGTGATGTTTCACACATCTTTCACAACTTTTTCCTACCCCTTTTAGTTGTGGTGTTTGTGTGGTTAATATTTGTAAATTAAATTTACATAAACACTATCAATAGCATTTAAATTTATTACATGGTATAAAACTAAAATAACATACAAACCTGGACAATATGTCGAGTTTTTCCTGTGTTTACTTGGTGAGTTTTGGTTATGAAGTCGGACACAAATCACCCTATCATTGACAGTAGTCGGTGAATAATTTCATGTTTTTGTCCAAACCTTATGGGGGATCCTAGTGTAAAATAAGTAATATTATGGTTCTAGGTGTTAGAAAACCTAGATTAAAATATTTAAATCCTATCTCTTGAAGTGATGAAGGATGAGCATCTTGATATTTCCTTGGGGTGATCATGATCAATAAAATATGTTAACCAACCAAACTAGCTACTTTATTACATTATATATTTTGTTCTGAAGGCCCAATGGGCATGAATATTATTACATGTTTCATAGGCCCACCATTTCATGGCCTAAAGTCCATTCTTGCATTTTTCTATCATCACCACCTACTCGTCATGCCTGTGTTACCACCCTATTGATGGCCCTAAGGACTAGTGGCTCGAAAGCCCAATTATGAGGAATAATATTACCGCTAAAGTACCTGATATAATACTTGTGGAAATTATCTCCCACCCGGATTTGATCCTGGGTCTGATGCAGTATTATGGGGAGCCTTTACCACTAGGGTAGGCCCAAAACTACACTCTCTTGTAGAGTTATTACAAATTCAAAAATCCTTTATTAAATCCTAAGTATAGACCAGATAACACTTGTATTAATAATCAATTGTTTTCATGCATTTTCATTAAATCATCTTCATGTATATGAGGTTCTTCATTGATTTGAGAAATTTGTATGTATCCAAAGTTCTCCATCAATGGTACCCCTTGTTCATATATTATAGATTCTTATGTAATTTATTATCATGATACCAATTGTAAGCCATGCAGTGGGAAGTCTTGAATTTATTATCATCGAGGATGATGGGAGTTATCTTGGTTTCAGGATCGAGCCCATGAAAAGGGATTCAAATATATCCATGTGAAAGTAATAGAAAATCATGTAGTTTGATTCAACTTAATAGTACACATCATAACCTTTAAGGTCATGTGACAATTATTAAATCATAAAGGCTAATGTTGTGTGTTGGGACCAAGTTGAATGGAGAAGGATTTTTGAAGAGTTCGACTTTGCAGAGTGTTGTATTTTGTTATCAAATAAGATAAATCAATTCACTTTGTAAAAGGACCATAAATCAGACTATGATTTTCTGATTTGTATTTCACAAATATCATAAGTTAGGAGAACTTGTGATGCAAGCCTTATAAAGGAAAGGGGGAGAAATGATGATTCCAATCAGATACATTTTTTATTGGAAGGAATGATAATGCTGGAAGAAGGGATGTTTTAGGCAGGTTGTGCAAAAAAATAAAGTGGTGCGCGAAATAGTAGCGGGATGTGCGAAATATCAATGGGATGAACGGAAAAAATAATGGTTGCTGGAAATATTGGTGTGGTAAGAAAAATAGAAGAAAGTAGTTTTTCACACAAAAGGTGTTTCAAGATCAGAAGCTCAAAAATTAGAAAAGGAATGAGGTGCGTGAAATATTGGAGCATTGCACGAAATATGAAGTTGATTGAAAGAGTTTTTATGTGCATGAAGGTGGTTTTACGCGCAGATTAGTTTTTTTCGCACGGGGGAAAAACTTTCTATAAATATGAGGTGGAACCCTTTCATTTTTTGTTGCTCGACACTTAGAAGAAATCCTGAGCTCTGGTGCATGTAAAATTTTATGCTAAGTGATTTTCGTGAAAAGAAATGAGTTTCCGAAAAAAGAGAACAACTGTGTAGAAAAGAGAAAAAGTTGCGCAAAAAAGGGAAGTTGTGGGAAAAAGTTTTTCGCGCCATAAATAAATTTTTACGCGCAAGACATTCGAATTGAATTAAAGGTATCCTAAAGGCTGCTCAAAAAATTTGGGGTCTGCGTACATATTTAGTTGTGCGTATGAGAGTTCTTACCAGCTTCTGGGTAGGAAATTGAAGATCTGTACTTCAGAGAATACAGCTATTCAATTGTAAAGAAGCACTAAAATATTGTAATCCCCTATTTGTGATAAGAGGGTGCACACGTGCTTACGGATTGTTTTCCATGTGCTACACAAGTGTAAGGGTATATCCTACTCATTGTATTCCACAAAAAAGGATTTTTTTCTAGTTTATTGTGTGGTACTAGATTATTTCTGTATCATACCAAGGACGTAGCTACTCTTGTTGAGTAGTGAACCTTGTAAATATTGTGTTTTTGTGTTTGTGGGTGTTTTTCAGAGAAGAAACTCTTTAATAGGAGGTGAAGGTTGTTTAAATTAAAGGGAAACAAAAAAAACAAAAGATATCACTGATTCACCCCCTCCCCCTCTCAGTGATAGTTGGATGATGACTGGGGATTTCATTGTGCAACGAGAATGTCTACGTGGAAGTTTCATAGAAAAGGATAGTGTGGGACTTATAATGAAATAACTCGGGGGGACCTAGAAGGGATGTCTACTCTTAGGTTGTATATTGACCTACTAAGTATATGTTCTATAGAATATTAGGGTGAATTTTGGGTATTGGGTTTGAACCTTAGGGAGGTTTACTACTTATCCTATGAATGAAGGAATAAAACCCATATAGTTTGAAAGGATTGGAGATTAAACCTATAGAGGAGGACCTTTGCCTCTTTATTTGGAATATTTACCTTTGATGGATTTTCACACAAGGAATATGACCATTTGATAGGATTGTAACATGGTTTTTTGAGATTACACCTAGTAGGAGTCCCAATTTGGTGAGTGTGTGAAGGGATTGCACCTATTTGGAGGACCAATATCGGTATTTGAATTTTCTGATGAAAATATCATCACTAAACTCTAATCCCATGTGAGTCATTCTCAGTGTAAAAAACAAGAGGAAGTGGAAGATATGGTAATCCACACAATCCCATTTGTCTGCTGGTAGATGAAGGTGAGGATATGGAATGTGGATTAATTCCCCACAAAAAAGACTACAGGCTTACCCTATGAAGGATTCCTTAAAAAATATCATCATATTCTCCCCTTTCATGTTATATAGGTCAAGGGAGGGGTGATGGATGATAATATGGGTTTATCATATGATTTTATTTAAATATTAGGCAACAAATTTCTCCGCTCGGATTGAGAATTCATCCGCCACCATCCCTAAGTTTGAGATCCTCATTACTGTGGGAATACATGGTTGTGAAAATTATAAGGATCAATTCCACCAAGAAAGTTAAATAAATGGATTTTATTATGATGAAAATGCAAGACAATATGGGGTAAATGCTAGTGTATCCCATCCCTAGGCCGAATGAATCAGGTGTCCATAGAGGAGGTGTTACTAAGAGAATTTCCAGAATCTAGTAGGAGAGGTTTGAATAAATATGGATAGTTCATGAAGGGTACAATATTGGGAAAACCACTATATAAGAGGAAAGTAAGGAAATAATGTAAGAAGTCCCTTAGATACCCCATTATACACAGTTGTCTTCACCATGTAGGGTGGGGGGTTGTGAAGGGTCATGATAAGGGGTCTACATTGCAGGGAGATTTTATGGGCATAGGGGTACCCTTTAATGGTGTCTAGATAGGTCTTGTCATGAAGTATCCCATTTTATGGCATCCTTCATGCTATGTGGTAGTTTAATTACCTGCATAAGACTTTTTTAGTCTTCTAGGATATTTATAGATCCCCCTTACTTCTCTAAAGACTTGTATGTATATGCATGGTAAACAATACTTTTCCCAGGATATCTAGTTGGTTGCGTAACATACGAAGTACTATGTAGTAAATTATTAAAACCATCACTCACATAAAAAATTTTGGTTTGAGGGGTGGTAAAAGGAATTCTTTCCCTGTAAAATAAAAATTTTTATTTGTGTGTGTGTGTAGGGGGGGGGGGGGGTATTAAATCACTACTTTATCTCAAAAAATGAAATTTTGTTTTTGGGGGGCGTTAATTCACCACATAATCCTCCAAACAAAAATGTCATTTTTGGGGGGAATTAAATCACCGATGACTCTCACAAACAAAAAGATTATTTTGGGGGGGGTTTTAAGTCACCACATTCTCCCAAAAAAAAATCCATTTTTAAGTGGATGTTTGGTCACTACCTACTCCCACAAATGAAAAGGTCATTTGTGGGTGGCATTAAGTATTAACTTTATCCCAAAAATGGAATGGTTCTTTGTGGGGGGATCTATTTCACCACCTTTCCCTGCAAATGATTTCATTTCATTTATGGTTGCACCATGAAGAGCAGTGATCCTACATAGAGTGTGCACTACTCAAGAGGAATTGACCTTTATGCAGTTCTAGTTAATTTATTGATTTTATACTTTATGAATTCCTTAGCCATTCAAATTTTTTTATTTTTTAAAAATTCATCAGATCTTTATCTTATTATTTTTTAGATTTTACTGTTCCCAACACATATGAAATAAATATAAAATCATAACAATAAAAATAAAAAATACCATAGTAAATAAACATCCAAATATAAAACAAAATGAATATTATGGAAGATGTTATAATTAAATTAAAAATAAAATATACAAAATGATGAATTTAAAGATATAATATTCCAAATAAAATGAATAAGGAACCCAAAAAGCTCTCACATCACCACTGCTGACCCACAATCACTGACTATATCAACTCATCCATCTATGGAACAAAGAATAACTAAAAAATGAAACAATGTGGGAAACTAAGGTGGAATCAAGGAAACTACATACACACCTGTACAATGGTGCATATGATGGGTGTGATATAAACCTGCCTAGAGGAATCTCATAAAGGTGTCTATGAAATTTCCTTCATAAACCTATCTATAAAATGATATTATGAACATAAGGTATAAAATAGGTTTTCACGTAGTAGTGTAAAATAAACCAAATGAATTGTTCACTTCACATTTATATAAAAACAGCCCTTTAAAATAAAATAAGGGTGGATGCCCATTTTATTTAACCCTTTTCAAAACATGGAAATAAGATATTCACAATCATTGAAAAAAACCAAATTTAGTTTTCATTTATATTTCACAAAATTTACTATAAATAACTTTTTTTAAACAAAAATACTTTTCCATTAAATCCTAACTTTATATATAATTTCAGAATAATGTTTGAAAATAAACAAAAAGAACACCCAAGTTGAAATAAAATCACAAAATTAAACTAGGGTATTAAGATAATATAACAAAGATAAATAGTATCAAGCATAGTTTCCATACAATTGAGATCTTGGGGATATAAAAATATTTTATGATGTGATATTTCAAAACAACCGAAAGAGAACTTATTAATCATTTGAAACATCTAAAGGGTCAAGTAAAATGACCCAATTAGAAACACTATCACACAATGAACTGACACCATTTAAATATTATATTATTTTTGATTTCATTTTTTTTCAGGGTTGTTTATCTTATAAATTTTATGTTTTTGGGAATGAAAATAATTATTAATAGTTAAGGCCAAAAAATTTCCAATCCATTAAATAATCATGTGACAATATTTATAATTTTACAGAGTTGAACCACATGGTCGGCACATGGTTTAAAATATTGAGAGACCTTCCAATGCGTAGTTCAATGAATGCCCCTTAGAGGGTTCATAGATGGCACATAATTTTCCCAACGGTTTGACCTAAAAATAAACCATGTCTAGATTAAATAAAAATAAAAATTAAAAATACCATTTTCCATTTATGGTTTTAATCCCACCAAGAGGGTTCTTTCACACCTAGTCACCCCTCTCCCTCTCATTCGATGCACACCCAATGGGGATCCCAGCCATTGGAACCCATACCCCCTCCTCCCAATTCTGTTTTCCATTTATCATCACAATCTTCACGTAATCATCTCTTGTGTGACATTCCTCCCCTCCGTCTCTTTATTCTTCCTTCTTATTCATCACCCTTACTACAATGAGAGGTTTTTTGAACCTTTGTTTTTCAGTGGTTTTTTTATTTTGTGTTTTTGTTTTCTATGTCTTGTGAGGGTTGAAGTGATACCCATTCTCTCTTGATTCATTGAAGGCAATGAATTTATGTCCCTTTAATACTCCATTTTGGACATTAATGGAAGGTTTCCCAATGCCCATGAATTTTAATTGAAATATATGATTTATTGACTATTTTAACATGTGTTTTTATTATATTATTATGTAATTTTTTTTAGAAAGGTGTTTCAATGAAAAAAATAAATTTATTTCATTATTTCCATACCTTACTCACATTCACAAAATGAGTTCCTTTTATGAAATCTTTTCTCCTTGTTTGTTTTTAAATATTAAAAGTCCTATGTGATAATTTGGTTTTTCAAAATGGTTTTAATCATGTAAATTGGAAATGCCTAAATATGTTTTGGTATTTTGGTTGGTTTTCCGTAAAGGCTCTGTGGCATGTTTTGATTTTTTAAAAATATTCCAAGAGATTTATAATCGTTTTATGTATTAATTTTGGATTATAAACATATAAATATATAGATATATATATGGTTTCCCTCTTTCTATATATTTACACACGATTTTGAGAATATATACATTATAAAAAAGTATTTTTTATATAATTCAAGGTTAAGATTCATTTAACTGTGAAGAATTTCTAAAAAAATTGAAGGCTTGGGTAAAACGTGGTTTTTGAAGTGATCAATGTCTCTGCAAAAAATATAAGGTAGAGTTAGAACATTACAAACCCTTTTCATATGGTAATTTCACATTAATGGAAGTCCAAATATTTATTTTTTTTGGAACTTTTTTATGAAATTGTTGGAATGTAGGTATTATTTTAAGAAAGGGTATTCACATTGGTAGTGTTTGGAGGGGAAGTGTTATTGTATAAATTCTTTGAATTATATTTTTATTGAGTTCTTTATATTAAACTTACTTCATGTATTTTGGTTATGGTCATAGCCTAGGGGGATAGTGATTATCAAGGTGGGAAGGCTGGGACAAGTAATCTAGGTATGACCCGACCTAACTTATAATATTACGCTACAATATTAACTAAACTATTATGATATGGATTGTCTGGATTGATCGGCAGAAGACAACATTATGTTCATGGTCGATCACAGAGAGTATAAGGATTCTGATTCCCCACTAACCCTTTATATTTAGGTATTTCCCATGGTACTTTCTCTCATTTACTCCTATTTTATAGTATTGTATTTAAATTTTATTTTACTTAGTTTCTTTTTCATATACAAATAAAAAAAATATTATTTCAATTTACTCTATTTGTAATACCTTTTGATATGATTTCTACTATTTTTTTTCTCAATTAAGATATCACTTCAACAAAATATTTATTTATATAAGTGGTTTTTGAAAAAGACTATCATTCATTGTAAATGGTTTTCAAAATAAAAATAAGAAATATTTTTACTTTCTATTAACTCACTACTTATTTTGAAAATAATGTAAAATATTATTTTATACATATATATTTTCAAACTATCATGGAATGGTTTTCAAAGGCAAGGTATAGGTCACATTCTTTATTTTGGCATCCCTAATAATCATCGTAGTTATCATGCCTATATCTATATCTTTTTTCAGTTATAGGTTTCAATATATCTATTCTCACATGACGAAATTTTGGTTCTTGTTTATTGGGAAGTGACTTGTATAGTCACAAGGATGTAGGTATGTTTTTAGTTCAGTTGTATTTAAATTTTTGTCAAATTGGTCCACTTATACTATAATTAGTTTATATGGATGGACCGTAGCTATTACTATTAGTGGGAAAAGAAAATCCATTTTAGGGGAGTTCTTATGTAAAAGGGAGTGATTTAAGATAGTGAGAGATGTTTTTGGTTCTTTATTTCTATTTAAATTTTTTTTAGTTTCATATTAAGTTTTTATTTAATTTAGTTTTCACTAGAATGGATGTCTGGTGAACTGATGGGTCATAAATAAATATTATTTAATTTCCAACACAAATTTTCTCAATTATTTAATTTGAAAAATAATTCCCAAGTGGTGATTTCTTGATTACAAAGAACTTATGACACCCCTTAGGGATTGGGAAAGCCCTTCGAATATTGTTTTAGGACAACTCAGGCATTTGATGGAGGAACAAATAGGGTTAGTTCATGAAAAATGGTATCAGAGGATTTGGTTAGATTTTTTCATAGGAATCTTAACTCTATTGTAATTATACCTTATTATTTGGTATTTATGCTAGATTGGGATGTGATCGTCAAGAATCAAGAGGTCAGTCATTGGACGGTGCCTAATTACCACAACTTATTATGAAACTAGAGTTTCCAGAAGATGTTGGTATTTTGATTTTGATTTTTATATTTTATTTTGGAGACAAACTAGATCTGAGAAGGTGGTATATAGTTAGCTCACATGGATTGATAACCTAGTTGGATCTTGCATAAATGGATTGGTTTTTATCTTGGTAATGATTTCATTATTGACACTGTAAGAACCCGTGTTTTTCCGGACAGTTGTTTTGAGAAAAAAAATAATTTTTTGTTGTTGGATGCTCGTGAGGGGTAAAATGGTCATTTTACCCTACCATATGATCTCATATAATTTTTCTGACAACTTCGTTGGTCCCGGAATAGGGTTTTTACCCTAGGACAAGAGTTTGGTGGAATTCTAAGCTGTTCGAATTTTGGCGGAATATTTAATATTTAATATTATTAAATTAAATATTAATTTATTCACGCGAGTTCATTTAGTGATAACTTTTAAAAGGAGCATCGGATTAATATTTTTTCTGTTCCGTTGAGTCCATAATGGGGAGTTTAGCCTAGGGAAGGCATAAACTCATGTTAGGCGCTGGGGCCGGCCCGAGCCACTTTTTCTTCCTTTTCTTTTCTTTTTTTCTTTTATTTTCTCTCTCTTCATCCCTCCTCCTTCTAGAACATGCACCGTGTGTGGATTATCCTGGGTCGTGTCCTATGGTAGAATTGGGAGATCAAGAAAATGGGATAGAAGGAAGGAAAGGGTGGTACCGATTCGAAGCCCTCGGCGCGCTGATTCCACACAGGGCAACCGGGAGCCGTGAAATCAACCGAAGCTTCGACGGTTTCCGCCCAAAGGTAGGTTCGTTTACATTTTCGCCATATATCCCATTTAAACAAGTTTTTTTTAGGTTTTTAAAGCCTTAAATTTCTTTCTTGTGTGCCCATGGGGCTCGATCTGTTGTTTCGGGGGCGAAAATGGGCGAATTAGGCGTTTTTAGGGATTTCCCGTCCGAAAAGCCAGTATACACGGCATGTGTTCTAGGGGAACACGCCGTATGTTATTCCCATTCAGGGAAGACAAGTTTTTTTAGTAAATTCCGTGTACTTTGAGTACACTCTGTGTAGTGGTGGCCGTGTGGCTGGCCGTGTGAAATAGAACACAGTTTTAGTGGTTTTTTTAAAGTACACACCGTGTACAGTAAAGTACACACCGTGTAGTGGTACATGGGAATGTGTTCGGGTAAAAATGGACACGATGTGACTTTTTTTGAATAGTACCCACCATGTACAGTAAAGTACACACCGTGTACTATTACAAAGGCAGGCCCAATGGGCTCTGGCCATGTACTCTAGCCATGTACTGCTCCACTTTAGTAATTTTGAGATATCTTATGCTCTAGAAGTCAGAATTGGGCATGCGAGTAGTCAATTCTGAGCGTTTTTCTGTGTAGATCGAAATGGTTGACTCCATTTGACATTTGGAGGTCATATAAATGGGGTTTTGTGGTTTTATGTAAATCGATGGGGGTTTCTTCCTCCCTTTATCGAGCCCAGTTGTCACCTGAGGGTGAGACCTGGTGGGGTTGTTAGGTTGGGTGTTCAGACCAACTTGGTTGAGAACATTAATAGGAGTTTAGCTGTGATCTATCTTCCATAATCGTTTCTTTAGAGGATGTTCCCTAGTGAGACGTTCCCGTCTGGCCTAAGAGGTCGTGAGACCAGATGCCTCTAAGGGTCCCCTGAGGGATGCCTTGCTTGTGTGCTGAACTAGGGAGTCCTTGTAGGAACTCTCTCTTGTTTTCTTTGAGAGGACCCCTATTATAGGTCTCTTATTTTGTTATTCATTCTTGTATCCCATGTAGGATTCCTCTTTTCTAAGGATCTCGTGTAGGATTCCTTCTCTCTAGTTAGCTGGAGGATCCTGAGTAGGATGACTCCTTGGTGTTTGACTTGTGGGACCCGGTGGGTGCCCGTTGTTTGGATGACCCTGAGTTGTTACGTCAGGTTTCGGTAGAGACGGTTATCGGGTGTCACCTAGAACCCATGCCAATATGGTTATTCCTTTGGGATTTGGATGTGTTGTTGGGTTGGGCGTTCGGGCCACCCGCACTTGTTTGTTTATATCTGACATGGGTTGTTGATGCTGTAGTGGTTACTAGAGGTGCTTCCTGGTTGGTGGCTGTTGAGCCTGACATGAGGCGTCTTCTTGTTTGTTGGGATGCCTATTTTTCCTTTTGTGCCTATGTAGTAGGTGGCTTGGTGTTTATTTTTCCAACTGTTGTGCGTTTTGTGCGTTTTTGTGCCACGAACCCATGTTGGGGTGTCATGAGGCTGAGGTCGTGGCTAATTTTAAATACCTAGAATTCTATAGGTAATTAAATGTGAAATTAAAATGCTCTATGGGATCACTTCTTGGATCCAGGACCATCTCGAGGGGTGATTTCCTCTATTTAGCTGTTTGGCCAGGATACCTGAGGGTATGCCATGTTTAATTCTGCATTACCTTTTCCATGAGAGGAATTATATGGAAATTGCATGTTTATATGTTGGGAATGGCCCGGTTACTTGTTCCTGAGGGCGGTGTTTTACTATATCCTGAGGGTGTGACTATATTAGCCTGAGGGCGACGTTCGATTTCTCCTAAGGGCAACCTTTCGTGCCTAAGGGCTTGACTTCTGTGCCTAAGGGCGACACTTCGTATGCCTGAGGGCGAGAATTCTGTAATGCCTGTGAGAGAGATTCTGATTCACCTGAGGGAAAGTATTGAGGGAAATGTTACTGATTCGCCTTAGGGAAAGGCCTGAGGGAAAGGTTCTGTTAAGCCTGAGGCCATGGTTTTGTTTAGCATGAGGGCAAGGTTCTGTTTAGCCTGAGGGCTTAGATCTAGTTGACTTTTTCAGAGATACTTTTACGGCGTTGGCCGAAGCAGGTACATGTCGATGGGATTATAGACCCAGAGATCGACTTAATGATACACGACTTGAGTGGCACGACATCCAACTCAATTCCCTTGCACAGGATGTGGAAGAGATCGGGCTTATGGTCCCAGGGATCGACTGCTGATGTGGTTTCTTGTTACTTGAATCACATAATCATGAATATTCATATTTATGTGCATTTGTATAGGTAGGAGACTGTACATGTGTACGTATATAGGTATGGACATCCATGGTAGAACTTGCCCAGTCGAAAGAGATTACAGACCCTGAGTTTGACTATGGTTGCATGTTTGGTTTACTTCCTTTGTTGTGTTCCAGCTAGGCTGAGCACGTTGTTGTTGCATACACTTTTAGCAGCACAGTTGTAGGTTGCTTTTCGGGGTGCCCTACTGAGATTATTTCTCACCCCTACACGTGCACCTCGGTGTATGTGTAGACCTTATGTCTGATTTTCAGGTTGAGCACGAATTGAATGGTAGATAGGGATAAGGAACGGTGTTGCATGATCGAGCGGAGCTGCTCGGGTGGTTCTACTGATCATGCCGCAGCAGTTCGACAGTGTCTGGAGATCGGGTACGTGGATTAGCTCAGAGTTAGTAGCAGAGCCCTGTACTTTTACTTTCTGTTTCTTTTGTACTTGTATCTGTATGGTCGGCCAGTGGGTGACTAGTGTTGTATTGTATTGCATAGCTATTCGGGCTTTTACAGCATTTTACTATTGCAGCTAGTTCTATTTCAGTTGTTTACAGCTTCCGCACTCTATTTACTTTCTGTTGTGTATGATTCGTAGTTATTTCTGCTGTTTTCATACTCTGGTATGAGGGCATAGTCTCCCCACTATCACACCCTAATCCCTCGCTGCTATTCGGCAGCCTCTGGCATACGGGGAGGTGCGCTTGAGGCCTTGGGGTGAACCTGCTCGGAGCACCAGTTTAGTGGCTTCCGGATTGGGACGTTACAAAGTGGTATCTGAGGGGTTTTCTTTCCTGGTCTTTACTATTTGTGATATGGTAGACATGAGTATTAGGAATGTGTCAGAACCTGTGATGGATATCATGCTGGTGTGTCTAGAACACTTATTACGGTAAGAAGTCCTGGTTGCCAGGGTTTGGGATTGCTGTTCTGATTTTGTGATGTTACAGTTGTACATGATTTTCACCTTGAGCGACGCACATGTTGTGTGGTGTTTTCCTTTACTATGGATCTCTGGATCTTGGCCATTGGAAAGATTCCAGAGATGGTTTTGGACTCTTGTCCAGCAAAGTCAAGAGGCGTCTCATGCATCATACTAGGCACGTAGGATTCACACCATATAGGCCTGCTAGTGTGTGTGGTTTTTTACTGACGACTGAGACCTTTGGGTCTTCTTACACATAGTTTTTACTCTGATGGAAGGTTATGTGGATCTATGTTGAGGCGTTTTTGTTGAGGCTGATGACTCAGTCCTCGTGCACATGTGGTGCAGTGACCCCGTTTGTCTATGTGGCACCTGATGCCTTTCTATTTAACCCTTATTGGGTTTTGTTTCTCAGGTATGTGGCAATCTAGTCGGATCATTGAGAACGATGTCAATAGATACCAAGGATTTTCTTGTGAAGTGGACCTCCTTGGGGGTATTCCTGTATA
This sequence comes from Viscum album, assembly GCA_963277665.1. NCBI lineage: Eukaryota > Viridiplantae > Streptophyta > Magnoliopsida > Santalales > Viscaceae > Viscum > Viscum album. The sequence continues at coordinate 1,262,970,523 of OY728132.1, read as the reverse complement.
CAGATACCCGATGAGTGTCAGTTCAGTTTCTCTTCGGCTTGGGTTGTGAAATCCAGGGAGTAGTTCCTTCTTATGATGCTCGGAGAGGATCAGGTCCCTTGTAGGTTGTGTTTTGGTATTGAATTTTTGGTCATCATGATCTTTACCGTAGTCTGATAGGTTTTGGATCTTTTGGGCTAGGTGGTTAGACCTTGTGAACCAGTAGTGAGGCTTTTTCTGTAGGGCAAGGTGGAAGACCTAAGGACCCTTGGTTTTGACTCGAACCTTTGTAGGTCGATGTCCGTTTTGTTTTGAGGAAAACTATTTGAGGGTGGTTGACCCATGCTTGAATCCTGGTCAGGTTTTGGCAGGATGCTAGTATGGCTCGGAGGGAGCTGGAAACACCTTTAGTGAAATCTCAGTGTACTCCTGTTAGAGATGATCATGTGCTAACTTGATTCATCTTGAGTATGCTGAGAGAGCTTTGACCTTCATCAAGCTCCTTTTTCTTTCCTAAGGTCATCCTGGTTGAGGATGGAACCTGTTTTGTTTGTGCTCTCGGAGCAGTGTAAGGAAATCCATATGGTGGGGAGTGAACCATTGGCCCTTTGAGGCTGGTTATCCTTGTTCTAGTTAAACATCAGTGTTTTCCAGGAGCTTTTGAGCTCTAGGTTTTCTTTTTAATATGATGATAAGGGTATTCTTATGGTGGGGAGTACCAGATCGGTCGTTGTTGAACGTATTCTGTGTAGAAGTGATGGTTAACGCTATAAGGCTGGTCGTCAGATAGTCTAGATAGCGTTTTTGTGCAGATGCTCGGGTTATGAGTATGGCTGCTGGTTCTTTCACTGGGCTTCTCGGAGACGAGAATTTTTATGGTGGGGAGTTTGTAAGAACCCGTGTTTTTCTTGACAGTTGTTTTGAGCAGAAATTTAAATATTTTTTGTTGGATGCTTGTGAAGGGGTACAATGGTCATTTTCTCCTACCATCTGATCTCATATAATTTTTCTGACAACTTCTTTGGTCCCAGAATAGGGTTTTTACCCTAGGACATGAGTTGGGAGGAATTCTGAGCTGTTCGAATTTTGGCGGAATATTTAATATTTAATATTATTAAATTAAATATTAATTTATTCACGCGAGTTCATTTATTGATAACTTTTAAACGAAGCGTTGTATTAAGATTTCTTCAACGTCGTTGAGTCCGGAATGGGGATTATAGCCTAGGGAAGGCATAAACTCATGTCGGGCGCTGGGGCCGGCCTAGGCCCCTTTTTCTTCCTTTTCTTTTCTTCTTTTTTTTTCTTTTCTCTCTCTTCATCCCTCCTCCATGTGGCGCACGTACCATGTCTGGATTCTCCTTGGCCGTGTCCTATGGGAGAATTGGGAGATCAAGAAAATGGGATAGAAGGAAGGCAAGGGTGGTACAGATTCGAAGCCCTCGACGCGCTGATTTCGCGTAGGGCAACCGGGAGCCGTGAAATCAACCGAAGCTTTGGCGGTTTCCGCCCAAAGGTAGGGCCGTTTAAGTTTTCTCCATATATTCCCTTTAATCAAGTTGTTTTATGTTTTTAAATCCTTATATTGCTTGCTTGTTTTCCCATGGGGCTCGATCTGTTGTTTCGTGGGCGAAAACGGGCGAATCAGGCGTTTTTAGGGATTTCCCGTCGGAAAACCTAGTATACACGGTGTGTGTTCCTGGGGAACAGGCCGTGTGTTATTCCCATTCGGGATAGATGAGTTTTTTAGTAAATGCTGTGTACTTTGAGTACACGCCCTGTAGTGGTGGCCGTGTGGCTGGCCGTGTGGAATAGAACACAGTTTTAGTGGTTTTTTTGAAGTCCACGCCGTGTACAGTAAAGTACACACCGTGTAGTGGTACATGGGCATGTTTTCGGGTGAAAACGGACACGGTTTGACTTTTTGTGAATAGTACACGTTGTGTACAGTAAATTACACGCCGTGTACTATTACACAGGATGACCCAATGGGCTCTGGCCATGTACTCTAGCCATGTACTGTTCCAGTTTAGTAATTTTGAGATATCTTATGCTCTGGAAGTCAGAATTTGGAATGTGAGTAGTCGATTCGGAGCGTTTTTCTGTGTAGATCGCAATGGTGTACTCCATTTGACATTTATAGGTAATCTAAATGGTGTTTTCGGTTTTTTCTAAATGGATGGGGGTTTCTTCCTCCCTTTATCGAGCCCAGTCGTCACCTGAGGGTGAGACCTGGTGAGGTTGTTAGGTTGGGTGTTCGGACCTACTTGGTTGAAACATTTAATAGGATATGAGTTGTGAGCTATCTTCCATAATATTTTCTTTAGAGGACGTTTCCATAGTGAGACGTTCCCTTCTGCCCTAAGAGGACGTGAGACCAGATTCTTCTAAGGGTCCCCTGAGGGATGCCTTGCTTGTGTGTTGAACTAGGGAGTCCTTGTAGGAACTCTCTCTTGTTTTCTTTGAGAGGACACCTGTTATAGGTCACTTATTGTGTTATTAATTCGAGGATCCCATGTAGGATTCCTCTTTTCTAAGGATCTCATGTAGGATTCCTTCTCTCTAGTTAGCTGGAGGATCCTGAGTAGGATGACTCCTTGGTGTTTGACTTGTGGGACCCGGCGGGTGCCCGTTGTTTGGATGACCCTGAGTTGTTACGTTAGGTTTCTGTAGATATGGTTATCGGGTGTCACCTAGAACCCGTGCCAATATGGTGATTCCTTTGGGATTTGGATGTGTTGTTGGGTTGGGCATTCGGGCCACCTGCACTTGTTTGTTTATATCTGACATGGGATGTTGATTCTGTAGTGGTTACCAGAGGTGCTTCCTGGTTGGTGGCTGTTGAGCCTGACATGAGGCATCTTCTTGTTTGTTGGGATGCCTATTTTTCGTTTTGTGCCTATGTACTAGGTGTATTGGTGTTTATTTTTCCAACTGTTGTGCATTTTGTGCATTTTTGTGCCACAAACCCATGTTGGGGTGTTGTGAGGCTGAGGTCGTGGCTAATCTTAAATACCTAGAATTGTATAGGTAATTAAATGTGATATTAAAATTCTCTATGGGATCGCTTCTTGGATCTAGGACCATCCCGAGGGGTGATTTCCTCTGTTTAGCCGTCTGGCCAGGATACCCGAGGGTATTCCATGTTTAATTCTACATTACTTTTTCCTTGAGAGGAATTGTATGGAAATTTCATGTTTATATGTTGGGCATGACCCGGTTACTTGTGCCTGAGGGAGGTGTTTTACTATAGCCTGAGGGCGTGACTGTATTAGCCTGAGGGGGACGTTTGATTTCGCATGTGGGCAACCTTTTATGCCTGAGGGCTTGACTTCTGTGCCTGAGGGCGGCACTTCATATGCCTGAGGGCGAGAATTCTGTTATGCCTGTGGGCGAGATTCTGATTCTCCTAAGGGAAAGGCCTGAGGGAAAGGTTACTGATTCACCTGAGGGAAAGGCCTGAGGGAAAGGTTCTTTTTAGCCTGAGGGCATGGTTTTGTTTAGCCTGAGGGCAAGGTTCTGTTTAGCCTGAGGGCTTAGATCTGGTTGACTTGTTCAGAGATATTTTTCCAGCATTGGCCGAAGCAGGTACATATCGATGGGATTACAGACCCACAGATCGACTTAATGATACACATCTTGAGTGGCACAACGTCCAACTTAATGCCCTTGCACATGATGTCCAGGAGATTGGGCTTATGGTCCCATGGATCGACTGATGATGTGGTTTCTTTTTATTTGAATCAGTTAATCATGAATATTCATATTTATGTGCATGTGTATAGGTATGGGACTATACATGTGTACGTATATAGATATGGACATCCATGGTGGAACTTGCCCAGTCGAAAGGGATTACAGACCCTGAGTTTGACTATGGTTGCACGTTTGGTTTACTTCCTTTGTTGTGTTCCAGCTAGGCTGAGAACATTGTTGTTGCATACACTTTTAGCAGCACAGTTGTAGGTTGCTTGTCGTGGTGCCCTACTGAGATTATTTCTCACCCCTGCACGTGCACCTCGGTGTACGTGTATACCTTATGTCTTCTTTTCAGGTTGAGGACGAGTTGAATGGTAGATAGGGATAAGGCCCATTGTTGCATGATCGAGCGGAGCTTCTCAGGTGGTTCTACTGATCGGGCTGCAGCAGTTCAACAGTGATTGGAGATCGGGTACGTGGATTAGCTCGGAGTTAGTAGCAGAGCCCTGTACCTTTACTTTCGGTTTCTTTTGTACTTGTATCTGTATGGTCAGCTAGTGGGTGACTAGTGTTGTATTGTATTGCATAGCTGTTTGGGATTTTATAGCATTTTACTATTGCAGCTAGTTCTATTTCAGTTGTTTACTGCTTCCGCACTCTGTTTACTTTACGCTGTGTATGATACTTAGTTATTTTCATTGTTTTCTTACTCTGGTATGAGGGAATAGTCTCCCCACTATCACACCCTAGGCCCTCGCTGCTAGTCGGCAGCCTCTGGCGTACGGGGAGGCGCGCTTGAGGCCTTGTGGCGAACTGGCTCGGAGCACCGGTTTAGTGGCTTCCGGGTTGGGACGTTATAGACACATGGTCCAAAAATCCATGTGTTCAATTTATGAATGGTCATTAGTTCCTTTTTGGTTGTATTTATATTGATTTCTATTGATTAATAGAGTTTTGACTAAATTTTTATAAATTTATTTTTATTTTAAAATAGTTTTCATGTAAAGTTTTAAGATTTTTAAAATGGAAGTCTATGTTTTGAAATGGGTTTAAGTGATTAAAATAATTTTTTTAAATTTAAAAGGTGAATTTTGTGTTTGGTAAATGTTCTATAAAATATTTTTTACTAGCCTTGTATCTGAAATGTTATTTTAAAATAATGTGAATCTAGTTTGGTAAATTTAAAAAGGTATTTTTGTAAATAATTTTTCAAATAAATTGGGTATCCATGATTTTTAAAATGGATTTAAAAATGAAAGGGTGACTCAAAATAAATTCTTTTTATGGAAATTATTTGGATTTGAAAGTGGTTTATAGGTGAATTTAAATTTTTTTAAGTAAATTGGGGTTTTTTTCCAATTGGGATTTATGAATTTAAAATTATTCAAATTCTATTAAATTGAAATTTAAGAAAATGAATTGAAATTAAAAATTTAGGATCCTTCAAAGGGGGTAAAATATTTGTAGGGAATATTTTTCAAAATCTATATTTACCTTTTAAATTCAATTTGTTGGGTTTTAATTGAAAAGTAGAAGTAGTGTAATGATATTTTTTTCGTGAATTTTGGTTTTAGTTTTGATTACGATTCATGTGGGGACTAATTAATTTTTTTGGGAATCATGATTCAATGAAATAAAGTCTCATGTAATTTTGAGTTTTCCCCAAGAAAATATAGATATAGAGTGGGTGGTTGGTCTCTATTATTTATTCTTCTTTGTCTAGGTGAAGATCAGTTTTGGGAATTAGTGTTGGCTATTTTTTTAGTGTTTTTTGTTTGTAGAGTTTTAGGTAACTGAGGTCTTGATGAAATTATGAATTATCATTTCCCTGGGGTTTCCCCTTGAATACTAATTAGGGAGTACACTTTGTTTTAGTGATCATACTTTTTGATGATGTTTGTGCTTCAATATTGATATCAATTATTTTAATAGGAAATTATTGGGTGAGTGGTTAGGATTGTTGGTAAGGGTACTTTGATTCTTTTTACAAGTTAGGTTCACTGAGGGTTGATATTTTGGGAGTTGATCCTAGGTTATCCACACTTAATCACAGACTATATCACATATTGATCTTGTTGAGGCATGTCTATTTGAGGAATTTTTGATTTGTTTAATCCTCATGTATATTATATCTTCCTCCTATAATTAATTAGTCACAATTTTCATCATTTTGGGTGGTTCCTTATTTGATATTTATTGAATCCTTGATAATGGTTTGGAATTTTTTTTAGTGTTGATGGTTTCTATTGGGAGACATATGATCTTTTACAAGTTTCATATTCCTTTTATTTTGTTTTTGTTGAAATAAATATTTATCCTAGTGTACTCCCATTTCTTTTCCTCCCTTTAGGAATTCTGGTTTTAATGGAAGTATATTTTTGTGAAATCCTAAATTTTTTCATCTCGTGCATCATTTCTTATAGATTTGGTTGTCATTAAGTCTAACAAGTTTATCCTGGATTGGTAAATCAATGTTCTACCATAGTCCTAATATAGTAGGGAGACAAACATTGAAGGAGTTTATGTTAAACATGGTCTTTATGGTTCCTTCATGGGGTAATTCCTTACTTGCACCCCACTCAACCCCGATCATTTTTGTTTGGTCATACAAGACCATGGGTTGTGAGATACATTTCCATATAGATCTCAAACATAACAAAATAATTTTTTTAATGATTTCTATGTTAGGGTTCAGGGTGTTACTTTTTTTGAGGTTGTGTTTAGAGATCAAAGTCACTATTATTGATTATTTTGTGGGATAGTTTAGGTCCTTTGTCTTCACTATCTATTTATTTAGATGATGGTTTTGTTTTTTAGGATGATCTCTTTGTCTAATTTTGGGAATTTTTGGGTTTCTGGTTTTGAGAATTAAGTAAGAGTTGGGTTTTCATGTTTTTAGTTATCATATTGAGTAGTAGTTTTTCTTTACCATTCAATCAACTAAATATCTTTGGACATTCTATTGGAAAAAATTGTCATGGTGGGGAGAATTGTCACACCCTAACCCAATACAATTTTATTATTTTATTTTTTTAGTTATTTTTCTTTATTCTTCCATATTGGTGGGTTTTCTAAAAAATTTAGGGGTTTTGGGCATAAAAATCTTGTCACATGGGTAAGGTTTATTGTTTTCCAATCATTTGGAAACAATGTGAAAACCTATATAATTTGAAAAAAGAAAAACCATACAATCCAAACATGATTTTCTAAACCATGAAGCCTACCCATGATTGGTTCTTTAAAAATCTCAGTTGTGGTTGCACAGATATAACATTTTTTACCAAACTATGATGCCAAACAATGCATTGTGTCTAAATTAGAAATAAAAATAAGAAAAAAATATCATTTTCCTCGTAGTGGGTTTAATCCTCTAAATGGGGTTATCTCACATTGACTAAATAGTATAACCCTTATTTAATAAATTCCCTAGGGTTTTCCTACCCATGCACACCGCTCTTACCTTCTCCCTCTACCGTTGACTGTTTCCCCTCCCAATTTTTCATGCAATCATATCTGGAGTTCCTTATCTCCCCTCTGTCCCTTTCTTCTTCCATATTCATCCTCCCCCTTATAGTGGGGTGTGGTTGGAAAATCCTAGTTTTTAGGTTGGGTTTATATTTTTTTTGTTTTTTTGGTTCCATGGGCTTGTAGGGCCTAACGTGAGGCGCATTCTAGCAAGATTCATTGAAGATGAAAACTTTTAGACCCTTTTCAACTCAATTCGAGCCTTTTCTAGTAGGTTACCCTATTTTTGATACATTGAATTAAAATCCATGATTTTATAATTGTTTTGAGATGCATTTTTTTATTATGTGAATAAATTATAGAAAGTCGTTTTAATGAACAAAATGGGTTTGTTTCATACTTTTTATACATTCAACAAATTCATAGAATGGTTTGCTTTTATAAAATCATATCTCTATGTTTGTTTTGAAATATTAAACATCCTAAGTGATAATTCAGTTTTTAAAATGGTTTTAATCATGTAAATTATAAATTCATAAATAGTTTGTGGTATTTCTACAAGTTTTCCCTGAATGCTCGATGACTTGTTTTGGTTTCCTAAAAATATTCCATGATATTTAAAATTCTTTGATGTGTTAACTATGGATTATAAACATATACATATATAGATTTATATAAGGGTTACATCTTTGTAGATATTCAAAAATCAATTTGGGAATATGTACACTGATATAATAGTTTTTTATATACCCATCAAGGTGACTATGTTTTTATGTATGAATAATGGCTTTGAAACTAGGATGATTTTGGTACAAAGTAGGTTTTTTAATGATCCATGTCTATTCAAAAAAAATCTATGGCCTATTTTGAATATCCCAAAGCCTTTAAAAAAGATAAGTGAACTGTAATTGAACCCTGGATCTTTATTTTTTTAGGAACATGGTTTTTGATACGGTTGGAATGTTGGTATGATTTTAAGAAAGGATATTTTCATTGGCTGTTCATAGAGGGTAGGTTTTGTTTTATACAATCTTTAAATTGTAATGTGATTGATTTTTATGTTCTATACTACACCTCCCTTATATATTTTGGTAATGGGAATGGAATTTGGGGATCTTGTGAATATGGATATAGAGTCTAGGACAAATACACTAGGAATGAAACACCCTAACTAGAATGATTATGATACAACATTAACTAAACTTTGATAATGTGGATTGGTTGGATTGTTCTAGAGAACATACCATCATGTGCATGGTTTATTACTTAGAGTATGAGGATCCTAGGTCCGATATAACACTATCAACATAGGTATTTCCCATAGGGATTTCTCTCATTTACTCCCACTTATATGGTGTTAAATTTAAATGATCTTATTATTATTTTCCTTTTCATGTCTAAACAATAAAAATATTATTTAATTTTAACTATTTTTATCAACTTAGGAAATTATTTATACTATTTTCTTTTACACTGAACAGATGAATTCACCACGTGCTTCTTTCTATGAGTTGGTTTTTAAAAAATGTATAATTCTTTGGAATTTTTTTTAAGACGACTAGTGAAATATTTTTACTAGTTATAATCATTATACTTGTTTCGAAAATAATGTAAAATATTATTACACACACACACATATATATTCTCAAACTAGCATATAATGGATTTCTTTTTAATGGAAATTAATTGCTTTTGGTTTCAATTTTTGCATCCAAACATATAATCATAGTTCTTAGGTCTATATCTCTATAATTTTTTTAGTTATAGGTTTCATATTATATGTTCTCACCTATGGGAATTGTGGCTCTTGTTTTTTTAGAGATGAATTGTATAGTCCCATGGTTGTACTTATTCTTGTAGTTTTGTTTTAATTCTGTTTATTTTAATGAATTGGTCCACCTAGGATTTTTATTTTTTTCCATGGATAGAGCATAGTAGTAGATATTATTAGGAAAATAAAAACCAATTTAGGGGAAAATTTTCCTTTTAGAAGAAGGATAACAGAGGGTGAAAGTGGTTTTGGTTCATTATTTATATTTATCACTTTATTTTTTTTGATATTAGGATATTTTTTGATTTATTTTTCAATGGTGTGGATGTCTGATAAAAAATTGGGTCTCTTTTGAATCTTATTTAATTTCAACATATATTTTTTTAAATTATTTAACGGGAGAAATCATTCCTCAGTTTTTATTTTAAGATTGACAAGTACTTGTGCCAACCTATGGGAACTAGAAACACCATTATGGACTTTTTTATGCCAACTTGGGCATTACAAAGAGTGAAAACTCAGTTTGGTTTGCAGAAAACATGAAATCTTGGATATTCTAGAATAACCTTTCCATCTTAGTAGTCTCATTGAAATATAATTTTCATATACTATCCAAGGATCCTAAATCTACCATGGGAACAACCATTAAGGTGAACTAAACGAATTAGTTATTAATATTGATGGAAAATATTAAAAAATTGTTATTTCACTCATTAAGATCTTTTAATAACTCTTAGGATTCCTATTACATCAACCATGGAAGGAAAAATCAATTAAATCACCCAAAAAAGTATAAATCATTTAAACAAAAACTCACCTCACCACTAATAACCTCATGATAAATACCCCCTTTTTCTATATTCATGAATAAGATTCCAACAAATAAAGAAAATTTTTAGAAATCCCTCAAGGGGTAACAAGACACAACATCATAAAAATTACAAGGGGTATCAAATGAGGGTATCACATGTTTTAGAAAAAAATATATTTAGAAGTTCCTTCAAATATTTTAAAAAGAAAATTTAAATTCTAACTCATTTTTTACATTTTAAAAATCTAATTTCAAAACATAATTTAAATTCATGTATAAAACCACACTTTAAAACTCATTTTTAATCATAACAATCTTTCAAAGATACCTTTTAAAATAATAATCCCCTTCTTTTAAAAATTAATTTGTGGTAAGAACCCTTTTTATAAAACTCAAATTCCCTTTTGAAAAGTCTATTATAAGTATTGAAACCATTTGAAATCCATTTATCTTCCTACTGTTGGCATATCATATAATTTTAATTTCATGAGGGAAAATTTAAAAAATCCATAAAATTTATAATCTGTATTAGAAGGGAATTCCATAGAAATACTTACCCCATTCAAGTAAAAAACTTAATCGAAGCATGTCAACGTTGTATACAAATAAATAATTGAGTAAGAATGAAACCTATAAAACATTATCAAAAAAATAAACATAATTAGAAGAATATAAAACCCTAATAAAAAACTAAACAATGGTTTGGGTTCATTTAAGAATGAAGATCAAAGGGGGGAGGAAGGGAAGTAGCTATGGATATAAAAATAGGGGAAATACCTTAAGAATCCTTTTTACAACTAAAAATGTAGGGATTAACATTCATGTATTAGGAAGGGAAGAAGTTAACATACTCCCCATAAGCCTTGGAATAATGAGATATAGGAGAAAACGAGTCCAAGAGTCTTTTAATTCAAGAGGGAAGCTTCCAAAATTCAACATTTTTTAGAAATTAGGTACACCACATTTTTTTGAACCAAAATTTACCACACCATGCACTAATTGTACAGATGAAAATTCCTTATAAAAACATGCCCACATGAGTTGGTTACACGATTTACCAAACATTTACCAACCATGAAAAATATTTTGTTAAAAACTACAGAACTTTGAACACTTTTTACGTGGTTACTTCTAACCATGTGAAAACCATAAACTAGAAAACTCCCAAGGAAAGATAAACCACATGATTTACCCTAGTACTCACATGGTCTGAACCAAACATGTTCTATCCATGAAGAAAAACTAGTTATATTTAAAGTGAACTAAAAATAAACCATATATAAAGGTATCAATGAACTCTATGTAAAGTTAACCATGTATGTTTTTCAAAACTACGTGAAGAAGGAAATTACCAAATAAAGATAATCAACATGGTGTTACGAACCATACACTGACCATACACAAACCTTTCAATAGATAAAAATATCAATATACATTAAAATTTTAACAAAAACTCTCAAAAAAATTAACTTAACAGAAATTAAGATAATATAATATAAATTATAATTTAATAGTAACATGGGAGTGTTACATTTTCCACACATAAATTTTTATCATAATTGATTCAGACACTATATTCAATTTACACAATATTCCATGATATTATTATTATTATAAATAATAATAATATCTTACTTAACTAATGAAAAATAGGTTGACATTATACTATAATCATAATTATAAAAAAGGAGACCATTCACTCCCTTTAATTATAATTCGTTGATCGAAAGTAATTACATACTTAAAAAAATTTATTTATCACACTTAATTATTATTATTTTTATAGTAATAATTTTTATACTATTTCAAGAATTGTTAGAATAATTTATTTTTAAATTTTTTTGAAAATGATCCAAACTTGGTTCCATTTGGTTTGGTATGTTGAGAGTAGTGCAATAAAAGTTTTGTGTCTAATTTAGATCCTCCACATGCCCTAATCATCTCTAGTTATCTAGGGATTACACGTGGAACTACCACAGACCTCAGATGTGTTCTAAATTAACCCATGACCTGATTTATACATTACCTTATGATATGATCATCAAAAGTCCCATGTTATTTGAGTCTCTCTAGTATATTACACCTCCACCTCTCACCGACAACATACTGATCTAATGATGGAAAACCGAGGCCCATCAAAATACATAGCCAAACCCACTCTCACACATAATTACCTAGATGCACAATCACTATTTTAATAACATATATAAAATAGTCATTAATGGGATAATCATTATAAATTCCCCACACCAACTAGGACTGACATGATAAATAACTTTCTTTCTAATCAATAGATCATATTTCACACATTTATTGATGAACTATACACCATATCCATTATATATTATTCTCCTTTGTGGATGGTAGTTTTACAAACATTTAACACCTCTATTATTTATCAAATATCAATGAATTCCAGATATTGAACTCCAAATCCCATATCTATTTTTTTTTAAAAATTGTACATTATATGCCTCAAAATTACGAGAGAATATACAAATACTAAAAAATTCCCCCCATATTTTCACATAAAATACATCTATAATTATATTTATTCTAAATAGGATGTATTATTCCTTTTATGAAATTTATTTTGAGATTAGGTTGGATTTTTGAATCATTTGTATGAATTTTTTTTGAATATGTTATTAAAAACTGGTCATAAAATTTATGTCTAATTTTTCTCAAGTCTATTCATTATATTTTAAATAATTCAAGGGAGGTGAATTTTTTTATTTCATAGAATAAGAATATTGAATTTTTTAGTGGAATTACAAAGATAATTTCTTTAAAATTTGGAGAAAATTTTTAAACCATAAACATCTCAATATGATTTATCATATTTGTTTCTTCAAATTACCCTGATTCTTATGCCAATACATTCATCTGAAAAATAAAATCATGATAAAATTTAATGGTGTGATTCCAAGAAGAATAATTAGATTAAGGAGAGATAATTGAAATATCATAAATAACATTTCAGAATCAAGGAACCATACCTTAAACACCTGATACATTGATCTATTGTGATAATTCTTCTTTCTAGTTTCTACCTCTACAAACACAACATCCTCCCTAAACACTAGCCTCAATCTTGAATCTTCTAAAATATTATTATATATCGATTAATCTATGTATAAATCATATTAAACAAATATATCAGTTATTTAAAAAAAAATAAAAAAATATTTCAGTTGATTACACAATTAATTAATGTCACTTCAAATTTACCAAAATATTATCTTAATGAAAACAACCCAGTTTGGATTCAATTTTGAAGTCTGTTTCCAATCAAATATCCCATTAAGGAATAATTTACTATTTTTACCCTTTTATGAAAAAAATAATTTTCCATCCCAATTCATTATATGTTGATAAATTATGCCTCTAAATAACGTCATTTAATTATAATGAATGCTAATGAATTTACTAACTCTAAAAAATGAATTAAATTCAGAGCATAAGAAAAGTAATATTTTGATGGAATCTTCTAAAATTATATTTTTACCCTAAGGGATAGTTCCAAAGTTGGTTCACAACTCCCCCCAATAGTTAATGACCCCCATCTCAATACATGTTCATGTTATAGGACAAGGCTATGTATTTTATTTCAAAAAATGTTTATCTGATAAATATTTTGTGATTAATATAAAAAAAGATAGTGATTCTAGTGATGATTAGACTTAATCCAAGTCTATCACCAGTGAATTTCCACACAAGACACACTATTGGGTGGATAATTTATTGTAAACAAGGAAGTGATGCCAAGACCCATAGCTCATGTTTCAACAAACTCACCTTTAGAAACATGTAAAATAGAGAAACCACTCCATACCATCTCTATCATGGTTCCCACTCTAGTTACTTTAGATATTCTATCAATTATGGACAATTACCATTTGAAAGAGATGTTTTTAAAATATTAGTATGAGTGGGATATTAATAACATATAATACATATAAATAGATAATAATAAGTATGATGAGGTGGATAAGATACATAAGGTGTTGAAAGTTTTAGTTCTTAAGAAAAATTCCTAAGAGGGTTTTATTTTTACTTCTCTTACCTCACCTGGTGGGAAACTAGGTGAAATGGACTCCCCCTTCCCATGGCGTGAAATTGAATACTGATGGATCTTGGAACCAAGGATTTATGTAGGGAGGATGTGTGGTTCAATACTATATAAGATCAATGTTACTAACCTTTAGTTATTTTCATGGATATGGTGACTCAGTTAGGTTGGAAGTAGTGTCCAACCTTAATATTCATGAAATGTTCCACTCTAAAAAAATCTATTTGGCTTCTATGGAGACAGACTCAATAATTATATTGAGATATTTTAAAGGTATTTTTTCCACTCCTTGGGATACCACATACTTGATTCAAAAATAAAAATAAGTTCTTCCAAACGGTATTGAGATTTCTCATATATGGAGAGAAGGAAATTGAATTTCTGACCTTCTAGATTCATAGGTCTCCTAGGAGGTTTTCCTTAGGGAGTCTTCAAACATTGGTTAACTTCCCCTAGGGGTGAAAATATTATTATATTACTTGAAATAGGTATCTATTTTTATTTCCCCCTTTATATTATTGAACTCATTTAATTTAATTATAATAAAATAAAGAAAAAGTTTGAACTAAATTTTTTTTATCCATGATATTATTCTTTTATTTAAACCCACTGAAATATATTTTATATTCTTAAATGAATTAAATACTTGTAAATATTTTCTTAATTAATTTTACTACTTAATTTTTCTATAATATTTCAATTTATGTAAATTTTATAACAAAATCATGTAATATATTATGAAACATAAAAGGTACATAGAAAATCAATAATTAATGGGTCTATAAATAAATAAAGGAATTCAAAAAAAATGACACAAATTCCATGGAAGTATATTTTTATTTGTATTTCCACATTCTTCTAAATGAAATTAATATTTATAATTTTTCAATCTCAAAATGATTAAAAAAATTAGAAAAATGTTTGATTTATGTGATGGGGTGGGTGTTATAGAATTCCAATTTTTTTTTGATTTAAATCATTAATATAGGATGTGTATTAAATTATGAATATTTTTTTATCTTATTGAAAAAATTAATTACCATGAGGATGAAACATTTCATGATTTTAGTATTAATTAAAAAAATATGTTTATTTTCTCAATGAGCCAAGGATTCAATTCTTTGAGTGACGTGATATAGAAAATTTTCTATTTAATTTTTAAATTATATAAATGATATATAATAATTTCAAATATTTTTTTTGTTATGGATTAATTTATTTAAGTGTGGATACATTTTTAGGTTCATTAGATGAAAAAGAATATCTGGAAAAAAAATTAATTTCTTTAAAATATGGATAATAATATTGAAAACACCTTAGATTAACTTAATACTATAATAATTTTATCTATTGTGACTCTTATTATTACAATAGCCACATAAGGTAATTTATAAAGAGGATTAAAGTTTCTAGTTATATTGATTTAGGAGTTTTTTTTAAATGTTTTTATAATAATTTATAGTTTTTCTATAATTATGTTCTAACTATAAAAATTCATGTTAGGAGGCGATTCAATAAAGAAAAACTAGGGAGACTGAAACATGAACCTTTCAACCAATTTCTTTAAAAAATATATTTAAAATAATAGAAAGAATAAAAATAATAAGTGTTGTGTGCATAATTATAAGGTGAAATGTATATTTCTAAAAATATAATTTCAAATAAATAATTTAAGCTGCTATTATTATGAACCATAATATGAAATAAATTGAAGTTATGTACATTAGACGGTTATCATGATTTATTTTGAATTAGGAAATTGATATGATTTTGAATTTTTAATTTGAAAATTTTCAATTAAAAATATTTATATATGTTCATGATTTTGTAAAATTGTATCTTACCAAAATGTGATTTCTTTAAGATGATTGTTGAAATATTTTTTCCTGAGTGAAATAAAAATTAAAAGTATAACGTAATTTTATACCTAATTTTGGTACATAATTCTTTAGATGAATTTTAATTTAAAAATAGATCCATACTGTATAATTACATGTCATTTTAAGGTTATTCAGAAAATTTATTCTTAAATGTTGTTTTAAAGAAGTTTTGAATCATTTGAAGAATAATAAAAGAATAAAACATAGAATTTCACTCACCATGAATTTTTTCCATGGATTAAACTAATGGAAACCATGTTCATTAAAAAATGGAAAACTTGATTAGAAATAAAAAGGAATAATAGATATATAATTTGATTTGAATATAGTTTCATGGTTATTAAGATGAAGATATTTTAATGATGACGTGTTAAAAGTTTCTCACCGAAAAATTTGAAAACAATTTAACCTCAAAAGAACTTAAAGTTTCTATGATTATATGATTGAAAAACCAAGATAAATAAATCATTCCATAGTCCCAACCACGGTGAATGAATAATGTTTCAAATAAATAAGTTCATTTCGTTCCACTAATGTTATAGAGATGAGATTTCTATTTTTTTAAATATAAATAGTCACCATGGTATGATAAAAAAATTTACCTTATGGTTAGTAAACTTATATATATATATATACATAATTTTTTATTTTTTAAGTTGTTTCTGGTTCTATCCATCATTTTTTTCCATTTTAGAGAATTATTTTTACTTTTTTTTATAGACCTTCCTATAAGTATATTTCCTTTTTATTTTTCTTATATAACTTATAAAAGCAATCCATTTCTTTATAAGCTCCTCTTTTTTGATTATTTTTTACTATTTATTGATAGTTAATCAATCATGAGTTGTTAAGTCATTTAAGAGTAAGAGTTAAAAATTATTAAGATATGTTCATAATTTCATAATCAAGTTCACCTTTGAATCATTTTATTATTTTCTAATATCTTGATAATAATTAATTTATCAAATTATTATTAATTATTCGACAAAGTGAGTTATTAGGGGAATAAATAAAATAAAATTGGGGAAGTTAAATTACAAAAAATGATCTAGATTTTACATTTTATAAAATAAAATAAGTTCGAATGAACCTTTTTATATTTGGTTGTAGGGTTTAGAGAATTTAATTCATTTCAGTAATACTATTGTATTTAACCGTATTGATGATTTTTTCCATTAGAATCTTACAACTAAATAATTCAATGTAATTCATGAGTGAATTACATTACATCATTTTATAGAAATAAATCCTTTAATGTATTAACCCTGGGCTTGCAAGTATTCCCATATGACTAGACACATACTTATACAATAATATATTAAAGATGTTTTATTGTAAAGAAGAGTCAGTAATAAATTTATAAACATTAAATAATATATATAGTAAGTAATGATACCATTGGATGTGTCATATTTCATTAATAACTATTATAGAGACAATAATAATATAAATATATCAAATCCAAATTTCACAAATAACACATTCCAATATAATAATATTATTAATTAAATAGTTGTTAGTATATCCATAATACTGCACCAATGCAACATAAAAGGATAATAAAAAAATAAACTAACCAATTTCCATTAATCATAAATTTATTTGAAAATCAAACAGTCTCGGATTCTAACTAAAATCATTTCATAGGGTAAAAATATTATCTTAAGATCAATGGAGCAGAAAAAATTTCTTTCAATGATAATTAAAATGAACATTTTACCCTTTTAATGTAAAATGATCAAAATTTCATTAATAAAATTAAAAATATAAAGGACATAATTCTTCATATCTCAATATCACATACAACTTTAAAACTTTTTATCCATGAAAAGATGAAAAAAATATCAAATAAAGAAACAAAAAATAAAAAATCATAATAACACTATTCATTTTATGATTACATTGGATGAAAAATGGAAAATAAATAAAATAACTTGATAGAATAAACTATAATGTATGATTATTTTTTGTAATTAATCTCCTACAAACCAAAATATTTATATAAAACTAAAACCAATTAAACAATTCATCCACATAGATCCTACTCTCAATGGTCTTGAATTTTTATAGGATGTTTTACGATTATTTCATCTACCTTAAAACTAAGTTTACCCTAATTTTATATTCCCTATAATGAAATTTGATAAGCATTTAGAGTTAGAGGATTAATTAGTTCCACTGAAAAGTTTTCTACAAAATATTCTTATGTTTTTTTACTACACATGATATCTTTAAACAATCAAAAAAAGTTTTTTTATGAGAGATACAGAGAGAATAATAATAATACATAGAATAATAGTTTTTACAAGATTCACCAACAATTTTTACTGAGTGAATATATATACGGTGATTAGTGGCTGCAACTATGCTTCACACATCTTTGTTTTATTATCAATAAAGAATAGGGTTTGGAAAAAGAATACAGTCTTGATCTCCAGTATAAGTATGAAAAATTTTAAAAAGGGGAAAAGATCACTAATGAGTGAATATTACCATTATTGATCTTATTTGATCCTCCAAAAGTTCCACCCAAATTATGGATAAAGTATACATTTTTTTGTTGGATTTATTAGTACTTTGTAAAACATATTCAACTAGTAGATGATATTAAGAAACCCTAAAAATATCATCCATACATTGAAGCTAAATCATAAATAATGTATAATGAAGAATGTACTATAAAAACAAGATTTACAAGACTCATGTTTTCTAATATATGATCTGTAAAGGTTACTTAGAAGTATACAAATGGATTCTTCAATATAGGGTATGAACTGGTTGAAAAATCACCCAACACTTGGGTGAGATTATCCTATTGACCTTGATATGCTAGTTTCTCCTTAAGTAAAGGATTAAATAGAAGATAGGTTCATATAAAGAGTACCATTAGAGGATTTCAAACTACTGTTATTGATTTTTACTATTTATATAGGCCTCAGTGATTCTCCCTAGGACTTCATATATTTACTCAAACATTATGTAACGTTTTATAAATTTTATATACATAGTATTTAACACTTAAATTATCTATTTATTCACAATAAAATATGAATCAATAATGATTAATTATAGATTATAAGGAAAATGAATAAAATGTTATTATATAATATTCAAATACTATAATTATCAATCATTGAATATAATTGTTATATCACAACACTTGAGATATACCTATATTAGATAGTACGATATAGGTATGAAAATGGTATGATATCATAATATCATACCCAATGGTATTATAAAAAAAGGAATAAAAAATATGACTGATTTATGTATGTCATAACTTATGACATTCCCGATGTTATATAGTAGGACACATTCAAAATACATCACATATATATAGGTATTATCTCTATCAATCTTCAACTTTCACTAAATCCCCATAGACTTTGTTCAAATTCACCAAATATTGTATCATAAATAATAAATAATGACACTTCACCTATACATCAATTTGGATATTTAAAAAAAACCTATGGAAAGGTACATTTAACTTCAGCATATATCAGATCATATAAAATACTTTTTTAATATCCATCAAATATTCTTTTGAATAAAATTTAAAATACTTTTATAGAAAATATCCATGTTTTGTAAAAATTAATCCCTATTTAGTAAACAAAAAAGTGTGACCCCGTGAGCCTTTATATAATAAAAAATATATATAATCCAGTCAATAAAAGTAATTCAATAATTTCTTATAAAAAAGAATCTATGATACTCATGTTGTAAAGGGATATAACATGATCTCTATAAAACACACACCCACACACATATATATGTATTTATACCAACATCCATATAATATATTACATAAATAGATTCATAAGTATATAGTACCTTTTTTGAGGTCAAGTAACTACTAAACATGGAGTATTTGAACCCAGTATAGCTACTTACACTTTTTCGATTCTCCATGTACAGATCATCCATATAGATCTACCCATCACATGTAATTCACCTTGATGGGTGAGGAAATCATGTGACCTCTTATAATATATAAACACATCACATCTTACATATCTTGGTATTATTGTACACTCCATAAGTCTATCTCAATCAAGGGCTCAAATTTTATACATATTATACGAGATGACAAATCCTATATTGGTTGAACCTTAACAAATGAAATGATCAAAATCACACACAACCACCCCTAATTACCTCATCCTAAGGACTAGTGGAAGAATGATGTCAACATATAAAGGTTCTCATTCTAGGTATCTTGTCTAACCTTAGGTATGAGGATACAAGATGAAATATAGAGCCTTAGAATATGAAAGAATATGTAAACAAAAATCCATTTGCTATACTGAGTGAGTCATCCTGCTAATAAAATTAATTTTGTGTCTCGTAAAAATAGTATATATCTATATATAAAATTATTCTTAAAATGACATTAAAATTTCATTACAACTTATATTACTCTATGGAAATCACCAATTTGGTATTTATGAAGGTCATACATAAAAGGTTAATTATCATTTAACTTCATGGATATATGAAACAAAAATAAAATAATAAAAAAGTAGAGACGTTTTTTTTATAATATGACATATTGTGTATATTTAAACTCCTTTAATAATACTAATGAAACCATACAAAACAACCCTGTTAATCATCTATTATATAATAGACAATCAGATAAACCTTTTGTTTGATAAAATTAGAGGATTTTGTTAAACTCTATATGAATCTATATAATTCCTTCCCCCTCTTAACTTGAATATCTAACACAACATCAAACTAAACACCTTTAATGGGTAATATTTATGATGAAATTTATTTTTTGAGTAATGGTGAGACTAGGAATAAAATTATTATTGTTCAATTATTTAAATATGTATTCAAACTAATTTAATTTTCATCATCCAATGTTTTTATGTTAATAAAATCTATTTTCTATATAGAACATTATAATTCAATAAATATCATCATTATTGGAGATCTTTAAATTAAACATTTCAATGTGATCATTTCGGTATTAAAATGTAATTTGTTTAAATTATATTTATTTATGAATATACTCTAAACTATTTTACAATATCATTTAACATTGACTTTAATTTACACAGGTAGTCTTTTATTTGTTACAATTCGAATTTATCTAAGTCTTATGGTATACACACTAGTGACTTTAAAACTATATTTTTCTAAAAATATCGTTCCAAGATACCCAAACTATTTTTTATTATAAAATCACACATATTTAAATTTATTTAAATATTGGATAAATTAAATATTCCATTCTATATATTAAATGGTAAACTATATGTTTAGGGGAATATTCAGAATATAATACATTATCCATTAAAGTAATCCATGGATGGGTGGTGACAACTCTTTTCCTAATATTTTTACAAATATATTGGATAAAATTATTTTATGTTGGATACTTTTTTTCGTCCTTACCTCCTTTTCAATGTTATAGAATAAATTTCAGTCTGGTCCATGTGTATTAAAATAATAGCCTCATATATTTGTAATAACCTTGTTAAAAATAAAAAATCTTATAAAATAAGAAGAAAACTTGATAAAAATATAAAATATTTATTCCAATCCATCATATATTTAAAGTAATTAACTATATTTAACTCCTTGATGTTTCAACTCATTTTTACATCACATTAACATAGAATCTGAGCTTTATCCTTCAAGTCCCCATAAATTTTCAACTTTTATAAATATTTTTAATAATTTTTAATTTATATTTTACCCCATATACAATTAGACATATCAGAATTGATAACTATTACATTATACTAGTTGTGGAATCTTTACAAGGTTTATTTCAACCCTTAAGGTATTCTGATAAATTCCACTACTAGAAAACATGCTCCTTAAAATGGAAGAAGTACCTCTCATTATAGACTCCTCCCTTATGCTTCAAATACATTGACAAGCTATTAGAAGAACCATTGTTGGACCCTCTAAAGTAATTTTTACTCTTATAGTTTAATCCGTTACTCAGTTGTACTATTAATACAAAACATGATCTTTGAACTTATATGTTCTACTGAATTATACTTAATATATTAAATATACTAAGTAAAATTTTATTAAAATAATTAAATTATAGTTAAAAATGCACAATTTCAACATATCAAACAAAAATTGTAGAATGAAGTCCAAAGGTAGATCGATCCTCAAATTAGACCCTAACATATTTAATTCATCAACATTCTTAATCATATTGACTAAATGAGTAGATAATTAAGTTATTTTAGATACTTTGATTCTTATTAGTTCTTTTTAAATGTTTTACATCTCATGAAAATCCTATTCATGATATAGATTTTTTATATTATCTTTCAAATTGAATATATCCTTGTTCTCTTGTCTGTTTTGAAACATAAGATATTTGGAAACAAGATTTTAAAAGGAAATATCAAAAAATAATTAAAATTGTTATCATTAGAATCTTGATCAATTTATTGAACATATTAACCTATTTATTGGTCATGAAGGGGTTTCTTTAACACATGGTTGTTTCCTAAGTTCTTGAGAATGATTGAGATGTTTTTATATAAGTATAGGAATTTTATTTCATTAGTATTATTCTTTTTTAAAATTGATCTCAAATTCATATTCAATGATGATGATTCCATTTTATCTTCAATAGAAAATTTTATTAGATGCGTGTTATGTTTTATATTAAATTAATTATAACCTTTATTAAATTTTATCCCACTAAAATTATAATCCCTTTAAATTTCATCAAATATATTTATTGGTTAATATTTATATTTCACTATGTAATGAGACTAATTTAGAGTTCCACTCATCACTTGGAAATTTATGTTAATGATTATTTCAATCATACCATATTCGAATCTTGGATAGTAAAGTGAATTACCCTTTTCCTAAATTATTTATATAGATTATCCCGACTCTATTCCTATAGTTTCCTAACTCATAGGGATTATTAATTTAGTACAACCTGATTATTACAATAATATTTGGTTACCTAAATCTTAGGTTTATCCATTTACAATATTCCCTATACATGATGATATATGGAACCTGAATTTATAATGAACCTTCTTATTTGGATGATCGTGGTCTTGGAACTTATTTAATCTGGAAGTAATATGACACAAAATATTTTTAAATTGGATTTTAATATATCACCATATTTTCTCATGTATTCCATTCACATGTATACACACTTATAATGATTTAGTTTTTTTGAATCCCTATTCCTTCCACAAAATTAATATGTTCAAACCTTATTTATGTGTAACTCTTTTCACAACTCATATCTTATGTTATTAACAAAAATTGAAAATAGTCTATATTTATGTGTATCCCAACACATCACATACATGTGTATCTGAATATATTTATTATAAAGGCCTAAAATAATATCAAATAAAATATTCCTAAAATATTAAGAATGCTATGATAGGTAGAAAACCCACACTATTCTTAGAATGTTAAAAAGATCCCCAGCCTAATAAGTATTCCAAACCAATGTCCAATTACCCATGGTTCAATACTCAATAGTTTTCTCAATTTCATCATAATTGTAAAACCTAATAAGTATTAAACATAATGAACTTAAAAATTCGATCTCATCCCTCATGAACATTTTGCAGTCATGGTCGAATAAAACTAAATTAGTTATCATACCTAAAATATAACTCCTTAGAAACAAGTATGGTAATTTAATGTAGTTTAAAAATAGTTAAACTAAATATTACATATATTTAGGATATGTTTATTTTATCTCTAAATAAATGAAGGTGAAACTAAATAAATGAACATTTTATACATTTATAAATGAGATAAATATTTAGGAGTAATTCATAAATAATATAATTATACAAACATTTTAATTGATTACAATTTATAAAAATTTGGTCAAAAATAAATATACACACATTAAAGCTTTTAATATGATCTCCTTCATGTTATCATTTTATATTAAATTTATAATATTTTAACCATAAACATCCCCTATTTATATGTTTCACCTAAAATATTACAAGAATAATATTTACATGTCCATTTATGTTTATAGTTTCATAGAATTAGGACACATAAACCTTAATAATAATAACCAAATATAACATTTATACACCTTATATGCATCTATAACATTCACAAAACATTATCTTTAATCAAAACACTTTCTTCAGTCAATAAAAGTCACCATAATAAGGACTTTAAATTCTTTATTATTAGGATTAATCCTTAAAACCTATAATAAACATTTAAAAACACAATGTGAGCATATAAAGTTTAGTAAGGTGTATAAAAAATAATTAAACCACTTATTTTACGAAAATTTTTGAACATAACATTTCCTTTAAATAATAAACTTGATATTTTATAAACTTATAAACACTTAAGAAATCTATTTCATTTTTCTACGATTTTCATATAACCAGCTCATTAGAAAGAATAAAAAAATAATAATGTTTTTTTGGGACATCGCTTTCATAATTTCCCTTACAATCACCCATATAAATTAACATTAAAATAAAATAACCCATTTGGAAAATTAAAATATTTTTTCTATACAGATTAATCATTACCAAATTCATTGGGGTGAGGGTATATCCTAGGCCCACCCACTATCATCTATAATACCTATGAACCATATAATGAATAAAACACATAGTATATTACATTTCAAACCATAATCCTAATAACTGATGTTAACCTAAAAAAATAAAATGAATTAAAAACAATATTTTCATTAGTTTGATAATGATATGAAGAAAAAATTGAATCATATAATATTGGAAATGGAGACAGAGAGGATACAACTCAATGAAAGAAAATTGAGTCAAGAATTAGTTTTAATTGACTCTAGAATCAATTCCTAGATCCTATGACTTCCTAAATTAAAAAATAAATTAATTATTTACTTATTTAATAACATTTTTCTATTTTATTTTCCTTTTTTTTTAA
Source organism: Viscum album (assembly GCA_963277665.1). NCBI lineage: Eukaryota > Viridiplantae > Streptophyta > Magnoliopsida > Santalales > Viscaceae > Viscum > Viscum album. Next base: position 1,262,945,927 of record OY728132.1, on the reverse strand, counting down.
TTTTCACGTTTTACATATTTATTGATTTTTTTCTTGCCTCATTCATTTTGAGGTTGTCTAGTCTATAGTCCAAATATGGATTTTTTATAATTTTGAAAGTCAAAGATCCTTATAAAATGTTAAAATATGGTCTATTAGGGTCGAGATGTATTTTTTATGTCTTAAAAAAATTAAATTTGTTCAATTTTTTGGTATATATTTATAATTTGGAAAACCTTCCTTGGTAATATTATTTCAGACACTAAAAAAATAAATTTTTTATTTTCAATATCTTCATTATCTTGAACATATTATCATTAAAAATTAATAATAATCACATAAATAAAATTAATATAAATATTAAAATGTAAAATCATTCTAAGCCTCAATAATTATTATTATGAAATAAGAGTATCATTGTTCAAGTATGTGGATGAAGTGATCCAAACCTAAATTTACTAAAAATATAAATCAATTATAAAATCATATATATTTAATTATTATAATCTTTTTAAAGAGTTAGAGTGATATTAATTCACTATTATTGATATTTTTTTGAGTGAGATTCATGAAAATTTTGAGGAATAAGATTAAGGGGATAACAAAAAAGATGACATTACTTGCATTGTAGAGTCAAATTGTTACACAAGTATATACTTGGTAGGAAAATTTTGGGATTGTTACAATGACCAATGGATTTAGAACATGTATAAGGATTATAAGAGAATAAATTTGAGTAGAATATGGAAATAAAACAAAAAATTTGATATTTTTTGAATGAAGATGAATTAGTTCCCTTTTATAGGCAAAACTAGATGGTGTTTTAAAAAACTCTAAGCATATAATTTTCAAATATCAAGTTTATCAAAAATAAACAAATTGATATAGGTTCTTTCATACCTTATATTAAAATAATTACAGGTTTTAATTTTTACTATCAATAAAATCCAATTCAATGTGACTTCCAACATTATTATATATAATATAATTTCTAAATTTTTTTGTCTGTAAATTTGTGCTACACCCTTATTCATTTAAAAAATATCTTCTAAGATATCTTAAATAAACTTAGTTTCAATTATTGAAGGATAAATAAATTTTTATAATTTATTTGTTCATCCCTATCCTCTAAACATTCATATACCATTAATTACAAAAACTATTATTATTTTCAAGTTAATATATTTTTTATTTCTATTTAGTTGAATAAATAGTACATTACGTGTTTCATATTTATCTTAACATAATTTTTTTATATTTATTAAATATTTTTTATTTGATATATTATCATTTAAGACACATTATAATGGTTCCATTAACATTATACATCATTTTATAAGGTAATACATTAAAGGAAAATAAAATTTATTTTACCTATAACTAATTTGAATTAAATTAATTTCATTTTATTATTTTATTGGTTAATATGTTTTTCTTACTATTTTTACTCTTTCTATTATTAAATAGAAAAAATTATTTCATTGTTAATTTATACAAATTTTGATTAATTTTGGAGATAAATATAAAATAAATTTAAAGAAAATTAGACCATGTTGTGTTAAAACAAGCATGAGATAAATATGTTTGATAAAAAACATAGTTACCTGGACATGTATGGATAAAATAGGAAAAGGCTAGGCTATATATAAATAAATAAATCTAAATGACATTTGTCTAAGGAGAGATGTATGTTTCAAAGTCTAGTTAAAAAATAGTGTTGTTGGGAACTAACTTACCTAAGAATAAAAAGGTGTGGGAATGAAAATTCATTTGAATAAATCAATAAAATATGACCGCATGTAAGATTAAAACCAATCTGCCTCATATTAAATCTTTTATCTTTTAATATTAACTCTATAGTAACATATACATGTTATATTAAATTCTCTCTGTTTTAAGATTAAATTCTTTATGGAATATTAAATTAAATAAATCCCATTTCATTATAATATTTTTTTCTTACACTATGAGCTCCCAAATGACTGGTAACCACGATTAAGTGATATGAAATAATTTCCATAATTCTAGGGATATTCCACAATGATGGAAAAATATTATGAATAGTTTGAAACTTAAGAATCACGAGATCAAACTTGCATCGTGAAAGAGTTGGTGAGACAATAATGTGGTGTGATCTAGGTTGTTTGTATTGTGGCTTGTTTTTGAAGAAGATATAAGAAACATAGAAGATAATGGTCGTATAATGATGTGGAGTTTGGTGTTGTTAAGTATGTGATGATCAGATAAGAAAATATCAAGAAATGTTTATTGTGCTATCATTTTTATATATATAGTAGAAATGAATTTTTTAGACTCCTACCTTAAAATATATACAAAATATTTAATTTCAAAAGAAAACTATATTCTTATATCATTACATGATAAAATAAACTCTAATATTATCATATTGATCAATATAAATCTTTATATGTAATATAAATATTCATTTATAAAATGTATTATAATTATAAAATTCTATAAATAAATAATAAATATTATTAGGAAATGTAATTCAATCTTATAAGAAAATTATCACTTTTTTCATGAATTAATTATAATAATTTAAAATACACAATGACTATCTAATTAATCATTTAAAATAAGTTGTGACATAAAATGATTTAAATTATATTTTAAAATAAATACTTCTTGAATTAATATAATTTCCAAAAAAATAAATATTTATAATACATAAAACATATATATTATTAAAATTACCTAGTTTTTTATATTATCCCCCTTAAATAAATTGTGTTATCAATTTTTTTGATTTATGAAAATAAATAGAAATGTGGAAATACCTATATTTGAAAATGATAATCACTAGGTACTCTAATTTCTTTTTCACACTTTAATGATAAATAAAGCATCAAATTGAGTCCATGAGTTGACAGAATCCATTATAAGGTTTCCAAATTCTTTTAATTATTATAACCATTCAAAAAAGTGATAAATTTTATTGATATGGATGTTAGAAATGTTAAGTAATTATATATATTTATGGAATTTGAATATTATGTTTTAAAATATCATTTTGAATGTTTTTTCCATAATAAAATGAAATATAATCAGAGTAGAGTTCTTTAATATATTTTCACGATCCATCCTAGTGGGGCCCGAGCCGCAACTCCCCAAGCCCGCCTCCAATAGGCCATGGACTGGTGACTAGCACCGAGTTGGTGTGTTAGTAATATGGGAGTCATTTCTTATAAACCTGCACACACACACACACACACATCTCCAATCCCACAAAGCTGAAAAGTAAAAACTACTGAAGATGGAAAATCACGCATACACTAAAATCCCAACCAACAGAGTACAACATGAAAGTAAAGAACCGTAATGTAAAGCCCTGGGCCTAAAGTACAAGCCCACCAAAAGAGAGTCTGCAACAAATTCCAACCTATAAAGAAAGGTACTGGGATTGCAATCCATAGCCATAGTAACACACCTCGGCCTGCCTGATCTCACTAAGCATCGTCCAGTCCTGGTCCACCGAGAATCCTGTCAAAGGCTCGCTCGTCTTCACAAGACACAACACGTGCGGGCAAATCCCATGCCAGGGTGAGTATAACAATACCCAGTGGGACACCCTGAAACCACAAAGGAATACAACAAGAGAAAATTCCACAAAGGAAAGATACAGTCATCTCTACACAGTATATGTTTACACAACATATAAAAAGAATATCCAGATATACTTATACTCGATCGACCATCACGAAACCACCACTAAGATCTAGCTCAAAGATTTATACTAAGCACATAACAAGGAGAACACACTCCTAGGTCTGATGAGAGAGATACAAAGTACTCATTCTAGGAGAACACACTCCACAATTACTTGAGAATATGATGTTCAGATGAGGATCACAACCAATAGCCATGGGGTGATTCCAACAATTCTGTCTGAACTAATCCTCTAGGAAGAGGATCGGCGCCCGGGTAAAGTTGGTCACGTCGATACCAAGAACTCTTCCTAGGGTACCAGGAAGGAATAGAGGATCCAGTTCCAAGTCTCATAGAGGAGATCCCAAAAACTCTATTCAGGAAGTCCTGCTGAAGGAATCATACTCTTGTACATAGTAAATGATACTAGAAACCTTCATGGGAAAGGCCAAGGGAACGAACCCTAAGAAAGATAGTCCAAGTAACAAAAGAAAAATGTATCAAGACATGTAAAACAGGTTACACGACATGTAGTATAGTTACATGCTGTGTTCATTGACCCTAGTTACAGCCTGTGTAAATGGCCTACGCCATCCGTCCAAGCTATGTAATACTCAACTACACGGTGTGTAGAAGGATCACATGCTGTGTTCCTTGACTCCAGGTACTGCCCATGTAAACAGCCTGTGTCATCAGTATTTTCATATAAAAAGTAACTACATAGCATGTAGTAGGATTACAGGCTATGTCTGAGCACCTGGGGTTCACTCCGTGTACGTTAGCCATGTGCCCGTACATGGTCTCTGTCTGTGTTTCCTGCATGTGTACCAGTACATGGGGTATCCCGTGTACCTGGTCGGGTCTAGCTGGGGAAAGGTATACATGATGTGCCCGTAGCCATGTACCCAACCCGTGTCCGTGTACTCCCAGAGTACACGCCAGGTGGTCCGCCGATGAACACACACCGTGTAGCCCATACTACGGGCCGTGTAGTCAGGATTTCTCAAGAATCGTCGTCTTCCTCCCCGCGCCTCGGCTGGATCTCTGGATCACATTTATCTTGTACGTTTATTATGAAACTCAAGATAATGGGTCGCCTCATCGTCTTGATGCCGAATCTGTGGGTTTCGGGCCTTCGATCGGCTCCGAAATCTGATTCCGGTCACCTGTGAAGAAATCGCTCGAAGAACGATATCTTCCGATCCGCTTCGATACGTACAACGCCACCACAGTCGCACCTCCATGGGGTTTTACTGAAACCAGTTCTTCAATTTGGGATCATTGTGTTGCACAATGAATGTGAAACAATTCGTCATTCATATCTCCGTGAAGAACGCATAGAACACACACGAAGAATGCGAGAAACTAGGGAAAAAAGGAACATCATATCGAGAGGGATGAACCTCGATCGATGTTTGTGTTGATCTTGTTTCATCACTATTAGAAGGATAAATGAAACCAAAATAAATTCAAGAATCAAATCCCCAAAATCCCTGCAAAATCCCATCCCGCAAACATGATAGATCCGCGAGCTAATTTGTTTGTGGATTAGTCAGTGTTTGTCATAGGAATCAAGAATGTGGAAAGGAAAGAAAAATCAAACTTCCGACCTGGATCCGCGGCATTCCTTGGTAAAGATATGGTCGCCGTGTCATCATCGCTGGTGAAATTCATTAAGAACGCCGTCGCCGCATTGGGGGTTTCCTCCAGAGCTTTCCAGAGCCTCCCGGGGTTCCAGGGTTGTGAGGTCTGTAACCCTGGACCCCAGCGCAAACCTTTATTTAAAAGGATAAAAATATATTCACCGCCACAAGATTTAATAAAATATATTTATTAAATATTTTAGTACAGTTACGCCCAAAAACCAGATTTCACTACCACTGATCCTTTTGTCTTCTGTTAGTTGGAAAATCTTTCTTAGGGTTCGTACCCTTGGTCTTTCCCTTAAAGGTTTCTGGTATCATTTCCTACGTACAAGAGTATGATCCCTTCAACAGGACTTCCGGAATAGAGTTGTTGGAATCCCCTATGTGAGACTTAGAGTTGGATCCTATATTCATTCCTGGAACCCTAGGTATAGTTCTTGGTATCTATGTGACCAACTTCACCCGGGTGCCGATCCTCTGCTTAGCAGATTAGTTCAGACTGAGTTGTTGGAAACACCCCATGGCTATTGGGTGTGATCCACATCTGAACATCGTATTCTCAAGTACTTGTGGAGTGTGTTCTACCAGATTTAGTACTTCTTAACTCTCTCATCAGACCTAGGAGTGTTTTCACCTTGTTACATACTTAGTGGAATCTTCAAGATGGATCTTAGTGGAGGTTTCACGATGGTCGATCATGTATGAGTATATCTGGATATTCTTGCTATATGTTCTGTAAACATATACTATGTAGAACTGACTGTATCTTTCCATTGTGGTATTTCCCCTTGTTTTATTCCTTTGTGGTTTCGGGGTGTCCTACTGGGTATTGTTATACTCACCCTTGCATGGGCTTTTCCCGCACGTGTCATGTCTTGTGCAGACGAGCGATCCTTTGACTGGATTCTAGGCAGACCAGGACCGGATAATTCTCAGTGAGATCAGACAGTCCGAGGTGTGTTCCTAAGGCTACGGATTGCAGTCCCAGTACCTTTCATTACAGGTTGGACTTTGTTGCAGACTCTCTTTTGGGGGGCCTATAATTTTGGCCCAAGGTTGTACATTATTGTACTTTACATTCCTGTATTACTCTGTTTGTTGGGATTTTAGTGTAAGCATGCTTTTCCATCTTCAGTAGCTTTTACCTTTCCACTTTGTGGGCTTGGAGATGTGTGTGTGTGTGTGTGTGTGTGTACAGGTTTATAGGAAATCCTCCCAAGTTAAAAACATGCCTACTCAGTGCTAGTCACCAGCCCCTGGCCTATTGGAGGCGGGCTTGGGGTGTTGCGGCTTGGGCCCCACTGGGACGATTCCTAACAAAGTGGTATGATTTAATGTCTCATATTTATCTGTATTTTATTTTAATATTATATGGGAATTTTTTCAAGACCAGGAGATGTGACGGTGCGCAGTTCTGAGGCTCGGTGAGCCCGTACCAAAAGTTTGAATTTAATTTAATAATTAAATAACACATGTGTGGGTATTTCCTGAAAAAGTGGAATAACTCCTGAATGGGTGCTTGGATCAGAAATCTGAGGGCACCGTTGCGTCCAGAGAAGCGACTTTAGCCTAGGAGAGACGTAACATCAGACGACATAGGTCGGTGGTGAAATCTGGTTTTTGGACGTATCTGTAATAAAATATTTAATAAAGATATTTTATTAAATCTTGTGGCGGAGAATATCTTTTAGCCTTTTAAATAAAGGTTTTCACAAGGGTCTAGGGTTACAGACCTCATAACCCTGAAATCCCTAGAGGCTCTGGAAATATCTGGAGGAAACCCCCAAAATGACGACAACGTTCTTGACGAATTTCTCTAGCGACGATGATGCGGTGACCGGATCATCGCCGACAAACGCCGCAGATCATGGTAGGATGTTTGATTTTGGTTTCATTTCCCCGTAATTGATTCCTACGATGAACGTGGACTAACCCACAAACAAATTTTCCCGCAGATCGATCGTGTTTGCGGGATGGGCTTTTGCGGGGATTTTGGGGATTTGATTCTTGAAGTTATTTTGGTTTTGTTTAGCCTACTAACAGTGACGAACCAAGATCGACACGAACATCGATCGAGGTTTGTCCCTATCGATTTGTTTTTAATTTCTTCCCTAGTTTCTTGCGTTCTTCATTTGCATTCTACGCGTTCTTCATGGATATGTGAATGGCGGATCGTTGCGCATCCGTTGTGTGACGCAACGATCCAAAATTAAAGATTCCACTAAGCATGTAACAAGGAGAACACACTCCTAGGTCTGATGAGAGAGATACGAAGTACTCATTACGGGATAACACACTCCACAACTACTTGATAATATGATGTTCAGATGAGGATCACAACCAATATCCATGGGGTGATTCCAATAACTCAGTCTGAACTAATCCGCTAAGCAGAGGATCAGCACCCAGGTAAAGTTATTCATGTCGATACCAAGAACTCTACCTAGGGTTCCAGGAATGAATAGAGGATCCGGATCTAAGTCTCACAGAGGGGATTCCAACAACTCTATTCAGGAAGTCCTGCAGAAGGGATCATACTCTTGTACGCAGGAAATGATACCAGAAACCTTCAGGGGAAAGACCAAGGGTACGAACCCTAAGAAATCTAGTCCAAGTAATGGAATACAAAAGGATCAACCCATGTAAAACAGGTTACACAGAGTGTAGTATAGTTACACTCCATGTTCGTTGACTCCAGGTACTACCCGTGTAAAGAGATCATGTCTCCAGTCCAGGTGTGTAAAACTAGACTACACGGTGTGTAGTAGGATTACACGTCGTGTTCCTTGACTCCGGGTACTACCCGTGTAAAAGACCCGTGTCTTTAGGATTGTCGTATAAAAAGTAAATACATGTCGTGTAGTAGGATTACATGCTGGGTATGAGCACCAGGGGTTCGCTCCCTGTACACTGGCCATGTGCCCATACACGGCCTCTCTCCGTGTCGCCTGCCTGTATACCAGTACACGGGGTATTCTGTGTATCTGGCCGGGTCTGGCCATGTGAGGGTATACAAGTCGTTCCCTTGGCCGTGTACCCAACCCGTGTCCGTGTACTACTGGAGTACACACCAGGTGGTCTGCTGACGAACACACGCCGTGTAGCCCATACTACACGTCGTGTAGTAGGGATTTCTCCAGAATCTCTATCTTCCTCCTCGCGCCTTGAACGGATCTCCAGATCATGTTTCTCTTGTCAATTTTCCTCGAAACTCAAGATCATGGGTCGCCTCGTCGTTGTGATGCCAAATTCATGGGTTTTGGGCCTTCGATCTGCTCTGAAATCCGATTCTGGTCACCCGTGCGGAAATCGTTCAAAGAACGATATCTTCTGATCCACTTCAATCCGTCCAATTCCACCGGAGTCGCACCTCCATGGGGTTGTACCGACGCTAGATCTTCAATTTGGGATCGTTGCATCGCACAACGGATGCGCAACGATCCGTCTTTCATATCTCCATGAAGAACGCGTAGAATGCACATGAAGAACGCGGGAAACTGGGGAAGAAAGGCATGAAAAATATAGAGGGACGAACCTCGATCGATGTTCATGTCGATCTTGGTTCGTCACCGTTAGAAGGCTAAACGAAACCAAAACAACTTCAATAATCAAATCCCAAAAATCGTCACAAAATCTCATCCTGCAAACATGATCGATCCACAGTCTAATTTGTTTGTGGATTAGTCCGAATTCATCATAGGGATCAAGAACGGGGAAAGGAAACCAAAATCAAATGTCCTACCCAGATTCGCAGTGTTTGTTGGCGAAGATCTGGTCGTAGAGTCGTCGTCGCTGGTGAAATTCGTCAAGAACGTCATCGTCGCGTTGGGGGTTTCCTCCAGAGCTTTCCAGAGACACCAGGGGTTTTAGGGTTATGAGGATAGTAAACCTGGACCCCTGTGAAAACCTTTATTAAAAAGATTAAAATATATTCACCGCAACAATATTTAATAAAATATCTTTATTAAATATTTTATTACAGTTATGTCGAAAAACCAGATTTCACCACTGACCTGCGCCGTCCGATGTTATGTCTCTCCTAGGGTGAAACTACTGCTCTGGACACAACGGTGGCCTCATATTTCTAATCCGAGCACCCATTCAAGAGTTATTCCACTGTTTCAAGAAAACCCCATGTGTGTGTTCTTTAATTATTAAATTAAATTCAAACATTTTTTCCGGGCTCACTGGGCCTCAGAACTATGTGTTGTCACATCACCTGGTCTCAAAAAGATTCCCATATAATATTAAAATACAATATGGAGAAATACAAGACATTACATCACACCCACCTTACGGATTTACGTCCTCAAAAATCCAAAATAAAGGCTACTCAAAAAGATGTGGGTACTGTACACGAATCTGAGACTCCCGCTCCCATGTGCTCTCCTGGAGATTCTCGTGCTACCACCGAACACATACCAAGGGAGTAAATCTCCCAAAAAGGATCTTCTCCTGCTGATCCTCAATCTCCACTTGGTACTTAGAGAAGGTCGCTCCATCATCGATGTCCAGCTCGCCACAGTCGATAACGTGCGATGGATCATGCACGTACCTCCGCAGCTGCGACAGATGGAAGACGTTGTGTACCTGGTAAATCTGAGGAGGTAGAGCCAAGAGGTAAGCCACCATTCCAACTCTACTTAGAATCTAAAAAGGGCCGATAAACCTCAGAGATATCTTTCCGCCTCTCCCAAATCTCCACAATCCCCATCGAGGTGAGATCCAATGGAACACATGGTCTCCCTGCTCGAACTCCAAGGCCCTCTGTCTCCTATCAGAATAAGACTTTTGTCGACTCTGTGTAGTCTTCATACGATCCTGCATGACTTTCAACTTCTCTGTAGTAGCTCGCACCATCTCTGGGACCATGAGTGCGGACTCTCCTGGGTCAGTCCAGCAAAGTGGTGACCTGAAAGGTTTCCCGTACAAAGCCTCTAATGGTTCCATACTAATAGTGGAATGATAACTATTGTTATAAGAAAATTCCACCAATGGTAGGTGATCCTCCCAGATATGACCGAATTCATGTATACAAGCTCGTATCATATCCTCAAGCACCTGGATGGTCAGTAGGAAATCTAGTTCGCAGTTGCTCGATGAGGCGATGAGTCAGTTGGCCTCTTTAAAGTTATCCTTCATGGATAGAGATTAAGGAGCTTACCTTCAGTCGATGGTTGTTACCCCTCCAATCTTAAAATGAGTCAGGGAAGCACAACTTGAGGATTATATCTATGAGACTCCACATGCTCAGATATCCGCAGGTGATGCTACTGATGGGTATTCAAAAGGTGGGAAGCATATTGTTATTTTCAGAGGGCGCACATTAGTACCATTGACGTTGCGTGAGGAGGTTCTGAGGGAGTTCCATAAATCTCCTTTTTCAGTGCATCCATGAATGGAAAATATATACGAGGACCTCCGACATCAATTTTGGTGGCCAGGAATGTATAAGAGTGTGGAAGAGTTTGTTTCTTAGTGCCTTACTTGTCAGCAAGTAAAGGATTAGCACCAGGTGCCAGCAGGTTTGACTCAGCCCCTTGAGGTTCCAGAGTGGAAGTGTGATGGGATATCCATGGACTTCCTGATGGGTTTACCCCGTACGTCCAGGGGACATGATTCCATCTGGGTGATCGTTGACTAAATCACCAATTCGGCCCACTTCCTAGCCATACGAGAGAAGAGTTCAGTAGAGAGTTTGGGATGCCTCTACATGCAGGAGATAGTTTGACTTCATAGAGTTCCTTCCCTGATCGTCTCAGATCGTGATTCTCATTTCACATCCCGGTTGTGGAAGGGATTGCTTGAAGATTTTGGGACTCAGTTATTCTTGAGCACAACATTTCAACCTCAGACTAATGGTCAGACAGAGCGGACCATCCAGGTTCTGGAGGATATTATACTATCTTGCATACTTGAATTCGGTCATTGCTGGGAGGATCACCTACCACTGGTGGAATTTTCTTATAAAAAAAGTTATAATTCTACTATTGGTATGGAACCATTCGAGGCTTTGTACGGGATAACTTGCAGGTCACCACTTTTCTGGACTGACCGAGGAGAGTCAGCACTCATGGGCCCAGAAATGGTGCGAACTATTATAGAGAAGGTGTAGGACATCCCAACATGGATGAATATTACACAGAGTCGGCAATAGTATTATTCCAACAGGAGATGCAGGCCCTTGGAGTTCGAGGAGGGAGACCATGTGTTCCTTTGGGTCTCTCCTCAATGGGGATTGTGATGATTTGGCCGAGGCAGAAAGCTATCTCTAAGGTTCATCGACCCTTTTCAGATTCTGAGTAGAGTTGGTGAGGTGGTGTACTGCTTGACTCTACCTCCTCAAATGGACCAGGTACACAAATTCTTCCATGTGTCGTAGCTTTGGAGGTACGTGCATGATACATCGCACGTTATCGACTAGGGTGAGATGGAAATCGATGATGGATCGACCTTTGCTGAGTACCCAGTAGAGATCGAGGATCGGTAGGAGAAGATCCTTTGTGGGAAAGCTATTCCCTTGGTACATGTCTGGTGGCAGCACAGGAATCTCCACGAGAGCATGTGGGAGAGGGAGGCTCAGATACGTGTGCAGTACCCACATCGTTTTGAGTAGCCTTTGTTTTGGCTTTTCAGGGACATAATGCTCTAAGGTGGGTGTGATGTAATGTATCCGATTTCTCAGTATTTTATTTTTATATTATATGGTGATTCTTTCGATACCAGGCATTGAAACGTCATGCAGATCCGTGGCCCGGTGAGCCTGGAACAAATGTTTGAATTTAATTAAATAATTAAATTACTCGCACATGCAGTTTTCCAAAAGAAGTTGAATAACTCTTGAACAGGTGCTCGGATCAGAAATCTGTGGGCACCACTGCATCCATAGAAGCGGGTTTACCATAGGAGAGACCTAACATCGGACTTCGCATGATGGTGGTGAAATCTGGTCTTTGGACGTAACTGTAATAAAATATCTAATAAAGATATTTTATGAAATCTTGTGGCAGAAAATATCATTTTATACTTTTAAATTAAAGTTTGTGTGTGGGTCTAAGGTTACAGACCTCATAACCCTGAAACCCCTGGAGGCTCTAGAAAGCTCCGGTCAAAACCCCCAACGCGGCGACGACCTTCTTGACGAATTTCGCTGGCGACGATGATGCGGTGACCAGATCTTCACCAAAAAATGCCACAGATCTAGGTAGGACGTTTGATTTTGGTTTCCTTTCCTCGTTCTTGATTCCTACAACGAACGCAGACTAATCCCTAAACAAGTTAGCCCACAGATCGATCGTGTTTGTGAAATGGGATTTTATGGGGATTTTGGGGATTTGATTCTTGAAGTTATTTTGGTTTCATTTAGACTTCTAACGGTAACAAACCAAGATCTACACAAACATCGATCAAGGTTCTTCCCTCTCGATTTTTTGTCCCTTTCTTCCCCAGTTTCTCGCGTTATTCATGTGCGTTCTACGCGTTCTTCACCGAGATTTGAACGATGGATCATTGGGCCTCCATTGAGCAACGTAATGATCCCAAATTGAAGATCTGGAGTCGGTACAACCCCACGAAGGTGCGAATGTGGTGGCGTTGGATGGATCGAAGTGGATAAGAAGATATCGTTCTTCGAACGATTTCCGCATGGGTGACCGGAATCGGATTTCGAAGTCGATCTAAGGCCCGAAACCCACTGATTCATCATCATGACAACGAGGAGACACATGATCCTAAGTTTCGTGGAAATCAGACAAGAGAAATGTGATCCGGAGATCTGACCGAGGCTTGAGGAGGAAGACGAAGATTCTGGAGAAATCCCGACAACATGGTGTGTAGTATGGGCTACATGGCGTGTGTTTGTTGGTGGACCACCTGACCTGTAATATAGGAGTACACAGACACGGGTTGGGTACATGACCAAGAGCACGATGTGTATACCCTTCCCCGACTAGACCCAGCTAGGTACACGGGATACCCCGTGTACTAGTACACGGGCAGGCGACACGGACATAGACTGTGTACGGGCACATGGCCAGCGTACACGGAGCGAACCCCAAGTGCTCGGACATGGCATGTAATCCTACTACATGACATGTAGTTACTTTTTGTATGAAAAGACTGATGAAATGATCTGTTTACACGAGCATTACCCAGAGTCAAGGAACATGGCGTGTGATCCTTCTACACGCTGTGTAGTTGAGTTTTACAAAACTTGGATAGATGAAACATGCCGTTTACATGGCCAGTACCCAGGGTCAACGAAAACGGCGTGTAACTATACTATACGCCATGTAACCTATTTTACATGGCTTGATACATTTTTCTTATGTGACTTGGACTAGCTTTCTTAGGGTCCGTTCCCTTGGTCTTTCCCCTAAAGGTTTCTAGTATCATTTCCTATGTACAGGAGTATGATCCCTTCAACATGACTTCCTGAATAGAGTTGTTGGAATCCCCTATGTGAGACTTGGATCCAGATAATCAATTCATTCCTGGTACCCTAGGTATAGTTCTTGGTATCGACATGACCGACTTTACCCAGGCACCGATCCTCTGCTTAGCAGATTAGTTCAGGCTGAGTTGTTGGAATCACCCCATGGCTATCGGTTGTGATCCTCATCTGAACATCGTATTCTCAAGTAATTTGGTGTGTGTTCTCCTGGAATGAGTACTTTTATCTCTCTCATCAGACCTAGGAGTGTGTTATCCTTGTTACGTGCTTAGTGAAAATCTTTGAGCTGGATCTTTGGGGTGGTTTCACAATGGTCTATCATGTATGAGTATATCTGGATATTCATGTCATATGTTCTGTAAAAATATACTGTGTAGAGCTAACTATATATTTCCTTTCTGGTATTTTACCTTGTTGTATTCCTTTTTGGTTTCGGGGTGTCCTACCGGGTATTGTTATACTAACTCCTACACGGGATTTTTCCGTACGTGTTGTGTCTTGTGCAGAAGACCGAGCCTTTGATAGGATTCTAGGTGGACCAGGACCGGACGGTGCTCAGTGAGATCATCCAGGACGAGGTGTGTTCTTAAGGATATAGATTGCAGTCCTAGTACCTTTCCTTACAGGTTGGACTTTTTTGCAGACTCTATTTTGGTGGGCTTGTACTTTTGGCCCACAGCTTTACGTTACGGTACTTTAATTTCCTGTCGTACTCTATTGGTTGAGATTTTAGTGTATGCATGCTTTTCCATCTTCAGTAGTTTTTACTTTTTATCTTTTGGGGCTTGGAGATGTGTGTGTGTGTGTGTACAAGTTTATAAGAAGTGCCTCCCAGGTTAGTAACATGCCTACTCGGTGCCAGTCCCAATCCCCTGACCTATTGGAAGCGGGCTTGGGGAGTTGCAACTCAGGCCCCACTGGGACAGGTTGTGACATATATGGTTGTTCAAATTTTTTTTAAACCAATACTAATTTTCAAAATAAGAGATATATATACATACATACATATTCATCATATATATTACCCACATATAGAATTTTATAAAGGACTATAAGACTTTTTCTTTTTTGTGAAACTGTAAAAACATCATAAAGTCCATTATGCTAAGTCACAAATTGAGTAATATAGGAAATTTGGTATTTTAAAATATGACTAACATATTTGAATGATCCATTATAACATCAAATACTAAAAAGATAATTTGATAGGTTGAATGTAGTTTTTTGGTGATTTGATTGTTTGAAAATGTAGTAGGGTCACTTGAACTAGTTTTTTCAATAATATTGGAAATTAAATTATCTGGGAGGGATATGAAAGTTTCATGAGATTTTATTACTTCCATCACTATAAGAGATCTATAATATATTGAAAATAATGCAATTAAAATATTAAAAAAATTATCAATAATTAAAATTGTAACATGATTAATTAATAAATTTTTTCACCTTTCTTATAATAAAAATTAAAAACCATGATGTTGTTTAAACATTTCTTAACTATGATTACACTGTTCTTCCCTTTCCAAACTACCAAATATAACTGAATTAATTATCATGAGTATATATAATTCACAATATATTATACATAAAAAATAAAATAAATAATTTATCACATGATATCATAGCCATTGAAACTTTTAATTCAAACAATGAAACATTTAGTTTCACTTAGATTATATTTTGTATTACCCACTAATATAATTTCATATACTCCCCAAAAACTATGAGTCCCTAAAAATTATCTAAAATTTTCTCTAGTAAATTAAGAAACAAGAAATTAGTTAAACCATGATCATATATTATTTTAGGCTCAACTTAACCTTTATCCCTAGATAATATAAATCATCTATAAAATCAAATATTAATAAATTATATATATACTATATTTATCCATGCTCTAAAAAATACATTAATATTATACTCAAATAGCCTAAATTATCATAAAATTAAATTACATACTAATCTTAATGGATATATGTACCTCAAACATGCAATCTTCCCAAAATTACTTTAAAATTATCTTGAAGATAACATTAATCACCTTGAGTTCCAATCACCAAAGAACCTATAAGGGTATCTATGAATTGTAATTTATTCTCACCTTATAAATCAATGAAACAGAACTTTATCAAAAGATTTTAATTTTACACCATCAAACAATATCCAACATTTAATGTCATTTAGACCTTACTCTAGTACCACTTTTGATAGACCAAAATAATCATCACAAAATCACTTGACTCCTAATAAATATTTTCACACTGACATTCCTTGGATATCTAAGGTTTTATGTTTCATATATTTAATTAAAATAATCCTTAATAAAACATAATCAAATATCACTCTTTTACACCCTATACAAATCAATTTCTTTCTTAAAAAGAACTCTTTAATCATCAAAATAACTTTACTAAAAAAATTACCATAACTAGAAGCATGACCCCATTAATATTAATAATATTCCTTAAACCCAATTGAAATAATTTTAAAAAATAGAATAAACACAATAGATCAATATGGGGTGTAAAAAGAATGAGAAATAATTAGTATATGAACCGAAATGAAAAATTATTTCCTTAAAATCATAAAATAGATCTCGTATAAATACATATTCACCTAAAAATCAGCTTTTTTCTCAAATAATTCTGAATAACTAACTCATAAGCATGTGTAAAAGTATAAAATGAAGCATAAAAATTTGTTGGGGAATCATATCATATTCACCCTTACAATCAATCATACAATTAAATAACCCATTTATTTATTTTTAATATATTTACATAAATAATAAATCATTACCCAATGCATTAGGGGGGTGATATAACAGGCCTACCCATTATTATCTATAATTCCCACGAACTAAAAACATAATAGGAATAAACCATATAACAGTTTAGATTTTGACCCATAAAAATACTATTTAATTTTAATTGAATAAATAAAATTAATTAAAATGAATGGGTAAATAACATCAAAATTTAAGGAAAAATGAAAGTGAAACATATAATATCAACAAAGAAGAGAGGATATAACTCAGTAAAAGGAAATGAGTCAAGAATCCCTTTACCTAAATTCCAATACTGCCTCAAAAATCCTTTAACTTACCAAAATAATAAAATTATATTAATTATTTACTTACATCAATACCTTTTCCACAATTTTTATTATTCAAATTTCATTTATTATCACATATTACACATTTAATGGATTAATTTTTCTTGCATCGACTATTTTTTTGTTGTCTAGTCCGTAGAACCAAAATAGTTTTTGTATAACATTAATGATCAAATATCAATTTCCAAATTTTTAATGATATTTAAAATTATAAAGGTATATATTTGATGTTTTTCTACAATAAAATGTGTTCAATAGTTTGGTAGATAGATATGATTTGGAATACATTCCTCAATAAGATTATCTCGGATGCTAAAAAATGATATTGATTGTTTTATTTTAATATCATTATAATCATGAATTCATTATCATTATTGAATTATAAAAATATACTAAAAAAATTAATATAAATATTCAATTTTCACTTTATTTTAATCCGTAACAAAAATTATCGAGAAAATATAGTATCATCATTCCTGTAGGAGGTTGAACCGAACCAAAATGAATGTACTATAAATAAGTATTGATTATAAAATCAACTATATTTACTTATTATACTATTATTATAATGATATAATGATTTTAATTCATTTTTGTTAAATTTGGAAATTAGATTCCTTAAAGGATAGTGAAGGATGATTTATTAAGTGTAACACCCCAAGATTCCACGGTACATTTCCCTTTTAATAATGTAATGGCATGCATTGTACGCAATTTTGAGATTCTAACACACCGCAACCAATCAAACTAGCCGTTATGAATAGTAATACCTACTTTTTGAAATTTTATAAATTCTATCTCTAAAAATGGACTTCATTTTTGGATTCGGAATATCGAAATTATCCTAGGGTGAAAGTTTGGTACTTTTCAGATAACTTTCATATTTTGATAAATAGTGAAAATTACTAGATCTTAATTAAAGACAACTTTTTTAATAGAAATATTTTATATTGATAAATTATGAATTTGAGTGGTTTTAAAGTATATTTAGAATATATTTTTTCAATTTAATTCAATTTTTTTTCATTGGACATAATTTCACAATTAAACCAGACATAAACAAGTGCCAATCTTTTGATAGTTATTATCTCTTAAAAACACACTTTTTGTTTTGATAGCGGGAATAAATTTTAAATTAATTTCTGCCACTTATGTGTTTGGAATTTGGAAAAATGGATTCCATATTTGGTATAAGGCCCCAGCCTTTAACCTTACTTAATCTTGAGTTATTACAAGATTACACATTGAGGATCTTTTCGGGTTTAGAGTTTTAGAAAATTAGATCATAAAACTTGCATTACATTCCACATATAAACAAAGTGGTTACATAAAGATAGTATTCTTCATTCCCATCAATGGAAACACATTTAGAAATAACACATGGATTATTTCTCGACACATCCTTGACTCTATCATCTTATCATGTACCTTTCCCTTGACCTGTGAAAAACATTTCAAAAACTTGGGATGAGCATAAAAACTCAGTATGGGTTATGAAAAAAAACATGGAAAGGAAACATGAGTTCATATATACATAAGAATGAAATCATACTTTACCCATAAAACATAGGCACTTTAACATACCTCATAAAATCATGAATAAATCATAGAAATCATAAGACATAAAGGTAACTTGAGGCATTCATAACATTCTTACGTAGGGAGTAACCCTCTTGGTTACGTTATGGAATACCCATCACATTATATTCCCTAAAAATCTCTTCGGAAAAACCTTAACGTTTCACTCCTTCGCGTTGCCCAATGCATTGGAGAGCTATAACGGGCTCACCCGCCCTTAGTTTATCACGGAACCACCCGTCTTCACAATAATTCCCAAGAACCATAACATAATCGTATCACATAAAACATGCATAAAGGAAACATAACATTTCCACATTTCAATCACAAGATATCAATACAAAACAAAAACATTGTGAAAACCATTTCCATACCAAAATAAAAGAAAAGTAAAACATGGTATTTATTTTTCTTTTGAAAAAGAAGGTATGGCTTGTAGAGGAAGTCGAAACTCAAATAACGGTCATGACGGCGGAGAAGTCGTTGTCGCCGCATACGTACGACAAAAACATTCCCTTTTGTCGTTTAGTAAACACTTCGTATAAAAAAATTCCTTTTTAATAAATGTAAAAGTCAAAGGGGTTTATACACCGTATAAAAAAAATTTGTGTATAAAATAAAATATGCCTCAACAAAAGGAGATTGAGACGAAGTCCCATACCTCGTATCCGACTTGACCCGACCGTTCTTTAATCTCCTGAATAATAAACATGAGTTAATCTCTACTTTCTTATGAATCTTTTTCAAGTTCATTATTCCTTTTATACCATGTTATGAACATCATGTAATCGGTTAAGTTAATAATGTTCATTTTGTCGGTATTTGGTTCTTAAGTCAAAAATAGACTTCTTACACTTACGTGTTGTTAATTTGGTCAAAGGTTCATTATATCCAGAATGGTATTCATGATTTAGATATCATATATGTAATATATATCCAGTACATACATGCATTTATAATATTACATCACATTTAGAGGTAAGAAATGAAATGCACCGTTCATGGAGACGGTAAGCCGTACGTACGCATGAACGCTACTTCCATTTCTATTTCATATTTTCTGGAATGGAATCATAATGATATAAGAGTATATTATAATTCCAGTATAATATCATATATAATATCATAGTTCCATCCTTTATATGTCCCACATATGATATTTAACAAATCAAATCACTTTCAGGGGGCGGTAGTCCGTACTTCCTAAAATGAAGATATCATGTTTACCCATAATGGAAACCATAAAGGTATGCCAAAAATGAAAAAAAGAAGCTTAAGGAAAACATAAACATATTATATATCATATATAAAAACAGTGACATCATAATGGCCACCTTTGAAGGTGTTAAATGAGTGTTGAACAATCATCATTTCGGGAGGCAGAATTTCGCCATCCACGGAAACCGTATGTTCTTTAACCATTTGATGTAGTTGTGTGAGAGTGTAGCTCAAATAAATCTTATAACAACATCCTAGTATATTTAAGATACTGGTGTTGTTACAAAGGAAGTAAATAAAAAGAGTTTAGGGGGTTGGAGAAGCAAAATAAAACAAATGAACATGAGAGAATGAATTACCTTTAAAAGTGTAACTCCTTTTGAGTTGAGCCTAAAGGCTTCCTTTGAAAGGATTATGCCCAAAGGGAATCCTCTAGGATGAGGATAGGGATGTGGAGAGAGTAAATGGGCAGGGTTTGGCCAAGCCAAAGGCTTGTGGAGTGTGTGAAATGAGGTAGAGGTGGGGGCCTTTTATAAGAGGAGAGGAGGGGCACTTTTGGAAAGTAAAGAAATATTACTTTACTTGAAAATGTGTTTCGGTTTTAAAAGGTCCCACATTGATATAATTCGTGGATAAGGTGATAAGGGTTAGAAATCCACTCATACAATTGGTTTTGTACATGTGTAGTTCATATATTTTACACTATCTTTCTATTTTGTTTAAATCGTCAAATAATGATGTCATCGCTGCATCATTATTATGTCATAAATAAATAACTTTATTTAATGTCTAAAAATTATAAAAAAATACTATGATATAGGAAAGCTTTTTAGATTTCCAATGACTATTTATAATCAAAATTTGGACTTGTATAACCCCACTTAAAAATTGTTTTTTGTAAAACATATTATGTTTGTGTCATTTTCACTTTAACATTAAATAAAAAGTAATTTATGTCATTTCCCAACAAAAGTGGATCCATGGGGTCCCCAAGTTGACCCATGGCATGTCATGGTCGTCCATGACACAACCAATGAGGTTGTGACATGTGTCTAGGTCATTTCATTTTATTAAAGTATTATTTATACCTTAAACTACCCTAATTACCACTAATCGCGATTAAAAACTTAATAAGTTACTATTCACCAAAAAATTATTTTAATCTCATTGAACCACATTTTACATACTAATGACAACCATGTATGTAGGATTTTCAAAATTCAATACACATTAGTGGTAAACTTTCATTTAACTGAAAAATCAGTTTGCTTGATTACCACTTAGTGGTTTCACTATTCATCAAAAATTGATGTTTTTCAGAAAATTAGCAAAAATTCACCCTAAGCTATATTTTATATTCTGAATTCAAAAATGAAGTCTATTTTACAAAATTCAAAACATATAGGTCACATTAATTAATTTAATAATTAAATCCCGCTGCCAAAGCAAATGGCGTGTTTTTACAAAACAATAAGTATCAAAAGATTGACACTAGTTTAAGTCTAATTTCAAAGTGAAATTGATTCCAATGACCACCATTGGATAAAATTATAAAAATATATTCTAATTTCACTTCAAAACAAATTCATAACATAATCGAATCATATGAATAAATTAGATTAAAAAGTAGTTTTGATGTAAAATGCAGTATTTTTCACTATTCATTAAAAAATGAACATTGTCAGAAAAATACCAAAAATTCACACAAGGTAAATTTTGATGTCCCAATCATAAAGAATAAGTTTATTTTGAAAAACATGGTTTATAAAATTGTCAAAATATAGATTCAAAAATGGTTTGCCATCAAAAGGCAGTAAAACAATCTTTTAAGAATATTAGTGTATTCCATGCATAAGATTGTATTTATTTTCATTTTAAGCCTCTATAACACTATCTTAATCATTAATAGACATAGATAAAAATATCTATTATTCATTACTTACTTGGGATGTTACATCCTTCCCCCCTTTAGAAAATTGCATCCCCACAATTTATTTACTTATCAAATAAATGGGGGTACTTATCCCTCATTGCATTTTCAGATTCCCATGTTGCCTCTTCAATCATGTGGTTTTCCACAAAACCTTTACCTGATGAATCACCTTATTCCGTAACACTTGCTCTCTGTGGTCAAGAATCTGGACCGGTTATTCCTCATAAGATAGGTTCTCTTCCAGCTGAACTACCTCTGGACTCAAAACATGAGATGGATCTGGCATATACTTTCTCAACATCGAAACGTGAAAAACATTGTGTACCTGAGATAAACTCGGAGGTAAAGCCACTCGGTATGCAACTGATCCAACTCTCTCTAGAATTTCATATGGTCCAATGAACCTTGGACTCAACTTTCCTTTCTTACCAAATCTCATCACACTTTTCCAAGGAGAAACCTTGAGAAAAACATGATCACCTACCTCGAAAGATAGATCCTTCCTCCGGTTATCCGCATAACTCTTCTGCCTGCTCTGAGCTGTTCTCATGTGTTTCTGAATCAGCTGAACTTTTTCTGCCATCTCTTCTACCAATTCTGGTCCCATCAACTTCCTTTCACCCACTTTATCCCAGAAAGCTGGAGTTCGACACCGCTTCCCATATAATGCCTGAAATGGTGCCATCTGTATACTGGAATGAAAACAGTTATTATATGAAAACTCAACCAAAGAAAGATGTTGGTCCCAACTTCCCTGATAATCCATAGAACAAGCTCGTAGCATATCCTCCAATGTCTGAATTGTTCATTCTGACTGCCCATCTGATTGAGGATGAAAAGCTGTACTAAAATTTAATTCAGTACCCAATGACTTCTGAAGGCCTTTCCAAAAGTTAGAAGTAAACCTGGGATCACGATCCGATACAATGGAGAGAGGAACTCCATGTAACCTGACTATCTCTTTAAGATACAAACGGGAAAGTTGATCAAGAGAGAAAGTATCTCGTATAGCAAGGAAATGAGCAGATTTGGTCAAGCGATCAACAATAACCCAGATTGTATTATTACCTCGAGATGTCTTCGGTAATCCAACAACAAAGTCCATGGATATATTCTCCCATTTCCACTCTGGCACTGGTAAAGGCTGAAGCATCCCTTTCGGTAACTGCCGCTCTGCTTTAACCTGCTGACAAGTCAAACACTTCACAGTAAAATCAGCAATATCTCTTTTCATTCCATCCCACCAGTAATACTCCCGCAGATCTCTATACATCTTAGTACTGCCCGGATGAACTGAAAACATAGAACTATGAGCTTCACATAACAACTCTCTCTTCAACTGTGAATCACAAGGCACACACAATCTCTTCCCAAATCTCAAAACACAATCATTATCAATGTTGAATTCAGGAAACTTACCTTTCTGAACCAGCTCTACCTTTTTCTGCAACTCACTATCTTGCTTCTGTGCTTGCTTGATTTTATCTGATAGAGATGATCTCACTGATACCTGAAACAAAACAGAAGGACTTCCTGCACCAACAACTTCTATGCCAAAGCTCATCAAATCGTTAACCAAAGGATCACGTTCCAACCGCAACATTGTTAATGAAGCATTAATTTTTCGACTCAAAGCATCAGCCACTTTATTTGCTTTTCCCAGATGGTAATGAATTGTACAATCATAATCCTTGATTAATTCCATCCATCTCCTTTGTCTCATGTTTAACTCTTTCTGAGTGAATATATACTTTAAACTTTTGTGATCGGTATATATTTCACACTTTACTCCATACAAATGATGCCTCCAAATTTTTAAGGAAAAAACAACAGCAGCTAGTTCCAAATCATGTGTAGGGTAATTTACCTCATGAGTTTTCAACTGTCATGAAGCATAAGCAATTACCTGATCATTCTGCATTAGGACGCAACCAAGTCCTTTCAATGAAGCATCACTGTATATAACAAACTCACCATTCCTGGAAGGTAGTGCCAAAACTGCAGCATTCACCAATCTTCTTTTCAATTCCTGAAAACAATCATCACATTCTTTTGTCCAGATAAACTTAACACCCTTCCGAGTTAGCTTAGTCATTGGACTAGATAACCGTGAAAATTTTCTAACAAACCTTCGGTAATAGCCCGCCAAACCAAGGAATCTACGAATCTCGGTTACATTTGTGGGTCTTGGCCATTCTTCCATAACTTTTGTTTTTGCAGGATCAACAGTTATTCCATCTTTAGAAACAATGTGACCAAGGAAAGAAATTTGTTGCAACCAAAACTCACACTTGCTGAATTTCCCATACAGTTTCTTTTCTTTTAAGGTTTGGAAGATAACCCTTAAATGTTTTTCATGCTCCTCTTTACTTTTAGAAAACACCAAAATATCATCAATGAAAACCACCACAAACTTATCCAAGAACTCATGGAAAATTCTATTCATTAAGTCCATGAATATAGCAGGTGCATTGGTTAGCCCAAAAGGCATTACTACAAATTCATAATGGCCATATCTCGTACGGAATGCGGTCTTCGGAATATCTGCCTCCTTTACCTTCAGCTGATGGTACCCTGATCTCAGGTCAATCTTTGAAAAAAACTGAGCTCCCTGGAGCTGATCAAACAAATCATCGATATGAGGCAAAGGATATTTGTTCTTAACAGTGATATTATTCAAGGCTCTATAATCAATGCAAAGTCTCATAGAACCATCTTTCTTTTTAACAAATAAAACAGGAGCACCCCATGGTGATGTGCTAGGTCTAATGAAACCTTTCTCTAATAAATCTTGCAATTGCTCCTTTAACTCTAAATGTTCAATTT
Source organism: Viscum album (assembly GCA_963277665.1). Taxonomy (NCBI): domain Eukaryota; kingdom Viridiplantae; phylum Streptophyta; class Magnoliopsida; order Santalales; family Viscaceae; genus Viscum; species Viscum album. The sequence continues at coordinate 1,262,921,512 of OY728132.1, read as the reverse complement.
GTGCCATTCGATAAGGGGGTTTTGAAATTGGCTTAGCATCAGGAACTAAGTCAACAGTAAACTCAACTTCCCGATCTGGTATTATTCCAGGCAACTCATCAGGAAAAACATCAGGATACTCATTTACCACTGGCACGTCATTAATCTGAACAGTTCATTTATTTTCAACGACGTGTGCAAGGTAACATTCATTTCCATCTTTTACAAGTTTCTCGGCCTCTTGATATGTTATCAAAAGTAAGGGTTCATTCTTATAAAAAAACTGAAAGTATTTCTGAAAAGAAACTTCTTTATCTCTACAGTCAATCTTAGAATGGTAAATAGAGAGCCAATTTATACCCAAGATAACATCAAACTCTACTAGAGGTAGAAAAATAAGGTTTGCAAGTAGGTTCTTTCCACAGATAAGGATAGGAAGATTCTTATAAATTCTTTTTGCCTCAACACTTCCCCCAGGTGTTTTTACCAAAAGTTCAGGAGTCATTTCTTGAGATGGTATTCCCATTTTACTAGAAAAGGTTTCAGAGATGAAAGAATGTGTAGACCCCAAATCAAACAACACACTGGAATAGTCTAAAAAAACAAACAAAGTACCTGATACAACTTCATTTGATGGCCCGACATCTGCTGAAGTAGTTGCAAAGGATTTCACCACCCCTTTCTGCTTGTAGTCTAACTGCTTCCCATCACTCAAGCTCCTTGTCGGACACTCGTTTGCATATTGACCCATCTCATTGCACTTATAACACTTCACTAACTGTAAATCAAATTTGTTCTTACCTTCAGCTTGATCCTTTTCAGTGCAATCACGAGACTTATGTCCCATCTTACCACATCGGTAGCACTTTCCAGAATTCAGAAGACATTCCCCAGCATGCCTTTTTCCACATTTATCACAAACTGGAAACTTAGTTTTCTTACCATTAGACTTTTTTGAAGAATTCTTACCTTTCTCCTGGCACCTCGGTCTCTTCTTCTGCTGGTTGTTATAGAAAACTTGGTCATCGGCAAACTCCATTTCCACCTTCTCAGCACATCGAACAAGCTTTTCATAACTTTTAAACTCACGAGAAGCTAATTACCTTCGATACTTTGGCTTTAATCCTGAGTAAAAACGATTGATTTTACTATCAAGGTCTCGGATAAAATTTGGAGCATACCTTGCCAATCGAGTAAACCTTTCTTCATAGGCAGCCACTGAGTCTTCCTCTTGCCTCAATTCCAAGAATTTCTTTTCCATCCTAAGTCGAACAACCTTAGGAAAATACTTCTCAAGAAACATACCTTTGAATTCATCCCAGTCAAGAGCATCAATCTCCTCGGCGTCCCTGATATTTTTAACCATGGACCACCACTGATCTGCTTCACCCTCCAAACGGTAAATAGCAAGACTAACCTTTTGATTTTCTGAACATCCCATGACATCAAAAATCTTCTCCAGTGCTTTAATCCACCCTTCAGCTAGCACGGGGTCAGATGATCCTCTGAATGATGGTGGATGTTGCCTCATGAAATGTTCCACCACTGACATGTTCCTCTGCGGTTGATCTGGCTGATCTCGTGCATGGATACCACTGCCATTTATCGATTGAGTCAACTGCGCCATTACTGCAACAAACTGTTCAGTTCCAATTCCGACCATCTCAGGATGCTGATTCGGAAGGTTATTTCCTTTTGTATGCCTTCCTAGCACTGCTTCCCTGTTTCCTCTGCGGAAAACCATTCTGAACAAACATGTCTTAGATGAAGCAACATGGTAATCTTTAAATGCTATATTATTTCGAAAAAAAATATTTTTGGACAATCATTTAATAGAATTCTAACTCCTAAAGTTATCTAAACCGGCCTCTGATACCAACTATAAGGCCCCGGCCTTTAACCTTACTTAATCTTGAGTTATTACAAGATTACACATTGAGGATCTTTTCGGGTTTAGAGTTTTAGAAAATTAGATCATAAAACTTGCATTACATTCCACATATAAACAAAGTGGTTACATAAAGATAGTATTCATCATTCCCATCAATGGAAACACATTTAGAAATAAAACATGGATTATTTATTGACACATCCTTGACTCTATCATCTTATCATGTACCTTTCCCTTGACCTGTGAAAAACATTTCAAAAACTTGGGATGAGCATAAAAACTCAGTATGGGTTATGAAAAAAAAACATGGAAAGGAAACATGAGTTCATATATACATAAGAATGAAATCATACTTTACCCATAAAACATAGGCACTTTAACATACCTCATAAAATCATGAATAAATCATAAAAATCATAAGACATAAAGGTAACTTGAGGCATTCATAACATTCTTACGTAGGGAGTAACCCTCTTGGTTACGTTAGGGAATACCCATCACAGTATATTCCCTAAAAATATCTTTGGAGAAACCTTAACGTTTCACTCCTTCGCATTACCCAATGCATTGGAGAGCTATAACGGGCTCACCCGCCCTTAGTTTATCACGGAACCACCCGTCTTCACAATAATTCCCAAGAACCATAACATAATCATATCACATAAAACATGCATAAAGGAAACATAAAATTTCCACATTTCAATCACAAGATATCAATACAACACAAAAACATTGTGAAAACCATTTTCCATACCAAAATAAAAGAAAAGTAAAACATGTTATTTATTTTTCTTTTAAAAAAGAAGGTATGGCTTGTAGAGGAAGCCGAAACTCAAATAACAGTCACGACGACGGAGAAGTCGTCGTCGCCGCATACATATGACAAAAACATTCCCTTTTGTAGTTTAGTAAACGCTTCGTATAAAAAAGATTCCTTTTGAATAAATGTAAAAGTCAAAGGGGTTTATACACCGTATAAAAGAAATTTGTGTATAAAATAAAATATGCCTCAACGAAAGGAGATTGAGACGAAGTCCCATACCTCGTATCCGACTTGACCCGACCATTCTTTAATCTCCTGAATAATAAACTTGAGTTAATCTCTACTTTCTTATGAATCTTTTTCAAGTTCATTATTCCTTTTATACCATGTTATGAACATCATGTAATCGGTTAAGTTAATAATGTTCATTTTGTCGGTATTTGGTTCTTAAGTCAAAAATAGACTTCTTACACTTACATGTTGTTAATTTGGTCAAAGGTTCATTATATCCAGAATGGTATTCATGATGTAGATATCATATATGTAATATATATCCAGTACATACATGCATTTATAATATTCCATCACATTTAGATGTAAGAAATGAAATGCACCGTTCATGGAGACGGTAAGCCGTACGTACGCATGAACGCTACTTCCATTTCTATTTCATATTTTCTGGAATGGAATCATAATTATATAAGAGTATATTATAATTCCAGTATAATATCATATATAATATCATAGTTCCATCCTTTATATGTCCCACATATGATATTTAACGAATCAAATCACTTTCAGGGGGCGGTAGTCCGCACTTCCTAAAATGAAGATATCGTGTTTACCCATAATGGAAACCATAATGTTATGCCAAAAATGAAAAAACAGAAGCTTAAGGAAAACGTAAACATATTATATATCATATATAAAAACAGTGACATCATAATGGCCACCTTTGAAGGTGTTAAATGAGTGTTGAACAATCATCATTTCGGGAGGCAGAATTTCGCCATCCACGGAAACCGTATGTTCTTTAACCATTTGATGTAGTTGTGTGAGAGTGTAGCTCAAATAAATATTATAACAACATCCTAGTATATTTAATATACTGGTGTTGTTACAAAGGAAGTAAATAAAAAGAGTTTAGGGGGTTGGAGAAGCAAAATAAAACAAATGAACATGAGAGAATGAATTACCTTTAAAAGTGTAACTCCTTTTGAGTTGAGCCTAAAGGCTTACTTTGAAAGGATTCTGCCCAAAGGGAATCCTCTAGGATGAGGCGAGGGATGTGGAGAGAGTAAATGGGCAGGGGTGGGCCGAGCCAAAGGCTTGTGGAGTGTGTGAAATGAGGTAGAGGTGGGGGCCTTTTATAAGAGGAGAGGAGGGGCACTTTTGGAAAGTAAAGAAATATTACTTTACTTGAAAATGTGTTTCGGTTTTAAAAGGTCACACATTGATAGAATTAGTGGATAAGGTGATAAGGGTTCGAAATCCACTCATCCAATTGGTTTTGGACATGTGTAGTTTATAGAGTTTACATTATCTTTCTATTTTATTTAAATCGTCAAATAATGATGTCATCGCTGCATCATTATTATGTCATAAATAATTAACTTTATTTAATGTCTAAAAATTATAAAAATAATAATATGATATAGTAAATCTTTTTATCTTTCTAATTACTATTTATAATCAAAATTTGGACGTGTATAACCCCACTTAAAAATTGTTTTTGTAAAACATATTATGTTTGTGTCATTTTCACTTTAACATTAAATAAAAAGTAATTTATGTCATTTCCCAACAAAAGTGGATCCATGGGGTCCCCAAGTTGACCCATGGCATGTCATGGTCGGCCATGACACAACCAATGAGGTTGGGACATGTGTCTAGGTCATTTCATTTTATTAAAGTATTATTTATACCTTAAACTACCCTAATTACCACTAATCGCGATTAAAAACTTAATAAGTTACAATTCACCAAAAAATTATTTTAATCTCATTGAACCACATTTTACATACTAATGACAACCATGTATGTAGGATTTTCAAAATTCAATACACATTAGTGGTAAACTTTCATTTAACTGAAAAATCAGTTTGCTTGATTACCACTTAGTGGTTTCACTATTCATCAAAAATTGAAGTTTTTCAGAAAATTACCAAAAATTCACCCTAAGCTATATTTGATATTCCGAATTCAAAAATGAAGTCTATTTTAAAAAATTCAAAACATATAGGTCACATTAATTAATTTAATAATTAATTCCCGCTGCCAGAGCAAATAGCGTGTTTTTACAAAACAATAAGTATCAAAAGATTGACACCAGTTTAAGTCTAATTTCAAAGTGAAATTGATTCCAATGACAACCATTGGATAAAATGATAAAAATATATTCTAATTTCACTTCAAAAACAATTCATAACATAATATAATCATATAAATAAATTAGATTAAAAAGCAGTTTTGATGTAAAATGCAGTATTTTTCACTATTCATTAAAAAATGAACATTGTCAGAAAAATACCAAATATTCACACAAGGTAAATTTTGATGTCCCAATCATAAAGAATAAGTTTATTTTGAAAAAAATGGTTTATAAAATTGTCAAAATATTGATTCAAAAATGGTTTTCCATCAAAAGGTAGTAAAACAATCTTTTAAGAATATTAGTGTATTCCATGCATAAGATTGTATTTATTTTCATTTTAAGCCTTTATAACACTATCTTAATCATTAATAGGCATAGATAAAAATATCTATTATTCATTACTTACTTGGGATGTTACATTTGGAATCAGGATGTTAAAATTGTGTAAATAGGTAACTTTTATTTTTAGACATTTTGAATAATTACTTCGGTAAATATTTTATTTACCATGGTTAAAGGGTAAATCCGGTAAATAAGGGTTAACAATAATATTATAATAATACAAAATTACCCAAAAACGTTTCCTAACCTTATTGGTTGATACATGTCCAACCATGGGCATCTTTGGGTCGATTTTGGGACCCCATGGTTCCCCTTGTAAGTGATAGGGACACTTTATTTTAATTACATTAAAATGAATACAAAAATGACAAAAGCATATATCTTTTAGAAAAAAAATATTTACATAGGGTTATATATGTTGGATGTTCGACTATAAATATTCCTTAGAAAGGTAAAAAGATTTCATAAATAATGAGATTTTATTTATAAATTTTAGACATTATATAATTTAATTTATTTATGATACAATGATGATGCAGTAATTACCATAATAGTGAAAAATTAAAATGATTGATATTGTAGATACCCAAATAAATATAATTTGAGCCTTTTTATGAATTAAACTAATTTTATATGATAATATGACATATTAGGATTACCTTAATTGACTTTTTTCAACGTAATCATTCGGATATGAGATTCACAAAAATCAATTATTGAATAGTGTCAAAATTGACATAAAAGAGTTTTTAAAAAAAATATTATATTATTAATGGATATTAAATTCATAAAAATATAAGGTTCGTCCAAGAGACTTATATCATGATAGGTGTACATTAATGGACCACTTGGGGGTATCTTATATGTATATAGTAAGTTTATTAACAATATAATATAAAAATATAAAGAGACATTGTAAAAGTGAAACTAATTAACTAAGAGTTAATACTTAAAGATAAGGTTAATATAATGACACAAACCTATCTAAATTCTATTGGTTGAGTGGTTTTCGACCTATCACCACCTTAAAATTTAAATAATCCACTTTGTATCCATTATAAACCAAATATGAATTTATTATAAAATAATATTTTTAGCTTTTTCAAAGGTGCCCCTCACCCATCTTATAAAAGGGAACTCCCCCTTCTCATTACATCACACCTTCAAAGACTTTTGGTTCGGAAATAACCTGACCAAATACTCTCTCAACTTCCCTCACTACAACCTAGAGGCATTAGTTTGATCAGAAAGCCAACCTAAGGAGCCCATTTGATCAAATCAAAAGGAAGAACCCGAAGAAGAGGTAATGTTTTTACCACCCTTTTTCAAATTCTTTTCTTCTTCAACTTTTTATTTCATTGTTATTCCCATTCTAAATTAATGATTCCAGTATCTCCTATATACTGTAATATTATTATAAATATAGTACAACCACATTCAGTATTCTATCCATCATTTGAATGACATGTCACCATATGTGCGTACGTACGGCTAACTGTCTCCACGTCGTGGTGTAATTATCATTCAATAAATTATTATTTGGATGAGTATAATAATGATGTGTGATTCATGTAAATAATAAATATAACATGATAATTATTCTGTCTATATGATATACCATCCAATTATATATTATTTTAACATCAAAAGAATGATATTGTTGCTCGTGCGTACGTAAGGACTACCGTCTCCATGAACGCGATGAGATTCATTCTCCATCGTATCCATTCAAGTATAATTATAATTTGATTATTTAAAAATAGTTTTTAAGGACTTGATATCATTTTGGATATTAATAAGATACAACCTATCAATGAAAAACATGGCTTACTTAACAAAACATATAAAAGAAAATGAGTAAGTTAACACCCGAAACAACGATAATACTAAGATATTATTAACAAATAAATGTTAAAAGATCATATATGATATCATATTAATGTAAATGATTCTTGTATAATTCAACAACAATTATTTCACCATTATAAAAGAGTTTAACCTACCATCGACCATGGAAAAAGTACAAAGTAAGGTGTTTCTTATCTCACTTTTAATTCTGTGAGAATTCCATTATTCACCACTTATTTACTACATGTGGTGTGTGTACTTCCCATGTTTGTATTCATTGTGTAATATACATTAATTAATGTATATTTACATTATCATTGTATGATCCTTCTTTCAAGGGTGGTTGTTTTTTATGTTACCAAATCAATAAGGGAATTTGGAATTTCAATTTCCACTCATTCGGCTTTACGAATACTTCATTGATTATTTTACTCCAAGATTATGTGTAGAATCTCTATTCATTTGATTATGTCATAAATTCCACTCCCCTTTATGTGAATACACTTTTGATACACATAATCGCTCCATTGATAAATTCTCAAGTAATCGGTATGAACTTGATAAGAGTAATTTTTACTCAATCTCAATTTTTTGGGATAAACATTTAATTCATTGGTGTTGTTTTTACAAGAATATGTGTGAATGTCCTTTGATTGTTTTACACTGAATATCCAATCATATTTAGTTTATTTAAATTTTTCACACATAATTATGTCGTTGATTTATCCTTAACCTAAGGATACAACCTTTATGAGAGATTTCATCTTAATTTACATTCCATTGAGACCTCTTTGTTGTTATACACCAAATCACTTTTATGTGGTGTACTTTGACATAGTATATCATGAATCCCTTTATTCTCATGATATTAAAAAGTTTTAGTTACCTCAATTATTTTTATTCAAGTGTCCCTCTTTTGGTTAGAAACTCTAACTAAAATACCATTTTTAAATGTTTTAAAGACTCATTCTTCTAAATCTTGCTCATTAATGTCCATGTTTTAAAAATGGTTTTAAGGATTTATTTATATAGACATTAAAGTTTTAAAATAAAAATTCCTTTTGGAAGTTTCAAAGTGGTATGGGACACTTTGATTATAAAATCTATTTTTAATGGATTCTTGACAAATAGTGTTACTTTTAAATGATTTCAAGAAAAGGGGGATATTTCACTCTAATTGTTTTGATGATTATTTTCATCTATGTCAATATCCTTCATCATTCATGATTGAGGTTAATATGACACAATAAAATCTTCCATATTGTATCGAATGAGTTATGTTTGACTATGGATGTGCTATTTTTATACCATTCATGGTTTGTGGATAAAGTATTGACATTTCGTATGCTAGTTTTAATACGAATGTTTATGTTATGTTTAAAACTTTTCATATGAGGAATGAATTGGACTTAGTAAGTGACGGGTGGAGCCCGCTATAGCTCTTAGATGCATTAGTAGGTCTCATGAGACAAACTAGTGTCTTGGCACAAGGCCTTGGAAAAATCTTATTTGTAGTCTTGGCACGAGGCCTTGGCTATGTGGTTATGATAGTCTGGAATTATGCATTCCATCATTATGAAAGTGGTTATTGATATTGCATGTGATTGTTTGACTAGTAGAATATCCATGTGAATATTTAAATGGAATTATTTCATTTTATCTTTTCCATATTATGTTGAATTTCAAGTTTAAAAGGCTTTTGTTTTAGTTATAAATTGCTTTAAGTTTTTATTCTTATCTACGAAAGCTTCTACTATATGGTTATCCTTACTGAGAATATGAGCTCACCCCTTTCAATGTTTTATCTTTTCCCAGGATGTGAAGAAGTAATTTATGAATGACCTGCAGGGATATTATGAGGGGATATGAAGACAAGATGTTGTTGTAGTTTTTTTACCTTATGATGTAATGTAAGACTTATGAATATATCTAGTGTTTCCAAGACTACTAAACTAATCGGTCTTTCAAGACATGATCTTTTTTTATCACGCCAATGTTATGTAATAATGCACCAACTCTGGGTATCTAGGTTCGGGGTGTTATAGTTGGTATTAGAGGAAGTTTTTTACAAACCTTGGAAGCTAGATTAAGATAAACTCTGATTAGAGTACGTAGACCTAAAATGAACTTGGAGTATTAGTATAGAATAACTTCCTAAAATTTTGTTATTGTATAGATTTTGTGAGTTTTACGAACAATACATCCCTGTATGGATACGAGCAGGTAGAGGCGGCTCTGGCACAGATGTACCTAGGGGTAAAACCCAAAAACACCGCTTTGAGCTAGACTCGAATGGGAACTGGTGCACAACAACGGGCCTTGCTGCACTCTTGGTTACAACACTCCCAAGGGATATTCTTAGAATAATTTACATTTTCTTTACAAACCGTTTTGACGTATTATATTTAAGATGAGGGTAAATGACCTTGGTTAATCCTAATGTGTTTAAAATTGAGAATATGGTGACATGTTAATCTCTAAATGATTTTATGACTACTATTACTCACACAATGCTTTCTGGTTTTAGTCAATGGCAGGATTCTAAGGAAGTCATAGTGACTTTGAGAATGATGTACAAGGTGGGAACAGTGGTGCCAATGAGAAACAAAATGGAATGTTGATAGGCGTAAATGATATATTCTTTATGCCAAATCAATTTTCCAAAAATATGATCAACAATATATATATTAACCAATTCCTGGACTCAACAAAGAAGATAAAGGTGATGAATGATAAGAGCTCCAACAGTGGAGACCATGGAGAAAGGAATCCTCAATTTCCATCATGTAGGAAATGTGGAAGGATACACCCAGGAAAGTGTCTCAATGGGACAAAGAAATGATTTACGTGCGGGAAGTAAGGACATAAAGTGAAAAATTGCCGATGAAAAATGAAGAGTACTATGGAAGAAGATAAAAATGGTCCCAAGAATCCATTTACAGTCATTTGCCATAAATGTAGGGGACCTTGCCATTACCCGAGTGAATGACCTATTCTATAGGATATTTTCTTGGTCAAAGAAGATGCTATGTGGAAATAAATGGTTGGAGAAATTTTTAAAAATTATTAGTGCTCCTTGTTGATGGGTTTACTTTGGAATAATTTTCTCTTGTATTTTTAACCCTACAGTTTTACATGTGAGAATGATATTTGAGGAAGAATTATCTTTTCTCTTGCAAATATAGTTATAAATAACCATTTGGTTTTATATGATCATTGGGTTTGAAGCAATTATAAGTTATTATAATTTGGGATTAAAATGCAAGGTATGAGATAAGATTTGTGGTTAAATTATGTTATGGATATTTTGAGGAATTTATCTCATTTTGGTAATGTTATAAAATATATTTTTTGAAAAAGGACAACATGAAGACCGTGCGACAACCCGTCGCGTCAGACAAAGCTATGGGAATCGAACCCACAACCAAAGTGCGATTGGGATTTATCGCCTACCACTGGACTACGTGAAGTCCCTGGTTAGTGTGATTATTATTTTTAGTTAAATGATTTTATTGATCAATAATAATTTGATTTGGGATCTTGTGTCTTATCAAATGAATACCCTTAGTATAGGAAAATGATTTGGTGATTAAGTGATAAATGTTATTTTGGAAGTTGTTCATTGGGTTGTGAACACTATATGCCCATGGAAAATATAATATTATGGGATTTAATTTGAGGAGTAATGGTGGATTTTTATCTATGTTTTTTATTATGGATTTATAGAGATTTGGGTTATTCATGGAAATGATTAGGTTAATTACTTTTAATTATTTGACTTTAAGAGTAATTAATGTAATTTGGAGATACAATTTAACATGGAAGACTACATTCTTATAAGTTTTGGGTTTCAATATTAGTTTGGATTATATTGAAGTATTTTAAGGACAATTGATTATTGAAAGGTATTTATTTAACTTAGGGGTATAGATGGTTTAATATTAGAACTTAAGATTAGTGTTTTTTTCTCTCTAATGGAATATCCATTTGGGGGATCATCAAATATTATACTAACCATTTTGGTTTTGATTAATCTCTAAAGACAAGGTAAATATATAGTTTATCCTATGTGGATCATGTATTTCGATAGATGTTTATTCTAGCTCTTCCATTGTGACCAAGTCTTCTTGAATACTCATTTTTCAAAAAAAATTAGTTAGTGGTAAAAAGTTATTAATGAATGAAACTCTAATTAAAAATTAAGTATATCTCTTTATGTTCTTAGTTAATATCATAAATGAATTCCTCATCCTTATGAAATGAAACTTAAAACAAAAAATGTTTTCCGTTTACTTTTCCTACTGGGAGACTAATGACCGTTTGTCCCAAACCAAGTTTGTGATTTTCTTATTGTTAACATTTTCCTGATCATGTTTTTTATCCCTCTCCATCAGAACATAACACTTAGTTTATCGTCCATATCCATGTTTTCCTACCTGGAATCCTAGTATGGGTTATCTTGGGTGACCTTTATACCTCTCTTCCTTTCTTTTAAAGTGATAGTTTTATTGACTCTTTTTCTGATGTGGGACTTTCCATTATATTATCAAGACCAATTTTTAAAAAAATTGAAAGGACGCAATTTATTGAATGAGGGGAGAATGTAATACCCAAATATTCCACGGTACATTTCCCTTTGAATAATGCAATGGCGTGCATTGTACGCAACTTTGAGATTCTAACACACCACGACCAATTAAACTAGCCATTATGAATAGTAATACCTACTTTTTGAAAGATTATAAATTCTATCTCTCAAAATGGACTTCATTTTTGGATTTGAAATATCTAAATTATCCTAGGGTGAAATTTTGTTACTTTTCGGATAACTTTCATATTTTGATGAATAGTGAAAATTACTAGATCTTAATTAAAAAAACTTTTTTAATCGAAATAATTAATATTGATAAATTATGAATTTGAGTGGTTTTAAAGTATATTTAGAATATATTTTTACCATTTAATTCAATTTTTTCATTGGACATAATTTCACAATTAAACCAGACATAAACAAATGCCAATCTTTTGATAGTTATTATCTCTTAAAAACACGCTTTTTTGTTTTGATAGTGGGAATTAATTTTAAATTAATTTCTGCCACTTAGGTGATTGGAATTTGGAAAAATGGATTCCATATTTTTAATCAGGATGTTTAAATTGTGTAAATAGGTAACTTTTATTTTTAGACATTTTGAATAATTAGTTCGCTAAATATTTTATTTACCATGGTTAAAGGGTAAATCCGGTAAATAAGGGTTAAACAATAATATTTTAATAACACAAAATTACCCAAAAACGTGTCCTAACCTTATTGGTTGATACATTTCCGACCATTTTCATCTTTGGGTAGATTTTGGGACCCCATGGTGCCACTTGTAAGTGATAAGGACACTTTATTTTAATTAAGTTAAAATGAATACAAAAATGACAGAAGCATATATCTTTTAGAAAGAAACTTTTTACATAGGGTTATATATTTTGGATTTTCTACTATAAATATTAATTAGAAAGATAAAAATATTTCCTACATAATGGGATTTTATTTATAAATTTTAGACATTATAAAATTTAATTTATTTATGAAACAATGGTGATGTAGTAATTACCATAATAGTGAAATATTAAAATGATTGATATTGTAGATACCCAAATAAATATAATTTGAGACTTTTTATGAATTAAAATAATTTTATAGGTTAATATGACATATTATGATTTATTTAATTGACCTTTTTCAGAGTAATAATTCTGATATGAGTTTCACAAAAATTAATTATTGAATAGTGTCAAATTTGACATAAAAGAGTTTTTAAAACAAATATTATATTATTAATTGATATTAAATTCCTAAAAATCTAAGGTTCTGTCAAGAGACTTATATCATGATAGGTGTATTATTAATGGACAACTTTGGGATCTCTCAGATGTATGTAGGAAGTTTATTAACCATATAATATAAAAATACAAAGAGACATTGTAAAAGTGAAACTAATTAACTAAGAGTTAATACTTAAAGATAAGGTTAATATAATGACAAAAACCTGTCTAAATTCTATTGGTTGAGTGTTTTTCGACCTATAACCACCTTAACCTTTAAATAATCCACTTTTTAGCCATTAGAAACCTAATATGAATTTATTATAAAATAATAGTTTTAGCTTTTCCAAAGGTGCCCCTCACACCTCTTATAAAAGGGCACTCCTCCTTCCCATTACTTCACACCTTAAAAGCCTTTTGGATTGGCCAAAACCTACCCAAATACTCTATAAACATACCTCAATACATCCTAGAGGCCTTAGTTTTATCAGAAAGACAACTTAAGGAGCCCTTTTGATCAAATCAAAAGGAAGAACCCGAAGAAGAGGTAATGTTTTTACCACCCTTTTTCAAATTCTTTTCTTCTTAAACTTCTTCATTCTTTGTTATTCCCATTATAAATTAATTGATCCAGTATCTCCTATATAATGTATTATTATTATAAATATAGTACAACCATATTCAGTATTCTATCCATCCTTTGAATGACATGTCACCATACGTACGTACGTACGGCTTACCTTCTCCACGTCGTGGTGTAATTGTCATTCAATAAATTATTATTTTGATGGGTGTAATAATGATGTGTAATTCATTTAAATAATAAATATAACATGATAATTATTCTGTCTATATGATATACCATCCTATTATATATTATTTTAACATCAAAAGAATGATATTGTCGCTCGTGCGTACGTACAGACTACTGTCTCCACGAACGCGATGAGATTCATTCTCCATCGTATCCATTCAAGTATAATTATCATTTGATTATTTAAAAATATTTTTTAAGGACTTGATATCATTCTAGATATGAATAAGATACAACCTATCAATTACAAACATGTCTTACTTAACAAAACATATAAAAGAAAACGAGTAAGTTAACACCTGAAACAATGATAATACTAAGATATTATTAACAAATCAATGTTAAAAGATCATATATGATATCATATTAATGTAAATGATTCTTGGATAATTCAATAACAATTATTTCACCATTATACAAGAGGTTAACCTACCGTCGACTAAGGAAAAAGTACAAAGTAAGGGGTTTTTTATCTCACTTTTAATTCTGTGAGAATACCATTGTTCACCACTTATTTATTACATGTGGTCTGTGTACTGCCCATGTTTGTATTCATTGTGTAATATACATTAATTAATGTATATTTACATCATCATTGTATGATAATTCTTTCCTGGGTGTATGTTTTTTATGTTACCAAATCAATAAGGTAATTTGGAATTTCAATTTCCACTCATTCGGCTTTACGCATACTTCATTGATTATTTTACTCCAAGATTATGTGTAGAATCACTATTAATTTGATTATTTCATAAATTCCACTCCCCTTTCAGTGGATATAATTTTGATACACATAATCACTCCATTGATAAATTCTCAAGTCATCGGTATGAACTTGATAAGAGTAATTTTTACCCAATCTCGATTTTTTGGGATAAACATCCAATTCATTGGTGTTGTTTTTACAAGAATATGTGTGAATGTCCTTTGATTTTTTTACACTGAATATCCAATCATATTTAGTGTATTTATATTTGTCACACATAATTATGTCATTGATTTATCCTTAACCTATGGATACGACCTTTATGAGAGATTCCATCTTAATTTACATTCCATTGAGACTTCTTTGTTGTTATACACCAAATCACTTTTATGTGGTGTACTTTGACATAATATATCATGAATCCCTTTATTCTCATGATATTACAAATATTTGAGTACCTAAATTATTTTTATTCAAGTGTCTCTCTTTTTGTTAGAAACTGTAACTAAAATACTATTTTTAAATGTTTTAAAGACTCATTCTTCTAAATCTTTCTCATTAATGTCCATGTTTTAAAAATGGTTTTAAGGATTTATTTATATGGAAATTAAAGTTTTAAAATCAAAATTCCTTTTAGAAGTTTCAAAGTGGTATGGGACACTTTGATTCTAAAATCTATTTTAAATGGATTCTTGACAAATAGTGTGACTTTTAAATGATTTCAAGAAAAATGGGATATTTCACTCTAATTGTTTTGATGATTATTTCCATCTATGTCAATATCCTTCATCATTCTCTATTGAGGTTAATATGATACAATACAATCTTTCATATTGTATCGAATGAGTTATTTTTGACTGTGGATGTGCTATTTTTATACCATTCATGGTTTGTGGATAAAGTATTGACATTTCATATGCTAGTTTTAATACGAATGTTTATGTTATGTTTAAAACTTTTCATATGAGGAATGCATTGGACTTAGTAAGTGACGGGTGGAGCCCTCTATAGCTCCTCGATGCATCGGTAGGTCTCATGAGACAAACTAGTGTCTTGGAACAAGGCCTTTGCAAAATATTATTTGTAGTCTTGGCACGAGGCCTTGGCTATGTGGTTATGATAGTCTGGCATTATGCATTCCATCATTATGAAAATGGTTATTGATATTGTATGTGATTGTTCGACTAGTAGAATATCCATGTGAATATGTAAATGGAATTATTTCATTTTATCTTTTCCATATTATGCTGAAGTTCAAGTTTAAAAGGCTTTTGTTTTAGTTATAAATTGCTTTAAGTGTTTATGCTTATCTACGAAATCTTCTGCTATATTGTTATCCTTACCGAGCATCTGAGCTCACCCCTTTCAATGTTTTATCTTTTCCCAGGATGTGAAGAAGTAATTTATGAATGACCTGCAGGGATAGTATGAGGGGATATGAAGACAAGATGTTTTAGTAGTTTTTTTACCTTATGATGTAATGTAATACTTATGAATATATCTAGTGTTTCCAAGACTGCTAAACTAATTGTTCTTTAGAGACTTGATCCTTTGTGATCATGCCAATGTTATGTAATAATGCACCAACTCTGGGTATCTAGGGTCGGTGAGTTACAGGAAGTAACAAAGAAGAAGATATTACTAACACTGTGGTGTTAAATCTTCACTCGTGGATGTCTTTGGTAAGAAACATTTGAGATCCATATAATGAAAAATTGATAAAAGAAATGTGTATGGATTATAGTAGAATAAAGTTTTAAATAATATGGATATAAATGAAATCATTATATGTTCATTGAAAAGTGTAAAATGAGTTCCATTTTTTTAGAAAAACATGTTGGCATTTCCCCAAATATAATTTCAAAAAATTTACGCATTTAATTTTCAAATTTCATGTTTATCATAAATAAAAAATCATAGATAAGTTTTTATATCACTTATCTTATCATACAATAAAGTTTTAAGATTTATTATCAATAAAATATCCATTAATGTGATTTCTATGATTATTATTTAATATATAATTTCATGACATTCATTTTTATCCATAAAATCATACCACACCCTAATTCATTTAATAGTTATCTTTTTTAAATATTATAAAAACCTTTATTTTTAATTATTCTATGATAAATAAATAATTATATTTTATTCATATGTTATTGTCTCCTTAACATTTCTATATATTTAATTGTATTCACAATTATTATCTTTAATATAATATATTTTTTATCTTTATTTGGTTATAAAAATAGTTGATAAATATTTATATATTTATCTTCAAATAAAAATTATTTTTTATTTATTGAATAATTTTTAAATGTTATTTTTTTATATAGGACATGTTTTTTTATATAACATTTTATCCTCATGTTTTACATATAATCAATTTCAAATGAATTTTTATTTTTTATTAATTTTATTAGTTATTTTTTATTTCATCCATATTTTTATATTTTTATTTTTAAATGGATAGAATTACTATATTATGAATTAGATTATTTTTTTGGATTTTTAGAGATATATTTGGGGTGAAATTCAATGAAAACAGGTCTAAAGTGGATTAATTCGAGTGCATTATATCTATTCATGATTAAAACATGTGGATACCTATATGTGTATGAATATAATGGAAAAAGACATGGTAGTTTCAAAATTAATCATGTGGGTTGGGGTATACATAAAAAAATGTGAGTTTTTTTGTTATTGCCTAAAAATAGTATGGATGAGAACTCGCATGGTTTAGAACTGGCCTACATAAGAATAAGACAACGAGGATTGGGATTATGAAATTTTTTTAATGTAATTTCTCTTGTAAACTTATAACTGATCTCCTTCTGATTGAATAAATTTTAATATAATATCAACACTATAGGAATAAAGATCATGTCATACAAAATGTGTGCTCATTTAAGATTAAATTTTTCATGGATGATTAACTTAAAGAGACTCATTTAATAGTAATATTCTACCTTGTGGCATGAGATACTATATACATGAGAATGGTGACTGAGTTCCATGAAATAATAAACCATAGTGTTAGTTTTTCTATATAGTTTTGAAAAAATATATTGAATATTCTGATACTCTAGAATCATGTGATTGTACTTCGTCAATAAAAGAGTTGATGATCCAATGCTATGAAATGATATTGGAAGCTTGTGTAATGGCTGGTTGTTGAAGATAATACTTGAAACAAATAATAAAATGGTTTTCAGATGAATTGGTGATTTATACCATGATTGTAACATCCCCGGTAAATAAAGAATATGACATTTTCATATTTATTAATATTTGTGAATAAAATTTTAATATTAATTTAAATCTTATTCTATGTTCAATGGTGTACCCAATACGCAACAACGAGTTTCTTTGAAATCTTACATTGCACACTAATAATATAATAATATTATTTTAAATGGCAGTTAATTCCTTGCCGTTGTAATTGCGGGAATGAACAGAACTAACTGAAAAATGATTAAATATGTTTGCTAAACAATTTAACAATTATCCAATAAATGACAGAAGCTTAAAATGCAAATGAATCTAATTTTAAGAATAAATACACTAATATTCTTTAAAAGGTTGATTAGACGCCTTTTGATGGAGAACCCTTTTTAAAACTACTTTTTTTTAATTTTATATGTTATATTTTACAAAATAAAATCCTTCTTTACAATCGGGACATCAAAATTTACTTTGTGTAAATTTTTGTTATTTTTCTGATAAAGTTCATTTTTTAATGAATAGTAAAAAATGTTGTATTTTAATTCAAACCCTCATTTTAATATAATATATTTATATGGTTATATTATATTTTAAATTGGTTTTAAATTTTAATTAGAATATATTTTTACCATTTAATCCAATGGTGGTCATTGGAATTAATTTCACTTTAAAATTGCACATAAACAAGTGTCAATCTTTGGATAGATATTGTTTCTTCAAAACATGCTATTTGTTTTGACAGCGGGAATTAATTATAAAATTAATTAATGCAAATACTATGTTTTGAATTTGGTAAAATGGACATCATTTTTTAATTTTGAATATCAAATTTACTTTGGATAAATTTTTGGAATTTTTCTGACAAATGTACATTTTTAATGAATAGTGAAAAATACTACATTTTAGTTCAAAACTACTTTTTTATATAATTTAATTATATAGTTAGATTTTCCTTTTAATTGGTTTTAAAGTGTAATTGAATTATGTTTTTATCACTTAATACAATTTTGTTCATTTTAGGTAATTTCACTTTTCAATTGGATGTAAAAACAAGTCAATCTTTTGATAAATTTTACTTCTAAAAAACCCGTCATTAGTTGTGACAATGGGAATGATTTTTAAATTAATTATTTCAATTTCAGTGTTCAGAATTTGGTAAAATTGATTCCATATTTGGAATCAGATTTTCCACATTATGTAATTAAGAATCTTTTATTTTTGTACATTATGAATAGTAACGACGGTAATTATCTTTAATTATCGTGATTAATCAGTAATCGGGTAGTTAAGGGTAATAAAATAATATCATAATAATATAAAATGACCCCGACATGTGTCTAAATCCTATTTCTTGAGTCATCTCTGACCATAGTATGATTTTTACCAAACTTGAGGGCCCATGGAGTCACATGGGTGTAATAGTGACATTTATGACATTATTTTTTAAAAAGAAGAGAAATATAACAACGATTTGTATATACTAAGTAAAAAAATTTTAATTTCGTTTAAAAAATGATCTCTAATAATATAAAAAGTCATTGGAAAGCTAAAAATATTTCCTACATCATGGTATTTTTTTTATAATTTTTAGACATTAAATAAATAAATTTTTTTATGACACCATGATGATGCAGTGATTACCTCATTAATGAACAATTTAAATAAAATGAAAAGATAAGGTAAAATATAAGACTTAAGCTTGTAGAAAACCTATTGTATGGGTTGATTTATAACCCTTATCACCTTATCCTCCAAATATATCATTTTGGGACCTTTAAAATCCGAAAATCACTTTATAATAAAGTAACATTTCAAGACTTTCCAAAAGTGACCCTCCTCCCTCTTATAAAAGGCCCCAACCTATACCCACTTACCCTCACCTATCAAGACTGTGGCTCATCCAAACTCAGCTCATATTATCTCTCCACATCCCTCTCTCACCCCCAGAAGCATCACTTTGGGAAGAAGTCTTTCCAAGGAATCCTTTGGCTCAAATAAAAAAGAGTCACCCAATTTAGAGGTAATGTATTCTCTAGAGTTTCTTTATTTTAATTTCCTTCTTAACTCGCCACTATCTTCTTATTATTTGATCCCATAACAACACCAGTATCCTCAATATACTAGGATGTATTTATGATAAGGATTCTACCTTCACTTACACACACCTTTGTCTAATGGTCAAGGAACATAATGTTTATGTGGGTGGCGAATTACTGCCTCACGAAACGATGATTGTTCAATATTCTTTTAACACCATTCATGGTGGCTATTATGATGGAAATATATTTATATATGATATATATTATATTTATGTCCTCTATATTCTTCTGTATTTTATATTTAAAACATACCTTTATACTTTGCATGTTGTGCAAATGTGATAATTTCATTTGAGAAAGTGTGGACAACTGCCCCCTCAAGTGATGTGACTCGTTCATGCCAAACATGGAATTTATAAAAAACTGTAATTAATGAACTTATTTTACCTATATAACATATATATTATACTCTAATTATAATATATCTATGTCTAATTTTGTTTTAAAGTCCATTAATATGACAAAAAATGAAAGTAGTGTTCCTGCGTACGTACGGCTTACCGTCTCCATGAATGGTACATTTCATTTCTTATATACAAAATTATGGAACATTATTAAATAAATATATACTGGATATATATTATATTTAAATCATGAACACCATTCTTGAGATGATTTACTTATAACTACATGGACAATTCTTTTCAAATAAGTTTATTGTTGACTCATGTATCGAACATCGATAAAACGCATGATATGAACTCATATAATTAGACAATTATTATAACATGATAATATGTGATATTAATTGAATAATAAAATTTAAATTAAGTACTTAATAAATTATAAATTTACCAATGTTTATTATTAAGGAATATAAAGAAACGAACAAGACAAGTCAGACTTGAGGTAAGGGGATTTCTTATCTCACTTTTAATTCCGTGAGATTTCAATTGTTCGCCACTTATTTGTTGCATGTGATGTATTGTGTACTAACGTTTCATATATATTATCATAATTATATTTCTATTCATCTTATTATGTGATTCATTTTGTTTTTATTATCTTTTTCTCATACGACTCGATTGATTACAACGAAGTAAGGGGTTTTTATCTCACTTTTTATTCCCCTGAGATTCATGCTACATTTTCCACTGTTTACTTTTTTGTGGTTTTTTTACATCCCATGATTTTATTATTTATGTAATATAATTTAATTTATGGGTATTTATATCTTCATTGTATGAACCTTCTTTCATGGGGTGTATATTTCAAAAGTTACCCAAATCGGTAAGGGAACCTTTCTCCATCCCCTTTTTAAAAGACTTCTTTTTGTTAGGTCTTTTAATTTCCATATTATTATGTTGAGATATGTTATTATATATCCTTATTGCTGTAAATTTTATGTCCAAGTGATGAGATACCCTTTTTATCTCTCATCAACTCATTTTCTGAATTTTAAAGTGACATCATTAGGCTGTCAAATTTCTATAATGGAACTTCTTAACCCAATTTCAATTCTTTAGGTTAAACCTCTACATCTTGATTATGTCGTGCTATGAATATGTGTGGATGAACTTTGATTGTATTACACTTAATATCCACATATATTTATTTTATTTATATTTTTCACACATAATTATGTAATTGATTTATCCTTAATCTAAGGATACCATCTTTGTACGGGACTTCGTCTCAATGTCCTTTCATTGAGGCATCTTTTGATTTATACATGACTTTATTTTATACGGTGTATAAAACCCTTTTTACTTTTAATTTCATTAAAAAGTAATATTTTTACATGAATCATTTTATTAGATGACAAAAGGAATGCTTTTGTCTTACATATGCGGTGACAATGACTTCTCCGCCGCCGTGACCATTATTTGAGTTTCATCTTCCTCTATAAGCCATAACATTTTTAAATTAAAAATAAATATGTGTTTTACTTTTATATTATTTTCATATTGAAAATGGTTCTGAAAATTATTTGATTATATAAATGTGTTGTATTGATATCTTGTGACAGAAATGTGGAAATGTTATGTTTCCATTATGGATGTTTTATGTGATACGATTACATTATGGTTCTTGCGAATTGTTTATGAAGTCGGGTGGTTTCATGATAAAATAAGGGTGGGTCAGCTCGAGATAGCTCTCCAATGCATTGGGTAATTTGAAGGAGTTAAGCGCTAAGGTTTCTCCAAATATATTTAGGGAATATACTATGATGGGTATTCCAAACGTAACCACGAGGGTTACTCCCTACGTAAGAATGTTATGAATGCCTCAAGTTACCTTTATGTATTATGATTTCTTTGAGTTATTCATAAATCTTATTATTTCATGATGAATGTAAAAGTGATTATGTTTTATGAGTAAAGTATTATTTCATTGATTCTTATGTATGCATGGACTAATTTCTTCTTTCCGTATTTTTATTTCCCTTACTGAGCTTTTTATGCTCATTCCATGTTTTTGAAATGTTTTTCACCAGACATAAAGTGGAGTAGGGCCAAGGATGGGATCAAGGAAATTTCATGCTATCTAAAACATGGAACCATAAATGAATCTTTTGTTCAAGAGTTTTTATTTTGTGAAAAAATGGAAATTGAGTAGATGTGTCTACTTTGTAATCATTGAGATGTAATAGTTATGTCTTAATTCTCTAAAACTATAAACCTAAAAAGATCCTCAATATGTATTCTTGAAATAACTCATGATTAAGTAATGTTTAAGGCCATGGCCTTATAGTTTGTATAAGAGGGAGGTTTAGATAACTTTATAGGTTTGGGTATTCTTTAAGCTTAAGTGACATTACCATAATGGTTAGGATTTCTGAAAGAGTCATAGTTTTTTATATAGATAAAGTAAATGAGTTTAAGATAATATGAATAATTATATCTTAGTATTTACCCTCCTCATAAGATATTATATGATGATTTTACTAATATACTCACACTGACCTTTTTGGTTTTAGTAAATGGCTTGATCTAGCAGGCACCAAAGTAACAGTGGATGTGAAGAAAACTGTGACAGTTTTCTGAATGAGAAACTGAATGATATGGTAGATGCAATGAGAAATCTTGTGGTTATTTTCAAACAACTATTTGGAGTCGTGATTGACCACCTGAACATTATTGATTTTTATAATGCATCATATATGCAAGAAACAAATCCCTATATATGCTTAGGTAATAATCATAATGGTTGGAATGTTAAAAAACCTATCTGTCAAAGATGAGGAAAGAAACACCTAGGAAAATGTTTCAAAGGGACAGAAAGATGCTATAGATGTTGAAATGAAGGTCATAAAGCAAGAACCTTCCACAGAAAAAGGAAGCATCTAGTTGAATCTAGGAAAGGTAAAGAAGTCCTTTCCGAGGGATCAATTGAATGTTTTAAATGTGGTGTGCATGGTCATTATGAAAATACATGTCCTACAAAGAACATTTGGGAATGGGATCAACAGAATCATACAACTACTCGTTTACCAATACCTAAAGCCATTCCAATTAAGGATGAATAAACTGACAATGACCAATGAAAGGTATGGATTATTTCGTAACATATGTTTTCCTATTATTGAATCTTAGTATATGATTCAGGATTTTGTTTTTAGGAAAGAAGTATTTCTGAATAAGTTGGAAAGTAATGGTTAATGGATCATGAAAAATGTTGAATGAGTAAGAAGTCAACATATAAGGGATTCAAGAGTTTTGGTAGATTTTAGGATGGTGAAATTCTTAAAAGTGTTAAGGCTCTTTTGATGATGGGATTAAATTAGAAGACTTTTTATAGTATGTGTAACCCTGATGTTTGATATATGAAAATTTTATTCAAGGAATAATTATCTTTTCTTTTGTGGATATAGTTATAAAGAGCCATTTTGGTTTGTATGATCCTTGAATTTGAGGCTATTACCAGTTAATACATTTTGGGATGCAAAAAAAAGTTATTAGATAACCTTTGTGGTTAAAATATGTTATGGTTATTTTGGGTGAATTTATCTCTTTTTGGGAATGTTATAAAATTATATATTTTTTTGAAAAGGGAGAACACGCAAACCGTGTGACAACCCGTCGCGTTGGACGAAGCATCAGGAATCGAACCCACAACCAAAGTGCGATTGGTATTTATCGCCTACCACTGGACTACGTGAAGTACCTAGTTATTATGACTAATTATTTTTAGTTAGATGATCTTATGAATCGGGAATAATTTGACTTTGGGAAATGATTAACCTATCATGGAGGATATGTGATTAGGTTAATTACTTTTCAGTATGAGACTTTAAGAGTAACTGATGTTATTTAGTAATAAATGTTAATATTTACCTTGGAAGACTATGTGATTAAATTCTTCATAGATTTGGGTTTCAATCTTATTTTGGATTACTTAGAAGAATTTTATGGATAACTGTTTATTTAATGGTCTTTTTTGAACCTTGGGTTATTTTTGTTGAATTTTTCAGATTGAGAGTAGTATTTCTTTTTGTAAAGGATTATCATTTTGGGCATTATCTGATCTTGTACTAACAATTTTTCTTTTGGTTAAGGTCTAAAGACATGGGAAATATATAGTTCATCTTTTGTGGATTAGGTGATTCTCAAGAAGTTGATTATAGCACTCTTAATGTGAACAAGTCATCCTAAATACTCATCTTTTGGAGAAAATATGAGTTTGTGTAAGAAATATAGTAAGAGATGAAAGTCTACATGACATGTAAGTATGTCCCCTTATGATTTAGTTAATCTCAAAAATAAATTCCTCAATGAAAAGTAACTTAAAACAAAAACATTGTCTGTTAACTTTTCCTACTGGGGAACCAAATACCATTTAACCCATCACAAGTTTGTGATTTTCTGGTTGTTAACTTTCTCCTAAACTTGTTTTCTATCACACTCCATCAGAAATTGAGCCCTTTTTTCTCTCTTCCATATCCATGTTTTCAGGGAATCCTAGTATCTGTTGTCTCGGGAGACCTTTGTACTTATTATTTCTTTCTTTTAAAGTGATAGTTTAATTTACTCTTTTTTTGATGTGGGGCTTTCAACGAAGTTTTTGAGCCCAATTTTAAAATTGTGAGGACATAATTCTCAAAAGGGGGGAAGGATGTAACATACCAGGTAAATATAGAATATGAAAATTTCATATTTATTAATATTTGTGAATAAAATTTTAATATTACTTTAATGGGAATGCAATGTTCAATGGCGTACCCAATACGCTACAATGATTTTCTTTGAAATCTTACGTTGCACATTAATAATATAATAATATTATTTTAAATGATAGCTAACGCCTAGCCATTGTAATGGAAGGAATGAACAGAAATAACTAAAAATGATTATATATGTTTGTTAAATATTTAAAAAATTACCCAATAAATGATAGAGGCATAAAATGAAAATGAATCCAATTTTAAGAATAAGTATTCGAAAATTCTTTAAAAGGTCGACTAACCGCCTTTTGATGGAGAACCCTTATCAAAACTAATTTTTTTCAATTTTATATGTTATATTTGACAAAATAAAATCCTTCTTTAGAATCAGGACATCAAAATTTACTTTTTGTAAATTTTTGTTATTTTTCCGATAAAGTTCATTTTTTAATGAATAGTGAAAAATGTAGTATTTTAATTCAAAACCTCATTTTAATATAATTTATTTATATGGTTATATTATATTTTAAATAGGTTTTAATGTTGAATTAGAATATATTTTTACCATTTAATCCAATGGTGTTCCTTGGAATTAATTTCACTTTGAAATTAGACATAAACATCTGTCAATCTTTTGGTAGATATTGTTTCTAAAAAACACACTATTTGTTTTGACAACGAGAATTAATTATAAAATTAACTAATAAAAATTCTATGTTTTGAATTTTGTAAAATGGAAATCATTTTTGAATTTGGAATATAAAATTTACTTTGGATAAATTTTTGGTATTTTTCTGACAAATGTTCATTTTTAATGAATAGTGAAAAATACTGCATTTTACTTCAAAACTGATTTTTCATCTAATTTAATTATATTGATATATTTTCATTTTAATTGGTTTTAAAGTGTAACTTAATTATGTTTTTATCACTTAATACAATTTTTTTCATTGGAAGTAATTTCACCTTTCAATTGGATGTAAAAACAAGTCAATCATTTGATAAATTTTACTTCTTAAAAACCTGTCTTTGTTTGTGACAACATGAATTATTTTTAAAATAATTATTTCAATTTTGGTGTTCAGAATTGTGTAAAATGGATTCCATATTTTGAATCATAATTTAAAAATTATGTAATTAAGAATCTTTTGTTTTTGGACATTATGAATAGTAACGACGGTAATTATCTTTAATTATCGCGATTAATCAGTAATCGGGTAGTTAAGGGTAATAAAATAATATCATAATAATATAAAATGACCCCAATATGTGTCAAAATCCTATTTTTGGAGTCATGTAAGACCATGGGATTCTTTTTATAGAACTTCAGGGTCCATGGAGTCATATGGGTTCAATAGTGACATTTATGACATTATTTTTTAAAAAGAAGAGAAATATTACAGAGGTTTGTATATCCTAAGTAAAATAATTTTAATTTTGTTTAAAAAAATGATCTCTTAGACTATAAAAAATCATTGTAAATCTAAAAATTTTTCCTACATCATGGTATTTTTTTTAATTTTTAGACATTAAATAAATAAATTTAATTATATCACCTTGATGATGCAGTGATTACCTCATTAATGAACGATTTAAATAAAATGAAAAAATAAGGTAAAATATAAGACTTAAACTTGTCTAAAACGTAGTTTATGGGTGTATTTAGAACCATTATCACCTTATCCTCAAAATATATCATTGTGGGTCATTTAAAATCTGAAAATCACTTTATAATAAAGTAATATTTCAAGACTTTCGAAAAGTGACCCTCCCCCATCTTATAAAAGACCCCGACATCTACCCAATTACCCACACCTATAAAGCCCTTGTATCATCCAAACTCTGCTCATATTATCTCTCCACATCCCTCTATCACTCCTAGAATCCTCACTATGGGCAGAAGTCTTTCCAAGGAAGCCTTTGGATCAAATCATAAAGAGTTACCTGATTTAGAGGTAATGTCTTCTCTCGAGTTTCTTTATTTTATTTTCCTTCTTAACTAACCACTATCTTCTTCTTATTTGATCCCATAATAACAAAAGTATCCTCAATATACTATTATTTTGTTATGATAATGATTCTACCTACACTTACACTCACCTCTGTATAATGGTTAAAGAACACACTGTTTCTGTGGGTGGTGAATTACTGCCTCACGAAACGATGATTGTTCAATCTTATTTTAACACCATTTATAGTGGACATTATGATTTAACTATATTTATATATGATATATATTATATTTATGTCCTCTCTATGCTTATTTATTTTATATTTAAAACAGACGTTTATACTTTGCATGTTGTGCAAATGCGATAAATTCTAATGAGGAAGTGTGGACAACCACCCCCTCATATGATGTGACTCGTTCATGCCAAACATGGAATTTATAAAGAATGTAATTAATGAAGTTACATCACCTATATAAAATATATATTATACAGGAATTATATTATGTCTATGTCTAATTTAGTTTTAACGTCCATTAATATGACAAAAAAATGAAAGTAGCGTTCATGCGTACGTACGGCTTACCATCTCCATGAACGGTAAATTTCATTTCTTATCTCCCAAAATCATGGAATATTTTTAAATACATATATAATGATTATATATTATACTTAAATCATTGACACCATTCTGAAGATGATGTACTTATAACTACGTGGACAATTCTCTTTAAACAAGTTCATTGTTGACCCATGTACCGAACATCGACAAAACATATGATATGAACTCACATAATTAACTAATTATTTTAACATGATAATATGTGATATGAATTTAATAATAAACTTTAAAGGAATTCCTTAAGAAATTATAAATTGACCAAAGTTTATTATTTAGGAATATAAAGAAATGAACAAGACAAGTTGGACTTGAGGTAAGGGGATTTCTAATCTCACTTTTAATTCGGTAAGATTTCCATTGTTCGCCACTTATTTATTTCATGTGGTGTATTTTGTACTGCAATTTAATATATATTATCATGATTATATTTATATTCATGGTATTATGTGATTTATTTTGTGTTTATTATCTTTTGGTCACACGACTCGATTGATTACAATGAGGTAAGAGGTTTTTATCTCACTTTTTATTCCCGTGAGATTCATGCTACATTTTCCACAAATTAATTTTGTGTGGTGTATTTACTACCCATTATTGTATTCTTTGTGTAAAATAATTTAATTTATGGGTGATTACATCTTCATTTTATGACCCTTCTTTCATGGGGTGTACATTTCAAATGTTACCCAAATCGGTAAGGGAACCTTTGACCCTCCTGTTTTTAAAAGACTTCTTTTGATAGAACTTTTAATTTACATATTCTTATGTTGAGATATGTTATTATATGTCCTTATTGCTGTAAATTTTATTTTCAAGTGATGAGATACCATTTTTATCTCTCATCAACTCATTTTCTGAATTTTAATGTGACACTGTTAGGCTGTCGAATTTTTGTAAGGAAACTTATTAACCCAATTTCAATTATTTGGGTTAAACCTATGCTTCTTGATTATGTCATGATGTGAATATGTGTGGATGACCTCTGATTGTTTTACACTTAATATCCACTTAGATTGAGTGTATTTATATTTTTCACACATAATAATGTAATTTATTTATCCTTAATCTAAGGATACCGTCTTTGTACAGGACTTCGTCTCAATCTCTTTTCATTGAGGCATCTTTTGATTTCTACATGACTTTATTTTTTACGGTGTATAAAACCCTTTTGAATTTTAATTTCATTCAAAAGGAATCTTTTTACATGAAGCATTTTACTAAACAAAAAAACGAATGCTTTTGTCTTACATATGTGGCGACAATGACTTCTCCACCGCCATGACCATTATTTGAGTTTCAGCTTCCTCTACAAGACATAACTTTTTTAAATGAAAAATAAATACTGTGTTTTACTTTTCTTTTATTTTGGAATTGAAAATGGTTCTGATAATGTTTTGATTATATCAATGTGTCGTATTGATATCTTGTGATTTAAATGTTGAAATTTTATGTTTCCTTTATGCATGTTTTATATGATATGATTATGTTATGGTTCTTGGGAATTGTTTGTGAAGTCAGGTGGTTCCATGATAAAATAAGGCAGGTGAGCCCGAGATAGCTCTCCAACGCATTGGGTAATGTGATGGAGTTAAATGCTAAGGTTTATCCAATGCAATTTAGGGAATATAATATGATGGGTATTCCAAATGTAACCATGAGGGTTACTCCCTACGTAAGAATGTTATGAATGCCTCAAGTTACCTTTATGTCTTATGATTTCTATGAGTTATTAATAAATAATATGATTTCATAAGGTATGTTAAATTTATTATGTTTTATGAGTAAAGTATGATTTCATTGATTCTTATGTATACATGGACGTATGTTTTCTTTCCATATTTTTATTTCCCTTACTGATCTTTTTATGCTCATCCCATGTTTTTGAAATGTTTTTCACAGGACATAAAGTGGAATAAGATCACAGATGGGATCAAGGAAATGTAATTCTGTTTAAAACATGGAACTAGACATGACTCTTTTGTTCAAGAGTTTTTATTTTGTGAAAAAATGGAAACTGAGTAGATGTGTCTACTTTGTAATCATTTAGATGTAATAGTTATGTTATAATTATCTAAAACTCTTAATCTAAAAAGATCCTCAATATGTATTCTTGAAATAACTCAAGATTAAGTAATGTTTAAGGCCGGGGCCTTATAACAATTTTTGGGATTTTAAGACAATGAAATATGAAAATGTTTATATATTCACTATAATTTTTATGTCTACCTCAAATATGAATTAACTGGCCTCTTATTTTAAAATATATAATATATTTTTTTTTCATAAGAAAATCACATTATTTATTTATTCCTTGATAAAATAAACTCAAATAATATCATACTAATCAATATAAATCAATATAATTAATATAAATATTCATTTATAAAATATATAATATTTATATAATTTGTTAAGTAGACTGTGAATCAAGTTAATAAATGGAATTTAAACATTTAAGTAAAAAATATTTTATCGCATTAAGTAAAGATAAAAATTTAAAAGTTGTAGTGAGTATTTAATAAATATTTTAACTTATATTATGAAATAAGATAATCATATATTTATTTTAAAACAAATATTTTTGATTAAATATAAATTTATAATACGAATATATGTAAAACATAAAATAGAAATATTATAAAAAATACTCGATTTTTAAAAAAATTCGAATAAATGATAATTATTTGACTTATAAACATTTTGTATTTCATTTTAAACTCTAATAAAATTTATATTATATTTTATTTATATAGCTAATTATATTAACTAAATATAAAATACTCTTTGATTAGAATTGTCGATTTAATACAATTTAATATTTTGGATTTCTATATATTTATGGTTTATAAAACCGTAAGAACTTGATTAAAACAAAAAAAAGTAATTTCTTAATTTCAATGATGTATAAATATATAATTTGAGTTTAATTGGACATATCAATGTAGATATATGATATGTTCATTATATAAATTCAAAAAATTTGAATATTTATTGATCTATATTAAATTCCATGGTTGGTCACACTAGTAATTGAATTTTTCCTTGAAATATAAATGTGAGTTTAATATGTTTGTTGTGGTTTTTCTCATTAGTTAAATTTAATTTTATACTTTTAGTGGTGGACTAGTTATCCATAAACATAAATTTATTCAGATCCTTAGCATTATGAAATGATTCATATTGCATGTTTTTTAGAACATAAAAATGAAAATCTAGTCTCAAACACCAGAAACCCAATACATGACCTAAAAATTATTTACCTTTTAAAATACAAGAATTTAACATTATAAATAGACATAAATCATGTTTAAATTTAATGTATAACATTTATATCTGATAACAAAATGATATAATCCCAATTAATTCTCTCTGAATTAATTCTTTAATACCCATAATAACTCCCAATTTTTTTTGTCAAAACAGAACTTCATGAAGTTATTATTCGCTAATTAATTATATAGACCAAAAAATTAATAACTTCTAAAATCCAATGCTTTCAATAAAAAATAATTAAAAACATCCAGTTTATTTTATAAATAAATATTAAAATCATTTTAATAATGTAATTTAATTAAAAAAATAAACTTCATCAAATAAACTGAAAAATAGATTCTAAAATCCTCCCCACCATAGGTCTTTTGATCCTTGAAAATTCACCGGGTGGTTTCCCCATTGAAAATATATTACCAATAAAACTAAATTTGACATTATCTATCTCAAATATCCTCTATTATTAGTTAATATTATAATTAAAATATAAAAAATGGGATAATAAATTCATTGAGAATATTTTTCTCCTGATTCTAAAATTTAACCTGGGTTTTCTGAAGGAGACACATTTTGATCTAGCTCAGCTAATTACTAATTTGAACAAGAGACTCATTAGGAAAGTATTTATTTAATTTATAAATAAGAAATAAATTATGAAATACTATATAATGTTGTGGAAATTCTAACTAAAAACCACTTAACCAACAACTCAATGTTCTCAAAGGGTCCAACAAAGTGTGATATCAAATTCATTAATTTTATCATCGATTATTTCCCCAACTTTTGAAACACACTCAATAACATGATATCCATGATATCAAA
Source organism: Viscum album (assembly GCA_963277665.1). Taxonomy (NCBI): domain Eukaryota; kingdom Viridiplantae; phylum Streptophyta; class Magnoliopsida; order Santalales; family Viscaceae; genus Viscum; species Viscum album. The sequence goes on along the minus strand of OY728132.1, from coordinate 1,262,889,884 downwards.
TTTCAAGGGTCATCATCTATGATAGAGTAAATAATTTTCCATATTCTAACATGAGACAATATACTTTTGAATTAATTTAACTCGATATATTATCTATGAAACCATGTGATAACAATAATTCATTTACATTTTTAGAGTAATATTTTATTTTCATAATAGTATTCATTACATAAATAAATGTGTTTCTAATTTTTAAAAGTAAAGAAACAATTACATTTAAAATTGGGAAATTTAGGAGAAAAAATAAAAATAAAACCAAAAGGTATAAAAAGTGGAAAAATTTGGTGAAGTCAACAAGGAAAGTAACAAGATGGCACAAAAGATGCACATAAGAAAATTTAAAAATCATGTATTGATACTGAAGGAGAAACAAAGGTACTATCATGGGGTGGAAAAAATATATTGCCATGGTGGGATCATAGTATAGGATGACATATAATGTGGCCTATAGATAAAATGAAACTCTGATGATGGATTTGGAATGCAGAACATGTTCTAAAAAACAAAATCATACTAGGATTAGGGTTTTCACATTGGAAAATAATTCATGAAAATCTACATAAAATCTAGTATTATAGGAAATTATTATAGTACTCTAAATAATGACTAAAATATCAGATAAAATGGTTGGATTCTATGGTAGAATCTTAGTGAAGTCATTCTATTCCCAATATTACCACACTATGGTGCATTAGAAGGATGGTGATATGTAATGTTTTTATACCCCATGGGTAAGAACCTATTTGAATTTAGAGGATTGAAAATTCCCTATACATACTTTTTAGTAAATTATTTTTATAAGAACATGGTACTGATGTGTATGTAATTTTTAGGGATAAAAAACATGGGAAACATCTCAAGAATTAGGTCTATATTGAGTTTGAATAAAACGAAATAAATACACTTGTCATGACTATAATATTCCCAATGAAACGTCCCATGACAAGTTGATAAATTAATGTAAGTTTACACATGAACTAAATTAGGCACCATGTTTTCTATAAAAGTGTTTAAATGTTGAATCTTTCATGAATTCATTTCACTAGAGTGTAATAGAATGAATTCATGGTGATGCAGGTGGTGTTAAAGAATTAGAGAGTTTAAGAGTTATGGGGTTCCCATCATAATGTTGTTATGGTTTTGGTCTGTATATGGAGATGTTATTTTACATTGTGAATGGTAATATCATGACATGGATAAGAATATATTTTCTTAAAATATATGAAGTACTTCTGTGGTATAAATGCATGGTTACATGTTTTGGTTATGCGAAGAAAGTGAAGAGGGAGGTGATATTTCTCCATGAATGTTATTTCTACATCATGACATTAATATCTAAAGTAAATTAAAGTGTTCTAATATTTCTATCTAATATATTTAACCAAATATATGTTCTGGGGTGATAGAGTTGTTATTTCATGTGATTTTTTGTTTTTATCTAGGGGGAGTTAGAGTTAAGGATTATAATAGAAAAATGTATAAATATTCATAGTGATATAATGAGAATTAAATATGGATTTTTTTCCGATAAAAGTAGTTGGATGATATATCTAAAAGAGGAATATTTTAGAGGAGAATATAAAAATCAATCAAGAGGTCCCCATCAATGGAGTTATACTACAATTGATGACAATGTTTGTTTCATTTTTTCATACCCTTATAGTTCTAATGAATTGGTAGTTCTTTTGTGAAAATCATTGTAATGAAGGGGGATTATATTTAGTAAGTTATTATTATTTTATTACTCTATGTTGGGTTAATTCATTAATATTTTTCTTTATATTTTTTTTACACCATGACCCTGACCACTATTTCTTTGATCTATGGATTGGGTTTTTAATTCTTTGACTAGTGTTAATGATTCCTCATAATCATTTTGTGGGGTATATGATATGTTTAAAAATGTTTTCAGATCACATAAATTCTAAATTAACTGAATTAATTTACCATAATAATAGGAGTGTTTTTAATTTTGGGAGTGAATTCCAAGAACATGAACTCTCTTTGACCCAATTTTGAAGATAACTTAACTAATTAATTAAGCTTTTTTTACTTCTCTAATACATAAAAATGTATTTAATAAAACATGGTGCATTTTTCATGAAATCGTATTTTTTTAATCATCCTTTTTTCTATGTGGTTGCTAATATTTATCTATACATGATCAAACTTAGACTACCAATCACTACACCCTCTTGGTTAGTAGATAGAAAGAATATTTTATGAATTATAAGCTTAATTATCCATAAAAATTAATGATTACCCATGAGATGTCACCAAGATAGTTCCCATAATAGTTCTTTCACCATTCTCAAACCAACATAATAGTGAATGACATGGTTATCCATAAAATTCCTAACAAAGTTACATATGAATCATTGTTTGATCTATTTTATTAAAAGAATGTACCAATGATAGGTGATCCTCCCAATATTTTCTAATGTTTATTACACAATAAGAATCATATCCTTTAAAATTTGGATATCCCACTCCATCATCCCATCTAGTTGACGATAATAAATTATAATGATCTTCAATTACACACCCAAATAATTTTGGATACCATTCCATAATCAATATGTAAATATCCGATCTCCCCCTAAAATGATAGTATTCAGAGAGCGATGAATTTTAATGACCTCGTTCATGTAAATATTTTTTAGTCCATTACCTAAAAATGTTTCCCAAATTGGTAGGAATTGAAAAAACTTCATAAATCAATCCACCAAAACTAAAACTTCATCACGTTTCTTTAGAAAACTCAGTAAACTAATTATTACATCCCTAGAAACATCTTCCAACTTCAATGTTTGGATAATAATAGTTTGTATCAAGCCTTACAATTATTGATACTCTGGATTTATTTGTTGAAAAAGTCAAACATCTATAGAAAAGCAATGAAAATTACTTCATCATTAACGACTAATGAAATTGGTATATATACAATGATATTTCTTGGTAGATTTAGGATTTACTAGTCAAATTGAATGGTTAAACAATTATAGAACTTTCTTCCTTAGAAATATAGGATCATCTATCAATCCATTGATTCAAAACACTAAATTTGTTGAAATTTCTTATTCATTGTTTGTATCCACATGATATACGGTTTCCCTTATTCTTTTAAAATCCTTATATAATGATTATTTTTCTCTATATTACTGTATCAAATTAGAAGTCACATTGATACTAGAGATGCACATGTAATCCATTACTTCTTCCATATTGTTGTAAATTGTTTCCATAATCCCACCAGTTTCCAATATTTTTTAGAATCCTTAATCACATGAGAATTATTCTTCCTACTAAAAGTACCATTACTTCCATTCCCCTTACCTATTTTATACATAATATTATAATTTTTTTGACTCAACTCTACCCACCTTTATTACCTTGTATTAAGATCATGATATGAGAAACTATAATTCAAACTCTTACAATTTGTATAGAATTGTTTTCCAAAGAGGTAATTCTTAAAAATATTCCACGTGTAAAGGGAAAACATTAACTATAAGTAATGTTCAAGATAATTATTCTTATAGAGTTATAACTAAATATAACCATGTGATATGTGTTTTCCCTCTTACATTAAGTCACATCCTTATCCCAATATATGCACATCACAATACACCTTATAGAAAATTCCTACCTCAAGAAGAATTAAAATGGGAGCTAAAATAAGTCTCATATTTAATTCCTTAAATGGATCCTGACACTTCCAAATAAAAATATTACTTTTTCCCTTTAGAGTCAATGTTTTCATGGAAGAATCCATTTTGAAACTACCAGAATAAATCTTTAATGATATGAATACAAACCCATAATAGTCCATATCTTAATTACATTCTTAGCTGTTTCCCATGGATTCACAAAATATTTCTAGTATTAACCAAAATACCTATATTAGAACCCATGTGTAAAATAATTTCCTTACTTGAATCCAAAATTTTCATTTTGTGAAAAAATAATAAATTTATGCTCCCATATATTTCTCAATATTCAGGTGATCTCTATGCTCTACTTCTATCATCAAGTGTATGAGAATTTCATCAAAAAATACCATAATAAAGTTATCAAAAAACTTATGGAATAAATAGTTAACTAATTACATAAACAAATGGTGTATTAGTGACTAAAAAAGGAATAACCATGAATTTTTAGTCACTATAACTACATTAAAATACAATTTTTAGAATGTATTCATAATTTAACATTTATTGGTGCTAAAAAATCTATAGGTAAATATTTTAAAACCAAAGAGTTCCATTTAGTTAGTAAAATAGATCAATCATCCATTATAAAGGGTAATTATTGTTTATTATGACTTGGTTTGTATTTTTATAATGAATTCATAATCCCAACTTACAAAAATATTTATTGAGAAGTTGAACTGGGGAAACTTAAGGGAAAACAGTCGATCAAATGAATAGATTATTCTAAAGACCCTCTTGATGAGCCAATAATTTATAAAAATATTATATATATATATGTGATATGAAGTAAAATAAATAGATATATTTTTTGGGTATGAGGTTAATGAAAAAAATCCAAATCCATACATTGAGGGAATCGGGAAAAATACTTATAGAAAACTTTTGAGTAATTTTTTACCACCATTGAAGGTGCAGATTATCCATTACTATCAATCAATCCATGTACCAATATTAAAAATAAAAAACATAAGAACCCAAATTTTCCCATAATTGTGTGTTACCTACTTGGTCAAATATCTATCTTTATTTTGAAGGTGTGGAAAGTACCATTTGTTTCCATGAAAAGAACTCTTTAAATACAAAATTCAATCAAATCACTGATTGTACTCATCCAATACATCTCAAATATCAATTGATGAATTTTCATCCAATGTAACAGAACGTCCCATGAGGTTTCAACATCATATATCAATATAAAATAGGAAAAAACGTAATTTTTTTTAAATATTTCACCCAGTATGGTTTCAATCTTTATATAATAAAACCTTAATTCAACTCATAATCCCAAGTGATAAATCTAACACTTTTATCTTAATAAATTCCTTGATATCATATTAATAAAATTAGAATTATTCATAGAAGTAATTATAATGGTTCCTTAAACTATAGATGTTCTTAAATCAAGATGCATCTCCTTTGACACTTTCCTAGTCACAGTGATCTTCCCTTGATACTTCTGAGTTTCTGATATTTATTACTAATATAGGTTCCCTACTATACAATGAGTCCCTAGATTAGCCTGATTTTTTCTATAAACTTTCTTTTTTGATACCTATACCTAGTTTAATACTCACTAATAACTTTACCTTGATAAATCCAATAAAAATTTTCATGAAAACAACCATTCCAAATTTAAAACATTTATGAGGTAGTTTTGGACCATTCATCCTAAATTTTCGTATTTCATCACATTGATAGAACTCCAATGGACTCTACCCCAATGATAAGCAAAAAATGATTCTATGGGATTTCTTTGAAATTATTTCCTATTCCTGTTTTGTTCACTAAAGTTATTTATTACACTACCAATCCTAGAAATATAAGAACTTGCTTAATGGGTATTCATGATGTGTACGACAACTAAATTTACTAATTGACTTCCTCTTCATATGTTCGTAGTATCAATAGAATAATCCTTAAATAAATTTCAGATCAAAATATTATCTCAAACCCTAGATACTTAGGGTTCTCATTTTCTAACAAATATAGGAGATATTTTATGTCTTTTGTGAAATTATACATATATTCTATAACAAACATATAACTTATTGAGATCTAGGAACTCTTATGAACTAGTGATATTTTAACTCAATTGGTAAATATTGATCATTAATGATATTCTAGAAACCATTCAAGTAACGACTGTTTTCTTGATTCTTAAACTGATTCCCACTACTTCATAGATTTTACATATAGAATGTAGGACCCTAATTGAACATTTTTAGGTCTCAGGTGTCTTTAAGAATTTAAAGGTATGGTTGATCTTTTCTATTTATCCCATATTTTTCTTAGGTACAACATTTCCCTCTGAATGTGGGTTGATGTTGCTTTATAAATTCCAAGGATGAATTCAAATCCATTTTAATATTTTAATACTATTCTTACTAATATAGTAGATATATTTTATAATTATTTCTTACAAAAAATGAGCTATGGGATCATTATGCACCACTCTTTTCACATGTAAAGCTCGGTCCATTCTTGGTGGAATATTTTTATAAAATATTTAATAGATTAATAAGACAACAAATCCCAAAAATGATCATCCTTAAAAAAATAATAATTATCTATATGTCTAGGTTGTTTCATACCTCTTTATTTTGACTAATATTAGTTTCTACTTATTATTAAAAAACTGAAACAAAATCTTAATAGTTTTCCTCTCAAAAACACTTCTAAAATGCTACAATTAAAAATATTTGGAAATACATTTCACACAAAGTGAATACTGTTTTTAAAACCCACGGTTGTTTTTTAAAATTCACTACCATGACATGAATTATGCATAAAAAATTTCCATGTTTGACCCATCATGGGTTAAAATGTCATAAATAAAAATATACAATAATGTTATAATCAACAAGCCATTTTCTTGTACTTATTAGGATATCAATATTCACTATATGAACGTTATCTATGAATTTTCATGTATATATTTTGATTCCCAAATATTATATTCTTCACTCCCACTAGACTCCCCAAGATTCAACATTGTCACCATGCTTTAATACAATTTTGTAATAAATTTTCTCATGAACCTAACTCCCAATGCCTGAATTAGATAACCACATGGCCTCAAGTGTGTTCCTCTAATTTTAAGAGGCTATAAATTATTCTCAATGGATAAAATATAACTTTTAGAATGATTTTTTATAATAATATGTAAACTAAAATGGAAAACCATACATGTGTAATATAAAACTGTTTTATAAACACATTCATTTAAAATATTTAGTTTGGAAAAATAAAATTTATAATATCCAAAAAAATTTATAAAAAAACATTCCAACTAAAAATACATATATAAATGTAAATATTTTGACCCTATTATCCTAGAGATGGTGGTTAATTTATTTCATCATAATAAGACACAAGTGATAAAATCTTGAAGGAATGAATAGTTTAGTAGTCATAGTAGATCAGATACATATATTCTTTCACTACTACATTTGAAATAAAATATAAAACATAGTGAAAGTAAATATTTTTCATCCCTAAATAGATTCAATGATTCTTCTTTGTATCATGGGAAAGAAAAAAAATTAGGTTGAGATCATATACTCATTAATGGTTATGTGTAGAGGAAGTATTAACAAAATAAATAAGTCATGATCTATATGGAAATTTAAATAGTAGAAAAAAATTTCATTTAATAAATATGTTGAGAAAAAATAATAATACAATGAGAATAAATGAGGATCAAATAATTGCATATAACTAATCACATGAGATTGAAACTTATCCATGAGTATAATAACTATTCAAATAATCATATTGACATCAATAACTAGTCTCATAATGATAGAATGAATATTGCTGAACATCATAAACTTAACTACAAGGCCTTATTATAAGCCATATTATATAAATGGTTAAGGCATCACCCATATATCCAAAAGAATTTATATTGTGAGACCTACCAATGCATCGAGGGACTATAGTGGACCCTGTTTGTCACTTACAAAATCCAATTCATTCATTACATGGAAGGAAAGAATAAAAATTTAATATATAATCCATATAAACATTTTCATTGAAAATATAACATATTAAACATTAATATTTCCACTAATAAATATGATCATAAAATATCCATATAAATAATAAAGATGACATCATTATAACATATAAACCTTAAAGAATATTTAAAATCAATGATTTTTTGTTCATCACTTGATATTTAATGATATCCCATCTTTCTCTTATTTGGTGTGTTTGGGATTTATACCATGTGTCCATTATTAATAATATTTTTTGATAACTGGTTTTGAATAATCCCAAGGATTCTCACTCCATATCTCATTTTGATGGGTAGATCATTGAGGTTTTCTCCACATTATCCCTCAAAATCATGGTTCCTTCTTGATTCAACTATTAATAAAAATAAAAGAGTTTTCATTAGTGATTATCATTATATGGGAGTTATCATAAATAATAATAGTAAAAATTAACATTAAGATGTGTACCATCCCATTACCTTCTTACTGGTATTTTGTAAAGACCCTAACCTCAGTATCTTGAAGCCCATATCTATATTATTACATTATCACTAGGCACAAGGAATCATATCTTGAAGGAACAAAAAGTATATCAGTATTATTAAACTTTATAAATACTTGAAATTCACATTAAATTTTTAAAAACATCCAACATAATTTTTTTTCTTGATAACTCCATTATTACCCTTAGCATATCCCTGCATACCAATGACAAATCACTTCCTAACATCTTATAAAAAATAAAACATAAGAAATGGATGAGATCCGATCCTTAGTAAGGGTATGTGTATAGCATAAGATATGATGAATAAATAAGTATAATCAATATGGTGAGGTAAATAACTAAAACACATTCCATTTAAATAATTTCTTGGGTATAATATGGTAGGAATAAATTACTATCAAATAAATTCGTATAGATAATCACTTAAACTCGAAACTTATCCATGGAAATTATAACTAACTTAATTATCACATGGAAATCAATAACTAATCACATAATTCGGAAATTAATAATTCTAGACATCATAAATATACCCTCACGGCGTGATGCTAATAAATCTTACAAATATGGGCAAGGTGTTGCCAAAAAACCCAAGTTAGTTTGTCTCATGGGGCCTACTAATGCATCGAGGGGATATAATAGGCTTTGACTATCACTTATTAAGTATAATTCCTTACTCATATAAAAGGGTTGAAACATAATGAACATAAACATTAATATAGAAAAAGTAGCATTCAAAATGTTAACAATTACCCCAATAAATAAATATAATCATAAACCATTTTGAGTAATTCGAAAGATATCAAATTGGAACAAACCTAGTCAAATTGATCATAAAACATCCAGAGAAATAATAAGTATGGTATAAATAAAACATATCTCTAGTGGGGGATAAGTATAATATGGGTTTCTTAAATGATTAATAAAAGTTTCACAAAGAGATCATTACAAAAATACTTGAGGAAAATAATATTTCCACTTTGAAAATGATTTTATAAAATTATAAATTCACTATGTATTGTAAAAATAATTTTATTTGATAATAAATATTTAAAATTATAAAGTAATCCTAAAACAATTGAGTGTTCATTAATGTGGTAAATTTAATTCATTTTCTAAATGTTACAACAAATATTCCTTTTTCATTTTTGGTAAAATCCCAATAGGCCTTGTTTTGAAAATGATAACAATAATATTTTTAATTTTTCTAAAAATATCATGGTTAAAATTTTATTTAATAAATAATATTTATAATACTAAAAACATCTATGAATTTTTTTTCTTCATAAAGAATGGTTTTGGAAGAAAATGGATTTTTGACTGATGAGAGAAATAATATCAAATTTTATTTAAAACATATTCTCGCTCATTTTAGGCACACAGAGAGAAAAATTGGTAATCTTACAAGTAATGTTTATGAATAAACAGAGTATAAAATAATACAAGAGTTTATTCAGTGATAGAAAATAATATTTCATTATCAGAAATTTAATCATAAACAATCTCGATAAATGATGAGATTGTAAAATTATTAATTACCACTTTGGAAACTTTTGAATCGTAAGCCTTGTGAAATAAATAACATCAAATGAAACATTAAATTTAATTAGGATAAATTTATTAATGGTTTAACATGTAAATGTGGTGTTATATACACCTCACAAATTAACTAAGTGATGAATTTGAAATACACCTCATGAAATAAAAAGTGAGATGAGAAACACTTATCTTAGGTTCAAATCCCTTCGTATCTGAACCTACTATATAATAAATATTTTTTAATATACGTATATTTTAGAAATTTAATCATATATATATAATACCATTTATTTTTTACTTATATACTTTTATCACGTTTTTATTAAGTATTTTTTATCAAAATAATTGTTTATGGTGATTACTACTTCATTTTTCATGTATATTTTGGTTTGATAATTTTGTTTCTTTTACATCGATCAGGTTTCAATCATCTGAATAATTTTAACCATGATATAAATATTATTTATATTCATTATATATTTTTTTATAATAATCTATAAATTTTTTATATAGAAAATGGATTACACCATTCATGGAGATGATATGCCATATTTACAAATGAACGCTAATTCCACTTTTTTCTCAAAAGATAGAAAAAAGAAAAATAAATATTAGTTCACGTCTGAAGAATAATTATAATGTTATATATATTATTTATACTAATAAAATATATTCTTATTTCCATATATTTAAAAATAAAATTAAAAAAAGTTCACAAATCTACGTGGAGGCGATATTCCACACGTACAGACGAGCGACATTATTGTGTTTAAATATATTGGAAGGTAAGAAGTTAGATGTAAAATTATATTTATATAAGTATTTTTAGGTAAATAATATCAGATATATTCATTAACATTATCCTTAATACCATAAATTTATTGTGTAAGAAAAAAAAACTGAATAACAATGTTTCACGAGGCAGTCATTCATTATACACACGAATAATGTTATCGTATCCCCAAAGCTAATGTTACGAAAAATGGTATATGTGATATAATAACTCCAAAGTATAATAATTTCATAAATATCGTAAACATATATTTAACACATTATTATATACAACTATTAGGGGTGGTGAAGGAAAACGAATTACATCATTTCATGAGGTAGTAGTCCACCGTACACATGATCAACCATTTTATTTTCCACTTGATAGAAGTGGAGATGGTTATTGGTTTTACTTATACATAATAACAAACTAGTATTTAGGAGATACAATTATTATTATATTATCATGATTGAATTTTATTTTAATGTGATGTAATAAGAAATAACATAAAATCACATGTTTAAAAATGTTACATTTATTTGGATGACCTCTTTAGGTTTGCATCTAAATCCTTCCTAGGTTAGCATTATAACCAGAAAAAGGACTCTAATATGTTGGGAGAGTATTAGGGAATGGATTTTGGTTGGTATTGGATGAACCAAATAGGTTTTTCTGTGTAAATTGGACATGAGAGGTGGTGTCCATTTTTAAGTGGTGGAGCTGACACATTTGGAATTTTTGAAAAGAAAAAATCACACACACATTTTTATCATGTAAAAATCCTCAAATATTGGAAAATAACAAGAATTATAGATGATAAGGTATAAATTTCCATATAATGGATATTTTTCAATTTAATAGGTCACTTAAACCCTTATCTTCTAATTTTAACCCCCATTAAACCAATTTTCAACTTAACTGCGATAAATAATTTTTTATAATTTTCACTATTCATTATGGTAAAAAATTAAGTTGATATTATTATATAATTTATATTATTTTTATTAAAAATATTTAATCCATTTTTCAAAATTCAAATCCTAGAAGTGGATAATTCAATTTAAAATTAAACAATTAGATGTGTTAAAAAATGGTTTTTCCAAAAGAAATCTTTGAAAATGTGGAAATTTTTTTATATCACAAATCAACAATAAATTGTTTAAAATGAAATAAATTAGTTATATTTTAATATATTTTTACTAATTTTACTTAAAACCAATTTGAAATATAATTCATATTTTTAAATAATTTAAATTATATAATAGTTTTAATAAGAATCTGTATTTTTCATTATTCATTAAAAAATTAATCTATTCAAAAAATTCTATAAAATTTACCAAAAAATGAAATTTACGTGTAGATTTAAAAAATGATGTTTATTTTTTAAAAATAATTATCCTAAAGTAGAAAAAATTATTTTAAATATTGTGTGAAAAGCGTGTCTCAATCATCATTTAAAAATATACAGTATTTTAGAAATTAGTTTTCTCTTTTAAATTATTATTATATTATTTATAAATATGAACACATTTAATTCATTTTATACATATATAAAGCTTATAATTTCTATAATTTAGTTATTCTTATTCCTATTCACTAAATTAAGCTATTTTATGGTGTTCCTGTTTAAATGATAATATTTTAATAATGTATCACGTTTCGTTTAAACCCGGTGTTTCATGAATCATAAGATATCAAAGAGATTGAAATAATTTAAAAAGAAAGATATTTTAAAGTTCAAGGTGTTATAGTCTCTTCTAGTCTTAGTGTTTAATGTCATATATTTATCAAACATGTTGTTCCTCTTTTAAAATCACGGGGGTGTATCATTCTACCACCTTAAATAAATTATTCCATCAAAATTCTATTTTTTTCATCATAAGTCGATCCTTAATTAAAATTCCACATATTAAAAAGAGTTAATAACAATTCCTCTTGATAATAAGGAAAAGGAAGTAGGATGTTCCTCTAGAATAATCACATAACTAGGTTCCCAAATAGGATCACATTATTGGGAAGTGAATATATGGACATCGATGAAAGGAATAAATAATTATGGAGATGGATATAGATCATTCATAAAATTAATGTGAATTATCAATAGAAATTTATGGGACTCAAAACCATAAATTTGTGATGGGTTAAATTTAAATTTGATTAATTGTATATTAAGATAATATGATAACATTTTTTTCAAGATCCTTTTTGTAAAGTTGAGGAATTATTTTAATATCTACGAATATAAGGAAATATACTTACTTTATATATTTATATTTCATAAGCACAATTTACTCCTTTAATTTTTTATTTGATAAAATTATATTTATATCTTACTCTATGAAATATTTATCAAAAAATGAATTTTTTATATATAAAGCACTAAAATTAAATTTTAATAGATCATAAAATCTGTAAAGAGTGACCAGTCTTTCCATATGTATCTAAAAATTCTCCAAAAACTGTATGGTTGGTAGAAGTTATCTAATATAATATCTTAATCTCTAAAACTCAATACTAAAACCACTATATCCATATTAATATTTATCCATCAAAACTTTTAATTATAAAAAATGATATGTTTACAAAACATCGCATATTATAATAGTAGGAATGACACCCATGTCACCCTTAGGTTGTGGGTTCAATCCCCACAAACTTGCCATATGTGATGGTTTGTCACCCAATATATGGGTTGCCATTTTTCCAAAGTAATATTAATATAATTCCAACAATGTTCTCAAATTGTAATAACCTATAATTACATCAACATTAAAGTTACGATAAACCTTAAATGCTGGAAATTATTTTATAAAAACCTATTTATCATTATTATCTCACCATGAAAACATATTAAGTATTATCCCCCCTCAATTAGGTGTTTTATAATAAGTTCATCTTTTCACTAAATCACTTGTTCAATAGTACCATTCATCATAGTCTCTCAAATTCTTAAATAATAAGTATTTCACTACAATCATAATACATTTTATAATTTTTATAAATAGAATATCATTGATAAAATAATCCGATAATATAATTCATGAATCCAAACATAATCACATTAATCATTCCACTTCAATTGTAGTAATATAATAAGCATAACCTTGATCCCTTAACCTATTTTGAGGTATATTCCATTAATGTTTAATGAATTAATATATATAGTTCCACATTATATACCATTTAATCATTTAACATTGGGATATTGTATCTTTACCTTTAAATCATGAGTATGTTGGCCTATCTCTTCACATATATAGAAAAAGTATATTCACTTCATGAAAGTACTAGGGCGTTTCTTTCCACAATTATCACATGATGGAAAATCCTAATTTCCCTTCTTCCCAATATCCATATTTTTCTCTACCATAATAATATTCTCTTTCTTCCCATAGAATTCATATGTATTAGAAAATTATTTTTTATCCTGATAACATATGATATTATGTCCTTGTAATGCCGGAATGTTTAGTAGAGTAGTTCCCTTCTAATAATTATCATAAGTTCACAAAATAAATGGTCAATATATCTATTTGGATTACGTATTTATTCCTTAACATTCCCTAAAAACCTTGTAATTTTATCTACAAACTTAACAACATTTTCATCCTCATTTTTCCCTAGACTCAAGAATAGTCTCTCTATATCTTCTCTTTGCTTATAAGGGAAATAAATTTCATATAAAATTACCTTAAACCCATTTAATTCCATATTTTCTATTTCTTATTCATCCTTAGTGTTATGAATTAATGAACACCATTGACCCCCATCTCCTATGAAGAAATAAAATTCCATGAAAACATTCTCCCTTTCATTTCTCTCTAATGCAAGAAATATATTCTCCAAGGAACTTAGACATTGATCAGCTAAAATGGATTAATAGTTCCCTTGAATGATAAAGGATTATAATGAATTAAGTGCTATAAAATTATTACACAAATGTTTGGATCAACAATATTATCCATACATGAAAGGTTATTACTCATAACAAGAGACATCTACCCCAATAGAGATATAATTTGATCTGTTCCACTAGCTCAAAATTCACTATATTTTTGGGGAGGTAAATTCTTCTATGGGGTTTCTAAATTGATATGGTTTCCATTAATTCCTCTAGGAACCATTTATGAGTAATTTAATACACTAGATTATATTATAACATTATGAATCCAACAGAATAATCCCAAAACTAGTGAAATAACTAATATAAACTGAAACATTTATGAATAGATAATCTCATTGTAAAAACAGGGTTTCTTTGGGAATGTTTTCTAATCATAAATATATTTTCAATCCCTTCATAATGATTTTTTAAGAAAATATAAATTATAGTAATCATATCCCCTAGTATTGACAAACTAAGTGCATAATAAGGCCCGCTATCAAGTGCTAGGTAATTCTTGATTCAAGATCAACATTCCATTTTCAGATTTAATACACCTAGTTATTTCTGTTAAAGAACCAAATACACTTTTAGTATCTGGATATGGATGTATTTCTAGGTAAAATACACATTATCTATTTTAAAAACAATTTTGGATGTGATCTTGTACTTAGAAAAACCATCAAAGATAGTCATAGGGTTATGTTCTCTAATATATTATTTCCAAAACCGATTTCTCAAGGTTTCTACTTAAAATTTATTGGATACCATCTCTAAAGACACAAAACCCAATAGACTAGAGAAAATGTCTAATTTATTTTATTGAAACTAGATAAAACGAATCAAATCTCAACGGATATAATAGTGTAATAGTATTTATAAACTAGATTCATACTTCAAATTCACCTTATATTTTTAAATCATAAAATACAAAACTTGTTTCTAAATGAACATCATTATTCCCTTTAGAATATCCCTACATACCAGTCACAATATATGTCTTGGTATCTTGTAGAAAATATAAAATAAAAAGGTGTATGATTAGATGATCATTAAGGGTATTAATTGAGGGGATGCTATCATGAATAAATAAGTATAATCAATAATTCAAGGTAAATAATTGAAACAAATTCTATTTAAAAAATAACTCAAGGATAATATGTTAGGAATAAATAATGATCAAATAAATCCATATAAATAATCACATGGTCATGAAACATATCCCTGGATATTATAAATAATAAAATAATCACATGGACATAAAAAAATAATTTCATAATTATGGAATTCATAATTTCAAACAACATATCCATACCATTTAGGCCTTATTCCATGACATCTTAAATAAATGGTTAATTCCTTAGCTAAAACCCCAAACTAGTTCATCTCAGGAGACTTATTAATTAATCGAGGGGCTATAGGGGGACCGACCCATCACTTATTAACTATAATTCATTAATCATATGAAATTGTTGAAACATAATAAAAAAATACTCATATTTAAAAACTGGAATATGATATATTAATAATTACCTCACTCAATAAATATAATCATAAACCATCCTATGTAATATGAATTGTATCAAAATTGTACATCTTCAGTCAAATGGGTTGTAAAAAAAATAGATAAATAATAATTATGGTATCAATACAACATATCCCCAATGGGGGATAAGTATAATAAGTGTAGTGTTCCTTCATAATTGAAATTCAATAAAAAGTTCATTAAAACAATTGTTGAGGAAAATAATATTACCACTTTTAAGATCATTTTTTTGAAAAAAAATGTACAAAGTATTTTAAAAATCATTTTTTTTGAATATATCCTTCCATAAATATAAAGTAATATTTAAATTATTCGTTGTTCATGAAAATGGGAATTTTTTTTCAAACTATACACATTAAAATAAAGATTTGTTTTTACATTTTTTGTAAATACCAAACATGCCTTGTTCAGAAAATAAAATATATTTTTATTTTAATTTAATTTTTTATAAATAAAATCATGGTTCAAAATTTTCTTTAATAAATAATTTTCATAATTTTAAAAATCTTTCATTAAAACATTTTCTTAAAATATGATTTTATAAGAAAAATGGTTTTTTACTGAAGAGAACAATAATGTTTTATTTAATTAAGAATGTTTTATCAATAATTTTAAGTAACAATGAGATGAAAAATGGTGCTATTACATGAAACATTCTAGAATAACCAAAGTAGAATAATATTCCTGAGTTTTTTGAGTGCTATATCATAGTATTCCATTATCATAAATTTAATCATAAACAATCTTAATAAATGACGATGTTATAAAATAAACCCTTACCACTTTGGAATGTTTTGAATTGTATACCCCATAAAAAATCCAATGAATCATTAAATAACATTAATATAAATGGATTAATAATAAAACATATCAATTTATAATTAATACCCCACACAAAATAACTAAGTGGTGAATATGTGATACGTCTAATAGAAGTAAAAGTGAGGCAAGACACTCTTACCTTATGTTTTACTTCCTTCATATGTGTTATAACCACATAAATAATATATATATATATATATATATATATTATAATTATATTATAGAAATATAATCACATATCTCAAACCATATATTGCTTAATTATAGTCTTTTATCACCTGTTTATTAACCATTCTTTATCAAAATCACTATTAGAGGTGATAATTGCTTAGTTTTACACTCATATTTTGGTTTGGTAATTTTGGTCATTTTTTTATAAGAGTTCCATGATCTCTAGAATAATAAAGATGATATAAATATCATATATATTTATTATATATGTATTTAGAGTAATCTATAAAAGTTAGCGATATAAAATGGATTATAATGTTCATTGAGATGGTATGCCGCACATACGCATGAATAATGAATCCATTTTTATTTATTGATAGATTGAAAGAAAAATAATGACTGATTCACACTTAAATATTAATAATTATTTCATATATACAAATTATATTAATCAAAAAGTTCTTTATTATTATCTATTTAAAAGTAAAATGAAAAACATTTTGTGTCACTATGTGGAGTCGGTAGTCCACATGTATGCCTGAGAGATGTTGTTTTTTTTTTCAAAGGATTGGAATGTAATAACATGGTTTTGATATTATATTTAAAAATTTATGTATATTTCAAAAATATAACATATATTAATTAAATTTAACCTTAAGTATATCCTTGTAAATCATAATTGAAAAAAAACACATCACATCGCTTCGTGAGGTGGTTGTCTGTCAAACACACGTGAAACAATATTGTATCCCCACACATAATGAAAAAATAAGAATATATATGTGATATAATAAATAAATAAGTATAAAAATTTAAAATATATCATATAAATATTTAAAATAAATCATTATATATAGCATTGAAGAGTGGTGATGGAAAATAAATTACAGCAGTTTGCGATGTGGTAGTCCGTCATAAAAAGGATCGACGATTTCATTTTCCATTGGATGGAAATAGAGATGTATATAGGTTATGAAATTTCAAAAATAACATATCATAATATTTTATTTACTATTTTTATTATAATATCATGATTTAATAAGATTTTAAAATAGTGGAAGAAGAAATAATAAAAAACTCTTGTTTTAGAATGTTACCTCTTCTCTGGATGACCTCTATTGGATTGCATTAAAAGCCTTACAAGGCTGGATTTATGTTAAAACCAAGTCCCATATAAATTTATTAATAGGATTATGGATTTTTATTTTTAAAGTATTGGCAT
Organism: Viscum album; assembly: GCA_963277665.1. Classification (NCBI taxonomy): domain Eukaryota; kingdom Viridiplantae; phylum Streptophyta; class Magnoliopsida; order Santalales; family Viscaceae; genus Viscum; species Viscum album. The sequence continues at coordinate 1,262,871,713 of OY728132.1, read as the reverse complement.
AATTAAATGTATTTGGAAGTGTTAATTAGACAAGAGAGGCAGTGACCTTTTATAAGTGGGGGAGAGGACACACTTGGAATTTTTGATAGGAATGAATTAATACCACATTTCTCAATATAAAATCCTAAAAAATGGTTATGAGTATTAAATTAGATGTTATAAGGTTGAAAACTTTCCATAAAATGGGGTTTGGAAAATTTATTGGTCACTTTTTCCCTTCTCTTCTTAGTTTAACCCCAGGTAAAACTGTTTCCACCATAACTACAAGACTTGATTTATTATTGTTTTCACAATTTATTATGGTAAAAAATTAATTATAACTTTTTATATAATACAAATTATTATTGTGAAAAATATTTAATCTATTTTTCAAAAGTAAATTCACATATGTGGAATAATTCAATTTAAAATATAAATCCATAGACGTGTTAAAAAAAAGTTTTCAAAGAAAAACATTCAAAAGTTTAAAACATGTTTATATCATAATTCATTATGAAATTAATTATAGTGACATAAATTAGTTATATTTTTATAGAATTGAACTATATTTACTTCAGAACCAATTTAAAATAAAATTTAACTCTTTAAATAATTTAAACACAAAGGAAGTTTTATATACAAATCATTATTCTTTAATATTCACAAAAAAACACATATTTTTAGAAAATTCTCAAGGACCAACCCAAAGATAATTTTGAAAAGTAGATTTAAAAAATGGTTTATTTTTTAAAATAAATTTTATAAAATTGAAAAAATAATAATTTTAAATCATGTGTGCAAATCATGACTAAACCACCTTTTAGAAAAACACAATTTTCCATAAAGCATTTATTTTTATATCGAATGATTCTTATTTCACTTTTAATCAATAGATAACCATGGTATTTATTTTATACATTTTTAAACTATATATTATTCATAATTTAGACAGTTCAATTCATATATTCTAAGTGAACTATTATGTTATAAAAGTCATGTTTAAATTATAATATTTTAATAGAGAATCATGTTTCATTTAAACCCTGAGTTTCATGCATAAAAATCTATCAAATAGATTGAATTTAATTAAAGATAAATATTTCATAAATTATTGGGGTGTTACATTCTCTTCTAATCTTAGTATTTCATATCATATATGATATTTAATATGATGTTCCTCTTTTAAGATCATATGGTTTTTTAATATTTCTTGACCCGTGTTTTGATATAAATTTCTAGGATGTGTGTTTGTTTTATTTAATGGTGTATAAGTATAAATATACCATCGTTTTTTGATGATATTTATTGGGTTGTGGTTGAGTTAAAATAATTTTTCATGTTTATCTATATAAATATGATATATAATGGCTACATGATAAATACATTCTATGAATGTGATTCATGAAGTTAATCATTTTCATTTAAAAAGACATCAAACATTAGTTCTTTTCAAGAAATTAATTTGTATGTAAATTGGGATCACATCTTAAATTCATTAGTTGATGAATTTTTACATGAGTTAATGCCTTTTTCAATATATATGTGAGTCCAGATATTTATGTCACAAACCCATGATTCACACCACGGATCCATCATGACAATTAGGTTTTTATTTTTTTTATTCCTCAGTCACATCACTTTTTATCAGGCTATCCCGCTCCTCGAACCTAGGTCTACACCAGGTGATATTTTGAGTAATTTCTTTCCTTCTAGACATTTCAATTTGGAATTTGATCTCTGATGAGTTCCCTCATTATGGTTTTCTCCACCCATCTACTGGACTTATTTGATAGTGGTGTGATATCATTTTTTGAATGAATATTAATTTTATTTGTAGGATTTTTTATCTCTGATTTCCTTATTGTTATTCATTACCTTCTCACTTAGTTAGTGTTCCATGTTTGTGGTTTTTATTTGGTCATTGATAAAAGGTAGGAGGTTCTATAAGAATTTAACCTATAATTTAATCCATCAATTCAATGATTTATTTCAAATGAGTTTTTAAATTATTTAAAAACCTAGATTTTATATAACTGATGTTTGATTTTGAAAAGGACATGGAAATTATGAAAACCAAAATTTCAATAGAATTGAAATCATTTGGTGGATTTGAGAAAATATTGATGGATTGATTTGGAAATATATTTTATGAAATTATTTGATGTTGAACCTTGATATAAATAACTTCAAATAAAAGATGATTTAAAAATTCATGAAATGATGGAAACCTATTTTTTTGAAATGAGAAAGGGATGTTGTAAACTTATATTTGGGAATTTTATTTTGAAATGATTTGTAATGATTGATTTTCTTATGATTGAATTTTTTATTAATTGTAGCACAATTTTTCTTGGGTATTTATTGTGTAATTAACATAAGAATGATAGTATATAACCCCACAAAAATTTATTTACAACGGAAAAACTGACATAAATATACTACGACATGATTTCCCGACTAGGGAGTTGATTCCAGATTACTTGAGATGAGGGATGTGTGGACACATTGATCTAAGATCACTGATTGAGTAGTGTGAGGAAACTATTTACACAACCTAACACAACCTGTGGATTATTACATGGTTTTATTGTATGTATGATTTATGATAACATTTCATTGATTATTTAACTATTTTATTCATGATAAAATTAATATATAAATGTTTTATATAAAATTTCCATCTAATACTATTTTAAAATATCTTTTATCCATTTGATTATGAAATAATGTTTTGTTGAAAATATATAAATACCATGCCATGGCTTTTTTATTTATATTGAAATAATTAATGGTTTATTGTTTTAGTATTTCTTATGGATCCCTTGGTTAGACCATAGAAGAATTTTTATCTCACATAATAACTTTTCATTCTGTCATTTTTAGATTACCTTTTTCCATTCCAAATAAAATGGAAATCTACTCTTAGAGATGGTAGGTGTACTTGACTCTAGGGACCCAGAGTGATGGAGGTGACCGATAGAGATTTTTCCACCTATTACATTGGATTACTAAGATTTTTTCAAGAAATATGTTATGTATTTTAATATTATACTATTTGGGTACTGTTTTCCCGATTTGTTTATGGTACTTTATTATTATGTAGTTTCGATCATACTGACTTGTATCATTTATCTTCTACTGTGATTTTTGTAAAACTATTCCCTCTTTATGTTGATATATTGACAGTTTCTAGTATCCAACCCATGGGGACCAGGAATGACCTTCGAGCCATGTCATTATAAGATTGACAATTAGGGCACCAGGGTATCTGGGCTAGTTTGTGATAAAGTTTTATTATTGGAGCATGATTGTTCATATTCTATTGATGTCAGTATGTAGTATGAGTTTTCCTAGTAGATGAGAGGAAGGGTTTATGGGACTTAATAAGTAGTTTCAAAGAATTTCATGACCATCTCTAATCATTATCATCCTTATGTAACGATGGGTGGATATAGAAATTTTCATTTAGGAATAGTTTAAGAAGAATTATAAACCTTTCCCTTATATTGATCTATGTCTATTGAAATCCCAATATTTTTTTATGATTTATGGAATTGATATTCCAATATATCTTGTTTGAGTTATTGATCTTTTTATCATTGATGAAGCATTCAATTTTTTCTATTGACTTTGTGTAACATCATGACTCTGAGGTGATGTTTGAATATGACATAATAGGAAGCTGATGGTAAACCAAAAAAGTGAATCCTCAAGTTGACTATAATCATATTATGAAAGTGGTGTGAGATGTCCAAGATTTGGGACAAGTACCTACACCTATTCCCGTTTAGGATCAGGTAGTGAAACCTCAATGGGATGGATTTAGAGACTGTTCTCAAGAGTTTATTTAATATAAACTACAACCTTTCTGAGGTATGAATGATCCTGAAGAGGCTAAGGATTGGTCGAAAAAGATCAAACACATGTTTCAATACATGGAAATTCCATAAGTTATAAAGGTGAAATGATCTACATTCAATCATGAGGGGACTAACTGGAGATGGTAGGATTCCATGGTGATGATGATGAAGAATGAGGTCTTGGGGTAGAATAAATTTATAGTTCATTTCACTGATCAGTTCTATACAGAATCTATGTTTTGGAAAATTCAATGGAGTTTCTCAACCTCGAACAAGGTGATAAGACCGTGACACAATATACAAACCATTTTTTAGATCATGTTCACTTTTCTCCTTAAGTTATATCCAATGAAAAGATGGGGGGTTGACGGTTCAAGATGGGTTACCAAACTAAAATTCGATTACATGATTTCTTATTGTAGATCACCCCTTATGTTGATGTGTTGGATAAAGCATTGATACTTGAGCTTGACTTGATTTGTAAGTTGGGGTTGGCAAGATTTTCTTCTTCTCCTAATGGAATTTTAACAAGTTCCTTTAAAGGAATGTAAAATCCTTATGATTCTAGTGGTGGTTATAGATATTAAGAACCATGTAGACCTTATGTATTTCTTGTATGAGGCCTTTTTATTGGATTTTATAGTGGAATATTTGAGAATTCAAAAGGAGTTGGTAATGAGGAACCTAAAATCTATAGTTCTTATGCTCACTCAAGAAACTTATAGATGGTTTTCCATATCTTTTCATCTACAAATAGTTGAATAGGCTTATCCAAATCAAAAATAACTATAGTGAAATTATATTATTCAGGAACTAAGGATTTATAGCCACAATCCTATGGACCAATTATTATTCATGCTGTAGAAGAGTCTCCATAGGAAGCTGATGCGTGTCTTGTGACTGTGATAGGTACAATCACTATTGAGTCATCTTTAGTGACTAATTTTTTTGAAACTGGTACATCTCACTTTTTTATAGTAACACATGTTTAAAATTTTATGAATATTTATACAGATATATTTTATTATGCGATTGATATTACTACACCCATTAGAGTGGAGAGAGAGTAGGGTCTTTGATGTCTTTCTTGTGTTTTCCCATTATCTGTGATTGATCTTAGATTTGTTTTCTGGATCACAACATGAAACCTCTTGATGATATTTTTGCGATGGATTGGAAGAATTATTATAAGGATTAGATTAACTATTATATTTGACATGTCTCAAATACTATAACTAATGGATTGTGTCATATATTTCAGGAGGAATGGGACCCAAGGACGAGTAGGCCCAAAAAATATTTTATTTAGTTGGGTAGGCTAATATTATTGTTTCCTTTTGACTTTTTCTGATAATATTTGATTGATGATACCCCTATGGTTTTAATCAAGTATCTCAACATTTTTCTTTTGATTTATCAAATTTTCCCACTACAAAAATATGGAATTTAGCACTTTTTCTAAAAATATCACAAAATTAGCGACATTTCCCAAAAACAACCCTAGATTATTGACATTTCTTGAAAATGTTTCTATATTAGTGATGTTTTCTAGGAAGGTTATTAAATTAGTGGTGTTTTTGAGAAATATCATTTCATTAGTGATGTTTTCCGAAAACTTCATTAAATTAGAGATGTTTTTAAGGAAACATTGCTAAATTGTCATCATTTGTGTGAAACACTACTAAATTTGAGATTTTATTTTTCAAAAAATATCACTAAAGTAGTGACATTTTTTTTGGAAAAGTCACTACATTAGGAACATTTTTAAGGAAGCATCTCTAAATTAACACCAATTTTATGGAAATATCGCTAAATTAACTACGTTTTTCTGGAAACATCACTAAAAATATATATATTTATATACCTCATCTTCCCATATTGATGTCAATATATATTTATATATATACATATAATAATATACTTAAACATATACACATATATATAAACAGACACACATACACACACATATATATATATATGAACAGACACACACACACATATAAATATTCATATATACACATATTTTTTAATATAAAAACTCATAACTATTATAAATTTATTCATGTTTTTATGAAATCATTGCTATTTTAGTGATATTTTTACCAGTGTTTTAAAATGTGGCTAATTATATAAATAAATAATTATTTATATTTATTTATTTATTTATATGTATACAAACATATATATATTTTCACACACACACACACAAATATAAATATATATAAATATAACCATTTATGTACATATATATATATATATATTAATTAATATAAACATATGATATATATAAAATATTAACACACACACACACATATATATATAATATAAACATGTATATATATAATATAAACATGTGATATTTATAAAATAAAAACATTATATATATATATATATATTATAATTAAACATATAATACAAACATATAGATCTATAGACATATGTATATATATAACATAATCATATATATATATATAAAATATAAACACACAGACACACAGACACACGCATATATTAATAAATGTATACTAATATATATATATATAATGATGGAAAATTACTTTTTTTATTATTCAGTCACTTTTGAGGAAAAGTGAGAAACCATACATGACATCAAAGAATTAAAAACATTCAAGGCACTCAAATACAAAAATTTAAGAGCAAACAAATAATTCATACCTACAAATAAAATCTCCTACCAATCATCATACACATTAATTTAGTTTCTCCTACTCATCTCTTCATGGCAAGCAGTCTTGTGCATTACTACACGGGCATTGAACCGATGGAAAAGCCATACCCTCTCAAATATCTGAATCTGAAAGAAAAAACTAGGAGAAAACCACTACTCTTAACCTCATATGAAGAAATTCTTGTAAGATAATAGTTTCATTGACTCTTAAACCTCAAATCATAGGCCACCAAAAATTCATCCTTGAACTGAAAATCACCATCCACGCAAAAACTCACACCGTGAAAACTGATCAAACCTCATAACAAATTCACTTCACCAAATTTAACATTCAACAGCATAGTAGAGACCAATGCCTTCGACCAAAATCAGAACCAAATTGAACCAAAACCAAAACTGCAGAAGATGAGCAAGAATCACAAACCAGAACCGGAGTGTGGACCTCCCAAAACACGCCAAAAGAAGACCTCTTTGAGAGCTGGAGCCATGGATCCCACCTCCACCTTCAAACCCTCACATGGAACCAGATCTTCCAGCATACCCATAGCTGATCCGAAGCACGATGGCCACCCCCATGCCAAGAGACAGAAGCAAGAGATCAGGACCAACATCGCGCTACCAAGAAACCCTAGAAAGTATATATATATATATATATATTAATATATGTAAGTTAACATATAAAATTATATATATAATATTAATTATAAAAATTTTTTAATTATAAACATATATACGTTATTATAAACATATTATATATATAAAATTTAAATATATTAACACACACATATATATAATATAAACATATATGTAAAATATATACATATACATATATATATAATATAAACATATACATATATGATATAATATAAAATTATATATATAAATATAAAACAGAAAATATAAAACAAAAATAATTATATATATATATATATATTAATATTTATATATTAATATATAAAATTATATAAATAATATATTAATTTTGTAAATAGTTCAAAATATTAACATATATAATAATATAAACATATATATATATAATATTAACAAATATATATGTAAACATAAAACAAAAAATAATTTATATATATATACTAATATATTTGTATTAATATATAAAATTATATATCTATATATATATATATAACGTATTAATTTTCAAACAGTTTAATTTAGTTACATATATATAAATATAAAAAAATACATTTTTAAATTCAAAAAGTTCATAGGTAAGTTGGTCATGCCCTTTGATAATATACTACAGCTTGTGTGTTCCAATTCCTCTAAAGACATATGTTCTTACTTTTACTATCATGTGTAGGGATCTACAAGTAGGGATGGAAGGTGGAGTACAGGGAATATGAGGGGTTGAGTGGGGTTGTGTCAACAGTTGGAAGGGGGTACTGGAGGGGTTGTCCTAGTAGATGGAAGGGGAACAAGAGGGAGTAAACAGGGGAAGATGGGATGTATGGGCTGAGGTTTAAGATAGAATGAAGGGGGTCTCCATGTGGGGAGGGGTGAGTGGTTGGGACGGGAGGGGGGGGGGGGGTAATCAGGTGGGGAGGGCCATAAGGGGATGTCTTAGGGAAGAGGGGGCCTCTAAGAGGGGTGAGGGGAGGGGTGTGGTGGGGGTGTCACCGGGACGAGGGTGTAACTGGGAGGGGAATGGGCAGATATGGGGTGCGAGTGGGCGTAATTTATATATATATATAAATATATATATTTGAAATATAAATTAAATATAAACTCATAAATTCGAAAATAAAAATTATAAATTTCAAAATAAATTATAGAAGACTTTTTTGAAATTTCTAATAATGATATGACATTAACCGACATTTCTAAAAAAATATTTGTAAATCAAGTTTCTCTAAATAGAAAAATTTATAAAAATTTAAAATTTTGTGACTTTTATTTTCTATTGTTTGTTAGAAATGATGGTAAATGAGGTGTCACGAATTAGTGATGTTTAGCAACATCACTAAATTATTAAGACCTCATTGAACTACATTTTTCAAAAACATTGGTAAATTAATTAACAATGTTTCAAAACTTCTCTAATGTAAAAAAACTTCAATAATTAGAATTTTCTTTGTAGTGTCCACTGGTTATAGAGGTGGAGTTTTTTGTTGATTTAGTGCCTGATAGTCATCTAGTGTCTCTTCCATCCTATAGTATGAAATCATTCACGTTCAATGAGTTGAAATATAAGTTCGATGATCTTCCGGAGAAAATTTTAATTTGAATTAGTTTATCACATTTGGATGAACTTTTTCTCATTGTAAATAAATATGATAGAATGATTCACATATGTATATATTACCATAAACTCAATCTATTCAAGATAAGAAATGAATATTTTTTTCCAAATTTTGATGATATTTTTGACCAACTAAAAGGGGAAAAGTTATTCTTGAAGATTGATTTTCAATATGGTTATTACCAATTGAGAATAAAAGAGTCTAATATTTATAATACAACCTTGTAGAGTTGGTATGGATATTATGAGAATATTTTTATATGTTTTCGTTTAACCAGTTCTCTTAGGGGTTTTTTTGGAAATGATGAACATGATATTTTATGAGTTCATTGAATAATTCATGGTAGTATTTATAAATTACAAGTATGTATACTCTCAAATCTTTGAAGACCATGTGTTTTATTTGAGATTAGTTTTTAAAATCTATAGAAATAAAAATCTATACACGTAGCATTCAAAATGATGTTTTCGAATATGAGAAGTGATGTTCTTAGGACATATGGTCTTAGAACATGGAATCTTATTTTATCTTGATAAGGTGAAAGCTATTATGACATGGGAATAACCATATAACATATTCATGATATGAAGATTATTGGTATTGGAAGTATATTACCATAGGTGTGTTAAAGATTTCTTGAAGTTGGACTCTATGATTATCACTCTCACTCAGAAAGGATTGATGTTTTTCTGGGATGATAAATTTTAGAGTTATTTTGTTAAGATGGAATTTATTTTGACTTCTTCACCAGTATTAAATCTTATAGAGGCTAGGTAAGGCTATATGATATTATGTTATGCATCAGTTTTCGGAATGGGTTGTGTCTATATGGTGAATAATCATGTGTTATCCTATGGTTCCAGATAGCTTAGACTATATGAGAATAATCTTTTAACCCATGATCTCAAACTCATAGATATAATGCATGCTACTAAGGGTATCCATTATTACCTTTTCCATGAAAGGTCTACTGTTTATTATGAAAAAAAAATCTTGAGTGATATCTTCTCCCCAAAAGTTACTAACCTCCTAAAGAGTCATTGGGGGGAGTACCTACAAAACTTTTTTCAACATTTCCTATTCTACTGGAAGGGTGAATACCTTTGCTGATGCTTTAATAAGAATAATATGAAGTGTCGAATCTTCAAAGGTTATCCAATGTTCTTGGAACCAGTGTGTTGTGAATTTTCCAATGAGAAGGTTCATGATTGGGGGATTCTATAATTCCTTGTGGAATGTGCACCAATGAACCAAAAATATGTTCTATGATACATAGAGATGATTATGGTGTCTAGGTATGAGATGATACACCAATGAATATATATCTCATTATTATATCTTCAACAAGTCAAAGCCAAGAACTTGATACCTTTATGTTTTCTTCAACTGCTTCTAGTTCCAACTAGGATATAGAATGACATTTGTATAGAAATGGTGGTTGGGTATACCTGTAACCCTTTAGGGAAGAATTTGATATGGGTTTTGATTTATATATTGGAAAAATTGGATAACATTATACCCAATTGATATATAATAAAATTTAAGGACTTGGGACATCACTAGGTGCATAATACTGTTAGATTTCATGAAGTTTCTTCCAATTTAGTATGTAATTGGGATCCCATTTAACTTCTCTATTTTTGATAGGCGTCCAGAAGGACACTGGATATAAGGTATGTTTTAGAATGACATATCCTTCACAAATGGATGTCTAAAAATAATTAAATATACTTATTATTGAGGAAATGCTATTTGATCCTGTTCTTAACATTAGTGGATCTTAGGATGTTCATCTAGGGATTATTGAGTTACCTACAATGATATTTACCATTCCACTATCATAATTTCTCATTTTGAGTCCTTGTATAGAAGGCCTTGTATATCTCTATTGTGTTGGTCGAAGATTGGGGAAGCTTCCTTGGTTGGATCCAGATTATTCAAAGAGTGGTTAATAAGGATTCAAGTGATTAATCGGGGAATTTTAATGGAACATAGATGGTATAAATGATATTATGGTAATATTTGATGTTTTTTATGTTTATTATTGGTGACTAGTAATTATTGACAATTTCACCATAGTTGGGCCACTGATATCATGGGAATTAGGGTAGTTTTGAAACATGGTTTTTGGGTCCTTTATTGATTATTAAGTGGGTGGGGGGAAACAGATTTCCATTTTGAACTTACACCATATTTTACTTTGATAAATAACATAGATCATATTTCACAACATTAAATTTAATTTTTTTGTCCCTTATCATGTTTTTAGATGGGGGAATCTTTTCATTGAACCTAATTTATCCACGACTAAGAGAAATTCCAATATTGAATGTTCTGAGAGAAAGGGTCTTCCTGTGAAGACGATACCTTAGGTCAATGTGATTTGGAAGAATGTTTCTGATTCAAAAGGGATGTGGGATCACGAGTCATTGATGAGATTTTAGTGGATTTTACTATTCAACATGGAATTTTCAAAATAGGATTTCTAGGGACATAAATTGTTTATATATGGGAAGTTATAACATTAAATTAAATTCTTTATAGTATTTCTTGAAAACTTTTTTGATCAAATGTTTGGGGATATATGTTTTTTGATTTATTGGTTTCTAGGTATAAATGTGTGAAAGATATTGGAGGGTATTATTTTGGTCCATGTTAAGTTAGAGGTATTTTATGAGTTTTTTCTATATAAAATAGTTATGTACTATATACATGGTAGGTTCACATCTTAAAATTTATTCAATACATACATCCATGAATCTAAATAATCCATGAAACATGATTTCCTGAAATGAAATTAGTCAATACATGAATTGGGTTCATGTCATGATATTATTGTTTGGTAAATATTTTACCTAAGGCGATGCCTTTTTTGTAATATATAAAAGCCATGAAATTCATGTCATGAACCCCAAATTCATGATGTGAATCCCTCATGAACAACTAGTTTTTATTTTCAACACACATTAGTCTTTTCACTTTTTATCTGGTGCTCCTTCTCCTCAAACCTAGTGCTAGACCATTAGATTTTTTGGGTGATTCCATCCATTCAGGATATCTTAGTTTGATGTTTGATCTCCAATGAATTTACTCATTAGGGATTTTGAATCCTCTCCACATCCCTTCATTTATAGCATTGAGATCATATGTTTTCTAAATTTATTAGAGTTTTATTTTGATGATCGGTTATATAGTAATTCATTGTTGATCTCCTTCGGCTTCACTCTTCATTTTTCTTTCCTATTGAAGGTGTTGAGTAGAACATTGATAAATGGATGGTGGTTCATTAAGACATTACCCTAAAATTGGAAACATTTGTTTTTTGAATGATTTGAAAGAGTTTTTAAATGGTTTAGAAACCCATATTTCTGTGATGATTGATGTTTGATTTTTAAAAAGTCATTAAAATTGTGAAACCCCCAATATCAATGGAATTGAAAATATTTTGTGGATTAAAAAATATTGAATGTTGGAATTTGAAATTTATTTGATGGAATGATTTGATGTTGAATATTTATATAAATGGACTAAATTGAAATATTATTTTAAAAGGAATGAAGTGGTGATAACTTATGATTTTGTTTTGAAATGAGGAGGAAATCTTGTAAACTGAAAGTAGGAAATTTAATTTTTGAATTGATTTGGAATGATTTTTTCCCATGATCAATTGATTTATTTATTGAATCACATGGAGCCTATGTATTTAGTGGGTTATTAGGATACACATACTAGTATATGACTCCCTATAAATGAATTCATGATGACATCACTGACATAAACATAATGTGCAATGATGTCCTTGATGGGAGTTGAGTCTTGATGGCCTTTGATGAGGGATGTGTGCACACATTGAGTTAAGATCCCTGATTGGGTAGTGTGAGGATCATATTTACCTAAAATAACATTAAAATGGATTATCAAATGGTTCTATGACATTTTTTATTGATTATAATATTCCATTTATTATTTCCCTTTTTTATTCATGAAAAAATATTTATATAAACGTTTTCTATAAAATGATCATTTAATTCTATTTTAATATATCTACCATCCTTTTGATTATGAAATCAATTTTTTTGAAAATATGTAAATTCCATGCCATGACTTGTTTTATTTAAATTGAAAGTATTAGTGGTTTATTGTTGTGGTAGTAATTATGGAAAAATTATTGAGACTATACTAGACTATTTATCGCACTCCCTACCTTTACCATTGAGAATTTTAAGATAACCAAATTACAAGTCAAATAAAAGGGAAATCACATCTTTGATGTGGTGGGTTGTGCTTGATTTGAGGGATCTAGAGTGATGGAGGTGACTTTCAATGATGTGCTCCTCCTGTTACATGAGTTTACAGATATTTTCCTTGGTATATGTTGTGTCTTTTGATGTTATAATATTTTGGTATTCTTTTATCTATTTATTTATGGTAATTTCTCCTGGTAAAATATTAATAAGACCAAATTTTATTATTTATCTTCTTCTTTTATGTGTAAAAACCATTACATCATGATATTTATTTGATTCTAGGAGCAAGTTGTGAACCCCTTGGGATCGAGATTTCCCATTAGGCCATGTGAGGACCACTCATTTATAATGGTACCAGGATATCTGGGATGGTTCATGAAAATATGTCTCACTTTATCACCTATATTGATATCCTATAGTTCTTATAACTCAACTTATATCAGACTCAATTCAACCTATATCACTCTCGGTGTAACTATATCATTCTTGGTTCATACTAGGTTACTTTCAGTAGAGTTCTTTCATACTTCTCAACATAATCCTAAAAATAGAGATCCCAAATTAAAATGTAATATAATAAAATGTTCTAAAACAAAAAAAAAACATTGATATCTGTGCTCTCAGAATCCAATTAATCCCTTATCCTAGAAAGAACATATAAATTAATATATACATTAACTTATGAATCTCCATGTTTCAATCTATGTTATCCATGATCAATCTATGTTATCCACAACATCATTATTATAAGGGAATATAACCAGAACATATTCAAATCCATGATTATGGTTCATGAAGATAATGAGATTGACCAAATCATATCACCCGATATTGTCTTTCCAGGTGTGCAGTCCTAGACTCATTTTCCATACACCATTTTAAAATTGAGTAAACATTCAATCAGACTTTTTTTGGGTGATTACTCTTTTATGAATTTTTCCCATAATCACTTATAATTTATAGTATCTAGAAAATTATGTAATTTATATCAAAACCATATACTAAATACTTCACAAAAACATTAGGGTTTTAACATATACATAGACTCATATTTAAGGTTTTCACTGATGTTCACTAACCCCAATCTCCAAATAAAATGTTCATTATTTCCTTAAATTAAAATCAAAAACTTATCTCCAACAGTTGCATATACCATTAAAATTAATGTTTAAATTAACTTATGAAAATGTATATTATCCTAAAAAAATCATAATCTCCAAAGATATATAAGCCTTTCATTTTATACCAACATTGATGACCTGAACCTGCACTCATGGATCTTGTTTTATAGACACATACATTACATAATCATTTTGATATGAATTATAAGATTTTGTATATTAAAATATTTAGTTAAATAATTAATAACTATTATAAAAAATCTAACATCCCAAGGCTCTTTTTAGGTTTAGAGATTCTGATACAAGGAAAAAATAATAACTAAAAAATCATATTCTCTTTGTATCAAACAAACATTTTTTTCATTATATATAAAACTACATAATCTATATTGAATCTTTAACTTCTCACATAAATTCACTACATAAGATATCATATTAGATATATCATGGAAAATAGTTTTCTTCCTAACCAATATAAATTGAAATATAAGAAGGGGTGGGATCTAATGATCAGTAAAGAAAAACATACAGATTTAGTAATCATGGAATAAGTATGACATAAATATTATGAAAAGAGTAAGTAAACAACATAAGTCCATAATAATATGAAATTGAGATAATTCTATATCCTATAAAATAAATGAAAAAAAATTATATCTATAATTATGATCACATACTGATGGAATGAATAATTTTAGAAATCAAGAACATGTTTTCAAGACTTTATTCCAAGACACTATTCTGATATGAGGAGAGGTATAAATCAAAGCCCAAATTTTTTTCCCATTTGAATAATCGATGCATCAAGGGGATATATAATTAAAATCCTTGTTCATCCCCAGACTAAGTCTGATACATTCACATAAGTGTCAAAAAAACTTCATAAAATTCTCCAAGGAACCTCATAATAAATAAAAACTTCACCATTTATATAATAAAACTTACAAAATGTAAAAACAAATCAACCAACATTATCAGTCAATTATTATCAATAATTATAATTATTTTCACCATGTCAACAAATGGGATAACATGATTATAATCAATCTCGATGAAGAATGTGTGTGGTCAAAAAATACCTAATATACATTCCAATAATAATCCATATTGTAATAATAACATATCAAAAACCAATTATTTTTCCATTTTCATGAAATAAATGTCCTTTCTAGGTTAACATCCTATAATATGAATTTTTAAAATGAGATACTCACACCATATAGGGTAATGAGTATAAGATTATTTCATTGATAAATAAAAATTGATCATAATTTATCTAGAGAAAGAAGGAGGATGGTTTCAAAGGAAAATATCCCCAATGCATCATAGGAAACATCATAGGGTGTTGAGATAAATTCAAATTACCCTCACCACGAAGAATGTTTCTAATAGTATCTCAAATGAAGGGATAATTGAATTATTTGATACCACAAGTTCAATATACCAAATGATAACACATATACAAACACACACAGACTAGATGATAAATCATGAAAAATAAAATCCATTATCGTAAATCCTTTTTAAAATAAAAATATATTTATAAATGAAAACATAAAAGTCCTCTTAGGAAACATTTTAACATTTATTTAAAAGAAAAATTAACCTTTCACTTTCAAAGGTAATTTTTAAAATTGTGATGTGAATGATTTTTAAAACCATTTTATTTAAAAAGAATCTCCAATAACAAGGCCTTGTATGTATGTAAATAATATCTTGAATAAATTATTATATGAAGGAAAAAATGTATGTTAATAGGAAACCCAAAAGTATTAATTTTTAAATTCAATTTTTATTATAAAATTACAATTATAAGAAGGGTAATAAATCATTAATTTTTATAAAAAATAAATTTTAAAAAATATGATTATAAAATACCACATAATATAATATTAGGCTTGGAGAACCGATGTATAGAAAAGAAAACATCAAGATGGAATATTATAACTCAAAGAAAGAAGATTTTAGTTTTCAACATCCCTTATAATAAACATTATCCATGATGAATGAAACATTTAAAAAAGGTTTTAAGTGGTAAAAATGTAAAATATTTGAGAATATAACATAATATAATCGAATGGAATTATTTACCCAACTTATATTAAATAATTTACCGTGAACAATCAATACTCAACAAATAAAAATTGATTTATAGAAAACACTTACGACTAGGGTAACCCTTGAGTCAATAGACATTTGAATAAAAGAAATTTTTTTCTTTATTTTATTGCATGAATGATAAAGAAATAATCTATATAACATTAAGGGTATTTAAAATAAATATAAACCATATAAAGAAATCATGGTGAATAATATATAACCAGCCTCAAAGAATCATAATTGAGGCAAAAAATACCATTGATGATTGAGCAAAAATTTAATGAAAACACATCGTATGAGATGGATTGGAATTAATATTCAAATAAAATTAATAAAATACAATTAATGATATTATATCTCAAATGGGAATTATATACACCACATAAATTATATTAGGTGAAAAAAATCATGTCTTAGAGAGAGTAATTTGATAAGAGATCTCTAACCCCAGTCCTGACTCTTTATGAACATGCATCAAACAACCTAAATAAATAATCAGATTTTATTAAATAAATACCCAAAACCTTATTCATAACTATAACCATTTATAATATTTATTTATAATCACTTTATACAAATTAATATTAGCAATTTTTTACCTATTTATAATATAATGTGTAAGTAATCATTATCACTTTGAAATAGTTTCATAAAAGAGGTGTTGTTATCTATTATTATTCTAATGTTAATCATTATTAGATCATATATTTAAATACAATAGATTTATATGATATTTTATAAATCTATAATTTCATTCCATTGTAGTTTCGATTATAAATAATGATGAAGAAATTATTGATGACCATGTTTCAGTAATTTTTAATGATAAAAATGTGCTTTCTTCATTAATGAGATAAATGATGATATAAAATTAATTGAAAAAAAACAATACATAAAAATTTATTTCATATTATACCAATACATATGTTCTCATACTCATCCATGATATAAACTCATAGTATTGTTCAAGTAGGCGGTTAAACCAACCTAAACATGAACCTACCATGATTAATGAATGATTATGATATTTTTTAGTTTTAATATAATTATAAAAAAAATAATGATCATATC
This sequence comes from Viscum album, assembly GCA_963277665.1. NCBI lineage: Eukaryota > Viridiplantae > Streptophyta > Magnoliopsida > Santalales > Viscaceae > Viscum > Viscum album. Next base: position 1,262,854,388 of record OY728132.1, on the reverse strand, counting down.
TAGTGTTTATTAGTTTTATATATTATAATCTTAAATAAATTTAATGAGAAGATAATTTATATAAAGTATTTACTTATAATAATTAGATCATTTTCCTCTTAGTTCACTCATTTTAATTGATTGAATTAATGATCATTGTTTTTAGATCCTATCAATAATAGGTCCTAAAAATTTCCAAACCAAAAACTTAATGATAAAAAAATATCATATTTTTTCTTTAACCCCATCCTTGTGACCATCCACATAAGGCGATGATGAAAATAAAAACATAAATCAATCCTTTCAGAGAGGGGGTGGTCATCACATATGCATGATAAACAATTTCTCCCATAGAATAAGAGAAATGAGTAATATGTATTATTGTTTTAGAATCATAAACATGATACATATATATACCATAATTTTTTTTTTAATTTTAACTTTTAAACTAGCCTTGCTAAAAAATTGAAGGAAAACAAAACCTGTTTCATCACGGAGGTGATATTCCCCACAATCCACAAATTAATGTTTCCTTTTTTTCTATAGGGAAAGGAGAAAATGGATTTTTAAAATTATTAGTTGAAAATATATATAGATATTAATAATGTTAAGTAAAAATTATTACTTATGTTGAGAATTTGGATATTTTTTAGAAGATCCCTTGGAAATGATTGGAATATACTAATCTCTTATGATATGAAGATCAATAAAGTGAAAGAGTATTATAGGGGAAGGAAAATTGTATAGTTCTTGGAGGATACATAAGTTTTATGATTACCTTAAAGGGGTGGTGGGAGACAACATTTATAATTTGTTATAGTATGATTTAGGTAAATATTTCAGCATAATATAAAGGTATAACATGTTAAACATGACATGTGGATCCAAAATTGAGAAATAATGGATTGTAAAAGAGATAAGGTTGATAAAAAGTAATCTAATTATTGTAAACATGTTTTTATCATTATTTATGCACTTTACCCACTGAATTATTACATTTACCATTTTACCTTTTACCACTGTAACTAGTTTTTACCTAAGGTGAGATAATATTTATGATTAAAAATAAAGTGGTACTCAATAGATTGTTTGGACCCAATAACACTTAACTTTGAATTCATTTCATTTTATGCTATTTATAAAATTGATAAAAATAAATTTTAAAATTAAAATGTATGATGTATTAAAAATAATATTTGAGAAATTATTACTTATGTTCTAAAATATAAAATATTTTCTTGAAAATTAATTCCAACATTTTAAAAATTATAAATTAACTTATAAAATCAAGATTTATTCTTAGAATATGTTTAATTAATTTTTAATTCATACTCATATACTAATAATTCCCAAAAATACATGTTATTTGTAGAATTTTTTTTTCATTATTCACATAAAATATTTCTTTTTGAAAAATATAAAAAATTTATCATAAGAAAATATTACTTTGATGAATCCAAAAAATAATGTTCATTTTAAAAATTCAAATCCCATTTTTAAAAAATAATAAATTTAAATAAAATGGATGGATATAACGAACTTTTTAAAAGGAATATATATTTTTTTTGAATATTAACCGTTCTCATTCACATTTCTTATTATTTAGAAAATAAATTATTATTAACCAATTAATAATACCAAATATATTTTATCATCATTAATAAAATGTTTCTTCAAGTATAAATGAATATCCCATAAAGAAGGATTTTTAAGGAAAATATATTTATAGGAATAAAATGAAAGTATTAGTCATCTTTTCTACAAATATTTTAATTCACTTAAATTAAAAGTTGCATGTACTTTACTTATATAATTATTTCATCATGTTATTGCTCCTATTAATTCCCAATAATTCAATGGATCAGTTTTAATATTCAAACTTAACAGTTATATTTTTATTAAAATATATAATGATTTATTTTTTGTTTGATGTTTCATATAGATAAAGATGTCAAATAAATTTGAATCATTTAATGGAATTCATATATTCAAATTTGCAGTTGTTACAATATGTAACTATTTTTATGGTGAATTTGTTTAATAAAACAATCACTGTTGAAATTTATTTTGATGAAATTATATTTGGATCAACATAGAAAAATCTCATCGGTAATTTCTCAGAATATATATAGAATGATTTTGAGATGGACATAATGGTTGAGATAAACTATTCCCATACCTTTCAAATAACTCAATGTTTAAAAGGAAAAATATTATACCAGTATAATTATATAAGAGATTTACCTAAATTATTTTGTTTTAAAAATTACTTAGTTATTTGTAATCTAGTTAGAACCACCTATAAACTTGACCTTGATGAATCTGAGAAACTAGAAGATCAAGAAATGTTTAGTAGGATGATCATAATCTTAATTTACCTAACAACTTGTCAGAAAAAATTATATACTCTATATACTTGTGTGTAAAGTTTGAAGAAAATTCATACGAATCTGAACATAAGGAAGTTGGGTGGATCTTCCTTTACCTTAAAGGTACTATAGAATATGGATTATTTTATTCATAAGAATTGAATTTTCATTAAAAAGTTATTTTGTAACTGAATTTTGCGAATGTAGAATTCATTAGAAGAGTATTTATAAAACCTGTAATTTTATAGTTTAGTCATTATATTAATGGTAAAGCAATAAAAAACACTCAGTTTCACTTTCTACCATTGATGCTGAATAGGAATTGGATTGATGTTATTGCACTCAAATTTGGAGGACGAAGTACACACTTATATTTTTTGGTTTGATTTTCGATCAATGTCTAGTTCATTGTGAATAATAAATACTATCTCTGGGTTTAAAAACCCAACACATCACCCATGTTCTAAATTAAAATAAAAATGAATTCAATTCATTTTATACCATACAAAAATGAATTTATTATTCCCATTTTTATCGAAACTGAATATTAGATTGATAATATTTTTACCAAACCACTAAATTTTGATAGGTTTTAATATTTTATTGAAAAGTTTGGCATGAACATTGTATAATGATCATAATTTATATTTATTATTTTAACTATATTTAATTATAAATAAAACGTTAATAAATGGTGAGTATATTCATTATTTATGACTATTTCAACTCTCCATGAGGACATTATACATTGACCAATAATTCCTTAAATTGAAATATTTAGGCTTCTTCTTAATTTTATTTGAACCACATATAAAAAAGTTAATTAGTATAATTAATATTAATGAAAATTAACTTCTAAAAGGTATTATGTTATGATTTTACATTTATGAGAAGAATTTATTTTACATTAATATATGTATATTTTTCAAATTATAAATGATTGGATTCTCTATAGTATTCTTTCATTCTCTCATACATTTGTCTAGAATTTTCCATTTATGATCTAATACACATATATATATATATATATATTCCTTCGACACTTATTAATTCCTTAATTTTCAAAATTATTATACTATTTCATGTGTACCTAATAAAAGGGATAATTGTATATTTATTCTCAAAAGAAGTCTATTTATCATATTTATGGAAGATAAGAAAATCTAGTTTTAAATACTCTAAAAACATCTATTTTAGAAGAATATTATTTGTATGAATCAAAAGATAACTTATGAAATGATCAATTATTTTATTCTTATTGAAAATTAATATTTTTCATCTAATAACTTAATTGAAGTTAATTATGAAAATATTTTTTTTATCTTTGATTATGATATTTTAGTAAGGGAGATGAACATTGAAATATAAATGGAAGTTATGAGTGCATTCAATAGAAGTTTTAAAAATGATTTCTTTTCTACGATATTCTTTTTTTAATATAAATTGACGATATGTTTCACATCCATACAAATTGATGTTTTTTTCCTTTCTTTTAATGTGGGTGAGAATTTTGTGATATAAATTTTAAAAGGAGGATAATTCATTTAAGGAGAATAATTGTTATTATAAAAGTATTTTTTTATGTATTTATATCATTATGATGTTTTTAAAATATTTTTGACAAAATCTAATAGGCAATAACACCCTAAGAGGGGTTGGGGGTGAATCAAGGTATTTATGTTTAAATTAATTCTTTCTTGGATGAGGATATTTCACTATCACCATGAGAAATAATTTTATTTCCCTCTAAAATTACCCTCAATGAGAAATAAAAGTAGTAAGAAACATAAGGGTTCCTACATGGTTCATCCATACCCGGTGACATCCAAATAGAATGAATGAAAAAGTGCATGTCCACCAAATTCAATAAAATATCCCTATATAATGTAAAATTTGGATTGGTCTCAATGACACTCTTTGTTCACTACCATGAATACTCAGATATCACACTGATTTCTCTTATTAAAGAACTCACTTCTCCACTTGTTGAATCTTATTTCTTCTTATGAATATGATATAAAAATGAACATACATTAGTGTTTCCCCTCTGTATAGAAATTGCAATTTCTAATGAGGTGAAGACTCATGGAATAACCCCTTCTTCGACCTTAAACCTTGAAAATAAGATATGGAATAATCCTATGGAAAAAATATCTAGAAAAGATCCCATGTCTCTACATCTCTATTTTTTTTGATTTTCACTAATTTTCTACACAACAACATTCTTCCTATTTTCATATCAATCCAATTGTTAAGAATGAATATTTTATCTTACCAGATTGTGAAAATTGTTCCCCATTCTTATTGGGGCCATCATGCACTGTAAAAAATGAATTAATAACATGTATTTTCAACTCCTAAATTACCAAATTTTAAATTTATAAAATACTAAAATAGTTTGGATACAGCTTGACTATATATTCCATAGTGTAATATCACTCATTCACATATAATATGGAATGGTCCATTCTCAATATTATGTAGCTATCACTTCTTATCATCATCCAATAACAAATAAAATAGTATTACGATGTGAAATCTTATGGTTGACCGTATCCACTTATCCGGAAGAAATAACAACTCTTTAACTTCTCCTTTTAACTTATTATCATGATTTCAACTATGTAAGGGAACAATATTCTGTGCATTTCCTAGAATAATTCTAGCATGAACTCTTGTAAGAATTGGAGGATCGAAAAACTCCCCTTCATCCAAATGTTGGACCCTCTACATCGCAAGGTGTAGTTATGGATTGGATACCTTCGCACCCAAAGGAACCACATTATAGCCATATTCACTATGAAATGCCTTCCTTAAAATATCCATAGGAACTAAATTTCCTATAACATGCCACAAATCCATGATTTTTATGACTTTGGTTCACCTTCTTATACAATTTTCCTTTACCACGTAGCCACGTTGAATATGATGTAGTCATCCATGATATGGAGTATGGGATGTGGTGTAGATGTTACTATATAATTCTTGTACTTCCTTACACAACTTGTCAAAAAAACAATCCATACAACCACCAATGTTATTTTTGCCAACAATATCCCATTTAGGTGTATTTAATGTACTTAAAAACTCAAACCATGTTCAAAAAGTTTATTAATGAGCCACTGATCGTAAATTCTAATCCCACGTGAGAAATTTTCAGTGTGAGAAACAAGAATTGAATGAAATATTTATCATAACAGAATTATTAAACCATTTCAACAATTCTCCCACTTAATTTTTTGTTACAAACACCCCCATTTGGTTTTCTTTTCTACCCCTATACAACACACTTGGATATTTCTCCACCTTTGGAAATGAACCCCAACAAATAACTTCCTTGAATTTTATATAGTAAAGTGTCATAAATCCACCAAATTATGGAATTAAAACAAATTATACTAATGAAATAAATGATTGGGATTGGGGGTCAATTCCGAAATCAATTAATTGGAAAAATATGTCTGGAATCATTGAACACACTGATGATTGTTAACCAAAATTTTGGATAGTTCCTTTTTCAAGATATCATAAACTTGATCTTGTGTTGAAACATAATCCAAAACAAAAATGTCATATTCTACTTCCTCATTTATGAAATGATATTTGATCTCAATGTTCTTAGTCAATTATTATTGGATAAGATTTTGATGAGGTTGATGACACTTGAGTTTTCATACATAATAAAAGTAGGAGAAAATATGTCGGCACCAACATTATCAAGTTGTTTTTTCATATATAATAAACTGGTGCACACTTGAGTGGGAACAATTTCATAAACCTCCACGATGCTCAATGATATGAAATATTAATTTTTTTATTTTCTGTGATATACATGATCATCGGAGATAAAAAGTACCACCTGATGTAGATTTTTTATCATCTATCAAACCTTCCCAATCCACATCAATAAATCTTACTAAAATATCCTATGCTTTACTGTGATAGAACATACAATATTATATTGTCTGATAGATATATCTAAGTATGATTATCATATATTTCATGTGAAAATAATTGGGATCCCTGTAAAATAAAGTGTCTTGGGATGTAGAAATTAATAAATCTAATTGTGTGGGTATAAAATATATTAAACTTCCAAAAAAAATTCTATATGTTGTTGAATCAACTGTATTTCCCAGTTTATATTTTGATAATTTCAATACTTTATCAACCAGATTTGACATGGGACCTAAGCCCTTTATTTTTAATCTTATTAAAATCTCCATGAAATATTTTATTTGTGAGATAAATATTCCATAAAATATCCGAGTGACCTTTATGCTAATGGAAAAAGACATTTCAATACTTAGAGACACATCATATTTAGACCACATGAGTTACAAAAAATTCTAACATTGACTTTCTTATGAAAATCCAAAAATCATATCATCAAAAATAATCATCCTTAACCATTTTCCATTCTCCTTCTTAATGATGCGATTATGATAAATTACTCCTCTATAAAAATAAATCTTCTTTATACATTGTTCTAACCTAGAATACCATACAATTAGTTCTTATTTGAGGGAATAAAAAGCCTTCCTTAGCTAACAAACCTTGACTTAGTCTTAATAAATGATAAACCCATTCAGTTGTTCAATATACACTTCATCTTCAATAACACTATTCAATAATGTTGATTTGATTTCAATTTGAAATAATTTTGAACGATCATTAATTTCTATGGATATGCCGATCTGAATGGTTTCATGTCATGCTATGGGTGAAAATTCCCCAACAACATAAAATCCATCAATTTTGGAATAACACTTTCACTCTAGTCATGATTAATATGAATATATTTTCCACCATCGTTATGTATAATTCAGAACACCCACTTTATTGGGTTGAAATTATTATTACTTGGACTTGGAATAAATTACCATGTCTCATTATTATATATTTGGTCTACCGCTTCATTCATTTCCTTGACCTATATCGTATCACTTCTATCTTATTTAAAATTACCGGATTCCACCAATGATAGAACATTCCTCTAAGAGTTCATTCTTCAGGGTTGAATCAGGTTTTTAAAAACCCCAAAAATTCTTCTTTCAGTAGTCTCATCCATACACATTTCTCTTCATTACCTTATAGGAATTTCTAAACTATATACATAAACTAAGTCTTAATTAGAATTTGTTTTAACCTGTATAACTCCCCATAAACATTATACATCTTCATATCTTTTATATTATGAAATTCATCATCTTTCATATGATACCTACTCATGAGAATCTATCATTTACCCCCTCTCAACAACCGTAACATTATTTCACTCAATCATCTTTTCAGGTCTGTTTTGGAAACAACTGTAGGATTCATTCTTTGTTGAGTATCCAAAGAATATTCCTTCATCACCCTGATCATTAAATTTCCTACCCTTTTCCTTATTAAGAATAAATTATTTACTCCTAAATTCTTGTAATTACATTTGTGTAGTATTATTTTCATTCTAGTTTTCATATAGATTTATCCCTTTAATTTCACATATTATAACTCTATTTCACATAGTAGATGCTATAGGAATAATTTCTTTCCAGTATTTTAGTAAAAGTTTCTTTTAAGTCAATATTGTTTGGGCTATGTTTTTATAATCTATTTTCCTCTTTCCACTGTACGATTTTTCTAGGGTGTTCTCATAGAAGAAACTAGATGTTGAATTATGTTCCCTTTTTATATAATCTTCAATGTGATGATTTTTAAATACAGTGTTATTATCAGTTTGGACTACACTAATAATATTTTTAACTCCCCTCAAATATAAAGTTATGGATATAAATAATTTTGTTTTGTGTGTGATGGGCACGATCCATGACATATCTTTTAAATCATCAATAAAAAACACATAATACCCTTTCTATCCATTTCATGAGGTGAGATCGGACCATAAACATCCACATGAAAAATCTTAAGGAACCTTGATTCCTTTATATTATTTGGCCTATAAATATTTTAAAAAATAATCTTGTTTTGACATGAAAGACATATGTGCATGTGATTACATGTGAGATGGGGAATATCATGGGATTTATTTATTTTTACAGCCTTTATAGAGATTTTTATCTTAAATAGTTGAGTTGTAACAATCCAATTCGGGACTCAACATGGACCGGCTTTCAAAACTGGCCAGCCACATACCCAAGGAGTGTCCTCGATCCCCTTAGTCTGATTAATAACATCCAGATCATCAACATTACTATTGGGGATGGTTTCTCCCTCAATATACCATGTAAAGCATCAAAAAATGCATAATAATAAAGCAATAAAGATACATTACCAAGTGAATCACATAAAAACCAACATTTAACACACAAATATTTAAAAACTATAATAGAAGTTCAAATGAATGAAAAAAGATACTATAAAAGTGTAAAAAACTCAGGCTAACTAATTACATGAAACTAATGTTTCAAACACCATATCCATGGTACCCACAAGTATCCACCATGATTTTAATGACCATCAAATTACCATGGAACATGACATTAAATAAAACCTAAAATCCAATATTTGAAGGATCCTACAAACGAAAAAAATAACACACCCACCATCGTGAGTTTGTAGGGTTTGATTTGAATCCAATAAGAGAACACAAAGATTATAATTCATTCATTTTATAAAATAAACAAAAAGTTATAATTTTAAGTTAATATATAAAAATATGTTTTAATTTATCATTATAAGATATATGATTATAGAAATCACAGATCATGCATTTTCTCGAAGTACACCATTTTTAAAACATTATATAAGAGGGTTTACCCAAAACCAGTTCAATTAAAAATCCAATCATTTCCCTTTAAAACATCATGATTTTGAAAACCAACCCACATAAATTTTAGATTTTTTTCAAATAATTCCAACTATGTACATCACATTGAGAACCATTTACACATTTTCCTTTAAAAGATTTTACACATCCATCTCAATAATGTCCCGGACTCAAATGCCAACCGAAACGATTCCCCGAGCCCAGTTGTCGACATGGACTTAAGTACGTCTCCCCAAACATGAGAGGATTACCACTAGCAGTGAGGGCCTAGGTATGTTAGTTAGTAGACTATTCCCCCATTACCAAATTATCATAGTTGAAGTAAAAACATATAGTAAATAACAAAAGTAAAATAAAAATCATTCAATTAAAGTAAGGCAAGAAAGATATGAATACATAACAATAAGAAGAAGTATCTAATATTCTAAATGATGTAGATGGTACAAGTATCTATAAATAATCCAGAAAAATTGATGGAAATGTAAATCAATATAATTCCCAAAAAGAACATAGGACCAAAAAGGTATCCCTGCATCCCAAGCCTCAATGTGGTCTTATACTCCTCTACTCCAAAGCCACAGTCAACAACCTGTACCCATGCACTTTCCCCTATCATGAACTGTGACCATATAATCTTTTTGGGTCCCCAAGGAGGCCCAAATAGGGTGTGAGATAATCATCCTAGTAGGAAACCACTGATATCTATATTATTCTAACAAAAATTCATCAAAAGTGCTAGAAAATGTAAATACGAAATAACGTAAAGTGCATATTCCCATGGAATAAGTCTATAGCAGTATGTAAAACTATCCAACCCTCAAGGACACTTGAAAAAGATTAATAACTTAACAAGGTAGTTAAATGAAAATAAAAAATTCACATGACCACGTCGTACATCTGTCTGTATTATGCATCCCACAACCATTCTATATAAAGAAGTCAAGTAATCCACGATCACGCTCTATAGTGAAGTTAAATATCCCTTGACCATGTCATACAGTTAAGTGTATATCACAACGACCGCATCCAAGGTGTCATGTCCTAAGTAATCCATGTAATATTTCTAGACTATGGAGGTCCGCATCCTAGGATATTGTCCAAGGTATCCCATAGAGTCACATGGGCATCCCTGGTGGAAACTAGGTTAGGCCATGCATGAGGCCCTAGGAGTCTGGTAATAGAAATTTCTACATGATCCCAAGCAAGATAGATCCACGGGGTAGTATGGCCCGAGTCATCCCACAGAATCAAGACCCAAGGGGCATAGTCAACCCAAGGAGTCCACTACTACATTCCAGATCCATGGATATCATTCCATGGCATTGATTAACCATTCATTCAAGCATTAAATCATTGAATTTAAAAAAAAATTATATGTGATTATACCCACTCACATCAACCATCACAAAACGTAGGTATACCTACTCATTCAAAAAAATTGTCAACTACTAGCATATCTGAATACCCTCCCAGATAAACGATTTAACAGAAAATTATCATATTATATAGGTATACCCACCAATATCATCCATTATAAAATCATAGTTAAATTAAAAAGAATGTCACACACAGATATAACAAGGCAAGGAAGCAGTGAATCTTCTATGAAACTTATTCAAGCTATTAGGGCATTAACAGACTTCCTATAACTGGGAAAGTACGAGAAAACACCCCTTGGGTGGTTTAAACTAGCTTAAAAATATTATTTCCTTACGTTTACCCACTTGGGTGACCGTGAATACTATAATAAGGGATAACACACCTAAAAAAGATCCTACGAGCATCCTTACTAGGTATGACTAAGCCTACATAAAGAAACTCTCTAACAAATGAGGCCTTACTGGAAGGTCTAAGGAGAAGAAAAAGGGACAAAATCCTAAAAACCCTGAAAATACAAATTAATGTATAGACCACCTACCTCGCCTCAATAGTAGAAAACTCGCCCAATATCAAGTCCCAATTCATATGGGTTTGGGAGAAATCTTAAGAACAAACAAAGAACATGATATTAGGGCATATGATCCTAAATCTAAATAGTTAAGTCATTGTTTGAAAGAATGATGAATGACTAAAAATAAATTGAGTACATACTGTTGTGATTCCAATGTGATAGACCACACTTGAATTAGAGTCCGGAAGACTTATGAATCTCAAAAACTATAATATTGGTGTTTGGGCTCTAAAAAATGGAGGAAATAGTTCGGTCCATCAAAATATGAGGCTACAGCTTCTTTTATAAAAAATCCGGTGGGCCAGTGCACGATGGTTAGGGAAAGTACATAGTATGTAAATCACTTTTATTTTATTTTGAATTAGAAGGGCTACACGTCATGATGGGCCAAAACACGGCGTGTACTCAATGTAAACGACATGTACTGGGGCTGCAAAAATCTTTAAGCATCTTTCCCCTTTCTTTCCCAAAAAACAACCCAATCACCCCACGACCCGACATAGTGTCTACGTAAAAAAAGTAAACATATTTAACCCAAAAATAATGATTTTTACATCATGAAACCCTTGGGATCTTACAATCTTCCCCCATGTAGAAATTCTTACTAAATTTCCCTCTAAAGGGTGGTCAAGATTAATCCAAAAATAACTCTGACCAATGAGCACATTTGTTGGCTGCCCTCTCCCTATTATCGTACTGTAAATGGTCATGCTGACACAACACATGTACAAGAGGAACTGATTGGCCTCAAATAACCTTCATGATTCTGTCAACTACACAAATCAGGTGTTCTTCAAAGGATGAATCCACCTAAAGATCAACCTCCATAGGCTAAAAACATGATATAGGTTTGAGTGATAGTGGCACATCTGAGATACATGGAAGATTTTTTTCATGGATCGATACCATTGATGTAACTATAGCTGATTGAAAACCGACCTAAATCGCTCCATAATCTCAAATGGCCCGAAATATCGAAGGGAAAGTTTACCCTGTTTCCTGATCCTCTTCTGCCCCAACCTTGGTGAAACACGCATGAAAACCCTATCCCAGAACTCAAACACTAGAGGTCATCTATGGAGATCAGTGTATGATTTATGAAGATTTGTGTAGTAGTTATCTACTTCTTAATCATCTACTTCTTAATCATCTGCACCTACTCATAAGTCTCATACACAAGATGTGGTCCCAGTAAAACTGCATGTCCAACCTTTAACCATCACAGGGGGAGTGACATGGCCTACCATATAAATCCTTGTATGATTCCATATGTATCATCACGTGATATCTATTATTATAGGCAAACTAAAACATGGAAATCTTCCACTCCTAAGGTCCCCCAAAATCTAGGACAATACTCGCAGCATGACCTCTAGAACCTGTATCCTACGCTATGACTGACCATCAGTCTGACGGTGGTATGATGTGCTCAGAAGAAACTGTTTACCCATCTCCCTCTAAAATCTCTTCCAGAAATAAGATGTAAAGCGATCATCCCTATCTAAATCGATAGTGCATGGGACCCCTTCAATTCATACCACCCCTCGGATGTATAAATTTCCAAGATTATAAACACCAAATTTCTCCTTGATATGTATGAAATGTGTGACCTTCATAAGCTTTTCAACAAAAACCCACAAAAAATAATTACCGCAAGGTGACCTCAGTAAACCAGTCACAAAATCCATCGCGACATCATTCTATTTCCACTTCGGGATAGGCAATTACTATAAAATCCTAGCAGTTCATTAATGTTTTGACTTCACTTACTGACATGTGGAACACCAAATAACAAAACTAGCTTCCTCTCTCTTCATTATCAACCACCAGTACTGACATCTCAAGTCATGGTACATCTTGGTGACCCCAGGATGAACTACCCAAGATAAAGCATGAAACTCCCAAATAAACCCCTAACATATATCCAATGAATCCATAACATGTCCATGGATACTCATAATATCATCATTTCCTACAACCAAACCAGTAGGAGGGTCCTCACCTACCACATATTCCCGTAGAACAAGGCCTTCAGAATTAGATAGATTCTACATCCAAACTCTGTACAGTAGGGTTGATTTCATTGAAAAGGATGATATAAAAGTCTTCTCATGTCTGTCATGCACCTCCAGATTCATCTCATAAAATAAATCCATGAGCTTCCAATCACTATTGGCCTATTTCACTTCTTATATCTATGTCCTCCTACTCAATGCATAAACTATTTCATTGCCTTTACCAAGAATATATGAAAGCTATAAGTCAAAGGACTATAGGTACTCCACCCACCTTTTCTACTTGAGATTCAAATCACATTACGTAATGATATACATGGGGATTTTGTGGTATGGGTACACCAAAAAAATGAACTCCCAATAGGTAGTGTCTCTAAAATTGTAATGCATGAAAAACTACATCTAAATTGATATTTTACATAGGGAAATTCTTCCCAAGAGGTCTCAGATGCCAAGACCCATACAGTATGAGTCGATCTCCCTATATCATCACTACCCCTAACCCAATACCTAAACCATCACAGTACACTATGTAGCTCTTTCCATGCTCTGGTAGTATCCGGATTTGTGCTGATGTCCACCTCACTTTCAGTTTTTGAAAGGCTATCTCACAATTTTCTGACCACACAATCTTTACACCCATATTTGTCAAGCCCATAAATGGTGCTACTAATCGTGAGATGTATAATATAAAATTCCCGTAGTATCCACCTATCTCAAAGAAACTCTATATGTCAAAAACATTTCTGGGCTATTCCTAAGAAACTACAGCTCTAACCTTCTCTGGGTCCACCGACACTACTATCTCTGAGATGATGTCACCCAGGAAGTGAATCTAATCTATCTAAAAGTTTCACTTTTCGATATTAACATACAACTGATGCTCCCTCAGTGTATTCAAAATGATCTCAATATGGTTGGAATGTTCATGTTGATTGTGAGAATACACCAAGATATCATCCATGAAAATAACCACAAAATAATCCACGTAAGGATGGAACACTCGGTTCATCAAAGACATGAAAACCACTGGGGTGTTCATGAGACCAAATGAAATAACCAGACACTCATATAACCCATACCTGCTACAAAATTCAGTACGAGGTATGTATATTAGTTGAACATGAACCTAGTGATATCATGACCTCAAGTCGATCTTCGAGAACACTCAAGATCTTCGAATCTGATCAAACATTTCACATATCCATGGAAAGTGATATCGGTTTTAACCATCAACTTGTTCAGTTTCTCATAATCCACTCATATCCTAAGAATTCCATTCAAATTTGTTTCTCAAAAAAGGACCGGCGAACCCCATAGATAAGTATTGGGTCTGATAAACCCCTTTGACTTCAAATCTTCTAGATGCCTCTTGAAATCTTGCAACTCCGTCATAGCCATCCTGTAAGGAGGAATGGATACTGGTGCATCTCCTAGAACTAGCTATATAAATAACTCTGCCTCTCTCTTAGTAGGTACCCTAGAAAAGTCATAAGGAAAGATGTATCTTAAGTGCTGAACCTCTAGAGGAAAGCCTCCGGACTCCCTCCATGATCATCCAAAAACAAACTAGTAATCTGGGCTGTCATCCCACCCAGCCCATGATGCTCGGTTCTAGCACTGTTTTCCCGGACGTCCCATTCACCCTTGGGAATAAACACTATACCCTCTGGTTATATGAAACTCACCCTCTGGTGATAATATTCAACATACACTTGATAAGTCATGAGACATTCCATTTCAATTTTGACGTAAAACCCTGTCATCTCTTGGAAATATAAACTATAGATGAAGTGGCACCAACCAACCTCAAGGGGACACTTCATACACTGGTGTACATCACCCATTATAACACACAATGGTGTTTCTAGCATAAAAAATCCCTCAAAAAGTAAAACCACATGGGCATGTCTTTTAACCGCTCATGAAGAAATAAAATTATTAGAGGAACCTATATCAAAGAGAGAATATGTAATAGTAGAAGCTACTAATATCGTACCACTCAACATAGATGGTGTGAGATCCTACTCTTTTTGGGTCTATTTCACTACATTTGTATGGCCTATACCACGACCCTGTGACCCTTCCTAGATACCCTGAGATGATCCACCTTGTTATCTTTGAGAACCCGATGCTTGGCTACCACAATCATGACCACCACTTCCCTTTCCTGACTGGCCTACACTGCACCAGCTCCCAGCCTAACGGAGAGCTAAAGAACCTGCTATTGAACTCAATGTCTGAGCTAGCCCCATACCACTCATAGTTGGAGGGAAGGTTCTACAAAGTCGTTGCATGTACCCCATCCTACCGCAAACTCAGTACTCGACTAGTTCACAGTCACACTGATTTTTCATATGGAATTACCTACCAAACTAATAGAAATATACCGATATTCATTCACCCACATCCTAAAAATCACTCACGTCATGGGAAGCCTCAGAATGATGCTTTCTGGATGATGATGTAGATCCAATGGGGTATGAAAGAACACTCCTCTATTCTGTACCCCTAGATTCCCTCTAGTTCTACTATGTAATTAGTGACTGATTTAAAATATCAGTGTTAGAAGGAAACCTAAACTGATTGACCTGAAATTTGATAGCATGCATAAGACCTTCATCCAAGCACCTCAACCTCGACAACTCATCAGTAAGATACATTGATGCAAAATGGTGTAGTGTTTTAATGAAAGGAGAGTATTCCATAACTGTCATCACGCCCTACTCTAGATGTATAAACTCCGTAGTCAGTTATGCCCATAGATTCATGGGGTAAAAGTTGTCATAAAAGGGAGTTTTGAATTCATCCCAACCCTTATTTCGCAGACCATCATCCTAGTTCAAAAAATGTCAATAGTTCTTTCCCTCTCCACGTAGTATGTAAGTCAGAAGATTGACCCTACACTCTGTAGGCATCTCTAGATGCTCAAAAATAGCTAATGTGGCCTCTATCCATAACTGTGGAGCAGGTGTTCTGCCATCCCCTAAAAACATAGGAGTATGCTGCTACCGAAACACCCATGTTAGCTCATCCATAGTCAAGGCTGGTTGTGGTGCTCCCTGGATCGTCTACATATATCGAAAGAAACCCTCAAAAAATTGTGCCTCAATACCTATGTTCAGAAGAAACTTAGGTGCCACAATTGAAACTATAAGAGGATCAACTGATATCCTGAGGCCCACCATTTATAATGTATGGTAATATCCTCCCTCACGAAGTACCACCAGAGTTTATCATGCTCGAATGTATGTACAATGCCAAAGACATGCCTCGGGAAATAAAAACCTCAATTCACAAATCTCAAAGCATAGGAATGGTTAAAACCCCCCAAGAAACCATGTCAACCCCATATACTTCTCCTAAATCCATGACTATATAAAGATCATCCATCAAACCACTAGAAACTATGCCTCTTTCACAATCAAAATCTGGTCTGGGTCAAGTATCTATCCATTATTTCAAGTTCCATTTCCATTTGAGTTCACATTCATTTACGCATGAAATTTCACCATGGGTTACCAATTCAAAATCCCCGAGGTCCCATAACACCTCACATACCCAACCATTTTTCCCATTCAAACCATACACGTAAAAGGTTCATTTAACATTTACATTCCATCGGTGCAACATTTCCCAATCCATCAAGGCCCACACTCCTTATTGATTGAAAGATCAAGTCACACCTTTATCTAATATACCCAACTATCACAATAGTAGGCACAATAATCAAATCAACTATCTCAACAACAGGAAATATCTAATGCATCCTATATGGCATGGCATTATCTATGGTATCTAATTCTAACATGTGTATATATGATGAATGAGATGGTACACCCTCATCTCATTAGTATGAAACTGAAATAGAACCCACTATTTCATCAGTAGTAATAGAAGAAATCAAGTTCCCCACCCAACATTGAAATCAAATCAACATTAATAGTCAAAGTGTATAAAATCTGAACTCAATTTGGGGCAATTTGGATTTTCCCTGTACGTGGGGTAGCAAAACTCGGGCGCAGTTTATCACCAAACTCCACTTCCTTCGTATCCCTTTCTAATGTCACCAAACATTAATTCAAACCAAAAAAATGCTTTTATACCACTTTGTAATGTCCCAGACCCATATGAAACCCAAAATGGTGCCTCGAGCCCGGTTGGCCACATGGCCTCAAACACATCTCCCCGAAATCCAGAGGCTTCCGACATGGAGCAAGGGACTATGTGAGTCAATGGGGAGACTATTCCCTCATTACCAAAGTATCACGGTGGAAGTCAAAACATATAGTAAAAAGTGGAAGTGAAATAAACAACATTCTACTGAATGTATGGAAAGAAAGAAAAGAATATATAATAATAACTAGAAGTGTCTCATATTAAAATGATGCAGATGGAAGAAGTATATAGAAGGTACCCAGAATGGAAGATGGTAATCTAATAAAGTGAAAGTACCAGAAAGAAAAAAATAACAAAAAGGTATCCCAACATTGTAAGCCTAAACTTGGTCTTATGCTCATCTTTTCCAAAGACACAGTCAACTACCTATACCAGGGAGCGTTCCACTATCATCACTTATAACAATATAATCTATTTGGGTCCCCAAGGAGTCCCAAATAGGTTGTGAGATAGAAATCCCAGAAGGAAACAACCTTTGTCTATGCAGTTCTAATAGAAATTATACAAAAGTACTAGAAAGTGTTAGCAAGTTGTAACGTAAAGTGTGTATGCCCATAGAATATGTCCATAGTAGTAAGTAAAACCAACCAGCCCTCATGTATACCTACAAAAGAGTCTTATTCAAACAAGGAAGCAAAATTAAATGTAAACATGTCACACAACCATGTCATACATCTGTCTATATTATGTAGCCCACTACCACACTGTATAATGAAGTCATGTAATCCATGAACATGCCGTATAGTGAATTCAAATATCCCATGAGCACACTATATAGTGAAGTATAGTCACAAGTTCAGGATTCAAGGTGTCATGTACCACGTAATCCATGTAATAATTCAAGACCACGGAGGGCCAGATCCAAAGAGTTTTTCCAAGGCATCCCATCGAGTCCCATGGGCTTCCCTGGTGGAAACTTGATTAGGAACTGGTTGTGTTCCTTGGATCATGGTAATATATTGTCCCATATGAGCCAAATAAAGCCGGATCAATGGGTTATTAAGGCCCGAGGCATCATATAGAATCAAGACCAAAGGAGAAAAGTCAACCCAAGGTGTCCACTGCAGTGTTCCAGATCCATGGAGAGCTGTCCATGGTATCGATGGACCATTAGTTCAAGAATTCAGTCATTCAATTTAAACAATTATTCCATGTGAGTATACCCACTCACATAAACCTCCACAATCCATGATTATACCCACTAATGCAAACCGTTTATCAACTACAAGTATATAGTCCTACCTTCCCATATAATCCATTTAACATGACATTATCATTTTATATTGGTATACCAACCCATATCATCCATTAAAAAATCCTAGATATAATAACAAGATATAACAAGGAAAGGAGGTAGTACATCTCCTAAGAAATGTATTCAAGCTATCAAGGCATTAACGGGCTTCCTCTAATTAGGAAATCCCAAGAACACACCCCTTGGGTGGTTTAAACAGGCATAAATAGGATATTTCCTTAGGGAGAACCCCTTTGGTGACCTTGAATCATGTAATGGGTTCCAACACAGCTAAAAATATCCCACGGACAACCTCACTATGTTCGACTAAGCCTATAGAAAGAAACTCTCCCAAAAACGAGGCCTCGGCAGAAGGTCTGACGGGAAGCAAAAGGGATGAACACCTGAAAAGACCACGAAAAGACGAAAGAATGTATAGAAAACCTACCACACCTTGATATTATATATCTTATCGAGTATCAAGTCCTGATTCATCCTGGTTTGGGAGAAATATGAAGAACATGATATTTCTTCATATAATCCTAAATATAAATAGTGAAATAATTGTTCCAAAGAATAAATAATTTCTAAAAAAGGAATCAAGTACTTATTTATTTCGTTCCAAAGCGATAAACCATGCTTGAATCAGAATCATGATGACTTTTGAATCTTAAAAACTAGAATATAGGTGTTTTGGTTATAAAAAATAGAGTAAATAGTTCTTTCTGTCAAAATATGAGGCTACTGACTCCATTATAAAAAACCTGAAGAACTAGTACACGACCTATTGTCCATGTACATAGCATGTAATCCCCTTTATTTCTAAATGAAAAGGGCTATACATCTTAATAGGCCAATACATGGTGTTTACAGAAAGTACATGATGTGTAGACCAAGTATACAATGTGTACTTAGAATTTAGCCATCTTTCAACATATTTTCCCATTTCTATCCAAAAAACAACCCAAATGGCCCATGGACCTACTTAGTGTCTAATCAAAAAATAATGTAAACAAATTTAACCTGAAAATAAAGATTCATACTTCAAGAAAATGCCGAGATATTATAAACTCAGTAGTAAGCAAATGAACAAGGGAAATTGTTATAAAATGCAACCATAGAAGGTCATAAATAATATCAATATGTGGATGGAACAAAACTAATTATTATCAAGACTAAACAATAATAGAATCATCACATCATGAAATTCAATGCAAACCTCAATCACCTCTTCTTCCAACAAATATATAACAAAAGTCATAACATATCATTCATAGCATGTGAAATACCATAGTGAATACCAAGACAATACATGAAATGTATAGGAGGAACTATAACTTGTAAGTTAACGGTAACACATCTATAATATAAGTCACACTAACTAGTATCCTTAGTAATCAACCCACTAGCCACTTGTTATATAAAACTAGTGGGGGACTAGCTAGTGTATGATCTCAACTATCCCAAAAATGTCCCACTAAGTCCCACTTAGTATCGTCATTTTACCCATGGAAAATATAGGAGGTAGAATATGAAAAGAAAATGGAATCTCTGAAAAATAATAAATACCAACGGGCTAACACCACAATCATGTCTTTTTTTGGGACCAATTTGGATGGAGAAGGAAGTAAGAAGAGTTTTTCTTTTTCATAGTACTGTCTTTTGTTGTCAAATAGGATAAATCAACTCACTCTATAAATGGATTGTAAAACCAAGCGACGCTTTTCGGATTTATATTTCCCAAATATCATATTTTTTGAGAACTTGTGATGGATTCCTTATAAAGGAATTGGGGATACAAGGTTATGCCAATAATATTTAGTTTTTATTGGAAATAATGGTGTTGCTAGAATATAGGGATGTTTTAATAGATTCCTTTGCAAATATAACGATGCTAAAGTTATTCAATCAGAGACAATATATCATGGAAGATATGGTTAGTGATGAAATAAGTTGTTTGTTGAATACACTAGATGACAATAAAGTAGCATTGGTTTTCTTTCCAAAGAAATTTTAAGGAGGCGGCATTTTCTAGTGTTTGAAAAAAATTTGGGGTCGTAAATCGAGAGATTGAGAAATGTTATTTTAACAACGGATGTTGGAGGAAATTTTGAAGATGTCTTTGTATGTTGAGTGCAAGTGGAGTTCCAATATCTAAACATCAAAATCTGGAAATGGAAATGCCCGTGTGAAATATTGGTTTTTGTGTGAAAGTTTTAAGGGAGATCAAGATGTTGTGCGGAAGGCATGATTCCAGGTTATAACATAGAAAAATTGTAAAGGAAAGATGTAAATGAAAGAGGATTATGATCCTAATGCGACGTCAAATGGGGATTTTTTTACACATCAAGATATTTCACGACACATCATGGTTTTTGTACAAAAGGGTCATTAATGCCTATAAATAAGAGGTAAACCCCTCTCATTTGTGTAACTCAACTTCTAGAGAAATCCAGAGCTCTGAAGCATGTAAAAAGTTTATATAAAGGGAGTTGCATGAAAGAAATAGATTTACAATTAATAAGGGGAAGTTTCATGCAATAAGAGAGTTGCACACAAGATTTAAGTTAAACGAAAGAGGTGTTTCATGAAAAAAGTTAAATCTTGTGAACATGGAATTAAAGTTTCATGCAAGACATTTAAAAGGGTGTGTGAAATATTTGGGTTCAACAAAAGTAGTAAGTTGTGTTCAAGGTAATTCTTACCAAATTTTGGGTAAAAAAGAGAATAATTGTTTTGAAAGATCAAACTGTGAAAGATGGTTAATAAACACTGATAATTTGTTTTTCCCTATTTGTTTTAAGAGGTTACACACATAGAAGAATTTTTTTTTTCAAGTGCTACATGAGTGTAAGGGTATATCCTTTTTATCATATTCAACATAAATAGATTTTTTTTCTAGTTGATAGTGTGGTAATGGATTGTTTCTGTACTATACCAAGGACGTAGCTACTCCTGTTGAGTAGAGAACCTTATAAATCTTTCGTTCCTATGGACGAGTGTTTTGATTTTGTTCAGTAGGGAAAGAACTATTTAACAAAAGGCGAAGGTTGTTCCAAAAAAAGGAAACATAAAATAAAAAGATATCACTGATTCACCCCTCCCCCTCTCAGTGATACTTGGATCCTGACTGGGAAACTTCAGTCTTTCCCAACACACATACTAACCTTATAAAGTTCCCCAATCCATGAGAACAACATGAATTCTATAAACAAATTCCATCACTAGATATGAAATAACATCAATAACAACACTAGGGGGCTCAATAAGGGAACAATCTACATCACGTCACAATGTTCCAACCTGGTTTTCAATTATCACATATAGCATATACATTTGGAAATACCTTTTTAAATGAATTTGTAATCCAAACACAATTATAAATGAAATCATGTTTAAAAAAATCATAACTAAATAACTCAAGGGAAAATCCATTTCCTTTCATATGAAACAACGCTCCTTCTGAAATTATTCAAGGCCCTTAAACCCTATACGAAACCAACTTTGAAAATCGAATTTTGATTAAAAAATAAAGAAAATTTATTTTTCACAACTAAAACCATATTCTGAATTTTAAAAAATTCATAGAATCGATAAAATTACATTTTACATAAAATATTTATCTAAACATGAAATTTTATGTAATGGTCCTCATGGAAACCAAGATAGTTACTCAAAACATTCATAAATCAATCCAAGAAAACCACTAAAATAATTATATTGTTTGAAAATGGATCTTAAAAACCAAGAAATCAAGGAACTCATAAGAAAAGTTAATGAAATGGAAACACCTATCTTAAGTGGTGGAACCTTGTCCTCTTTGATAAATCGCCAAGTGAGTCAAGATATCCACTATGGATCCATGAGGAGGAGATACCACTACTAAGGGGTGGGATATATGAATTTGGGGGGAAACAAAGGGGAAATATGATTTATATCCATCACGGGAAGAATAAATATTCCTCTCATTTTTAATGATTGTTATAGGTTGCATGGTTTTTAAAATCATGCACCAATCATGCTAGAGCAACTTTCTCCCAAAGACCAGGGCTACATGGATTTCTATAATTCATTTTATGGTTTTTCAAACCATGTAAAAAATATTATCCCAACACCCATAAGTTTAATGATTTTCTTAGATGGTTCCCTTAATTATTCCCATATCCTGTTTATCCCCCTATTTACTACTATAGGGGTCCATGATTTCTAATACATAGTTTCCAAACTATAGTCCTTAACTGTACATCCTTTCAAATGCTCCCAAAACCCAAAATTTTTATCCTGAAACACCCAAAACCCAAGAGAAAAATTTACCACAATATTACTACCATAAAAGTTACACCCCATGGTGTAAGAAACTCTCACCCATGTCAATTTGTGCCCCAAAAAATGTCCTAAGTTGAGATGAAAGTAAAAAATAACAACTAGAGAGGTCCCTAGGTAAAACATTTAGAGTAATGATGATTTCCCTAAACAAAACCCCTAAATACATAAGAATACCAAAAAAATCTATGTGAAAAAAACAAATATCACTAGTGAATGACCCAAAAGAAAAGTGAGACTATGTGTGAGTCTCCCCACCATTTAGAAAACACCCAAATGGTTTTGTAAAAGAGAATTCTCAACAAGGATCTCCATTATGTGGAAGATTCTCTAAAAAGATCCAAAACTCCTATAGACAATATCTCATGTTCTAAAAGAAAAAATAACATCAAATTACTCAATACCCACAATATTATGTCATGAAAAATATTAAAAAACACCTCCATAAGGGGATAAACTCAAGGCATACCAAAACATGATATGACATGGGCCCTTGACCTGGGTCACTGTACACTATGGAAAATTGAGTACCTCAAATCCGAAAACTATCTCACAATGAACACCAGATACTTTTAAAACGCATCGATGTTGCTATTAAAAATTTTATTTCGACTGGAAGTATGTATGAGAGAAAACTAGTGGCAGTCCTCTGGATCTCTTGCTGCAAACCTATTGATAAAGGGGGGATATGCATAAAAAATCTCTCTAATTTTAATTAATCTCTTCAAGCTTATCTTAAATGGAATCTCATTCATAACACCTCTCCTTCTACGAATTTTCTTAGGGCTCATTTTCTTGATAAACTTAGAAATAACCATACTCACTTCCTTATGTCCTCTATATGGCCCTCCCCCCAAAACACTTTAACTTCTATTATGAAAAACTCTAGATGGATGGCTAATAAGGATTCCAACTTAATGTTTTGGCTTGATAACTGGACTCGTGTACCTTTGATCTCTTTGATGGACAACACCTTTTCTCCTCCCCACTCCCAGGACTCTATTAAAACTATCATGGATATGAAAAACCCCTGTCTTCCTAAGCTTGTTAAAGAAATTGTTGAAAACAATCACTTCATTAATACAAATGATTTTCTCATTTGGGAACCTACCCATAATGGGATTATGGATTCCAAAAATTACTACAATCATTTATGCAATAATGTTGAAAATAATTTTTCTTGGTTAAGTAATTTTAATAAAGCTTGGTTAAAACCCTCTAGATTTACACTTGTCTGGCAGATTTCTCATAATAGAATTCCAATGGATACTTGTGTACAAACTTTTGGGATCATTCTATGTTCAAAATTCCGCATGTTCAATCAGCATTGAGAGGATATAAATCATCTTTTTCTTTCTTGTGACACAGAAACTGCTCTTTGGCATTACATTCTTGAAATGTTTGAGTGCATATGGTTGATTTGTGATTCAATTATATTTCCAATTCAATGATCCCTGGACTTATCTATTTCCCAGCAAATAAAAAATCTTTTGGTTGCTTCTATAGCAGAGCTTCTTCATGTAATCTGGTATGGAGAAATGATTTGATTTTTCATAATAACTCTTTTAGTATTAATGCATGAAAAGTGATAATATTCATGGCCATTCGAGAAGCGTCTTAGATCCAAAAAGATCATTGCAAAAAATCAGTTCATGAATTTGAGATTCTCATATGCGTGAGGGTGGAAGGGAAATATCCCGTACCGAAGTATACTTTTTGTCATGAACCAACCTGGGTCGACCCTGAACCGGTCACCCGAGTCAGCCCGCGACATGGCCCGAAGGGCGTTCTCGATCCCCACAGGCTGGAAACCAGTGCCGGGTATCAAAATTTAACTATTGGGAATGATTTGTCCCATCAAAAAAAGATAAATAGATAAAAAAACTGATGACAAAGATAATAACAGGTAGTGGAAGGACAAATAAGTCGAACATACCTCCTTGTGACCTCCTAGGTCACCACCCAACTCAAGACCACGCTACTCCAACATTGAGCAGCTGAACCAGAAACCTGTACGAGAAACTGAACCTGCAACTGGAGAGATAAAATAGGCGTGAGCATTAAAAATGCTCAGTAGGGATGCCAAGGTAAACCATATAATCCAACCAAAACCACTTTCCAGAAACAATCCCAAAACACTATTTTGCACATACAAGGATAGAAAATAGGGTTTTTATATTTTAAAAGAAAAGGATCCTATTTTACCATCTTAAAAACCATCACACGCCACAACCCGTTTTCCCAAAAACAATGCCTTTCTTGAATACTGAAATTTCAAATTTATGTTTATCAGATTTGTGCAAAAGAAGAACAGGTAATAAGTAAATGATGGAAACCAAGTGCAAGTAAAAGAAACCAAGAAGATATACGCAACAACCATGGGTGATCCTAAACATCCCTAGAAAACCCCTGGACATACTCGGGTTCAGACTACCTGCCGGCATGGTACTCCATAGTCAGTAACCACTGGCTGCCCTAATATCCAACCAGTGGCACGCCCCACAAGGCCTACCTACCAAGGGGGGACCAACCCATCTAATTGGGGCTGGCTAGCAACCGTCTCTCGATAATCAATAAGACGCCGAGGAACCCATGGTGATTTCGATAATACTGTGTAAGTAGGAGGCCCTCGCATGCGTGACTCACCTCACCACACTTGCCATCCCCTTACACGGACACCACCACACGACAACCCTTGAAAGTAAGTCCCCCTGTAGATATGCCCACAAATATGTATATATGAAATTCTTTCACATTCAAGAAGGTTCCAACCGAGCCTTCACAGCATGTGCAGTTTCAAAACATTTCGTAAATGAGTTAAGTTGCCAATCGGGAACACACACGTTTCCCAAATGTCAGTGCAAACACCCCATTGGAAACCCCATACCAAACGAGCCTTCAAACCAAACAACCATTCAACTCACACCAAAATCCAACCGGGCCAACTTATTTTCATCCCTCTTTGAAATACCAAACCATTTCATCAAAAACCAATCCTTAAGAAAATATAGTTTTTATGTGTCATTTTCATTTGGAGGCACATCCATGAGAGCACCTAGTGCTCCCATGGATGTGCCAACATCCAATAGCACACCTAGTTTTTTTTAAGAATCACCTTAGAAACCATTTTCGTAAAATACTTAGCATTGAAACCAAACCCGATTCATTCAAAACACTTTGTAAAGAAACCTACATCTTTCAAACCAACCACCATTTCCAAAACTATTTCTAAAACATCCCATTGGTTCATCATTTTGTCAAACAAACACACCAAACCAAATACTACATTTCCGAAACACAATCACTATCATGTACAACCAAACACATCACAAGGCACTAAATTTAACATTACTAATAACCTAAGAATTTCATATAAACCAACATTAAAAGCCAATTTCAGAAATTTAAAACAGCAATATAACTATGTCAGATGTTTTTCATAAATGAAATAGAGATGCAAACGATATAAAAAGATTAATTGAATACATTAAAGTGAACAAGGTTTGAATCAAAAAGGTAAATGGTTGGAAACACCTACCTCGAACAAAGGTCACGTCAAGCTTTCTAACTCAAACAAAAACTCGCTCACACGCATGTACTTCCACATGTGTATATATATATATCCTTAAACTGATGCACGTGTTCCCCGCTCCATGAGGAAACACGCACACAAAAGATATATATATCTATACATATTCATACCTGGGAATATGTGTGTGCACCTTCGAAACCAACCGCAACTCCCTACGATAGGTCCCCGAGACTCAAAACACCACAAATCCCTAAAATAAAATTAATCCAAATCAAGGAATCGAGATATGATTCAAAAACCAACTCTATAGAAATAAGCAAGTTCACAAGTAACACTCAAATCACATCTGCACCATTTTTATAAAACAACACTAAGGGAAACGCCCTCAAAATCACATCAATTTTCGTTAACATAATCATAATTAAACAATTACACCAAAGACTAATTTTAACCAATTACACCAATGCCAAAACATCACAAAAAAAAAATACACGGATACCATAAGGACTTGAATTACATTTTAAAAATTAACAATGAAAGATTTTTCACTTAAAAAATCATAACACCGTAGATGCATGCTGACATAAACCAGGAACCACCTCTAGACCAGATAAAGTCCTCAATGGTCCGTAACTCAATTCTAAAAAAATTCATAACTCTATAGCAAGATAATTAAGCGCATAAAAAAGCTGCGAAACAGGTTTTAAAACAAAAAGGAAGTGTGCAACCGTTATCGAAGTGATCCGAAAATAAAATATGTGAATTCTTCTACCTTGGAGGTGCGGGAATACAACCGCGCATCAACCGAAGGTAAAGAAGAAATTTCCGGACCCTTCACAGACCCTAAAATTTAAGAAACATGCACAAATAAAACCCCTCAATTAGGGTTTGGAAAACACAAAGAAAACACCAAAAAAGGAAAGAAGCAACAGTGATAAGGATACCGTAGAGGAGGGGGGGAAGTCCCGCCGGTTGAAGGTGGTGCGGCTGGAGCTAGCGGGGTCGGCCGAAGCAGGCAGGGTCGGCCGAAGTAGGCGGGGTTGGCCGGAGCGGGCGGGGTCGACTGGATCAGGTGGAGGCCATAGCGGTGAGGGTAAGAGGTTTCCAGACGGGGGAGGTGGCCATATGGCTAGGTGGCAGTGCCGGACGGGGCCATACGGGGTGACGAGGTCAGATGGGGGGGCGGTGGGTCGCCGGCGCGCGCATAGAGGGCTAGGGGGGTCTGGTTCTCGATTTTGAGGGGGGGGGGGCGCCTGGGTAGATTAGGTTTTTTTTAAAAATATATATATATATAATATATACTTATATATATATGTGTGTATATATATATTCCAAATTACATATATATATATATAGTCAACCAAAATAATTTATTAAGCCCTCTTTAGTTTTAAAAAAATAAAATAACCCATAATAATAATAATACTAACAACCTTAATAATAATAATAATAAGAAAAATAATAATAATAATATATAAAAAACGAAAAGGTAACATTTTTATAAGACTAAAGTCGAGAAATCGCACGACACGCGTGTCGTGAAGTGAGCGGTTGAAAAAACTGCGCTCAAACTGTGTCACACAACATCGACTGCTTACAGGGTCAACTGTGTGCTTGTCGCACAGTCTTATAACTCGCGCAAAAGTCACACGTCGACTGGTTGGGGTGTGACAATTCTACCCACCACAAACACTTTCTGCCCCCAGAAATTCACCAAGCCAAAAGTTAGTATAATTCAAGTTTGTGCCCAGGAAAAACCAGAAGAAACTGAGAGGCTCGAGGTGATCATTACCAACGCAAGACACACCTGACTAACTCGAGCACGATCATTGTTCGAGGTTGAGGGGAGAACACGGGAGGGTTCTCCCCACCACAATAATTTACTAACACGGAAACCTTGAAACTCGGTCACACCACCCTTGGGGGGGGGGGGACACGGGAACCCCCAAACTAAACTCACCCCTCCTTCTAAAATCTAACGGATCAACTCCACCACTAGGATTAAAACTATTATGGGAAAAACTGGAACACTGAGACTCTGGGAAGGAGTAATCCCCTAAAAAACCCATACACACTAAATGAGAAGCCACATAGAGGCATCCGGTCTAACAAGGAGCCCAGGAACAACACCCATTAATTTCACAGAATCAAAAATCCCCTAACGTACGCAGCTGAAACCATACTCAAAATCATAACAGGTTTGTTTATCCCCAGCCCCAACACCCTTCAAAGAATTTGAATGATTTAGAAGTTGCACTAAGAGTAGGTGAGGCTGCTTGGATTGCGGTAGAACAAGCTCATCGCACGACCACAACAAGGATGAGCTTACAACGACGACAAGAATAGAACAAGAATACTTTGGATTTTTCATTCTGAAAGCTGAAAACATAATCCAAAGCGAGGTTCTACACACCCTCGACAACTCCCGAGTTTGCGCGAGCCTCACCCCGAGACCTGTGGGTGGGGCTCTAATGGATGAAGCATCCCCTGCCTCACAGTCAAGCATATTCATCCTATGGTCCCTAGATCCTTCCTCCCGAACGACACTTCTTCCAGAACTCTCACCGGTGGCCAAACAGCCACACGGTAGCAAGACATCGGAGGGATGCAGTAAGGCGACTTAGAATGTCTAGACATGCCATACTGGTGGCACACAATAGAGCGGTCTGATGAACTATGAGCCAGTACCGATGAGGATGGTTTCTGGGAGATAGGTTCCACCGGCCAACACTCCTTGCCAGGTGGGGAACCTTCACGGAAGTCAACCACCATTAATAACACCCAAAACTCCAATGACGATGTGACATCTCATCTTTACTAGTCTAAAACTGAACCATCAAATAAACCTGAGATGGTATGCACCCTAACAACCCTGGGAGTTCCCAGCAACCTGAAGACCCACTCCAATTTCAGAACCACACAACTGCCTCTAACGGACATTGACTACATTGATCGATATGCAACATGCAAAAAGAACTGGAGACTGGGTATGACTCGTTAGTAACCTTAGTGACCTTTCTGGGTGACATACTCAGAACAACATGAAAAACACAACTTGAATCAGCATCAAGCCAAAAATCAATCAAAGAAACAACTCAATCCAAGGCAAGCAGAAACATAATCCAAGCATATACAATCACGAGAAAAAATCACTTTCCAAAACCATCATTTCTTTAGAATTTTAAAAACCTCTTATGGAACCTTATGAACCGTCACATGTGCGTTCATTCAATCTTGCTCACATCATCTGCAAACAAGTGCCCCTATGCACTCTCTGTACATACCCACACACATGTGACCCTCCATAAGAAGGGCCCAGGTTCAAACACTTCTTTCCTTACCAAATCCAAACACATACCATATGGTTACAAACCAATACACCTTCTATTTAAAAACCCACTTGACGAATTTCAAAAACAATTTGGAAGAAACCCTTTTTTTCATTTCGAAATCACTTTCATTTTCAACACACACACATACATAGACCGAGTTTAAAATGAAACACAACCAACTATAAACTATCGGAATGGTGGACTAGTGTCTGTCCTTAACTCGGCGACATGGTGGTGAGCCATGCCCCATGTAAGACATATCACTAAGGGGACCTTAAACCGGGCACTTGGACTCCACATGGATCACCACCCCACGTGAGGCCGCAATGTGAACTGATTCGCTCCCATTTTCATCCCTTGATCCAAAATAACCAAAGACAAAAGACTTAAATACCGGACTAACCCTGGTAACTCAGGTATCATCACGAGCGGTGGTGATCAGGCACCGACTCGTAAACAACCTCCTGAGCCTCGATAGTCCAAACCTCCTTATACCAGACATCCCAAATATCAAGGGCCTCCTTTGATACCATTTTGTCACGAACCAACCCGGGTCGACCCTGAACCGGTCACCCGAGCCAGCCCGCGACATGGCCCGAAGGACGTTCCCGATCCCCATGGGCTGGCAACCAGTGCCGGGTATAAGGCCCCGACCATAAACCTTAGTAAATATTGAATTAAATGAGTAATTCACATTGAGGATCTTTTCAGGTTTAGATTTTTGGAGAATTAGAACATAACTATTACATCTCAAAAGATTAAAAAGTAGTCACTTCTACTAAAATTCCATAAAATAAAAACTCTTAAAAAGATACATGTCCAGTTCCATGTATTAGATAGCATGACTTTCCCTTAATCCCATCCTTGACCCTATTCCACATTAAGTCTTGTGAAAAACATTTCCAAAAAAACTTGGGGTGAGCATAAAAAGCTCAGCAAGGGATACACAAAGAATGAAAACTGTTAGTTTTTCAAAGCAACAAGTAAACCATGTATACTTTATCAAAGGAATACCTTTCACCTTTACGAAGTAGTAAAAACTCTTCACTGAATAAAATATCATTACTTACCCTTTTCTAACCAAAATATTACCATAAAACCCATATAAAGAACACATAACATATAAAGGTAACTTGGGACATAAACATACTTAAATGGAATAACCATACGGTCGACTTCCACACATACTTAATGGAACAGTCATACGGCCGACTTCCAAACCCAATTCATTGGAGGTTATAACGTAACCACCCGTCCTGGTATTCACGGCACCACCCGTCATATGGTTTATCACGTAACCACCCTTAAAATGTCCATGTACCATCATTAATCATAAAATATTGAAAATATAAACATTTAAATAACAACATTTCATTTTCAATCAAAATAAGTAATTCCAAGATATTGAATTAATCAATCCATTTTCAAAAATCATTTAAAAGATATTTTTGAATCAAAGTGTCCCATACCACTTTGAAGCTTTTATTGGAATTATAATTTTAAAACATTAATGTCCATATATAAAAATACTGAAAATCATTTTTAAAACATGGACATTAGAGATAAATATTTAGAATAATAAATCTTTAAAACATTTAAAATGATATTTTTGTTAAAGAGTTTTTAACAAAATGAGAGACTCTTGAATACAAATAATTGCAGAATAACATTTAATCCGAACTTTATAATATCATGAGAATAAAGGTATTCATGATATAATATGTCAAAGGACGGTATACACACCATATAAGTGTGAATTGGTGTATAACAACAATGAAGTCTCAAAAGAAATGTAAAATGAGATGAAATCCATTATAAAAAAGGTATCCTTAAATTAAGGATAAATCAATCTCATAATTATGTGTGACAAATATAAATACACCCAATATAAGAGGATATTAAGTGTAAAACAATCAATGGTCATTTACACATATTCAAAGGATGACATATTCAATAACTACATGTTGAACCCAAAGAAATCAAAATTGGGTTAAGAAGTTCCCTTTGTAAAATTCGACAGCCTAATGGCGTCACATAAAATTTTACAAAAAGGGTTGATGAGAGAGATCAAGGGGATCTCATCACTTGAACATAAAATTTACATAAATAAGGATATAGAAGAACATATCCCAACATAATATTATGTGAATTAAAAGACATAACAAAAGAAGTCTTTTAAAAAAAAGGAGGGTGAAAGGTCCCCTTACCGAGTTGGGTAACTTTTGAAAAGTACACCCCATGGAAGAAGGGTCATACAATGAAGATGTAAATACCCATAAATGAAGTTATACTACAAAAAGTGTATAATAATGGGCAGTAAATACACCAATCAAAGGAAATAGTGGAAAAAATAGCATAAATGTCACGGGAATAAAAGTGAGATGAAAAATACCTTACGAAAACTCGGCATCCTAACGACGCCACTTAAATCTTCCAAAAATGGATTTATGAGATCAAATAGGGTCTCCCATAATTTGAACATAAAAATTAAAGTATGAGGAATATAAAATAACATCCCCAAACATAAGAAATATGGGCTTAAAAGAAATGACGTAAAATAGAGTACTTAAAAAGAAAGAGAGAGGATGGATCCCTTACGAAAATTCGGCAGCCTAACAACGCCAATCAAAACTTCCAAAATGGATTGATGAGAAAAAATAGGGTCTCTCATCATATGAACATAAAAAGTAAAGTAGGAGTAATATAAAAGAACATACCAATAATAAGAAAGATGATCTTAAAAGTAATGACATAAAAGAGTGTACTTAAAAAGAAAGAGAGGGGTATGATCCCTTACCTCGGGTCCAACTTGACTCGATCGTTCTTTAACGTCCTGAATAATAAACTTGAGTTAATTTCCACTTGATTAATAACATTTTTCAAGTTAATTATTCCTTTTATATCACTTATTTCCATGTTATAAGTATTATGTAATCATTTAAGTTAATAATGTTTGTTTTATCAATATTTGGTTCTTAAGTCGAAAGTGGACTTCTTACAATTACATGTTGCTCGTGTGGTCAAAGGGTCATTATATCCAGAATGATATTCATGATTTGGATATAATATATATAATATATATCCATAATATACAAGTATTTATAATATTACATAATCATTTAGAGTTAAGAAATGAAATGCACCGTTCATGGAGACGGTAAGCCGTACGTACGCATGAATGCTACTTTTATTTCTATGTCATATTAATGGAATTAAAACCAAATGAGTGGTATGTATATTTTAATTCCAAAATTATATTCATCATTTATATGTAACATACATAATATATAATAACTTTAAATATAACCTTTATACATCCCACATATGGAATTAACGAATCAAATCACTTTGAGGGGGTGGTAGTCAGCACTTCCTAAAATGAAATTAGCGTGTTTACCCACAATGGAAACCATAAAGGTATGCCACAAAAGAAAAATACAGAAGATTAAGTAAAACATAAACATATTATATATCATATATAAATATAGTTACATTTTAATGGCCACATTTGAAGGTGTTATATGAGTGTTGAACAATCATCGTTTCGTGAGGCAAAAATTCTCCATCCACAGAAACAGTATGTTCTTTAACCATTAGATGTAGGTGTGTGCATGTGTAGCTTGAATGCTTCTTATAACAACATCCTATTATATTAAAGATACTGGATTTGTTACAAAATAAAATAATAAAAAGATTTTAGGGGGTTGGAGAAGCAAAATAAAACAAAACAACATAAGAGAAGACACTACCATTAAATCGGGTAACTCTTTTTAATTTGATCTCAAAGGCTTCCTTAGGAAGATTTATGCCCAAGTTGAGGCTTCTAGGAGTAATAGAGGCATTTTTAGAGACAAAATGGGAAGGGGTTGGCTGATACAAAGGCTTGAGAGGTGTGGGTAAGGAGGTAGAGGTGGGGGCCTTTTATAAGAGGAGAGGAGAGGCACTCTTGGAATGTAAGGAAATGTTACTTTATTTTTGAATGCGTTTCGGATTTTAAAGGTCCCACATTGATGTTTTTAGAGGATAAGGTGATAATTCTTCGAAATACAGTCATAACATAGGTTTTGGACATGTTTAGGTCTAATATTTTACATTAGCTTTCCATTTTATTTAAATCGTTAAATAATGAGGTAAGAGCTGCATCATCATGGTGTCAAAAATAATTTAATTTAGTTAATGTCCAAAATTTTTAAAACAAATACTATGATGTAGGAAATCTTTTTAGCTTTCCAATGAATATTTATAGTCAAAAATCTGACTTTTATAAACCCATATAATTTTTTTTAGTAAAACAACACATGTTTGTGACATTTTAATTTCAACATTAAATAAAAAGGTATTAATGTCATTTTCCTACCAAAGTGGCTCCATGGGGTCCCTAAGTTGACCCATGGATTTTCATGGTCGGCCATGACACATAAAATGAGGGTAAGACATGTGTCTAGGTAATTTCATATTATTAAAACATTATTTTTACCTTAAATTACACTAATTACCTCTAATCACGATTAATAAACTTAAAAGTTACTATTCACCAAAAAAATTATTTTAATCCCATTGAACCACATTTTAATTATTAATGACAATCATGTATGTCAGATTTTTGAAATTCAAATCACAGAAGTGGTAAATATTCATTTAAACAAAAAATCAGTTTCTTTAACTACCACTTAGTAGTTTCACTATTCATAAAAAAATGATTTTTTTCAGAAAATTACCAAAAAATTACCCTAGGCTATATTTGATATTCCGAATTCAAAAATTATGTCTATTTTAAAAAATTAATAATATATAAGTTACATTAATTAATTTAATAATTAATTCCCGCTGTCAGAGCAAATAGCGTGTTTTTATGAAACAATAAGTATCAAAAGATCGACACTAGTTTAAGTCCAATTTCAAGATGAAATTAATTCCAACGACCACTATTGGATTAAATGGTAAAAATATATTCTAATTTTACTTTTAATCCAATTCAAAGGACAATATAATCATATAAATAAATTAGATTAAAAAGAGTTTTTGAATTAAAATACAACATTTTTCACTATTCATTAAAAAATGATCTTTATCGGAAAAATACCAAAAATGTACACAAAGTGAATTTTGATGTCCCGATTCTAAAGAAGATTTTTATTTGGTCCAATAGAATGTATAAGAGTAACCAAAACTATATTTAATGACGGTTCGCCATCAAAAGTTTATAAGTGGACCGTTAGTGAAAATTAGAGTATATATGCCTAAAATTGAATTCTTTTCATATTTTAAGCCTTTATCATTTATTGGATAAATGTAAAAACATATATCAAACATATATAATCATATTTTAGTTATTTCTATTCATTCCCGCCAATACAATGGCTACATGTTAACAAACATTTAAAATAATTTTATTTTATTATTAGAATGGAACGTAAGATTTCAAAGGAACTCGTTGTTGCGTATTGGGTACGCCATCAAGCATATCGTTACCTTTAAATTAATATTAACATTTTATTCAAAAAAAGGACAAATATAAAAATTTCATATTCTTTATTTACCTGGGGTGTTACACTGGGCATCAAAAATTAACTATTGGGGACGATTTGGCCCACGAACAAAAGATAAACAGATAAACTAACTGACGAAAAAAATAAGAACTGGCAGTGGAAGGACAAATAAGTCGAACACACCTCCTCGTGACCTCCTCGGTCACCACCCTACTCAATACCACACTGCTCCAACATTGAGCAGCTGAACCAGAAACCTATACGAGAAACTGAACCTGCAACTAGAGAGATAAAATAGGCATGAGCATTAAAAATGCTCAGTAGGGATGCCAAAGTAAACCACAAAATCCAACCAAAACCACTTTCCAGAAACAATCCCAAAACACTAGTTGGCACATAAAAAGATAGAAAATACAGTTTTCATATTTTAAAGGAAAAGGATCATGTTTTACCATCTTAAAAACCAACACACGCCACAACCTGTTTTCCCAAAAACAATGCCTTTCTTGAAAACTGAAATTTAAAATTTATGTTTGTCACATTTGGTATCAGAGGAGGAACCCAGCCTTAAGTGCGGTGCACTGCCTGGGTTGAGATGTAGGGCCAACAACGAGGGCGTTGTGCTCTAAATGGGTGGTGATTGTAACATCCCCAAATGATAATGGGTTAAATGACTAAATGATATGACTCATGTCAACAAGGTGCACCTTCCTTTTCGAGAGCCTGTCTGATTAGAACTCCACAGTTAAGCGTGCTTGGCCTGGAGTAGTGATCAGGATGGGTGACCTCCTGGGAAGTTTCCCAGGGTGTGTGTGAGTGAGGACAAAACACACTGGAAAGGACATGTGTTGGCTTTTGGGGACTGTCATTAGTCAGATGACCCGTTTAGGCAAGTGGGTAGACCCTGGGTGGGCCCCACGTGTCTGCGGGGCAACTAGTGGTACCTGGTGGACCAGGACACGATGGCCATGTTAAGGCGGGGTGGTTGTGCTGTCACCGGGACCCGGTTGTCACATTACACGAGCCAGCCCGCGACATGGCCCGAAGGGCGTTCAAGATCCCCACGGGCTGACAAACAGTGCCGGGCATAAAAATTTAATTGTTGGGAATGATTTGGCCCATGAACAAAAGCTAAATAGATAAACCAACTGATGACAAAGATAATAACATGCAGCGGAAGGACAAATAAGTCGAACATACCTCCTTGTGATCTCGTAGGTCACCAAACAACTGAATACCACGCTGCTCCAACATTGAGCAGCCGAACTAGAAACCTGTACGAGAAACTGAACCTTCAACTAGAGAGATAAAATAGGCGTGAGCATTAAAAATGCTCAGTAGGGATTCCAAAGTAAACCATAGAATCCAACCAAAACCACTTTCCAGAAACAATCCCAAAACACTAGTTTGCACATACAAAGATAGAAAACAGGGTTTTCATATTTTAAAAGAAAAGGATCCTATTTTACCATCTTAAAAACCAACACATGCCACAACCCATTTTCCCAAAAACAATGCCTTTCTTGAAAACTGAAATTTCAAGTTTATTTTTATCACATTTGTACAAAATAACAACAGGTAAGAATTGGAAGCGGAAGGAAAAAGAAGTTGAACATACCACCTTGTGACCTCCTAGGTCACCACCCAACACAAGACCACGCTGCTCCAACATTAAGCAGCTGAACCAGAAACCTGTATAAGAAACTAAACCTGTAACTGGAGAGATAAAATAGGTGTGAGCATTAAAAATGCTCATTAGGGATGCCAAAGTAGACCACAGAATCCAACCAAAACCACTTTCCAGAAACAATCCCAAAACACTAGTTTGCACATACAAAGATAGAAAATAGGGATTTCATACTTTAAAGGAAAATGATCCTGTTTTACCATCTTAAAAACCAACACACGCCACAACCCGTTTTCCCAAAAACAATTCCTTTCATGAAAAATAAAATTTCAAATTTATGTTTATCACATTTGTGAAAAAGAAGAATAGGTAATAAGTAAATGCTGGAAACCAAGTGCAAGTAAATGTAACCAAGCAGATATACGCAACAACAATGGGTGATCCTAAACATCCCTAGAAAACCCATGGACGTACTCGGGTTCAGACTACCTGTCGGCATGGTAATCCATAGTCAGTAACCACTGGCCGCCCTAATAGCTAACCAGTGGCACGCCCCACAAGGCCTACCTACCAAGGGGGAACCAACCCGTCTGACCGGGGAAAGCTAGCAACCGTCTCTCGATAATCTATAAGATGCCTAGGAACCCATGGTGATTTCGATAATACTGTGTAAGTAGGAGGCCCTCACACGGGTGACTCACCTCACTTCACTTGCCAACCACTTACACGGACACCACCACACGACAACCCTCCAAGGGAAGTCCCCCACCACCACACAACAACCCTAGAAGGGAATTCCCCCTGTAGAGATGCCTACAAATATGTATATATGAAATTCCTTCTCGTTCAACAAGGTGCCAACCAGGCCTTCACAGCATGTGCAGTTGCAAAACATTTCGTAAATGAGTTAAGTTTCCTATCGGGCACACACACTTTTCCCAAATGTCAGTGAAAACACCCCATTCAAAACCCCATACAAAATGGGCTTTCAAACCGAACAACCATTCAACTCACACCAAAAGCCAACCAGGACAACTTATTTTCATCCCTCTTTGAAATACCAAACCATTTCATCAAACCTATCTTTAAGAAAATATAATTTTTATGTGTCATTTTCATTTGGAGGCACATCCATGTGAGCACCTAGTGCTCCCATGGATGTGCCAACATCCAATGAAACACCAAGTTATTTCTGAAGAATCACCTTAGAAACCATTTTCGTAAAATACTTAGCATTGAAACCAAAACCGATTCTTTCACAACACTTTATAAAAGCATCCTACATCTTTCAAACCAACCAGAATTTCCAAAACATTTTCTAAAACAACGCATTGGTTCATCATTTTGTAAAACAAAAACACCAAACCAAATCTTACATTTCCAAAACAAAATCACTATCATTTACAACCAAACACATCACAAGGAACTCAATTTAACTTTACTAAGAGCCTAAGCATTTCATATAAACCAGCATTAAAAGACACTTTCATAAATTTAAAACAGCAATATAACTATGTCAGATTTTTTTTTCAAAAATGCAATAGAGACGCAAACGAAATAAAAAGATTAATTGAAAATATTCAAGTGCTCATGGTTTGAATCAAAAGGGAAATAGTTGGAAATACCTACCTCGAACAAAAGTCATGTCAAGATTTCTAACTCAATCAGAAACTCGCTCGCACACACGCACTTCCACATGTATATATATATATATATATCCTTAAACTGATGCACGTGTTCCCCGCGCCATGAGGGAACATGCACACAGAAGATATATATATCTATACATATTCATATCTGGGAATATGTGTGCGCACCTTCGAAACCAACCACAACTCCCTACTATAGGTCCCTGAGACTCAAAACACCACAAATCCCTAAAATAAAATTAATCCAAATAAAGGAATCAATTTATGATTCAAAAACCAACTCTATAGAAATCACCAAGTCCACAAGTAACACTCAAATCACATCTGCACCATTTTTATAAAACAAAACTATGGGAAATACCCTCAAAATCACATCAATTTTCATTAACATAAACATAATTAAACAATCACACCAAAGACTAATTTTAACTAATTACACCAATGCCAAAACATCACAAAAAAACAATACATGGACACCATAAGGACTTGAATTACATTTTAAAAATTAAAAAAGAAATATTGTTCACTTAAACAATCATAACACCATAGATTGATGCTGACATAAATCAGGAACTGACTCTAGACCAGATAAAGACCTCAAGGGTCCGCAACTCAATTCTAAAAAAAATTCAGAACTCTATAGCAAGATAATTAAGCGCATAACAAAGCTGCGAGACAAGTTTTAAAATAAAAAGGAAGAGCACAACTGTTATCGAAGTGATCCAAAAATAAAACATGTGAATTCGCCTACCTTGGAGGTGCGTGAATACAACAGCGCATCAACTGAAGGTAAAGAAGAAATTTCTGGACCCTTCGCAGACCCTAAAATTTACGAAACACGCACAAATAGATCCCCTCAATTAGGGTTTGGACAACACAAAGAAAACACCAACAAAAAGGAAATAAAAAACACCGAGAAGGATACCAGAGAGGAGGGGGGGGGGGAAGTCCCACCGGTTAAAGGTGGTGCGGCCAAAGCTGGCGGGGTCGACCTGAGCAGGCAGGGTCGGCCGGAGTAGGTGGGGTTGGCCGGAGTGGGCGGGGTCGGCCGGAGCAGGTGGAGGCCGGAGCGGCGAGGGGAAGAGGTGTCTGGATGGTGGAGGCGGCCGGATGGCGAGGCGGCGGGGCCAGACAGGGCCAAACAGAGTGATGATGTCAGACGGGGTGGGCGGCGGGTCGCCGGCGCGCGTACAGAGGGTCGGGGGGGGGGGGGTCTGGTTCGCGATTTCGACAGGGGGGGGGGGGGGGGGCGCCGCCTGGGTAGATTAGGTTTTTTTACAAATATATATATATATATAATAAATATATACTTATATATATATGTGTATATATATATATATATTCCAAATTACATATATATATATAGTCAACCAAAATAATTTATTAAACCCTCTTTAGTTTTAAAAAAATAAAATAACCCATAATAATAATAATACTAACAACCTTAATAATAATAATAATAAGAACAATAATAATATTATTATATAAAAATGGAAAGGTAACATTTTTATAAGACTAAAGTCGAGCAATCGAACGACACGTGTGCGGTGAAGTGAGTGGTTGAGAAAACTGCGCTCAAACCGTGTCACACGGCATCGACCACTTACAGGGTCAACTACGTGCTTGTCGCACAGTCTTATAACTCGTGCACAAGTCGCACGTCGACCGGTCGACGTGTGAAACTTTTGATGTTTTTTGGCTCTCACCCCCCCCCCCCTAGGCTAGATTAATGTTAATGTGGATGGAGCCTGTAAAGGTATCCCTGGACCAGTGGGATGTGGTGCCATCTTCAGAAATCATTTAGACCAGACACTTGGTTGCTTCTATGGATCCTACGGTTCCTACACTTCCCTAGAAGCTGAGATGATGGCTGTCATTCATGCCATTTCTTTTTCCAAGCTTCACAACTGGAACTACATATGGAACGAGAGCTACTTCACTACCATCACTCAAGCTATTTGGAACGGTACCATCCACCTTGCTTGGACTCTCACTTCACATTGGATGGATTTCCTGAACTCTCTCTCTGGACTCAACTTCATCACCACCCACACATACCGTGAAGATAACAAGATTGTTGATGGGCTTTCCAATTTAGGTGTTACCCATGAT
This sequence comes from Viscum album, assembly GCA_963277665.1. Taxonomy (NCBI): domain Eukaryota; kingdom Viridiplantae; phylum Streptophyta; class Magnoliopsida; order Santalales; family Viscaceae; genus Viscum; species Viscum album. Next base: position 1,262,813,822 of record OY728132.1, on the reverse strand, counting down.
CTGCATTGGAGGGATGATCTTCCTCCAGAGTTACTCCCTCTTTATGTTAGGGATGTTAAAAAAATTCCAAATTTCAGACTTGTGTAACCTCTTTTTTTAATAATATTTGGTGTTTTGGTCTTTGGCCAGAACACTACCTTGGTAACAAAATTAAATTGAAAAATTGATTGAAAAAAACCATTTCGAACCTCATCCACTTTATTGAACACCAAAAGAGGTGAATTTTTAAGAAACCATATAACCACCCAGTACTTATTCTTGCATATACCAAAACATTTACCCAAAAAAAGTCAATGTGAAAAATGATTCTTTTCTAAAACCAATTTTTAAATCATTTCCACAATCAAATTTGAATGTGAATTATGATACCAGTCACCCCTTCTAATGTCAAAAACCCCAAAAGTTCCAATTTTACATAGTTAAAGTCCCACTAAAAACCATTTGTTAACATCCAATCCCATGAAATACATTTTTAAAAAATATTCCAAATTATATTTCACAAACCAAAGGAATAATTTTTTTAGAAAAAAATAATTTTCCCTTAAAACATTAAATGGACTTAAAACCCCAATTGAAATTTTAAAACATAACCCAATTAGGGTAGAAATATTTTCAAACACCATAGTTGTTTTAAAACACTTTTCCAAAAAATGAAAACACACTCGGGACATTGAATTACCACTTCAACCACCTAAGAAAAACCTTTGAAATTTTAAAACCACAACATCTATTTAATTTCATGACCAAATGAGGTTAAAATTCATTTAAAATGTCACATTTAATTTAAAAAATTATTTTAAAACTAAAAATACTTTTCTTTTCAAGTCCCACTTGAAATGTCATGTGCAAAATATATATCAAGAAAAAAAATCCATGTGATACTGGGTAATTTCAAGAAGAAACAAGTAAAAATCTCTAAAATGGAATGGAACTATCATAGGATAACCACTAAAAATAACACCCCCTCTTCCATTAGGACTTTTCTTATAGAAAATTATCAACAAAACAAGACACAGTAATTAAACACAATACTATTGAAATAGAAAAGTGGTCTAATATACATGAAAACAAAAAATGAACTATTTGAAAACAACAATTCAAAAGGAATTCCAATATTCTTTGAAAAATATCATTTGAAAATTCCCCAGTTTTTACCACCTTTTCTCAAAACCTCAACCTATTAACGAGACCCACCAATCTAAAATTTAATTTAATCTATGGGAAAACCTCATTGAATTAAAAAAATACTCACATGGATTATCATAAAAAGGAAAAATTCACTCTTCATTCCAAAAATAATTTCAAAAATCCCCTTTTATATAAACCATTTAGAGGAAAACACTTTCGAAAACAAATTCTTAAAACAAAAAACATAGTTATTAAAATATTACATGAAAAGACACCTTTTGAACTGAAAATATTTTTAACAGAATCTTTTTTTTCATATATATGTTTCAAAACAAAATACAATTGGTTTTTGAACTATAATGAAATGGTTCCAAAAAACAAAACATATTTTTCGTTTCAAAAAAATAATATTTTTCATTTTAAAAAACAAAGACTCCAATGAACAAAACCAAGAACAATATCATATATCTTATTAAAACCCACATTCAATCGCATTAATTTTCATAAAAAGAATAATTAAAACACTCATATATAATTCTACGCAAATGAAATAGTTCATTAAATTATGAAAGGTAGGAGAAAAAACAATTCCAAAGGATAAATTTCACCTCGCAAAGTTCAGAATCATGAGATAGTAAACCATGTGCCAATTTTTCAATAAGAACTATCATTGTTGTAGAACCAAGATACATGGTCACCACAAAGTTTACCAGAACATGTTTTCTAACCATGAAACTTCATCCCATTCTCCATTTACACCCCCAAAACTAAGACGAACCCATAAAATCACTAATTCATTCAAAATCAGTCAAAATAAATCATTCAATATATAATGAATACATAAAAATCCAAAAATGAAAAAACATCTAGACTCAAGCCCAATAAACCAAAAAAATCATGATATTTTGTATGAATAAGAGATTTCTAGGCCCATTCCTTCACACTCAACATGTTTTCCAATGGTAATTAATGTCTATAAATTATAAAGAGACACCTTAAAGAGGATTCCCTTAGGGATACATAACTTATAACCCCCTTTACGGCCCCACTGGTTTATGTTTTATTAGTTTACTCAACATCAATAAAAAATTAATTTTACTCATAAGAAGACACACCAAATAAAAAAAAGTAATTCCATGATATCATTTTGTAATGAACCATCCCAGGCTGCCACCCAGACCAGTTCTCAAAATGGCCTACCTCATACTTGAGGAGAATCCCTAATTTTCCTAGGATTATGATAAAACATGAAACTTTTATAGACAAACCCACATGATTTTTAAAATGTTTCATAAGAATTACAACCACACACATATATTTGAAAAACATTTCCCCCATTTTCATTGAAATATTTTATAAACTCTACTCACATGAATGAAATAAAACAAGTGAAAATATAATAAAACATAATAATATATTGTCACAAATAATTATAATAAGTTTATGGAACAAGACATGTCAATATTAATGATAAATCATATGAGAATCAACTCAAAATGAAATTACATCCATACCATAATAATTTATCAGGGAAATAAATATAAATTCATAACATATGAAACATAGTTTGAGTCATCAACACAATGACTAAATGGACAACACCAGAAACATAATGGTGGAGCTACTATTGGAAGTTTAATAATCACACATCCATCAACAAAATACCATTATGTATTCTCCTTAGTTTCAAACCAACTATCCAGATATTTTGTACAACTAGGGGGACTAACCGGTGTGTAATATAAACTATCCTATCACCATACCAATAAATCCCACATAGTAGCCTTAGTCTCCCCATGCAATAATAGATGAGTTGGGCCATAAACAAACAAATTCACCTCATGACAATAACAAATCCCCAAGGTATTACATAATAATATTTTCCTTTTCCACCTCAAATACAACCCTTATAAGGATCCCAAATACATGAGTATAAAATAAATCCTATAAAAACATCCATTAACTAAATATGTATAAACATAATTAATAACAGAAGGTTGCTTAACAAGGGAAAAATCAATATCACTTAATAAATTTCCAGCTAGGCCTTCACATATAATGTATTGAATATACATTTTGAAATCCGGTTTTTAAATTTTGAATCCAAACACAACTCCAAAAGAAATCATGTTCAAAACCAATAATAACCAAATAATTCAAGGGAAACTCCATTTACTTTCATAAGACACACCACCTCATTTGAAAGGATTAAAACCCCTTAAACCTAATGGAGATCCAACTTTAAAAACCCTATTTGGCTCAACTTCCAATGAAAAGTGTTTTTCTCAATGAAACCCATATTTTCAATTTTATCAAACATGTATAAAGAATAAAAATTAATTTTAATTAAAATTCAAATTTAAACATGAATTTCCAACCAATTATCCACATGAAAATGAATTTTTTTATAAAAAAATATAGTAAAACAAACTTATATAACCAACAACCTAATTATCTTGTATGAAAATGAATGTAAAAATCCAATCACTCATGAAACTATTAACTAGAAGGTAATGAAATGTAAATAACTATGACAAGTTGTTGAATCATGTTTACTTCGATGAAAACTACAATATTTTATAAGGTGGGGTCCTCCCAAACATTTGTCATAAAGAAACAAACCAAACCCCCTATAAACAATCCTAGATTCATTCAAATGGAATGATAGGGTTCCAGTATTCCATGGAAATGGAATAAATAATATATAAGAGACTATAAAAGGGAGAAATCTTAAGGAAATAATGATTACATTGAAATAAATTACCAAGGTAAGATATAGATCATCTATGGATCCAAGAGTTGGATATCCCATGCCCAAATAGAGGGTTGGACAAACATGGGTGAGAAAAGAGGCCAAGAAGAGTAAAATACACTAAAGTAGTAATGGGAAATCCCTTCATTTTTATTGAAATGGACATTTCACATGGTTAGGAAAAACATTCACCAACCATGCAGGAGCTACCTTCTCCCCAATCCCATGTCCACATGGTTTCCCCAAAATCATTAGATGGTTTTCCAAAACATTTTTATGCCATAAAAAATCGATCATCACAACACCCATAGTCTATAATTTTATCTATCATGGTTTCCTTAACTATGTAAATATGTGATCATCCCTCTTTTCACCACTTTATGGGTTCATGGTTTCTAATTCATGGTCTTTATATATTCACCCAAGTAAAAGCTTCAAAACCCAAAAATTTCAACCCACAACACCCCACACCCAAGGGAAAAAATGAAAACATGATTACTACCAAGAAAGTGACACATAGTATATCACACAAGATACATATTCCATAGATATTTATCCTTATATTTGGAGAGTATATTGAAATTAACCACTCTGAAAATGTATAATTTACCCTTGATTCTCATTCCATATAGTGTAAGTGCCCCATATTTTCCATTGATAGTAAATACCATGTTATTGAATTAAACTGAAATTATTTTGTCACAAAATTCAGTATCACTTAAAAAATTATGACTTATTCAATCAAATAAATAAATATTATTCCATATAATATCTTTTCCTCTAATCATGTCCTTATAATAAACAATACTCTTAATACCAACATCATTTAGAAAATGAAGGACACCTTCTTTTATTGTGCTTAAAATTCACAAAGTATTTTTTTTATGGTCATATGTGATGTGTATATGCTATCCAATATCTATGATATTGACTTTTATATTTGCCTCATGTTAATATTAGAAATGGAATCGTTCCCTAAATTCACTCTCTTTACCCATGTTGGTGATGAGTGTGACTTCTCAACAACTCACTCAATGATGTCCACATTTTCTTTCAAAACAAAAACCTATTATTTGTTTCAATGTGGTTGGGTGAAGATTCTAGTTATTTTATTTCTTCTAGGTTAAGGAAATCATGATGACAATTATTTCATTATTAAATAACAATTAATTACCTTATTCCTAGATGTTTTCCGAAAAAACCATTAAAATCAAATGAATGATTAAAATTTAATCTTTCCTATTTTTATTGGTGTTGAACCTAGGGGGACCACTCAGTAATATACCATACATAATACGTCTTTTCCCAATTTCTATAGAAAACATATATCTCTTGAGGCATTTTAACTTTTCTTTTCCTCATGGTTAGTTTTATTTCTAGTGTTGTAATGATCTACCTTCTTTCAGGGTGTTGGTTCCTGTGTTTTTTATGAAAAATAATTTTTTTGATATATATTAGAATCACTAAACATGATGATTTAGAATGATATATTACTTAGAAATTCCTTTTTCCTTACTTGATCATGTTGCCTTGGTTTTTTATTTCATTATTCTAGGTGATAATTGTTATTCATTTTTGTTACACTTGTGATTCCAGTTCACAAATTCCACTTACAACTACCCAATTCTATATACTATTTCATTGATACTTTTCTCCCAGTCATAAATGGTTTGGTATTTTTATTTGACTTTAATTATTAGTTATACATTATTTTGTATGTTTCCAAAATTTACTTATATTAGTTTTTCAATTTTTACTTCATTTCTATCTTTTATTCTTTTTCTTTTTGTTTACATATCTTGGAATCACAGAACACTACATTGGCCTTCTTAGTATTTAATCTACACACATAACTATTTTTAAGGGAAAATTCATGTTATTAATATAAATAATCCTTTCCAATGACTTCTTCATTATTATCATCACTATTAACAGTTCATGGATTATTTGAAATTCCTATAAGCGCACCTTAATCCTCAAAATTTTCAACTTCTTCTACATCACTTTATCCATTAATAAATTTATATTTAGACATGATGTAATTCATTTTAAAGGATATCCATTCTTTGAACCAACCTTTTTCTTCTACTTTGGATATTTTTTTCATTATCATATTGAAACTTTTTTAGACATTTAACTAAAATATATCCCAATTTACTTAAAATTTAAGGATGAAAGGGGAAGCCTAACCTAAAATCCACTTCATCCTATTATAATGTTATAAGAAAGAAATAAATTAACCTCATAAACATCATTAAACTTTAGATTATCCTTGATTTAAAGGCTTCTCATGGAATTAAAAGCCATATATTTATTACTTTTCATTCTTCTTAACTCATTATCGGCAACTCTCCTCTCATATTCCAAATGTTTACTATATATATTGTAGGTAAAATTACTTTTTAGATATTTTTTCCTAGAACACAAAAAAATCATTAAAATGAGGAGGGTGTATTCTCATGAACCCCTTTATGATCTCATCATATTTGAGATCATCACTCAGGCCCCTCATAAATTCATTAAGATCATTAAATGATCAAAAAATGAACCAACCAAGTAATTTGAATTTATTATTAAATTGTCGTATGTGTTCTAAAAAACATAAAAAATTTACTTTTTATCCTTTGAATCAACTTAATAAATACTTTAATTCTATTCCCACATATCATGAGTAGTTTTTTAGGAAATTTCTTTTGTGAAAATATGATTTGAAAGAGAACTTATGAATGAATTTATTTATTTTTTATAAGAATCCAATTCTCGATGATCTCTCCCCATTAGGGCTCCACTTTAAATATTAGAAATGATTCCAAAATTTTCATTTGAATAAACATTTGTGCCCAATGATATGCAATAATGCTTCATTCTAATTTTCAACAACTTTAAAGTACTCTATTTTGAGACCTTAACACCTTTATGACGAAAAATAACTTCCAAGATTCTATGTGATAAAAAGAATAAACCATCAATTGAGGCCACTTGTTATAATTTAAAATATTATCAAACCATGATAGGGGTAAGTTATCAATTAGGGTAATTATTTTTATATAAATTATTTTATGGATGAGGATATTTCTCTCTCACCATGATTAACACTTATACTTCTCCCTACCATTCACCTTAATGAGTGATGAAAGTAGTAAAAACATATATGATTTTAATTGGTTCTCATGAATTAGGATTCTCCCAAGGATCATGAATGATAATTCTCATGTTCTCTAAATACTATAAAATATCACTACATCAATAAAATTTAGATCATCCTCGTTAACCCTCCTAGTTAACTACCACAAAAAATCCAATAACACACTACTCTACATCAAAAGGTAACTCATTTATCCTCTTTTAGAATCTTCCTTTTTTTCACATGAAGATGATTCAATAATACCCTAACATTGGTGTTTCTATTTCGCATAGAAATGTTGATTTTTAATTATTATGAGTCTTTGATAATAACCCATTATTTAACCTTCAAACATCTATATAAGATATATAATAACCATTTGGAAGTACTCTCTTGAAAAAATATCCTATTTCTACCTTTATTTTTTCATATTTTCAACATAATAGAATTTTTCCCCTTTTCTTATTAATCCAATGGTCATAATTGATTCTTATATCTTCTAGGATTGTCTTGGTGTACCCCATGATTATTTAGGCCATCATGACCCACAAAAACTAAATTATGAATAGATAGTTTTTACCCCTAACTCCCCTAGTTTAAAATTTTTAGAAAACTAAAATGACACTGCAGTATAATTTCTATATATTCCAAATTGTAGTATTAATAATTTCCTAGATACTATGTTTTAGTACATTTTCAATGTGGTGAACCTATCTCTTCCTATGAACATCCTGTGACATGGAAAATTTTACACATTATAGAGTCTCATGGTTGAACATATCCACTTCTATTGAAGAAATAAAACCTCTTTAACATCTCTTTTTTAACTACTTATCATTATTTCAATAGTTTAATGGATAAATTATTTCTGGTGTTGATAGAATCATTATAGCATGGACACATGTAAGAAATTTAGAATCCAAAAAATTTAATTTTTTTAATTTCAGACCCTCTTTGTGATAAGGCATAACTATGGTGTAGATAGCTTCAAACATAAGAGTGCTAGAGTGTATCCATATATACTATGTATATGTACCTCAATATGTCCATAAAATCTTAAATCAATCTACCATGAATCTACACTATGGTTTTTGTCTCCATCATTCAGTCTTATTATGCAGGGAGTCTTCATGGTGTAGTAATGGTGACAACAATATGTCACACCTAAAAAAGTCCTCAATAGTGTGGATTTTGGGCTACAACATTGAAAATAAAATAGAACTCTTCTACCCACTTCTGCACCTTTTCAAAAAACATAATCCATACACACCACTAATGGAATTTTGGTGTACAATATTTTTTATAATTTGTAATGAAAACTCCAGGTGGTTCTTAAATTAGACATATTACGCTTCTTAGCTAATATATTCAAGGAAAGATTCATCAAATTTTAAAAGGAGTCTTATTTAGAAATTAATTCAATAAATAACATCTTATTCATGTATTGTGATATTAAAAACTGGAGAGATTGATGAATAAATCCAAATTGACATTTTATTTTGTTTTTATAAGTCACAATACACTTCCTTGATGTTTTAATTTTTTTGTATGTTGTTTTATTAAATGGCCCTATGTTCTAATTAATTTAATTAATTCTTACATCAATTGAAATATAAAGATCATTTTGATTATGTCAAACTAATTGAATGATATAAAATAATATTACTTACATTATAATCAAATAGTTATTTTCTATGAAGATTCACATAAACCTAATGATCTTGAAAATTGACTGTTAAATTTCTTTATAACTTCCTCTATAAATCCAACCCATGACTTTGTGGAAAGAATGGTGTTGAACATACTAGAATATCAAATAGTAATTTTAAAGTTGTGTGTTATCTAATTTTTTTAAAGTCCTAATGACTGTTTTTTGTGTAAATAGAGCACCTATTTTTATGTTTTCTTTGTGAAGCTCTAATTTCACATGTATTTTTCTTTCTTTAATCCTATATGATCAAGTATGTTCCATCATTAAAAGTTATTATTTTTCTAATCAAGGTAATCAATGAGATTCTTGGTATAAACAAATTAATTAAATTTTGATAAGTTTACATTCAATGATTTCATAGTGCCAAAATACTATAGATCATTAGATCGAAGAGGTGCTTTAAGATAGGGAAACCTATTGCTGTTAATGATATTATGGCAGGAGAAGTTTCTGTGTGAACTTGATATCTTCCAACCATGGTTTTTGAGGATGTTCTGGGTGTGAAACTAGGAATAATAAGTCTAGGTCTATAGATGCACTTATAACTTTAGATAAAAGTAAATAAATTATTTGATTAGAATTATTTGGTTATTATATCCATTAAAATAATTTAATATTTTTCAATACTTTGAGAATTTAATTAAAATTGATTCTTTATTTTCCACTGCATTATTATTTTAATTAGAACACAATTATATTCCAATTATGTATTTTTTATGGTAAATGTTTTTATACTCTAAATTAATCATAATTTATATTTTTGAATAAAAATTTTAAATCATGTATGATAAATATTATCATTAATGTTTCAACTATAAGTTACCCACCTTTTGTAGCTTACGTGTTGGCCACCATTTGGGATAATAAGTAAATTATCAAACCATGACATCATTTAGTTTCATGTATTCTTATATTATATATTCATAATTAACCATTTTTATATAGTCTTATTCTATATGGTTTTGGACTCTGCACTAATATACCAATTCAATAATCATATTCTAATCACCCTTCCATGTGAATATTAATATCATGTTGTGAAATTTGGATATAAATTTCCCTGGACAAAATGCTTATCCATGAATGTAGGGATGATGATTCATACTATCAAAATAATTATCCAATGATGAAGATTAATGAGCCTCATGTATACTTGAATATCAATAAATCCTTTGAATATATGTAGTGGAAAAGGTGGATCCTTTAGTGGTACCTCTATCCCAGGGGAAATTTATCCGAAGGATGGTTATTTCCATATTAGGTGAATCAGTGGTGTATCAAGTTTAGGGACTTTTGATGAGTTTTTTTAATTTATAAGTCCATTTAGACTTCAAAATTAATATTTTATTGTAATTTTGATCTCATTCTAGAGTTTTCTTGTAATTTGTGTTCTAAAATAAAAACCTTTCACTAAATATCTAGGTTTGTGGTTATAGATCTATATGATATTTAAAAAATCTATAGAGTCCTTATTCTTAATGATATGAGTGAGTTGTTTTTTCCATCCCATATTTCCTAAGAAATAGATGATTTAACTACTATATTAGTGAAGGATATACTAAGTATGGTAAAATATAACATAAATAAAGAATCTTATCAGTCCCTCAACATTCCCTTCAATTCTGGGATTCAGATAATTCTATATACCCATGGATCGAAGCCCAATGAAAAGAGATAAGGACCCACCCATGATATCATTCCAATGTGAATAAGAATAATGAATATTCAATTATAAATTCTATTCAACAAAAATCATATGGTGATCAGATATACATAGATTTAAGTCAAGATCTTTGTTTGGTAGACCTTATGGAAATGTTTCCTAGTGGATAGTTACTATCAGATCAAGATTCTTGCAAAAGGGAATGGGATGCCAAAATTGTAGTCGATGAAAATTTATAATTAGAGAGATGATGATATATTATAAATATAATATATGGAATACTCAACATAGTTTTTGGGCATGTTCATCAGGTGAAAACCCCCAGAGGTTTGGTAGTTGAATCTATTCCGGTATGGTTGGATAAGGGAACATATTATAATCTGAATCCCAAGTATTGTGGTTTTGGATCAAAAATTTACACATAAGACCTCATTTATTGAAATTTTATGAATATTAAGAATAATTATTGGTTACGAACTGTTAAAATAGGTCACAAAGAATTATTCACATTTCTGGTGCACTTCTTATGAGGTTACTATCAATGAACTGGTGGATTATATTACTGGCATGATAAATGATCCTACATATAGAGTCTTATTTCATGATAGGGTTATTGTAGTGAGAATTTATTTATTCTCTATCTACAATCCATATATACCATTTCAATTCAGATGAAAATTCAGATTTATATAGTCAATGAGCCCGTCTTCTAATCTTTGGGTGTGTAATGATAAAAAAACCTCTGGACTTACATCTACTCTGGTTGATGCTCATAGAAGTGGAAATCCACACACCAACAAAAATATCACAAGTCAATGATCCATTTTTCATATCCTTTTAGTATTACCATTCATGGATTAAATGTTAGTATGTAATAATGTTGAGAGGAGTCACCCTATAGTCATGTGCACCACCCTTCTAGGAAAAGGGGGAAGTCTGGGAGCAAATAGAATGGGGAGAGGAAATCAACAAACTATATTCAACTTCTGATGAAGGGGATAAACCCCTTATTAATTATTATATTATATTCTATGATCATATAGAGATATACCCATTATAAAATCACAATACGTACATGTCACATCTGATCTTTTCATGGTTCAAAACGATCCTACTTCCGTAGAGTAATCTCTTCTTAACATGAAAGTATCAAATTTAGTTTTGATCGCATATTCATAAACATTATATAATATTCCATTAAACAAACCTATCATGAAATACATCCTAGTTCTAGAAGAAAAATAAATCTCTAGTTTTGATGTTTCCATCATGAACCAAATAATAAGTGGAAGTGTGTGAAAAAAATTATATTCTTTGATCACTAAAAATCACATTTCCGAAATGGGGAGTATGGTAGATCTACATTACATGATCATTATGGTTTAGGGGATATGAAATATCAATTATTTATAATTATATTGCATTATAAAATTAATATATTTTTTAAATAAAATACGTATTCAATATATAGATATCCATACCATATATATTGTGATGTGTTCCACCAAGATTTATCGGCTGGATTACATAGTGGATGGTCATGATATGTGCCCAATATTTCTTTTTCTAATTTTATGTAGTATTCCACCACTTTGGATCAATGGTGTCATCACCCTGATCAAATAGGATAATGGGAATTAGAAACTTCTATCCATGCATTTCATTACCTATCCATGTCTCACTTACATATTTAAGAAATAATAATGAATCCCTTTCTCAGTTCCATATTTATATGGACACCAATTGATCACTCCACTAGCTACCTTAGTGAGGTGAATACTTTCATTGGGAGGGGATTATGCCATTAGACATTGATGGTTATCATGTTATTTTATTTTATCATCCCCAAGATGACCCATGAGGGAATTTTTTGTTTTTCACATATGAAATATTTTTGTTCCACATGCTAATAATCATATTCATGTCATAGAAGAAAATATATTATCATATCATAAGTAATATTAGGCTTGTCACCTAAGGTAACATAGGCTGATCACCTAGGGAATCCCATGGTCATCAAATGAGTCATCATGTGTTCTTCACACAAGGAAAAAAATGAACATCCCCTAAGTCATCTCTTGATCATCACCAAAGGTATACTATTCTCATCATAAAAGTAATACTATTCTCATAATATAGGGGAGTGTAGAATATTATGACCATAAATAATGATAAAAATGGAGATATCTTATTCTTATCTCATAGGATTCTGGTTCTTAACACATAACACATATCTGGATCACCAAAAGATGAATTCATTGCCTAAGGAACCTTACTCCCATCACATAATGAATCTCTAGATCATCTCATAAGAATAGAACTTTTTATGGATTAGTTGAGGGGTTTTCATATTATCATCACATAGGGAACCTCATTCTCATCACATGAGGAACTAATCCTCCAAATATCATGACATAATGGTGGACACATGTTAATTTATAGTGGGAACTTATCCATATACTCTTGTCACGTAAGAGAATTCCTTGGTTAATATCTAATGGGTATAATATCAATTTAGATTCCCAAGGATAATTTTGGGAGTATTGGAATGTTATTTAATTTGGCCATAGAAAATTATATTGATTCAAATATATTACCTCACAAGGGAAATTTGGAACCCTAATGATTTAATGATTTAAACTTGAAGAGTTGTCCTATGTATGATGTATTAAGATGAATCGAAACCCATTTATTTTGAGTTTTATAGTTTAAGTACATATGAAAATATTAGTGTATGAATGGGTAAATCACATGTTCATGAAATTTATGGTAGAAAAAGTTTGCATCGAGGGATGGACTGGGGATTACACATTGGTTCTACCAACTCGGGAGCTTGGATCCTTGAGTAGATTAGGGGTTAGACCATAAATGAAAAAATGAACAAGGTTTATACCTATTAGGAGGAACATGGGGATGATTTGGAACAACAAGGATATGTATAAGGCTTAGTTAGGTTCTTCCCATCTTATTTTATATGCTTAAGAACATAAGGATATGTGGTTTTATATTCCATGTTTGGTGCAAAGGGCTTGAGTGTGAGAGTTAGTGATACTGATTGTGATTATGGATTTTTCATCAAGGAAACTAGATAAATTTTTTATTTTTATCTAATTCCCTAATAACTCAAAAATGTATGTTTCATGAGAGGAAGGAATCTAGTGGATGTCCATGTATGAGGTTTATTGTATGTTGGGATTGTGTGAAACATTGTCTTGTGAAAAAAGAATGTAAAATTGTATTGATTGTGTATTATTTGGAGGGAGTTGTGTGAGAATATATTAAGAATAATACATTAATTTTATGCACCTATGATATTTTATTCAAATATTTTTTTTCTCCTTAAAGGATACATAGAGAAGGTTTTTGAATGCATGAATCATGAAAGTAAAAGTTTTGCTGGCATAGAAATTTGGTTTTAGATTCAAAACAGTCGAACACATAAAATAAATATTTTAGGGGTATTTATAGGCATTAGGATCAAAAATATGTCTAGATCCGAGAAATATTTCATCCTCATGAAATTTCAGCCTTCCAATATTCCTTTTTTTATGGAATCGTACAACCTTGAGTTGCATAGACGTCTATACATTAATCAAGAATTTTCTCTTCTTGCTATTTTTTTCGTAAAACCTTCTAAAATTAATGTTTTCTATTAACACCCCCTCATAATTATTTCTTATATGGATGTTTAAGTATCAAATTCAAATAAAAAAATGACAATTTTAAAAAAATTCCCCTCTACATTCACACAACTACTTAAAAAATATTTCCAATAAATATTGGATGCATAAAAAAATTTGACCTTGATCTCTTCAGAAAAAAACAATGTTATTATTTATTTTTATGGAAGTATAGATTTTAATAATTCCCTATGAAAAAATAATTGTATTTCATGATAGTCTATATTATTTGATCTGGATTATGTGAGGAAGACTTGTGTAAACCATACATCATCAATCCTTCTAATCGATCTTGTGTGATGAAATTTTATTGAAGATAAGATGCATGAATAGGTCATAAAAATTATTCGAAGGAAAAACTAAATGGATAGACAAGAATTTAAAGATACTATATGATAGAGTAAGGAGATGTTTGAGAACCCAGATATCACTACAGGTAGGAATATTCAATCCCGATGTTAGATGTTGGATGCTTTTTTGATGTTGGAGAAGAGATAATATTCACTATGTAATAGATTTAAAATTTGTGTATTTATAATGTGTGATGAGATAAACCTAGTATACGGTAATCTTGATGCACCTAGGAATTGGTGTGATTTCTCAATCCAACGTCATCAGTTGAACATTGATACTATTAGACATGACATGATAGATCACAATCTGATGGTCATCTACTTGCTCAGAAGGTGGACCTTGATTTTTGGTGGAGAACTTCTAGCTAAAATGGTATTTATATGAAATTAATATATAATATTTCAAAATATAATCATGGATTCCATGGTTGGTCGATTGATTATGACTTGTAGTTAGAAGGTAACTTCACCGATGAGTTGTTATGGGCCTATAGGGTCCTCCAAACATGTGAAGAGTTTTGGGATGAGTTTTGAAGAGTGTATTTGTATAAAGTATCATGGATTTCATAGTTCCATGTATACGACCATACATATTTTATCACAAGTAAATAAAGATGGTGGTATCTTGGAATAAACATAATCCACCTCCATCATGGGATGTCAAAATCATCATGCACGACCTCAATTAGATCAAGAGGGTTCCAATAATCAGAGTGATATATGATGAGTTCCAACATGTAAGAAAAACATGGGATGATATCCATAAGCTTACATATTATACAAGGCATTTATAGGGGCATTTAGTGGGTCCCGACATAAGGAGGTTGGCCTCCACCTAGATTTTTTATTGAAGAAGTGATTATATATTTTTCTAAAAGTAAATCATGGAAGTGTGATTGGGGAAAATAATTATGAAGTAATCACTATTAGATGGTTACTAAATCAACTTGCTTGTACTGGTGATCATGATTTGGTATGCCCAGTTGGGGAATATCAGTTTGAAAGACATTATAACATGCCTTTTCCCCATTTTAATTCCTTTATGAATAAGTCACTATACATTTCAGTGGAAATCAATATCCAAACCCACTTTCCCATCCAGATATATTATTCAATCATTCCCTGCTTATCATTTAAAAAAATTGATGACTATAGATCTATTAAATATGAATGGTTTTTAGTTTCATACCCCAATATCAAATAATCTTCCATCAATTCCATATTCAGGTTTTAGATATCACTGATGTCGGATGGTTGATAATTGAAGAGAGATCTCCTTATATATACTTTATGGGTGGGTTATTGGTCACCCAAATTAATTAAAACAAATCATATAATCCTAACTCCCCATAGAGGTTCAACCTATAATTCCATTTCCTCAAATTGATCATAGTATAAGTGAACATAAGGGTTTATCCAAAGTGGCATAACATGGTCATGAAATAACTCTGATGTTTGTTGGATCATGTGGGATATAGATAGATGGCATGTATACGAAAATAATCACTTTTATTATGATATTCTAGGGGTATGTTTAAATCATAGTGGTGCTATATCCTTGATCAGGGATGAGGAGTTAAGTAATCTAGGAAGACCCAATAGAGTAGTCATAAGGGATGCCATAAAGAATATGTACTATAGTGAGAGTAACATGCTAGTTAAGAAGGAAAAACCTCATGGATCTAGTGGTGGATGATAATTTAGATATAATGAATCCTTATCATATTCATCCAAGAGTGTCCTATAGGGTAGGAACAAAAAAAAGTGGATAGCTGTGTAGTATGTGAGTCTGATAATAGGGAAAATATTTAGGAACTATTATAGATAGATCTAGTATAGATCTGATAAAATTCATATTTTGAAACAAAATAATTCCAATATAAGTGATTATAATAGAGTATTGGTTGATGTTGTTGGGGGATATAGTGGTTCATCATGAAAAGGTTACAATAGCTATATCTCAAGTCTATCAAAACATTCATGTTGGAGTTTAGGATTTTTGAGGTTCCTCTTATGTCCCCATGATCAGAAAGAGAGGGGTATGTTAATCAACTAGAGGCACTAAAATACTAAAAAAGTAAATAGAATCTTCTTCCAAATATGGTATACTCATTTTTAATTAATAAACTAGCAGATTCGCATAAGGTGTGGTTCTATCCAGGTATGTTTCGACCAAAGAGACAGAGCCAAATGAGTCTAGTAACAATACGTTATGGGAAAGCACAATAGGGCTTCATAATTACTCATCTGAGGTATTAAAAACTCTCCAAAATATTAAATTATAGGAAATAATGTTGAGTAAGGTAATTCTTGATCCTTACATAGTAATGGTTTCGCTGGTAGACATTGGGGAATATTATCTTCCTTACTATGATCTGTGTCAGAATATACAAGTAAGGATGTTCCAAAAAAACCTCTGAATAATTATATGAGAATGGATTGGTGGAAATATATCTATACTATGGTATGATGTTGAATCATAATGGTATCAGCTGTCCATGATCTACTAATCAATGGATCAAGCATAACCATGGTCTGATCGTGTAATAGAAGAGATGATCTCTTTTATATATGACCTTGATCACTTATTTTTATATGAAATAATAAAAATATTACATGTTTTCCCATAATATATTATTTAATTCGGAATTATTATCAAGTAAATTAATTAATAAAACAATATATTAATGATAATTTTATTCTTGTTTGGTGTGAGAAACTATAGAAAAATAAAAATCATTCATGAGACATTAGAGTATGAAGCATGGGTGGTTGGGTTAGGATCAGGATCGTACATCAATCAACATTTCAAAACACATAAATAAAAAGTAATAAGGTTCATGATATTCCAAAATTTTTATATCCTATCAATGTGCATGATGAATTTGGAATGACACCAAGGGTGTTAGAATTCAACTTCAGAAAATGGGAAGTATGGAAAGGTAAGTTATGACTCCAAGATTCTAGACTAGTGGATGAAAAATGAATATGGGTTGAGGATGACCATTGAAAACATTCAAAAATTGGGTTCCACTACCATACTTATCAAAAACATTCCTCCATGACATGTATCAGTGATGGGAGGTAGGCCTTTTGAGCGTTGTGTCACCACTATAGGGGAGTCCGTTTAGAAAGGTAGAAAGTGGATAATCTAATATATATACACTATATTAGTGGTGGGTCATTTAAGTGTTGTTCCTTCATCATAAGGTATTCAATTCAGAATTAAGAAGGGATGATAATGAAAATAAGGATACAAAATGTATTCCGGTGGATGAAATAGATGTTTAGGAAGATTTTTAGAACTCTTAGAGCCTCAATACTTGCATTGAGAATATTTATTGGTAATTAATAGAATGTTAGTAGGATTGTAGACCAAACAAAAATCTTAACCATATGTGAGTCCAAATAATGGTATCTGATCATGCTCTAGGAAGAAGACTAGTGTGATATCCAACGATTATTTGTTTAAGTTCATGAAGCTTTGAAAATTTATGGGATAGTGGTTTAAGTTTTCAGAACATAGAACATAAGGGAATTCCTTTTAACATTGTCTATCTAGGATAAAATTATTCTTAAAATTTAAATACATGTATATTTGAGTAGGGGTGTTTCTTTTAATGTTATGCACCAATGACCAAGTGGTTACTGAATTTTAGGTTTATAAATATTTGAAAATAGATTGTGCAGTTTTACATCATCAAACATGGATAAAATGGGGTATTTTATAGCTATTATGCACCTCAAAATTTCTATGAAATGGACAAAAAAACCCCTTAATACCATGTGAGTTGTGATCTATGGGGGAAACACGGGGAAAAAAACATTTGACACTATTTTATAAGAATTTATAGTAGGGGAAGTTGGGTCAAGGATGTAATGTTTCACTGGTCACCAAGGAAACCTATAATTCCTGAGAAAATTGGTTGATTGTGAATCTCGGAGAAATATTTTATATCTCAACTTATATAGATTCATGCAATGTAAGATCAAAGGGGTTTGAATATTTCATTAAAAAGGTAAGAAAGATGTGTGGTAAACTCTGAACATTATCACTCAAATCATGAGGGGAGAGTCAAGTAGGCAATGAGTTACCACTAGAAATGTATACAAAACATAGTTTCCAGTATTGTACTGTTAAAAGTGGTGTTATAAAAGTGGATTATGGCCACTAAATAATTTTGAAACACATGTTACATCATTTTTTATTTCCATTATTACCTAGGTATGTGTTCCCTGAATTGGGGGAGGGGCATTAGAAAACTATGCCGCCACAATAGGTGAGTCCATTCAGATATTAATGTATTATAGGGATTCAAATTCAGGAAGCCAAATGTTGTGTTGGGAATGGATAGAGTGATGATCAACAATATTTCATAAAGTTTAGGGGATAATTCATAATGCATTGTGTGCATCTATCAGTGTAACAATGCAATATGAGGGACACACTGTCCAGTTTGATTTATAAATGGAAAAAAGCACCAAAATCATGGGATCACATGGGAATTTTTTTTTCATATTTTTGGGGAAAAAATTGTTTCTTAAAGGATCATAGCATATAGTCATGTAGGTCAGACAATAGGATTGTTCATAGTTTAAGGTATAGGATTCCGTATATTGGGTTTTTTATTTTTAAGGTTGTAAAAATTAGTCTAAAGGGTGAGATAGTATTCCTCGCCAGGGATAAGAAAATCAGATGTAAATAGAAAGACCAATGTTAGTTTATACTATCTCATAGAGAGGTGTACAATGTTTAAGGTCTTGATACATGGATCAACCCCTTTGAACATTTAATTATCTCAATATTTAGTGGAAAAAATTAAGTAGGTGAGGGAATGATATACTAAGATTAGATAAGAGCTATAAGGGGATTTTTTGAATGAAATTGTATAAGGGATCTGGGTATCACTACATATCCCATGAGATGATAATCAAGAAACATATACTTTTTGAGAGTGGAACACCTCTGTGTATATTTTTCTCATGTTAAGGAGATGTTGGGTGTTGTTTATAGAGGCACTATTGGGAATAATAAAGAAATATCAATGTGAATTAGGCAATGAATCATTACTAAAGTAGAATGAAGAAAAATATCCTACATAAAACAAGATTTTCCATGAAGAGAGGAGAATTTTCCCTGAATATGGCATGAAAAAAGATTCTCAACATGTGTCTAAGGGGAATCCTAAGTTCCAATACGTAATAGGGTTGGATTTTATGGATGTTCCCAAAATGAGTTGTTTAGATGTCACTACCTATCCCATGTAATGGGAATTAATCAGTATGTAGTTATAAAGGGTGGTGTGGTAGGCAACAAACACCAATATTTTTGTGTATTTGGAGATAAATACTGTATAAAGAGGGTTTCATATATAGCGAGGAGTATAACAGCACATAGTTTTAAATAATGAAATTTGGACAATACCATGCAGTTTAAAATCATATGGAAAGGACATTGAACAAGTATTTTAGAATCATATGGTGTGGATGAAGGGTGTTGTATAGTTTAACTTCATGCATGCAGAATAAATAGGGAATATCAAACTTGCTAATGAAGTAACAGAAAAAAACATCTAAGCTCATGCGAGTCACACTCGATTTGAGAACCAAGTGGAGATGGAAGGTTACTCGTGTAATATTTTAGTTTTTAATAGGGATGAATGCATTATGGTTTGATGAAACATTGTACATCAAGGAAACCCATGAGGATGTAAAGAAGCTCATCAGTTTAGTCCATTGTAATGGTTCATCTATGAAAAATATTAAAACACATGAGAGGGGAATACCGAGGGTATAGAAACTCCACTCGATAAAATAGGAGTGGAAGTGGATAAAAGAGGTCTTCTAGAATTAAAAATTTAAATGCGGTGATAAATATGAGGTTAGATATCATTAACCAAGTTTTAAATATGGATTCAAATACCATTTCATCATGAATGGGGATAAAAAAATTATGGTTGACCACTGCCCATGTTTTCAAAACCTGGGAGACATCATGTTGCTACAAAGAATGATTCCTTCAGACGTGTACCCTAGACACCTGGAATACATTTAGATAATTGTACCATTACCACAAGGTAGTCCATTTGGAAACAAATGATTAATGGGGTGATAAAATATTTGGAGGCACAAAGTTGGAAGATAAATGAAAGGTAAAATGCTTAAGGAGGTCTAAGAACGATGGGGCTACAACGCTATGCATTTGGAATATCCATGTGGTATAATAGGAAAAATAGAGTTCCAAAACCACATGGTACATATTGAAGGTTTAATTGTTCCATAGGAATAACAAGGTTAGTCCATGATGTTGTAGATTTTATGGTCATCTATATTAGACCAAATATGGGATAGTCTATAAAAAAGAATAAAGATACATGGCTTGCAAAAAATTTAGATCCCCGGTGAAAATATTAATGAGCCTAAGGAGGAAAAATATTATTTGGTCTTGGTTCATGGATAACATTTCTACATTTCACATAATGGAACTATGACCATGGGTCAAGCTTTTTAAGTTCATGAAACTTGTACCACAAGTTGGTATGTCATGTATAGTTGGGGGGGCCATGTTGAAACCAAATTTCTTTAGCATACCAATGATAAATATGAACCTTCTTAATAGAAAATCCACATAGTTTAAATTATTGATACCTGGGGAAAATGATATATGATTTTAGAATCTTTACAGGTCAGACCAAGGAGGTGAAGTGGCCCACATAGCACAAGGAATAGATAAAACACGAGGTGAATTATAAATCCCAAATTCCAATATAGATTAGTTCAAAGAGGTGAGGACATAGTTTATGGTAATGAATCATATTCCAAAGTGGATTTGAAATTTATGGTCCTAAAACATATACCATTTCTCTCCGAGTGTGGTATTTCCTTTATTTATAGGGTGAAAATAATACATTTGAGTGTCATGTTCAAAGAAAATTTAGTGTCTATGGGAGATCTGTGGATGGAACCAGGGTAAGATATCTATGAATTAATATGTATCCCACAATATAGGAATCAAGATAATTTTATTTCTAATATACAAGTGTCTTCTATAAAATTTTACTAATACATAGGATATGGGTGAAAAAGGGTGGTTGATCTGGTGAGAACAAAGACAAAAACTGTTAGGGATTAATAAAAGACCAATCATTGGTAAAAATAATAAAAAAATATAATGTCCATTTATATGACTGTGATAATAGATATGGGAGAAGATATATAGATTATCATGGGAATCAAACTAAGAATAGTTCTATAGGATACTGTTGTGGGTGACCAATACTGGAGTAGGGGTGGTGTCCTCTCAGGTAAGGTCTCTAACACGGGGTCCATAGATAAAGCACTATATATAATGTGATAACTATAAAAGTTTTGGTAATTCATCTTGGAAGAAATGTAATAAAGTTTAACATCACATGTGAAAAAACATTATCATGAATTTTAATGTTATATGGTAATGTAAAAACAATTCATTATTTTAGGTCACACATTTTTGACTATAGGATAAGAAATTTTCTATGATGTAAAAAATACTATGATCTATGTAGTATTGAATTACACAATAAGGTGTTTAGGAGTTCAATATTGTAATTTCATACTAAAAAGAAATGGGGTCACAACATTTTAATGTGACCCTACTAGGTTAACATAGATTTCTATCCTTAATCATATTGATGAACGACAATTTTAGAAAAATCCACTAAAACCCTAAAGTCCATGTGAGTCATCATTCATGTGGGATATACGGATTAAAATATACTAAACTATGTCACATGAGGTAACAAGAATTAGTTAAATGGTTTTTGATAAAAATTTCACATCGACCACTAAAAGTGAATGTAAAAAGGGAGGCTCTCTAGGGTGACCTAAAAACTGATTTATACTAGAAATATATGGGGATGCATAAGGGGGTAACATTGAGAGGCTTATAATTCCATTGTAACAAATGAGGGTGTGTAAAAAGAAAATATTTTATATGAATCATAGGGGAGATAAATATGGTTTATAGATGAATACTGATCAATTCCTTGAAAGATAAGTTCCCCTACCGTATCTTCAATCATAAAGGTGAAAAAATAGGGCTTACTTTGGACTATGTCTCTGAAATATGGGACCCATCATATTTCTACCAAAAACGATTCCTCCCATACATATACCCTAGATATATAGAATGCGTTTGGAAAACTATAACATCATTTTAGGGGAGACTATTTAGAAAATAATTTTGATGAGGACTCAAATCAAGGAATTCCTAAGGTGTGGATTCACAACAAAAATGATTATTGGGAAGAGATCAACACATTGGATCCAACATCACCACTCATTGAGAAAACTATTAGGGTGTATCACAATAAATAGAGTGAAATGAAATGGTTACTAGGCATATTCTATGAGATTCTCCGGCCACTATATGTCACATGACATAGGATAAATTCTATATGTAGTTCACAAGGAGCAGTGTGTCTGTTGACCGACACCAAAGGAGATTTTTTTATATCGATCAAGGACAATGAAACATTTAAAAGTTTTAATAATTAAAAAAAACGTTTTATATAAATATTTTAATTTAATCTAACAATGAAAAAATTTAAAAAAATTAACATGTTTTGGAAATTACATTAATTATACAGTTTGATTTCATACAATTACGATGAGACGCAATGCTGTTTATGGTCATGTAGTTGGGATCTCATGTATAGTGTCCCAAGATAAACAAGACTAATTTTATATATTTTACATTATTTTCACATTAAATTCCATAAATAAAAACATCTCAAGAACTTATAGGTTCAATTTATTTAGATACTAGTTATATATTAATATATATTTTTGAAACACATGATCATTTCTACTTAAAGGGACCATACACTACCATCTTATAGACATATCATTAGTAAGAATCATCCTCAAAACCTGGGGAATGAAAACATAAAAAATGGATGAGATAAAAAACTTAGGGGGCGATGAATGAAAATTTAATCAAGAATGTGTTCATAAGAATAAGTGAAAACATGAATATAAGGGAAATATCATAACTTCATGAGTGACAATTATAAGACATAGTTGAGGTTAAATATAATTGGAATAAGAACCTGAAGAATGAAAAGATTAATATAGAATTTGAATATCTATAACAACGATTGGAATCATTTAACATAATCCATGAATCCCAAAATCATAAGATCATAATGAATAATATCCTTTATCAATGTGATAAACATTATCATATGGAAAAACATTACATTCATAATCCACAAAAATAGTACCCATGCCCACGAGAAACTAAAATGTTCCCATGAATACCTATATTATGGGATATAAAATCTTAAAAATTAGTTAGAGGGTGATATAACAGCCACCCTTCATTTACACATACTTATGTGTGCCACATAGAAACCATTTTATTTTAAAATCCTAAAGAACCCATAGAAAAAAATTCAGTTTCATAAAACCTCCAAATGACAATCATTCACTTTATATAGAAAAATCATGGAATAAAAATGGGTTTCATACAATATCAAAATTGAAAAAATTCACTTATCATGAAGAAACAAGGGATATAAAATGGATTTCCTAAATCATCTAAATGTTATAAAATTACATCATGAGTAAAATAATTCGATACCAAAAACATCATCCCCCAAAATAATAATATAATTAAATAAACATACATGGTGAAATATTAAAAATATATATTTTGGAGGTAGATAATTATTAATATATAGATTAAAATGAAAACTAAATCATTAAAATATATTTCTTGAATAAATGTTATATTCATCACTTTAAAATCCATAGGTAGGAGTCTCTTTTCAAAGTGTCCTTTAAAAAAATAGTGAAAAATAAACGTTTGATGGAAATTTATTTTGATAAAAAACATTTTTTCCACAAAAATAAAATATATAACATGATTTAAAAAGGAAATTCTTGGATTATTTAAGCTTAATAGATAATTATATAACTCTAAGAAAGGATTTTGAGTTCCCAAGTACCATACGTATTTATAAATTTTAGAATAAAAAACAATTAAAGAATATTAATTCAAATGAAACATAAAATAAAAATAATAATGAGATGATCTAGATAAGAAATATTAATGTGAAAATAGATATTAATATTCAAATAAAACAGGTTTTATAATAATAACTTTGTCTCAAGGGATAGAAAATTGATACAAGAAACCCTTACCTTTACCCTCGATTTCCATGAGAGCACATTAACGTATTGTATCATAAATATAAACATACTATTTTAATGTATTAGAAAATTATTAATATAAATTTCCTTAAATAATCTTCATTAATAAAAAAATATTTCCATTTATTATATTTTTAATCTCTTTTCAACGTTTGGTGTTAATAACCTTGACCATTTTAAACTAGGTTTGTAAAAAAGGTGTAGATATTCCTTATTCTCCAAAAGTTCATAATATACAAATAAATAAAGTTTCCATAATTTATGATTTATAAATTCTTATAATTTAATAATATCATTACATGGGAGTTTTAGTCATGTTTATTAAGGACAAAAGTGGTGATGAAATAGCTCAGTCTATTCACTAATATCGATAAATTAGATTATAAAGATAACTACTATTTGTGTTATTTATAAAGAACAACATTAATTATATATATTAAAACACACACACATGCAGATATATATATATATATATATCATATATAATCATCTAATATGTAGTAAAAGAATATATGAATGTGAAAGTAAAAAAACATAATTCACTATTCCATGGAGGTACTAATCCACACATATCTATGGATGATGATTTCATTTTACAAATGGAGGAAGAAAGATGTGAATTGTTTTTTCATTTAAATAAATTAAATATTAAAATTATATAATAAATATTTACTTAATTAGGCTTTTGGACCATATATTTTAGGTAGTTATATAAAACAAAACAAATTTCCTCGTCGATAAGGTAGTCCGCATATACACATGATTCACATTTTTGGTTTTCCTAATGGAAGAAATGAAGTGTGGTCAATTATTATAGAATAATTATAATAATATAAATTTTAAAAAATGTGACTAATTTTATCATTTTTATATTTTATAATATAATTTTAGGAGGAATTGGTTTACATAAAGAAACTGAAATGATAAAGAAGAATTTAGAAATTTATACCTCACTTCTAGAATAATCTCAGTTGCAAAGGGGGTTAAGCCTCCATGGATATTATTTTGAGAAGAAAATAAAATATTGAAGGCTTCTAGTAATATTAAAGATAATTTTGGTTTGATTTTTAAATGAACTCAATGGATTTTGGGTTGAGGTGAACAAAAGAGATGAGTTCCTCTTTTACCGCTGAAAAGGGTTGTCATTTTTAAAATACCCAAACCATTTTAATAACAAGAAATCACACTCAAGAATAGTAGATCCAACATTTAAAAATAATGGAGGGAGAATGAATAATTTCATGAAAGGAATCAACTACCCATCCCCCCAAAATTTGAAAAAATGTTAATGGTATTTCACTCTTGGTTAAACCCTCTTTACGCTTTTGATTTTTACCCAGGTAACTAGTTTTTACCAAAGTAATTTACCATTTATACACAAAAATTTAATGTTTCTAATTACATATTTTGTACATAATGATTACAAAAATTAAATAAATTTTATTGTAATAATTTACTAAAAGTAATAAAATTTAATTATAAAATATTAATTGTTTATTGCATTAAAAACAATTTATTAAAAAATACAAATAAAGTTATATAATGAAAAAATATGTTTTTAAATTGAAAACAACAATTTTAAAAAATTAAAATCCACTTAAAAATAAGTATTTCTTTTTATAAAAAGGTTTAATGAGTTTATGATTCATACTTATATAGTAATAATTTCAAAAAATTCATGTTATTTATAAAAATTGTATTTTAACTATTCACCTAAAAGTAAATATTTTTTTTGAAAAATCTAAAATATTCATATTAACATAATATTTCTCAAATAAATCAAAAAATGGCGTAAATTTATTAAAATTTTAAAACTTATAAATTTTATTTTTAAATTAATATATAAAAAATAAAGAACAATTATCAAATAAAAGAAGTGTATTTTTTGAAATAATGTTTTATTAATCTAATTTAACATAAATTAATTATTAAATTTGGGTTAATAATTATCAATATTCAACTAAATCATTATTTTTATTAAAATATTTATTTTATTGGAAAAGGCATAGGTTAAGGAAATATAATTTGTAGAATTTTTTTATTTATAAAGAGATATTAACGTAAATATGAATATAATTAAATATTTATATTCAAATAATTTAATTTTATAAATTTATTGATATAAATATATTTCATTTTATATTATCAGACATTACTTTTATTGATAATATTTTAGCACACAAAAATAAAATATTTTAATTAGATATTATATTTTTTCTCATTAATATTATTTCTAAAATATAATATTTAAACCTATTACTAATAATACATAACTCTTGTGTACCTATTTGACACATTTCTATCTAATGAACATTTTTTCCAATGACCATTGCTTAATTACTATATTTACAATGATAATATTTTCAATAGAAATATTCTATTTCTATATATAGGCTTACTAAAACAATTTATTATATTCTCAATTCATAAGTTAAACAATTAATTTCTATAGTTTAAATTTTTTATGAAACAACATGATTTCTTCTTTATCGGTATTAATAATCATTTTAGGTTTTTTATAAAAATAGTGATTCTTAATGGTTACTATGATCCATGGGAATTTCTTGATCTATGATAATATTATTTTAAATCTATTTCCCCATTTTAATTTTCTTACGTTTAACTGATGTAATCATCCATGAAGTGTACTAATCCATTGTATGTGATACATGGTTTCATGTTCATTCATTTTAATGTTCCATTAAAATTGAATAATGTGTCTTCAGCATGGTTTATATATTTTATGGACTAATATCTAATAAATTATCAATTCTATTGAAATAATATAAAAACATTCTTGTAAGGCACCTAAAACCTAGGCACCTAAATTATCCTAAATCCAGGAATAAATCGCATCCATAATTAATTATCCATAAACTAATGAAATACCTAAGGAATTCTAAGAGTATTACTAAAGGGAGTATGTAATAAAGGTATAATTTCTAGAGAAATTTCAACTTTAAACTCATTGAATATATTTTTCTTTAATGTAGGATTATCCATAATATTGTATTTTTCAAAATTTTAATACTACAGTTTGTCATTAATCATTATTTAATTAGTATAAAATCATATGTTGATATGAATTTTTTTACATGTTCCATCATATAATTATACCTCTAAGTAGAGAAGGAATGCATTCTTAAAATTACATTGAATACATCTAAAGGAAGGAAAATACGAATTATATGAATCATAACCCCACAAAAATTGAAGAAAATTAACATATAATGAATTCAATAATGATACAAGTAGGTTTTTTAAAATCAATTTATAATATTTGTGGAAAAATTACATGATATAAGACATGTAAAAATCTAGAGTGATGAATAGATGTACCTATCACCACTTAATAACCACTATTTATATCGATAGTGTTTATATGAGAAGATTTTCCTTATTATATTGGTTTAGGACTATATATTTGTAGATTTTCATCTCAATACCCTAAATAATAGCACTAGTTTTAATAATTATCATATTAATAACATCAAAATCATCGAATTGCTAGTGGATCCTTACAGAGAACATTATTTTTCCCATGTTTTAACGAAACTCTTACTTTTTCCATGATATATTTTTGTTTAATGCCCGAATTTACCATAGATAAAAACATTCTATCTTATTTGAGACATACCCCTATGTTCTTCTTTGCATATTTTTTAAATCAAAAAAATTCAACAGTACTTCCTTCATCATATTTTTCACCCGAACATCATCGATATTCCATCATTATCTTATTTTGGGGTTTTTTTATTTTAACTATATATACATATTTAATCACATTTAATGATATATGAATTAGAATTATCAGAAGTCTTATCACTCCATCTCTCAATATTAAGGGTTTTTTATTGAGATAATACATACATTATCCCTTGCACACATAGTTAATGTGGTTCCTTTTGGTTCCATTTATTACTAAAACCAAGAGAGGTTAACATGATTTCTAAACATTTAAAATCTTATAGGGATTACCATAATCAATAACATAAAAGGGATTAAACCTTAAAACATATCTTTCTTTTATAATATCAAATTAGAATATTGTTCATTTAGTTTAACCGGTATCAATCTTTGTTTAAGCTTGGTTACTTTTAGTTGGGTTAACATATACTTATCAAACTAACAAATTAATGTAACTAGGAATTCAATCTTTTATTGTGGTTCATAAATAGAATATTATAAGTAAAATATTATCCCCTAAGAGTGTCCATCTATTTATGTAGTCTAAGGTGAACTCATAGTGAACTCAAGCGATGAAAGATTAAATTCTCAACTAACCCATTTATGGGATGATTACCTCTAGGTGAATCTCTATCACAGTCACATACACTTTCTAGTATTCTGAAATAGAGGTATTTCTAGGAAAACCACCTATTCAATACTTTAAAAATATTCTAGCATATCATCTTGTATATAGACTCATATTTTGGTTTTTTATGAGGGTTATATTACCATAATACAAAAGGTAACAAAACTAATCTCTATAAATAACTAAACCTTCAATATAATGGAAACTTTAGGGACCAATGAAAAAATGACTTATTATACATATTTTAAATGATATATTAATTATATTACATAAATAATAATAACCAAAAAAACCAATTGGTTTATTGTCTTTAGAGAATAGATATATTATAATCATATTTTATGAAACTCATGATCATTTCTCATTAATGGTACCATTCCAAACCATATTCTAGACATCTCATTAGTAAAACTCATCATCAAAACCATGGGAATGAAAACACAATAAACGAGTGTGATTAATCACTCAATAAGGGATGAATAATAATTTAACAATGGATTAGTTCATAAGATTAAATCAAGAACATGATCATTAGAGAAATGTGATATTTCTAATCACCTATTCTATTGATAGTGTAAAATCTTGAGTTTTCAAAATCTAGAAACAATGGAATTTTATCCACCTAATTCAGGAATGGATTAAATTAATTTTTTTCCATAGGACACTATATTTTCATGGATTATAAATGAGTTATAATAGAAATGGTTAAATCATTATAAGGATATTCACCATCGCTCTTCGCCTAGTTTCTAGCTGAGCCATGAAGCACAGTGATCATGATCCGGTGATGGAAACTCAGGCAGAATCACTAGAGATAAATCCATGGGTAATAAAAAACTATTTATTAGTTTTGTGGATAATATAGATTTAGTCATGTTTGATCAAATGATGAATATTTTTTGTTGAGTTTACATAGGAGGCACACCATGGTTAATCTAAATATAATACAGACTAGGATGATATACCCAAAGGATCTTGGTAGGTAGAAATTATGTGACCATGAGAACTTATAGTAAAGAGGATATTCTATCATTTTCCACAATTTTTATAGAGGATTCATGTATATAGAAATCATTAATAATGATTATACCCTTGTCATGGTTTCAATTAGTGTTTGGGAGTGGTATCTAATTAGTACTTCCAAGGGCCATGTCCAATCTTCGATGATGGGTTTGGAAACATATAGGAATGTTCACTTGAAAATTTGAATCCTCTCGAGTAATATTCTATAACCTTGCATCATCACTAACATCACATTATTTACAATTTGGGATATTTATAGAGTCAACATTCTCCACGTTCATGTTCAGCACCAGAGAGTTTTTGACATTATTAGGTGTATATGCATGAAGAATATTTCCTCACTTCCAGAGAGGAAAAAACTATAGTGAAACATACTACCACTACCTATAATTTTAACATAATAAGTTTCTATTTAAAAAATTTCAAATAGAAATTTTAAACACTTAGTACACTTTCATGACCTGGACTGATGGGTACTGAACTACAACTACCCGAATCCTACCTCTAAAATTCCATTGGTAGGCAACCAGTTCCAAGTAGGCATATCACACACATGAGAGGCCTTAGTAAAATTTACCAATACACACACACACATAGATATATATATCCACTCTGATATAATGATAAAATGTAAAACATCCAACAAACATGGATACATATATCTAAAATCCCACCATAATAGTTTGGGGACAAGTTATAGAAATCGTGGTCTAAATACAAGCCCACCAAAAGAAACTAAAAACAATTCAAACCTGATAGAAATGGAATGGTATAAATGAAACCATTGGAACACAACATGGTTTGTCTGGATAAATAAGATCTACCTGAACCTGGTCCCTCAAGGAATCCATCAAAAGGTTGGATGTCTTAAAAAGGTGTGAAAAAGCAAGAAAATCCATAGAGGGGTTACTATAACAATACCCAATTTGATACTTTGAAATCACTAAGCATATATAATCAAGAATAATAGTACTCATCTCATCACAGGTATATGATAATGAAATATATTGAAAGAACATCAAGTTGTATTGAAAGTATAAACATTGTCTCTTGTATGATCACAATAATATTTCTAGCATAGGATTCCCACTCATCGGTTCCATATAACACTCATTAATGAGAACACACTCTATGACTCAAATAACACTTATGGTCTCCATTAGAGATGTCATACTCATCATATCTCACCATAATAAGTACACACAAAAATTCAGGAGAGAACGATACACTGATGGATATCAAACCAAAGGCCATGGGGTATACCAACAACCAAATCTAGATTAATACTCTATGTAGGGAATAAACATCCAGATTGTGTTTTCATGATGATACCGTGAACCACACCTAGGGGAAATTATGATGATATAGGAGCTCACTCCAAGCCTGAAAGAAGGATTCTAACAACTCTATCCCAGGATGAAGTTCCTCATAGGGGATCACTATCATATTACATAGGACAAAAATCTATGCTAAAACTCATGGGAATGGATAAAGGGAATGTACCCTAATGAAACATTTCCATGCTAGAGTGGATAATAAATCCCATAAATTTTGGAATAATTACACTACATGTATTGGAAGTTCATATTGTGTCCCTTTGGAACTGTCTTCTATGCCGATATCACGACACTTTCCCATGTATGTGTCTAAGTACACGCTGTGTTTGATTATATTTACTCATAGTATGTGTCGAGTGACATATATCACATTCCATGTGATAATTGTCTTCTCATGTAAACCCTAGGCCCATATAGGGGGGTCTAACATGGAGTGTAATTCTTGATTAAACGCAGTGTAACCTGGGATTTTCAAGAATCCCATATTCTTTATCATTGTATTACCACACCAACATCACATTCAGTTCTATCATCGATCATGCCCAAAGATCACAGAACTGGTGTGTTGCCTTGAAAATCTAAATTAAGAACCTTGTATTCGATACCATGTATGACATGCGACCCAAAGTGCGTAAGGGAATATAATATTCTAAGACTCTACTATATATTTACTATTTAAAATATATCATATATATATTTAAATAAATGAAACATCGAGTTATCTTATGTAACACACAAGAGGGACCTTCCTCGATAGCTTGTGTTACATACAAGAGCGACCTTCCATGATAGCTTGTGTTGTATGAAAGACCGAGTTTCACCAAATAACAATGTATTTTTAAAGTATTATTATTTAATATAATATGATACTACCTAGATATTAGGTTAGTGCTTATGAATAGTATTAACTAAATTAAAAAAAATCTTTACATAAATATCAAATGAATTCATTGGTTAACAACTAATGAGAAATGAAATAAGAACCAATTGGTTATAAAAAGAAATATTATTATTTATATGAATCGAAAAGAGTTTTTCTAAATAAAAATATTTAATTAAAATTATTGAATGATTTTAATGAAATATATATGTTATATATTCAATCAAATATTTTTTATATCCATCTATTATGCTTTTTATGCATTAGATAATAACAAACACAATATTTTACAAAAAAACCGATATTTTTATTAAAGTAGTTTTACCTAATTTTAATGAGAACCATTTTTAAATATTAATTTAGATAGTTAAATTTATTTAATATGTCAAAATAAACATTATATTTTATATTTAAAGATAAAATTTATTATATGGAAATTTTTTGAAACATGAAATTTTTCAATGAATAGTTAAAAATACTGAATTTTAGTTCAAGGCTTCTTTTTCCATCCAATTTATTTAGATAGATAAATTATAATTAAATTTGATACTAAAGTTTTATTATATAATATTTTTATCAATTAATAAAATTTTTGTCATTTAATGAATTTTACATTGAAATTGATTATAAAAACATAGCGAACTTTCAGATATTTTTACTTTAAAAAACTGTATTGTCATCCCACATGTGAGAAAAATTTTAAAATAATTTTTTCCACTTATGTGATTGAAAATTGAAAAAATGGATTTCACATTTGGAATCAGAATAAATTATAATTTATAATAAAACCAATTTTTTTGACCTAAATGATTAGTGAATGTAATTGAAATTATTTACAATTATTAAGCCATAATTAAGTGTAATAAAGGACCAATCCTTTAACTTAGGAGCCCATATGACCTAGACACTTTTTTATCACCCATTGGATTTACATAATTAGCCCATTAACCCTCAATTATTTATTCTTATGGGTTTTAATGATTTTTTTAGTTAAGAATATGTGTACACCTAACTTGTTTCTTAAAATTCCGAGTGATCCCTTTTCCTCTTTTATAAAAGGCCACCACCTCTCCCCATTACTCACACCTCCCAAACCAATTTGGTTTGGACAAGAACATACCCAATATATTTTCAATATCCCTAGCATTTACCTTGAATCCTCCCTTTTAATTGAAATCCTTTCAAAGAATCCTTTTGGTACACACAAAAATAAGTTACCAGATTAAGAGGTAACATCTTTCCTTAAACTTTCTAGTTTTATTTCCATTCTCAACCCCCTAAAATCTTCTTATTATATATTTGTATTAAAAATACAATATCATTAATATACATGGATAATTTTATGATATGTTTTTACCTACCCAAACACACACTTCCATCTAACGGGTAATGAACATACTATATCCTTGTATGGTGAACTATTGTCTCACAAAATGATTATTTTTCTTTTTTCCTTTACCACCTCAATGGTGGACATTAATATGGAAAATCTATTTATATATGATATATATGATATTTATTACTCATTTATACTAATTTTATACTTTTATAACCTATAACCTTAATTCTTTCTATTTTGTGTTAATATGATAACATCATATGAGGAAGTGTGGACTACCTCCCACTCAAAGCGATGTGATTCATTCACACGGACCATGGAATGTATAAAATATTGTTTTAAATGAAAATATGCGACATAAAAAAATATGATATTAATTACATAGATAAATTTCATAAAATAATATATATATATATATATATGTATGTATGTATGTATGTATGTATCTATGTATTTCATTTTCATTATTACCCGTTCACACACTTAAAAAGTGATAACATCATTGATGGACGTATAGATTCCCACCTACACGACATGATGTTATTAATTTTACATAAAAATAATTATATATATAAGTATATATGATTCAATAACATGGGTTTTATGATATAATGGTCATTTGGAAATACATGTTGTCAGTTACCTTTTTTCCATAAATATCGTTGAAAAATGGGAATGTTATTCAAGCGTTTGTACGGCCTACCATCTCCATGATCGTAATGTTGTTTAATTTTTCATAACCATAGTTAATGATTGATTTTAAATAATTAATTAATTTTTATTATGTCATTATTTTTATTCTGGAGATGTTATATAATGGCCCCTTGGTCGAAAGTTGACCTATCAATGTTTTTTGACACATAAACCAAATTTGGTCAAAACACCTGAAGTAAAATTAATTGTTAATGTAGTTGTATAAAACATCGTAATAAGTTTGATAAAAGTAATTATAAAAATGAAAAAGGTTTTAAATAAAGTATAAAATTAAAATATTCTTATTATAAAGGAATTTTAATGACATTCACCCGAAAAGAAACTCGATGTAAGGGATTTTTCATCTCTCTTTTTACAGTTGTGAGATAAATTTCATATTCACTACTCACTTATTTTGTGTGGTATACCTAACTTAATTTTCATATATTATATCATTATTTACTTTTATTTTATGATATAAAACATTTCAGTTTATTATTAATCCTTCAAGGTCCTATGATACCAAATCAACTCATGCAGTAAGGGAATTTTTTCTCAATTTACATTCCATTGAGACTTAGTTTCAATTATGCACCAATTCACTTTTATTTGTGGTACATACTAACTTTTTTCTTTTTATTTCATGTATCCACTTATTATCATGATATTATAAGTTTTATTTAATGTCATAACATTCTGGATATTATGATTCAAATGCTTCAAGGTGGTATGTGACACTTTGGAATGCCTTATGATTATTATCCTTAATAATATTCTCAATGATTATCTTTACAACCACAATTCATTTTGTGATTTTTATCTTTCAATTGAAAAATTCACATTATTTTAATCATTTTCCATTATAAATTACCTTCAATATCCATATTATCAGACAATGGATATTGTTATTTCCTAAACTATGTATCATTTTACATAGATTGATTACATTGAAAATTAAATGATTAATTGGGAATTATTGATAAATCTATATATTTTATTCAATACTGATAAATTCTGATAAGGAAATTTATTTATTCAATATATTAGGAATTATTTAGACATGAAATACATGGGTTGGGTATCGGTTAAGGCAAGCCCTCTAGGTTTTTGACTAGTTAATGAAAGCCCCTTGATGTATTGATAGTCTCATGGGATGAATTAGTTTCAAAAATTTGAAAATTTTAAACTGTCACTTGATGGTAAATGTATAATGTGCATGTGAAACATGAAGTCCAATAATTAATCATTTCAATCATTTAGTTTTAGCTATTTTTCATCTATGAGATCTTTTATCGACATATATATGATTACATTTCCTTTTTAGTTCATTGATTAAATGGAATGTGTTTTAGTTTCTTACCTTTCCATATTGATTTGTACTTATCTATTTATTTGAATGAAATTAGTTTCCAATTATTAATTTTACATATTTCATACCTACTTTCTTCATAGTTCATTGATTATATGATATGAATGTTCTATTATTTACCATGACATAATTATTATTCTGATGGATTTATTATTTATTCCACTATACTTTTCCTTTATTGAGAATTTGAGGTCACCCTTATTATGTTTATATCCCCAGTAATCTAAGATGAATACTATGAATGATATACATGGATTTACTATATAGATTAGAGCTATCCTCGATGTTATTTACTTATAAAGAAGAAAAAAATTAGGTTTCGATCAGTGTATTCTTTTGTTATACAAGAATCAATTATTTATCTGGTTCACTAAGACTACTAAACTCTAATTACTCTAGGATTTGATTCCTTATAATCTTTCCAATGCAATTAGTATAAGACAACGAATCTGTGCTATCTGTGGGTGGGTCACTATAGTTGGTATCAGAGGAATTTTAGTAGCAAACATGGGAACTACAATGTAGAAATCATAAGATAGATAACATTACAATAAAGTTGAATTTGATGGTATGTATAGAATAATATCCTAGAATATTGTTATTGTAGAGATTATGTGATTCATCATAGAAATACATCCCTGTCGGGATACTACAAGTGGACTTGGTTATAGTACAGATATACATAAGAGTAATAACTCTAACAAGGTGTTCCAGGCCTAACTCAGGGTATCCTTGTACATGACAATGGGCCTTACTACACAACAAGTTTGACAATATTAGGGGGATATTCATAGGATAATCTATGTTTTCTTTGTAAAAAAATATGAATAATTTCCATGGATAATGAAAATTAACCATCAAGGTTAAAACTAAGGCATTTTAGATTGAAAATAATGTGTCATGATAGAGAAATACAAAAAAATGATATTATGGATAAACCCTAGACCAAAGAAAGACCTATGTGGAAATAAATGGATAATGTTTTTATGTATTGAAGTTGTATTGAAAACAATATTCAAAAGTATATTTTCTTATTAACCTTATTTCAAGGATGTCCATCATATTTATTTTTGAAAATATAAAAATATGGTTTTAGAAAAGGATAACCTGTAAGTTGAGTGACAACTAATCAAATACAACAAGGTTTTGTATCTTGAACCCATAACCGAAGGATGATAAGGGCTTCACAAAAACCACTAACCTATGAAATTACCTAGTTAAATTCTCATTGTTTCTAGTTAAAAATATTGATGAATAAATGTTAATGATAAACTAGTAGTATCACTTATGAGGATTAGAGATTACTCTATGAACCATACGGGTTTTGAAAGATTGTTAATGACAAATAGTCTGACTTTTCACTCTTTTATAGGCCTTATTATCCTTTAAAACTACATTTTAGTGATTCAAGCATAACGAAATCATTATTGCTAAATAATTTTTTGGAGTAAAGGGGTAAATTAGAATATGATCAAAGCATAACCAAAAGTTTGGATTGTTCAAATTAAATTTAAACAAATATAGTATGAATATTTACATACATTCAAGGCAAGTAAAATAATTACCAAAAATTTAGAAAATTACATAGAAATGAAAATTTGTCCCAATACCTTAATATCTATTGAAAGGGCCATCTACTAAATCATCAAAGATTTATGGATTTGAGGGCCTCACCTTTTTAATGATCATTTACTTGTTTGGAATTGATGGAATCAATCCCACCCTATAAATATTTACACTATTCCTCATTGTATATATCTGTAATTTCCACTAATGTTCTCATACTTAGTGACCCAATTACACGGTACTCCATCTGACCATTGTAATTTCCATTCTCCCTTTTATAGTGGATGACTACTGAACCCTTCTGACATTGTGGGATTTCAAAAATAGGATGTATCAAAAAGTATATCAATATGATCATGTTTAAATTTCATGGATGTAATTAAGATAAGGAGGGGATAACGGGACAACTTGAAAATCTAAATCAATAACATTGTATTCGATAGTGTGTATGACATGTAACACTAAACCCGTAACGGAATATATTATTCTGCGACTCTATGAAACGCGCGGCCGATTGTCGCCTATCAACCGGTCAATGTTCTGGTGCTCTGCTAATGTGTATAGCAGCACTCGGGTCGAATCCTCGGCGATGGTACTTCTTAATAGTCGATTGTTTTTAGTTAATTGTATTCGGATTGGGGGGTTTGTTTGCAGAGCTTATGAAATAATTTATGGATGATGTTTGATTTAACAAATTGATGAAGATTGGGGTGAGTTCATCATTAGGTTAGTTAAGCTTGTGATATCCTTGAGCTTTGCTTTATACTGCATTTAAATTAACACCCATTTCACAAGATGATGTTGATTAGAATTCCTAAGTGTTAAGGCTTTAAAACAAGCCATAAATTAACTTAAGGTTATAATCTCAATCAGATCATATTTATGGTGGTGTATTTATGGTTCCAATAATCCATGGAAACCACATGTTAAACAAAGCAAGTCATTAATCCATGACATGTTAAGTCCAACATACACAATGTTAATTCAAAGAATATTCATCGAGGAGAAGCTCTCAATCACTTAACATACCTAAATTATAACTCACCCCAATGAAAGATTTACTCATCCATTTGGGTGATTAATAATCTGGTTATAATGATTATGATTATAAATTAATTAGAGAAGAAATAGAAAGGGATAAGAAAAGAGTGGTACGTCGACACACACACACACAAACAATGATGATAATTAAAAACGAACTTTCGATTGAATGAGGAAGATAAATAAGGGAAGGGGATTGAACTGAATTTAAACTATTTTAAGAAAATGAATATTAAAATACAGAAGGTTTAGGAGAATAAGAGATATTGAAGAAGAAACATTCATTAAAATAGAATTACAAAATAAAGGACTTGCAAAATTACAAAAATGAAGGACACAAAAGTAAGTGAAAACAAAGAGAGGAGGAAAGGTCTCTCAAGTGAAAACTTGAGTATGAAAGATCCTCCCAAGACTTTTTAAAGGCCTTGTTCGTGCCAATATGTTCTCCTCTCTTCTGAAATGCCAACCCCTCTCAAGGAAAGAAGGGGAGAGTATTTATAGCCCAAGGAGTGGACTGTTTGCATTCCCAATCTGTCCCTCCACTTGCATTGCCACTTTGGCTATTCAGACAGCCTAATCTTCAAATATCTCCTTCTTCAAAGTTGTAGAAAATAATTTTGGCCGACTACTATAAAAATTTTGAGTCATTTGGACTTAAGTATCAAATGTTATGGCTGGTTGATTAAACAAAGTTAAACTGTCCATTTCAATCCAGTCTTTCTGAAGTCCATAATGTGAAAGGGTTTTTGAATATGAAGATACCTTCAAATCTGAATGGTTTCTTCAACAAAGTCTGCCGGATATATCTCCTATTTCACACTGAAAAATCTAATCTCGATTTGATGCTTACATCATGAGATATGTCATGCATACTATACTGATTTTAATTCTCGGCCAGAATGGTGGGCTGGACTTCAAAGCTTTATTTGGGCCCCTTGTACTTGGATTTGGGCCTTGAAATTTTTATCCAAGATGGAATGTAGTGTCCCCAGAATTATGGTGGAGAGTTAATGTTTTTAGACTTTTGGATTTAGCCCAGTAAATCAATCTTCAAGGCTGGTCCAGTTTGTTCACAGGTTCTTTGGTCT
The DNA here is from genome assembly GCA_963277665.1 of Viscum album. Lineage (NCBI taxonomy): Eukaryota > Viridiplantae > Streptophyta > Magnoliopsida > Santalales > Viscaceae > Viscum > Viscum album. Next base: position 1,262,774,566 of record OY728132.1, on the reverse strand, counting down.
TGTTTGTGAGGACCATATGACCCTTAAAATGGCAGAATTGGATCATGGTACCTTCTAATGAAATGTTTTATATTGAAAGGAGAATCCTAAAAAACAATAACCACACAATTTGGATCAGTATAGTGATAGTTATTATTAAAACATTAAACTGAATCCATTGGACTACTTCTAAAAATGATCAAAAATTATACTTAATATTAAAACATTAATATTTCACACAAATTATGCACATTTCTTATAAAATCAGTAAAGGGGGAATATAATAAGTCATGAAAATATTAATAACATCAACTCCACCACACTTAGAATTGTGCATGTCCTCATGTGCAACAAATATAAAAACATGAAAAAATGATTTCCACTCACCAACAAATATTAAAATTTTGCTTTCTCCAATCAGGGGAGGTTTAGACTATTTCACTCATCCATTTTGAAATCCACCACAAGTTGTTACAGAAACAATGTTCCAAAACTAATTAAATTTTCCATGCTCAAATTTAGAAATGGAGAATGTGGACACTAAAAACTCACACCTCTCAAGATGATAAAATTTATTTGTGGAGGTTCACTCTTTCACCAACCAAAAGTGAAAATCTTAGAGATTAAAAAGAGCTCTCAGCTTCTAATCCCTATCCAAAGTGAACAAGAATCAATATGTATTTTTAATGGGGTTTTTCTGTGGCTTTGGGATAGTAGGAATATAATGTCCAAGAGAGATAATAAGAGGGTTAAAATACCAACATAGAAAAATAATGCACATTTTTTTGAAATAAAACATTGAAGGAAATGAAAACACATATTTACAAGGGAATGATTGTGTGAAGAAAGACACAACAGAGGAAGAAAATATGAAGTTGATGAGAAGATGAAATATTTACAAACCACCAAACATCTCCCAATGATATAAGAATATAATGCAGGTGTTCTTTTTTTCCCTTTTTTTCTTTGTTTTTTCGAAAGTTGACCATGAAACAAATCTCACACTCATATCCCAACACATGTTTGATCTCATCACGACACTAATTGTAATAGTTATAACAAGATCAAAGGTTTAGGAAGAGTGATTTTTGACCTACCCAAGACACAACCCATTTTTTCATTTTTTTTTGAATTTTTATTTTTTTTTGATTTTTTTTAACACTTTTCAATATCATTTGTACAATACATTCCCAAATCCCACTGAATGATAACCTCACCCCCACACTAAAATGGATGCTTTCCCTTAAGCATATGATAACACACCAGAAAGTAAGGAAATGATATCCAAAAATAAAATCCATTCCCCCCACAATTAAATTTCAAAAACTTATGCAATGAAAATCCATGTTGATATTGGGTGGGATAAGGTATTGGGCTTGTAATGTGGCTATCAAAGAAAAGAATTTCATAGGCTCTAAGGGGACTCAAAAGGAGGATTAATGTAGGAGAAATGGGAGGCTATTTGGCTATTGTGATTTTCATGTGGTTCAGAAAATTCCTCTATCATATTAATGCACACTAAGGCAGGAAATTCAGCTCGAAGGTCTAAAAACTCAAGACTCACAAATGGGGGTGAAAACACACATTTTGAAAAGATGGCCTAGGTGGCCTTGGTATGAAAGAAATTTTTTGTTCTCATGGTTTGGGAAAAGCATTTTCCAAATCAAAAATTGAGCATTCAAAATTTGTTAATTTTGACACAAATTTTTTTATCCAAAGTCATGATGAAAATACAAAATTTTTGAGATGAAAACATGTCTGTTAACTCCCCAAAATGGTTGGAATAAATTTCAAAACTCAATGGTGAGTAATCATGACTCTTTTTTTGTAATTTTTTTAAGTAATTGTGTTTTTTTTTGTTTTTTTTTAGTTTTTAAGGTTTTTTTTAAAATACACACCCACACAAGAAAGAGAAAAAGAATGGGTTTGATGAATAAAGTGGTAAAAAATGACAGAGAGAGGAAGAAGAAGAAAGAGGTAGAGAGAGGAAGAGATAGAGCGAGTTAAAGGGAAAGAGGTTCCCCCTGGTTTTGATTTTGTGGGTTTCCATCTCCATCCAGTGGTGGGTCTACTATGGATCCAATGGAAGTAGATGATGATCCAGGATTTTGTGTCCTCTCATAGTGATGCTTCAACTGATGTCCATTTACCGTAAATTTCCTTTTGGAGGAGGGGTCTTGGACTTGCACTACACCAAATGGGTAAACGTTAGTAATAACAAAAGGACCATCCCAACGAGAATTAAGCTTACCTGGGTGAATCCAAAATCGAGAATTGAAGAGAATTACCTTTTCACCTTCATGAAATACCTTTCTCAGGATGTGTTTGTCATGGAGTACCTTAGCCTTCTCCTTGTACATATTGGAATTCTCATAGGATTCAAGTCGAATCTCCTCTAGTTCATCCAATTACAACAATCTTTTTTCACCAGATTTTTCAAGATCAAAATTACATGTTTTCACTGCCCAAAATGACTTGTGTTGTATTTCAACTGGTAAGTTACATGCTTTACGAAAAACAAGCCGAAAAGGAGACATCCCAATGGGTGTTTTATAGGCAGTTCAATAAGCCCAAAGTGCTTCACCAAGTCTTTCATGCCAGTCTTTTCTGGTGGGTTTTACAATTCTCTGAAGCACCATTTTCACTTCTCTATTAGAAAGTTCAGCCATTCCATTTGTTTGGGGGTGATATGCAGTTGAAGTTTTATGTACAACCCCATTCTTTTTCAGAAGAGATTCCATGGTTCTATTACAAAAATGGGTTCCTAAGTCACTGATCAAGGCACGTGGTGTGCCAAATCATTGGAAGATGTGGGTCTTTAGGAACTCACTAACAGTATGAGCATCATCCTTCCTAGTGGGTTTGGCCTCAACCCACCTTGAAACATAATCGACCACAAGAAGAATGTATGAGAATCCATTGGAAGGGGGAAATGGTCCCATGAAATCAATACCCCAAACATCGAAGATTTCACAAAAGATTAAGGGCTTTTGGGGCATTTCATTTCTTTTGGAGATTATGCCAAACTTTTGGCATGTGGGACATGATTGACAGAACTCATGTGAGTCCTTGAAGAGGGAAGGCCAAAAGAATCCAGAGTCTAAGACCTTTTGGAAGGTCCTTTGTGGTCCAAAGTTGCCACCACCAGGCATTGAGTGACAGAATTCTAAGATGGAAGAATATTCATCTTCATCAACACATCTCCTAATTACCATATCTGCCCCAGTTTTCCAAAGTTTATTTTCTTCCAAAAAATAGTATTTTGAATCACTTTTCAACTTCATTTTTTGTTCTTTTGAAAATTTTCAGGAAAAACCCCAGAAACCAAGTAATTTACAATTGGGGCATACCATGGTAGTTTTGGAGTGAGAGATGAAAGGGGCTCAATTGGAAATTCAGGATCAATGATTTCAGAATGAGGAGAATTAGGAATTCTACTCAAGTGATCAGCCACGTGGTTTTCTTTTCCAGGTCTATCTTTGATTTCAAGGTCAAACTCTTGGAGCATTAGAATCCATCTTATTAGCCTTGGTTTGGAATCACTTTTCTTGAGTAAGAACTTAATAGCAGAATGGTCTATGAAGATGATGATTTTGGAACCTAAGAGATAGGGCTGAAATTTATCTAAGGCATAGACCATAGCTAAAAGATCCTTTTTAGTCACAGTGTAGTGAGATTGAGTTTCATCCAATGTTTTTGAGGCATAATATATGACATGAGGAATTTTTTCTCTACTTTGACCAAGAACAACCCCAACAGCTCTATAAGAAGCATCACACATCAATTCAAAGGGTAATGACCAATCTGGGGGTTGGATTATCGGGGCAGGTGTGAGAGCAGTTTTGAGTTCAATGAAGGCTCTCTTGCAAACCTCATCAAAATGGAATGTGACATCATTTTGGAGCAAACAAGTGAGTGGGAGGGAAATTTTACTGAAGTTATGGATGAATCACCGATAGAAACCAGCATGACTGAGGAATGATCGGATGTCTCGAACTGAAGTGGGTTGAGGAAGTGATTGGATCACTTCAATTTTGGAAGGATCAACTTCAATACCATCTTTTGAAACTATGTTCCCTAGAACAATCCCATTAGCTACCAAGAAGTGACATTTTTCAAAATTTAACACAAGGTTGCACTTGAAAAACTTTTGAAGGACTAGAGAGAGTGAATGCAAGCATGAATCAAATGAATCGCCATAAATGGTAAATTCATCCATGAAGACTTCCATGCAGTGTTCTATGAATTCTGAAAAGATACTCATCATACACCTCTGGAATGTTGCAGGAGCATTACAAATGCCAAAATGCATTCTTCTATATGCATATGTTCCAAAGGGGCATGTGAAAGTAGTCTTTTCTTGGTCCTGAGGTGTGATTGGGATTTGGAAGTATCTATTGTATCCATCAATAAAGCAATAGTGTGACTTTCCGTCGAATCTTTCTAGCATTTGATCAAGGAATAGAAGATGGTAGTGATCTTTTCAGGTTTCAAAATTCAATTTCTTATAGTCGATGCACACACGCAATTTGTTCTTCACTCGAGTTGTGACTACCTCTCCATGTTCATTTGTGACAACAGTTATCCCACCCTTCTTAGGTACAACTTGAATTGGACTAACCCATTCACTATCAGAAATTGGGTAGATAATACCAGCTTGAAGAAGCTTGGTGATCTCTTCCCTGACTACCTCAAGGATGAGTGTATTGAGTCTTCTTTGTGGCTGTCTAATTGGGTTGGATGATTCCTCAAGATGGATGTGATGCATGCAAAGGGCAGGGTTGATTTCTGGTATGTCATCTAGGGTCCAACCTAAGGCCTTTTTGTTTTCCTCTATCACTTGAACAAGTTTGGACTCCTCTGTTTCAGTAAGTGTGGTAGAGATAATGACAGGATATGAGTGATCACGGAAGAGGAATGCATATTTCAGGTGTGCAGGAAGAGGTTTCAGATCAATCTCATCTTTCAAATTTGGGCTAGACAACTCAGAAATGGAGGAAGGGACTTCAGTTTCTTCAGAATCATTTTTCTCAATGCTGTCCAAGGTGGAGCAGTAGAGATCAGAGTTGATGTGGGATTCAAGAGAGTTTTCAAGTTCCTCTAGATTTATGGAGTCTATGAATGAGAGGTCCACATCAACTTCACCATTTATGAATTTGTTAATCATGGTGAAGATTTCACAAGATCCTTTATCATTAGAACATGAATAACATGGTGGATTGGGCTTCGATTGACTCTTATAAGTGTCCTCAGAAGCATGGATTGAGAATGTAGAGTGATCCTCAGATGGGTATCTCATGGCTTGGAAAATGTTGAACTTGACCAGTTGGTCACCGAATTCCATGGATAAGAATCCTAAATGGACATCAATCTTGGTTCTCGCAGTCATGAGGAATGGTCTTCCTAGAATTAGGGGAGATCGAGAAGAGTTCGTCTCACCTTCCATGTCATGGACATAGAAATCAGCAGGGAAGATAAGATCATTGACTCGGACAAGGACATCCTCAATTATTCCCTCAGGACTGGTTGTGCATCGATTGGCTAACTGAATGAAAACACACGTTGGGTGGAAGGGAACTAGACCAAGGTTGGAGAATATGGATTTGGGCATGACATTAATTGAGGCTCCTAGGTCTATGAGTGCATCATCAAAGTTGGAACTTCCAATTTGGCATGGGACTGTAAAGGTCCCTGGATCTTTGCACTTTATGGGAATAGAATGCTGGGTGGAAACATTTTCAAAGGTCCTAAGTTTCCTCTTTTGGGTGAAAAATTATTTAAGAAACATGGCATACTTAGGAATTTGTTTTATGGCATCTAAGAGGGGAATGTTGAATTCAACACGTCTAAACATGTTGAGCATTTCAGGATCAGGTTCAAAGGACTTCCTTGGTTTAGGAACGGCTTGAGGAAAAGGAATTGGATTCCTAAGTGGAATGGAAGGAGGTGATGGAATGGATTCAGATTCCCTTTCAATTTTCTTTTTCTTTTCATTATCTAGGTCAACATTCAAAGGAGGGTTTGAGGATTTATCTTGAGGCATAGCAAGTTTCTTTCCTGATCTAAGTGCAATTGCACATACATTACCCTTGAAGATTGATTTACTGGGCTCAATCAAAATGTCCAAAAACATTAACTCTCCACCATAATTCGGGGGACACTACATGTCATCTTGGATAAAAATTTCAAGGCCCAAATCCATGTACAAGGGGCCCAAATAAAGCTTTGAACTCCAGCCCACCATTCTGGACGAGAATTAAAAGCAGTATAGTATGCATGACATATCTCATGATGTAAGCTTCATATCGAGCTGAGATTTTTCAGTGTGAAAGAAGAGATATATCCGGCCGACTTTGTTGAAGAAACCATTCGTATTTGAAGGCATATTCATATTCAAAAACCCTTTCACATTATGGACTTCAAAAAGACTGGATTGAAATGGACAGTTCAACTTTGTTTAATCAACCGGCCATATATTTTGATCTTTAAGTCCAAATGACTCCAAATTTTTATAGTAGTCGGAAAAAATTATTTCCTACAACTTTTAAGAAGGAGATATCTGATGATTAGGCTGTCTGAATAGCCAATGTGGCAATGCAAGTGGAGGGACAGATTGGGAATGCAAACAGTCCACTCCTTGGGCTATAAATACTCTTCCCTTCTTTCCTTGAGAGGGGTTGGCATTTCAGAAGAGAGGAGAACATATTGGAACGACCAAGGCCTTTACAAAGGCTTGAGAGGATCTACAATATTCATGTTTTCACTTGAGAGACCTTTCCTCCTCTCTTTGTTTTCACTTACTTTTGTGTCCTTCATTTTTGTAATTTTGCAAGTCCTTTATTTTGTAATTATGTTTCAATGAAAGTTTATTCTCCAATATCTCTTATTCTCCTCAAACTTCTGTATTTTAATATTCATGTTCTTAAAATAGTTTAAAATCAGTTCAATCCCCTTCCCCTCTTTAGCTTCCTCATTCAATCGAATGTTCGTTTTTAATTATCATTATTGTTTGTGTGTGTGTGTGTCGACGTACCACTCTTTTCTTATCCCTTTCTTTTTCTTATCTTATTAATTTATAATCATAATCATTATAACCAGATTATCAATCACCCAAATGGATGAGTAAATATCTCATTGGGGTGAGTTATAATTTAGGTATGTTAAGTGATTGAGAGCTTCTGCTCAATGAATATTCTTTGAATTAACATTGTGTATGTTGGACTTAACATGTCATGGATTAATGACTTGTTTTGTTTAACATGTGGTTTCCATGGATTATTGGAACCACAAATACACCGCCATAAATAATATCTAATTGAGATTATAACCTTAAGTTTAGTTAGGGCTTGGTTTAAAGCCTTAACACTTAGGAATTCTAATCAACATCATCTTGTGACATGGGTGTTAATTTAAATGCAATATAAAGCAAAGCTCAAGGATATCACAAGCTTAACTAACCTAATGATGAACTCACCCCAATCTTCATCAATTTGTTAAATCAAACATCATCCATAAATTATTTCATAAGCTCTGCAAACAAACCCCCCAATCAGAATACAATTAACTAAAAACAATCGACTATTAAGAAGTACAATCGCCGAGGATTCGACTCGAGTGCTGCTATACACATTAGCAGAGAACCAGAACTTTGACCGGTCGATAGGCGACAATCGGCCGCACATTTCAAATGGAGCCGTTGCTGAGGATGGTGCTTTAAGTAGTCATTAGTTTATGGTTATTGTCAAAAAAACCAAAAAAAAAACAAATTTTTTTAAACAAAATTGATTGAAAAAAAAAACACAAAGAAAAACCCGTCTTCCTCTTAAAAATCACAAACTGAAAAAATACAAAGAAAAACTCGCCTTACTCATCCTTTCTAAATCTTTCTGAATGCCCCGTAGCCTCCCAAACAATCCCTCGGATTTGTTTTACCATGAAATTGATAGAACTCTTCGTCGACTTAGGAGGACCATTAGGGATAACCAAATCACCCAAGAACCAATCATTGCCCTACCAATTGAATTCGATATGGCCAATCCTAGGGAACAAACATTGAAAGAACTTGCTGCACCTGATATAAATTACCAACCCCTTGGTATTCAATATCCAAACATAGAGGCTAACTTCGAACTCAAATCGGGTTTGATTCATCTTCTACCTCATTTCCATGGGCTAGCCGGTGAGGATCTGCATCTACATCTCAAAGAGTTCCAGGTGGTGTGCTCTACCATGAAGCCTCAAGGGGTTTCTGAAGAACAAATCAAACTCTGAGCATTCCCTTTCTCCCTAGCTGACTCTGCCAAGTCATGGCTCTACTACCTCCCTCCTGGTTCCATAACTACATGGAATGACATGAAGCGTCTCTTTCTAGAAAAATCCTTTCCTTATTCTCGTACCACTTCCATCCGAAAAGAAATAAGTGGTATCCGTCAATTCCCAAATGAATCACTCCATGAGTACTGGGAGAGGTTCAAAAAGCTTGTTGCAACATTCCCACACCATCAAATCCCTAAAAAACTCATGATCCAATACACTTATGGGGGGTTATTGGGTATGGAGAGAACCCTCATTGATGCCGCAAGTGGCGGTGCTCTTGTTGAAAAAACTCCAGCAGCTGCAAGAGATCTCATAAGTAACATGGTTGCAAACACACAACAATTCCATACTCAAGCACATGCTCAAGTCAAACAAGCCTAAGATAATCAATCCATAGAGCCTAACAAGATGACTTAGTGGATGAGTGAACTTACAGGTCTTGTGCGTCAACTAGCGGTGGCTACCAAATCCCCAACCTCGTCTTCTCCGCAATCAATGTTTCCTGGACCTGTCAAAAATTGTGGAATCTGCAACTCTTCATCTCATCCAACTGACACATGTCCACAACTTCAAGAGGATCAATCCGATTCATCTGGACCAATGGAGCTCAATATAGCATATGCTCAGCGGAACCCCAACCCTCAACAATCAAGTCAGTTTGTTAGAAACTTCAACCAACCTCACTCTGAGCCCTTCTCTTCTTCCTTTAACCAAGGCCTTAGGTATGGTAATCCCATATCTCATCCCCATAAATTCCCTCCTCAAAATCCAAACCAATTTAAATATAGTCATGGTGTTGGTAACTTCCCTCAACCTTATCCTTTTGTTCCTCAACCTCAAAGGAACAATCCTCCTCCTGGATTCCATTATCCTAGTGAGCCTTCCCAATTCCAAAACCAGTACAATAGCTTTCCCAAGAACCAAAATCAAGGTAATCCCAATCTGGGACAAGCCTCTTCTTCTAAGAAACCATGGGTTTCCCACAAGACCAACCTTCCTATGTAGCTTGTGATACATGCAAGAGTGACCCTCCATAATATCTTGTGTTACACGTAAGACCATGTTTTCCAAAATAATAATATATTATTAAATTATTTTTATTTATTATAATATGATACAACATAGACATTATTTTAGTTTTTATGAATAGTATTAACTAAAGTATGAATATTTATGATTTATATATATATAAAATGAATTCATTGGTTAACAACTAATGAGAAATGGAAATAAGAACAAATTTAATATAAAAAATATTATTTTTTATAGGATTCCAAAAGAGTTTTGTCTCTATAAAAATAGTTAGTTACAATAAGTGAATTATATTAATGAAATATATATGTTATATATTCAATAAAATATTTTTTTTATTCAACCATTTTGTTTTATATGCATAAGATAAGAACAAACAAAATATTTCACATAAAAACCTATATTTTTTAAAATACTTTACCACCTTTTAATAGAGAACCCATTTTAAATCATATTTTTTACACATTAATTAATAAAATATTTCCAAATAAACATTATATTTGAAATAGAAACATAAAAAATAGGTTAGGGTATATTTTTGATATTTTTCAGAAACATATCATTTTTAATGAATTGTTAAAATACTGATTTTTTTTTCAAAACTTCTTTTCCATCTAATTTATTTGTATGGTTACATTATAATTTTAGTTAGTTTTAAAATATAATTATATTATATTTTTTATCAGTTAATAAAATTTATGTCATTTTAATCAATTTCAATTTGAAATTGATTATAAAAACAAAGAAAAATTTCAGTTTTTTTCATTCAAAACCCACATTGTCTTCCCGCCTGTAGGATGAGTTTTATAATAATTTATACCACTTATATGATAGGAATTTGAAAAATTGTATTCCATATTTTAAATCAAAATAATTTCTAATTTCTAATAATAATATATTTATTTTATCAAAATTATTAGTTAATGTAATTAAAATTATTTATAATTATTAACGCATAATTAAGCTTAATAAAGGACTAAACTATTAACTTAGGGGCCCAAATGACCTATCCACTTTATAAAAACACATTTTGGTCCATAAATGGTCCACAAAAAATCCATTAATGAGTTTTTTTTGTTTTTATGACATATTTAACTAATAATATGTGTACACAAAACTTGTTTCCAAAAATTTCAAGTGAGTCCTTTTCCTACCTTATAAAAGCCCCCACCTCTCCCCATTACTCAAACCTCTCAAAAACCAATTTGTTTTAGAAAGGATCTACCCAAATAGCTTCCAAAAATATCTACATTCTACCTTGAAACATCCCTTTGGACAAAAATACTTCCAGGTAAGCCTTTTGGTACACACTAACAGAAGTTATGTGATTAAGAGGTAACATATTTCCTTAAGCTTTCATGTTTTATTTCAATTATAAAACCCCTATACTATTCTTATTCTATAAAGTTATAAAAAAATACAGTATAATAAATATACAAGTATTTTTTATTCTACTGTTCTAACCTAAACTTACACACACTTCCATATTAGGGGTGATGAATGTACTGTTTTTGTGTATGTTGAACTACTCCATCACGAAATGATGATTGTTCATTTTTACATTACCACATCTCATGGTGGAAATTATCAGGGAAAATTTATTTATATATGAAATGAATATGATATTTATTATTTAGTTATACTTATTTTTTCGCTATATAACACATACCTTTAATAATTTCCTTTTAGTGTTAATACGATAACATCATTTGAGGAAGTGTGGTCTACCACCCCCTCAAAGCGACATGATTCATTCACATGATCCATGGAGTGTGTAAAGGATGGTTTTAATTAAAAATATGTTCCATAAGAAACTATATATTATATTGATGACATAATTACATTTATTTAAATATCATATATATATATATCATTTTTTTATTACGTGTTCACACACTTAAAAAGTGATAACGTCGTTCGTGGATGTATGGACTACCATATCCTCAACATGATGTGATTCTGTTAACATAAAAAGAATTATATATAAAATAATATATGATTAAATAACATGGTATTTATTATATAATGATCAATTTGGAATGACATGGTGTTACTTAGCTTCATTTCATAATGATCATTGAAAAATGGTAACATTACTCTTGCGTACGTACGACCTGACCTCTCCATGATGGTAACATTGATATATTTTTCATAAAAATATTTAATGGATAATTTTAAGAGTATAATTTACGTATATTATGTCATTATTATTAATATGTAGAAGTTATATAATGAATCATTTGACGATTGTTGACCTACCCAAGTTGGTTTTGAGACATAAACCGAATTTGGTCAAAACATAAGATGTAAACATAATTATTTATGTATTAGTATAAAAAATAGTAATAAGTGAATTAAAAGTAATTATAAACATGAAAATGTTTCTAAAGAAATTATAAAATTAACATATGATTATTATACCTGAATTTAAAAGATTTTTACCAAATAGGAAACTCAATATAAGGCATTTTCATGTCGCTTTTTACACCTCTGAGATAAATATCATATTCCCCACTAACTTATTTTATGTGGTGTACCTAATACAATTTTCATATTTTATATAATTATTTCCCTTTATTTTATAATATAAAAAGTTTGAATTGATTATTAATCATTCATGGATCCCATGATTGAAAATCTTCTCAATTAGTAAGTAAATTTCTTTTAAATTTACATTACATTGAAACTTATATTCTATTCTAATCCAATTCACTTTTATTTGGTCTATATACTACCTTTTTTTAGTTATATCATGGATCCAATTATAATAATTCTATTATAAGTTTCATTAAATGTTATAACACTCTAGATATTATGATTAAAATGTTTAAAAGTTGTATGGGGCACTTTGAGATGTTTAAATATTATTCTACTCAATAATGTCCTTAATGATTATCTTTACAATCACACTTCCTTTTGTTTTTTTGCTTTATACTGAACCAATCACTTTATTTTAATCATTTTTCATTGAAAATTAAATTGAATATCAATATTATCAAACAGTGTATATAATTATTTCTAAACCACGTATCATTTAACCTATGGTGTTCACTTTGAAAGTTATTTGATTAACTTGGAATTATTTATAAATATATATCATCTATTCAATAGGGATAAATTTTGATAGGGAATATTATTTATTCAATATATGTGTAATGATTTTGATATTCAGAAACTGGGTTGGGGACCATTTATGGAAACCGAGATGGGTTGGGGACCGGTTAATGTCAGCCCTTCGATGCATCGGTAGTCTCGTGGGGTGAATTAGTTGTGAAAATTAGAAAAGTTTAAACTATATTTTGATGGTACTTGTATCATGGGCCTTAGAAACATGACATCCAAAAATTAATCACCCCCCACATTTAGTTTCAGTTATTATCCATCCATGATATCTTACATTGACATATCTATGGATACATTTAATTTTAGTTCATTTATTAAATGACATATGTTTAAAATTATTAAATTTCCATATCAATTTTTCCTTATCTAGTTATTTGAATGACATGTGTTTCTATTTATTATATTTTCATATTTTTTACACACTTCCTTCTCTGTTTTTTGATTTTATGGTATGTGTGTTCTATTATTAACCATGTAAAAAATATTATTCTCATTGATTCATTATTTATTCCCCTATACTTTTTTCTTACTGAGAATTTGAGCTCACCCTTATTAGGTTTCATTCAGAAGAATCCAAGAAGGATACTATGAAATATAGGTTGGGATTTACTAGATGGATTAGAGTTATCCTTGATGTTATTTACATATAATTGAGAAAAAAAGTATGTTGTAATTAGTGGCTTCTAATGTAATACAAGACTCATGTATGTATATGGTTTACCAAGACTACTAAATTCTCTTTCCATTGGAATTTGATTCTGTATAATAATTCCAATGTAATTAGTAGCAGACACTAGATCCTAGTTATATGGGGTCAGGTTTGTACAACTAGTCTGACCAATCCCCATAGACTCATGCCAACCAAAGATCATGCCTCTATCCATTTAGAAACCACTCATCGAGATACACCATCATCTAAAAATGAATATAAAAATAATATATATTCCAAAATATATCCCTGATTGATCAACCATTATCGTAGCTTTCTCCCATCATCAAAACAAATATGGAAATGTGGTATCAATCGATTGGGTTAATAAACAGTTGAGAAATTATTGATTAATAGGTATTTATAGAATCATGGGCCTAAGGAATTTACCATGATGATAGAAGAATGTGGATTAACTGAAAAACCACAAACACGAGGAATGGACATTAGACAATGATTGGGTTGGCCTTGATTCATTTCCATTAGATTTAATAATGATGAGATATAATGTAATCGTCAAGGAAATTCTCAATCCTAGTTAATATCCATCCCATACCTGCAATAACCATGATCTTTGAATCAATTCATTAGTTGATTGATTCACATTATTCATAGTAATACATTGAGAGGTATGAAACCACATAAAACAAATTCCTTCCTTGTGATGGATCAAATAATGGTGAAGAAAAAATCTACATCATTATTGTTGTTGAAATCCTTGAATTATTATGGCACAATGATCTTGAATCGAAATTTCCTTTGATTTTTTCCACCAAGAGTTATCTCCTCTAGCCCTCTCTCTCATTGTGTTGGGATATTAAAATAAACTAAAAATTGGTTACAACAGTATATTTATAGGTTATTCAAGGTCTTGGTGAATAGATTAAATGAAATAAATAATTTTCTTTTTCCATTTAATAATCCACCTTCCAAATAAAGTTAACCTGAACCTTTGATGTGCTCCAAGTATAGGTCACACCTAGGGTGAAATCCATGGTGTAAACTCAACAGCAACCTAAAATTTCTATTATGAGTCTCTATTTTAGAGTGATTCCAATTTTTTTAGGAAAACATCACATGAATGATATTAAATATATTTTGAATAATTAATTATAGGGTCAACGGGCCTCAGAATATCACATTGTCTCAACACTTAGCTCAAAAAAATCCATACAGTATTTTAAAGTACTATATGGAGAAATTTGAGTCATTCTATTATCCCCACTCTGGGGATTTTTGACCCAGAAATCCAAAACAAAACATTAAAAAAAGAGATGTGGATATTGAGCATGTATCTAGGTCTCCCATTCCCAGGTGCTCTCCGAATGATTCATGTCCTTACATCAGTTACACAATAGGGGAATTGATTTCCAAAGAAGGATCTACTCCCACCAATCCTCAATATCTACTGGGTACTCATCTAATTTACCTCCATCCTTTATTTCATGATTTCGTGAATCGATAACACTTGATGGGTCATTCACATACCTCCTTAGCTACACCCTGTAGAAATGGTCATGTACCCGATCCAACTATAGGGGTAGTGCTACATGGTACACCACCTCAATAACTCAACCCAGTATATAGAAAGGGCCAATGTTTATTAGTGATAAATTTCTCTACTAACCAAATATTTGTATACAATTATGATGTGATTCCCTTAAGAACACATAGTCACTCTCCTCAAACTTATAATGACCATATAATAGATCCATATAAGACTTCTGATGCATCATTACTATCCAACTCTACTTCTATATTATCTAAACCTTATCTATTTGGGATCATAACAACTATAGTCACATAAGCACTGAATCTCTTGGGTCGATTCTTCATAGTGGTGAACTATAGGACCAACCTTTAAAGCCCTTGAATGGTGACATACTAATTGTGGAATTGTAGTTTTTGTTTTAGGAAAACTCTACCAATGGTAGGTGATCCTACAAACTACAACCAAGGTCTAACATGTAAGCCCCCAACATTTCCTCCATGACACGAATGGTCCACTCATTTTGTTTGTCAGTATGGGGATGAAACACCATGCTCATATAAAACTGAGTCCCAAGGGCCTCCTGTAATCCCTCCAATAACCAAGTTGTGGGGAATGTTTCATGGATAGAAACGATCTTGAGGGAACTCCATGGTGTTGAACTATCTCCTGCATATAAAGGCATCCCATGATCAATACATAACTCTTCTCTTCGATAGATATTAGGTGGGATGAATTGGTGAGTCATTCTAAGATCACCCATATGAAATCATGTCCTATAGAAGTCTGTGGTTACCCAATTACAATTTCCATTTATATCTCATCCAAATTCCACTCTCAAACCTAAAGGGATTAACCTAATCCATCTATAAAATAGTTCTCAGCCTTCACATGCTAAAAAATAGTCATTGAGAGAAAAACTCTCAACTCCCTTCATTATCTCTAGCCACCAAAATTGATGTTGGAGGTCCTAGTACATCTTCTCCACACCTGGATATAATATCAAGGTAGATATATGAAACTACCCTAGAACCTCCTCCCACAACATCACTGGTACCATTTTGAATCATATGAAAATGGTAAAAATCTACCCACCTTCATAAAACCCATCAAGAGCATGTCCAGTGGATATATGATAATATAGTGTATCATAGTTTGTGTCTCCAAGCTATTTATCACTGAAATTATATAAATGTGGAGGGGTAAAAACCATCAACTATAGCTAAGATGGTATCTCCCCAACCACAAAGGATAAATAAAACTAGGAAAACTACGTTGAGGCCTCACTTAACAACATTAAACATGATCTTATGTTGAGAGAATGTTCCACCACATTCTCCTTCCCAAGAGTATAGAATATATCAATGTCATAATCTCATTGAAAATATAGACATATCCCATATCTCAAATTAATATACTTTAGAGAGAATATATATTTGACACTCTTATGGTCAAAATAGATGTTATACTTCTCAACCATCAGGTAGTGTCGCCACATCCTCAGTAAGAAGAATAATACTACTAACTCAAGATCATTAATCACAGAGTTATTCTTATGTGTTCTCAAATGACATAAACCATAGGGAATCACCACCTACCTCTACATCTGGAAAAAACCAAGACCGATCCCTGATGAATCACGAAACACTATATACTTGAATCCCTACTATGGAACTCTCAATATAAGAGTGCTCTTCAATCTCAGCCTCAACTCATTGAAACCAAACTTGAACAACTTTTTCCACACAAAAGGCTTAATGATAAAGGTAAAATATGTCAATGAGTACATTGAGAAATCAAGTGAAAATATATGATATATTCCCCCCAAACCAATGAATATACTCACCTCTATTATACTATTGGGTGGATAAAAAGCTAACACTACCAGGACCATTGCTGGGTGCAATGCTGCACCATCTGCTGAGATATCATCTACCATAAATTGGAACTCATAAATCTATAACTAGCACATGGATGTATTTCTATAATTCTATTTCTCTCAGAGTAAGTCGAGGAAAATCCTGTGTGTGCTCCTCTTTAGAAGATGATTATAATAGGGTATGATCGATGAAGACTTCTACATACCTATATATGAAAGGACGAAGACCCAGTTCAGGAGTCTCATGAACATTTTTGGGGTGTTCTCATAAAAAATAGAATCACCATGTACTCATAGTGATTGTAACGACTTCAAAATTTTACATTTTGGTGTATACTCATATCATAATTGAAACTAGTGATTGCCTAATCCAATTTCAATCTTTAAGAACCAACATGTACCTATACACTGATTTAAGATTTCATAGAAAATGAATAGTGGATACTTGTCCATTACTATCACCTTTTTTAGGTTATGGTAATCCATACACAACCTGAAGCTTCCATCCACCTTCTTGGTGATCAATATTGGGGTTTCCAAGGGTAAAACCCAGGGTCTAACAAAGACCATCCTTTGAAAGTCCTTTTACTACACCATTATCTCGAGAAGTTCTATGGGATCCATCTGATATGCTGGCTCGGATATTGGTTCCAACCCATGGTTTATATCAATTAATAAGTCTATCTCTCAATGGGGTCGTAATCCTATCACATCTTCAAGAATTATTTCCTTGTAATCTACCTCTACTATAGGAAAATGAAAACTCATATCATCCATTTCACCAAGGGTCATTCTATCCAAATAATGATTAATTGGTGGAACCCTACTATGAATGAGTCCAACCTACTCTTATTGTGTTTCCTTTCCAACGAAAAATGAAATCCTCATCATATTATAGTGTAGATACAACATTTTTTGGCTAAAATAGTCTATATTGGAATAAACTATAAATAACCATCAATAATTAAGACGATTTTGTAAGGCCTAATCACTGCTATAATGATATCCAAAAATAAACCCTTGTATCCATGAGTAATGTCACACTCTTGGAAAAAGTGTGGGATCACCAAGTCATTTACAATTGGAGTCTCTAAGTGTATGGGTCGAGAAAAAGGATCAACCAAAATCTATTTGTCACAAACAAGATAAATGGAAGCAATGTAATGAATTACACAGGTGTCTATTTTAACTATATCTAAGGTATCAAAGACATATATCATACCTTGTATCATCCCTAGAATCATTTATTCACAATCAATGTCTGCTTGTAACTACTCTCACCCATCTCCCCCAACTACATGATCCTAGTGTGGACCACCTGGGAGTGGTGGTGGAAACAAGTAATAATGTCTTAAACCTTCACCCCATACCCACTTCCACATCCTCTACCCTATATATCCTCTTATTTTGGTTGCTTCCTCTTCATAGGTGGCCCACCTACAATATCTCTTCAATCAAGATGATGGGCCAGAAAATATCACATGAGATTTCCCCTACCATCACAAGAGTATAATTCCCTATCTCAAGGATGAATAGATCTACCATGTGTACATAAACAATAGAACATACACCCTATGATCGGTTACTAAAAAATATCACATATTTATGCCCCCATTTCTATCATCATCTCCATGCCACAGAAGATTCAGCTCTTGTGTGCTCACTTCCAGCACCGACTATCTATGTCTACATAGAGATGAAACTATCAACTAAAAAATCACACACTAGAATCCCAAAATATATAGGAATTCATAGTGGTGCCATTCTAAATTGAGAGCCTTTTGGCAGCACTCTCTCTAATGACCAATTTGAAAGATTTGATCACGCACCATATCCATCGATTACCGAGAGATGTTGGAGAACCTCAATGAATACTAAAAAACAATTGTACATCCCTATTGAAGATATAGAATCTCATTAATTCACACTTTCCTCAAAATAGGTTGATAGAACACCAGTATGAAAATTCACTCAACTTTGAAAATGTAAGTGTTACCTTATCGGATGACTGGTCACTAAGCCCTACAATGGCCCTCGAGATCTATGAGAAGGATCACTACCTAGACTAAACTTTTGTGAGTAGGTTTATTTACATGAAGAAAGACTAATGTCACTTTCTCAAGAAAATCATTAGATATCTATGGGTCTATGTCACCATAGAACCTAAGGGGTCACTGACGCTGAAACTCATCAAGTGCGCTTAGCCTACACACCTCATCCGCGGGTACTGACGATACCATCCACTGCTCCAAAGGTGGTGAAAATACTAGTGCAACATGCGGAGGTAAAACCACATAAAATGGGCTCCTAATCAAAGCCTCATCACTCACAGGATCATCCTCATGTTCATTCTATAGAGTCCAAGTTGGAAAATTTCACTGTGGAATCCTTTGAAATAGAAAAGATAAACCATAGTCAATGTGTATATCTAGAGAGTTAATAAAAAAGGACTTAGAAACCACAAATCATTCTTATTTGATGCATTTACCAATGTTATCCCTTAAAACAGTGTATATATATACCAAATTGAAAGCAAGGTTGTCTATGTCCTGATATATGCATACATTAGACACCGTACTAGGACTGGAGTCCCTATCATTAGAGATGAACTTGAAACAATTAACAATGTTTCCATAAAACCCAAACCAATATCACAAAGTCTTATCACAATGTAAACCCAAATCTTATGATGCCTCTCAATCATGGCCCATCCCAACGAGGACCAAACCACAACTACCACAAGCCTGCCTCCAAAAGGATAAGGGCAGAAAACTAGCACCGAATATGTGTATCACACATAGTGAATGCCTTATCTTAATGCACCGCTACCCACGCACATATCCAAACCCATACAATGAAGAAATGTAAAACATCCAACAACCATCCATTCATACATCTAAAATCTCAGCATTAGAGTATGAAAACTAGAAATATAAATTAAGGGCCAATTACATGCCACCAAAAGAAACTGAAAAAAAGTCAAATCTAATAGAAATGGATTCCTATCAGTGCAACCACAAGAACACATCTCAGTCTATCCATACCACTGAGATCCACCTGGCCTGGGTCCCCCTAAGACTCTTTCAAAAGTTCGATCATCCTCATAACACACAATAAATGAAATAAAATCCCATGAAAATATGAGTATAAAAAACCAAGAAGGACACGACAAAATAATTAAGAATATACAATCATGAAAAATAGTAGTCAGCATATCACAGATATATGAAAATTACATATATAAAAATAACATCCTTATATATTCAATGTAAACATACAGTCTTAAGTAATATCACAATTGTAATTCCATCATAGGATTCTGTCATGAAGGGACCATATAACACTTGTCAGAGTGAACACACTCCATGATTCAGATATCGATCATGGAATCTATCCGAGATGTCATGATCATTCGGTCTCACCATAAAAAGTGTATGATGGAAGTCTATATAGAATGATACAGAAATGGGGATCACACCTAAGGGAATGGGGTATAAAAAGAACACAATCTATATTAACCTGATAAGTAGGGGATGGAAACCCATATAGTGTTTCTCATAATGATACAAAGAACCCCACTTAGGGAAATGATGATGATAGAGGATCTCACTATGGGCCTCACGAAAGGATTCCAACAACTCTATCCAAGAATGAAGTTCCTCATAGGGTATCACCAAACTATTACCTAGGATTCGACTCCATAATAACCCTCAGGTAAATGGATCAATGGAACAATCCATAATTAAACTTATCCAAGATGATGAGGAAAAGGGATCAAAGAAACTTGTGAAGTACATGACATGGTCTAGAAGTAAAAGGAATGTCCCATTAGAACCAAGTTCTAACAATGTATCTTAACCGGTTCTTGTGTATGTGTATGAGTACTAGAAAAGTATACACCCTTGTATTCTCAACCATATCAATTTCTAAATACATGGAATGTCCGAGCCTGTGTACATTTTCATTTCTTAGTATGTCCTTGGGTACATTCTGATCCACCAACTATGGGTCATAAGCCATATGACAGCTATCACACAATGTGTGATATTTTCCTTCTCACATAAACCCTATGGTGTCATGGGGGTCCCATAGTACATTTAATTTCAAATTACACGATGTGTGAACTATGATTTTCTTGAATCTTATATTATCTTCTGTGTACATCTACACCAGCATGACATCCAGTTCCACCAATGATATATTCTAAAGATCATGGAATTCATCTGAACAAGAATAACCATCGACTACTCATTGAAGATAATTCCTCAATCCATTTGGAAACCATATGTCGATCCAAACCTTCATTTCACACCAAAAATAAGAAGAGAAGGTATCCTTACAATTTTCTCTGATCAATAATTCATCATTGTAGCTTGATCCCATCGTCAACCCAAACCCAGATCTATAGAAACAATCTATTTCACCACGAAAAGTGGCACAAATATTAATTACTTGGTATTCATCAAACCACATTGAAGAGGAACAACCCGCGATGAATGAAGAACAAGGGAAGAAATGAAAAAATCTATATACATGAGGGATGGACCTTATCCAATGTTTGTTTTGGCCTTAATTTATTTCCATTATAATGAAAAACATATAGATGTAACATAATCATCAAATAATCCCCAATACAAGATAATATGCATCCCATACCTATAATATGCACTATCTGTGAATCAATTTGTTAATTAATTGATTGAAGTACACCCTATAAATAATTAAATGGGGATAAAACCACAAAAAAATAACCTACCACAAAATTGATCGATTTTTTATGTAGAAAAAATACATGTTATTATGGATGGAAAGATCATTTAATTCTGATAGTGCAATAATCCTTAATCCCTATCTAATCTCATGTCGTCTTCCAAGAGAACTCTCCTCCAATATACTCACAATTTTATGGGTTATGTGGCTAACAATGAAAATTGTTCATAAGCATATATTTATAGAATAATCTATGTTGTGTAGAAAAAATTAATTAATATAAATAGATAATTTTTTTCATTTAATAATCCACCTGCAATTGCGTTAATCCCAAATGTCTTATGCACTATAAGGTTACATCACACATAGGGTAAAACACACACTCTAAACTCAATGGTAGACTCATATTTATTATCTAACATTCCATTATAGTGTTATTACACTTTTTTAGAAAACATCCTACGTGTTATATTTAATATAATTAATATAATGAAAAAGTTAATTCTAGGCACACTGGGCCCCATAATCTCACTCCGTCTTAGGGCATAGCTTTGAAAATAATCAATGTAGTACTCTAAAGTAATATATGAAGAAAAATCATATTCTTTATACACATAATATTAAGAATATTTACTTTTATCTACTGAAGTCAGGGTGATGAGATACAAGAGGCATGATGATATTAACTTTTCAACACAACAGATTGTGATTCTAATGGTATTGAGAGCTTATAGGGTAAGTAAATTCATATCTACGAAAGAGGATGAGCACAAAAAATATATTTTCATTTACATATGTTGTGTGATTTTGAAAGAGAAGCTCTGATACTGAAAAATGTTTAGAATAATGTGAGAATAACATGATTGTAATCTTGTTCTTGGCTAGGACCTCAAGTAGGCAATGATCTTCCTCTTTATCTTTCTTAGAGAGACAAACATTTTTCGAATCAATAAATTTATGGGATACATAGAAGGGAGTGATGAATACATTCTGTACTATGAATCCATGGATGATAGTGTCATCAAATGAGGAACCCTTCCCCTGTATAAGGATCTAATTTACTTATGTGGGTCATGCCTCAATAGTATTCCCATATAATAAGGGTGTCAACATCCTCTAATTTAGGGAGATCATCATGTTCTTATGGCTTGACCAATTTTCTGCTCATCTAATATTACATGGTTATATATTGACGTCTCAAATACTTGTAGTGTATAAGTGAAGAGAAGTAATGTTTATAAGGCTATGGAAAGTTGAGTGACAAGTCTCGTTATGAAAGCCAAGGCACCCTTCAAATATATGTATATAGAGAGGGACTTTTGTAACTAGGTTTTCTGCCGACTTAGGAATTGTCATCCTAAGGAAATGAGAGTATATGAATAGTTGGGTTGGTGGATGTTGACATATCTATTTTAAATTACATGTTGTCCTAGATTCTTATAGATCAGGGGTGGCTAAGCATTGGTTCCCCCTTTCCAACCTTCGACGCCTACGTGGAAGTTCCCAAAGTGCGAGCATATGAGAGTCACATGAAGATTTACGATGAGAATTACTGTTGCATCAATGGGGATAGAATCCATGATAGATGGTATCCCTTATACTAAGGTAACTAATTTTGTAGTCATGGACTATTTCAGTAAGTGGAGGACCTCCATAAAGTTTAAGGATAGCGATAGTGGTAGTGATAGTTGACCTAACAGTCCTGGTGGACGGATGGGGTCTCTATCATAGTCTGGCATAGAAATATCATTTTTATATGGTCAAAATTATGATCCTAAGATTTTATGTCATTGTACCCTTTAAATATTTTTTTTCCTTGATGTCTTAATTTTCACACCACACTGAGTTTAAACCAACCATTATATACTATTAAAATATTATTATTTAAAGATAAAATTATCACTTAGCCATTGAATTAGTGGGTGTGAATAAGATTAACCACATTATGATATATATATATATATATATATAAATTTCTTCCTCAATATATAGATATTTATTAATTATTAATTAATAATCTCTCTATTTTTAGTAAATTCATTTTCTTTTTTGGAAATACATTTTCTTCTAAAATGATTTTTATTAATTTTTATGACTATATATTATAATTAGTTTTAAAACATTTGATAATGGGATTCTATAAAAATTGTATCACTTTTTGAATAATTATATCAAAAATATGTTAAGTTTTTTTTTCATTTTTTTTTGAAAATAATTAATTTTTATAGAATATAGAAAATGGTTATTTTTATTGAAAAATATATTTCTGTATCAAGGATTTAAAAAGTTAAATCTTGTTTAAAAATAGTTTGAAAGTAAAATTTGTTCTATAATTTTATTAATAATCCAATTATGTTATTTGAAATTAATTTTATGGTATTTGTTTTTATAAAATAAATTATATACATAAATAAGTTTTCTTTGAATTTCTATTTCTAGTTTGTGATTTATCATAAATTAATTTCTTCAACTTAAATTAATTGAACCATGAAAAAATGAATCAATATTTTGAATGAAGAGGTATAATTTTTTTAAACATGTCCCTTTGTTTTTTGGTAAATATGATTAGTAACCATAGAATTTTTTACCATAGTAATAGTGAAATGGTTTAATTAAGGTTAAATTTAATGTGATAATGCTGAAAATTCATTAAAACACATTAATTTAATTTATTTTATGAGTATATTTTCTCCACAATTGTCCAAAATTGTGAAACATGATGTTTCTCAACATTTCACTTAATTTTATCCTTTATAATGTTTATGAAAAACAAAAAGTAAAAAATGTCACTTTATTTCGTTAAATATATAAAATATTTTATGACATGGATAAACAAAACTTATTTTATGTTTTAATTTTTTATTTGAAATACTAATGTATTATTTTTATCATGTTAGGTTTTTTTAATTTTAGTGATAAAATAATTACCTTAAATTCTTTACACAACATAGACATAGTGATTTTGAAAGAAGTAAGAAAAGCATGTAAATTATTTTAATACAATAAAAGTAATTTTTTTTGAGTGAATTATAGTGTACCAATTTATTAAGATAAATATAAAATATTAGGGGTGTATAAAAGTTTTATATTCTAATTTATTTTATTGAAATTGTTTTTGAAAGTTAAATTAAATGAATAGATCCAAGAATGAAATTAATGATATTTTATAATAAATAATATTTTATTAAATAATTTAAAATATATGAAAATAATTTCTTTAAAAGTGAACGGTATATGGTTTCAAATATCAAACATGGACTATTAATTAGTTACATTTCCTTTTATAGTTACATTGTTAAACCTCAAAGGGAAAACATAGATATTATGGTAATTGTCAGAAGGGTTAATGAGGATGTTAAAACTAAGAGATAAGGGTAAAAAATAACCATAGATTTTTTAAATTTTATTTTATGAGAGGATTTGAAATAATCTCCATATCATAATTTATTTATTTCAATTTTTCCACTTTCTATGAAAATTAATTTATATTAATTTAAAAATATATTCAATTCCAAGAGTGCCCCTCCCATCACATATAAAAGGGAAACTCATCTCATTTGATAATTGCAATATTTTACTCATATAGATTATATTATCCCTAATATAATATAATCATAGCTTCATTCAAAAATTTATAGGGATTTTTGACTTTCCATAATATCAACCATTCATGTTTTAAATAGTAATCCACAGATAGTTTCTTAATGATGAGGTATAACCCTTAACCAAGTGTTTTAAATTTTATTTATTGTTATACCTCATATAAATATATTTTATCCATTATAAAATAATGGTTTCAGTATATTAAATATATCTAATTGTTCTTATGATTATGTAAAAACTATAATCCCCATTGTTCCTATCTATTATATAATGATAACGTCATTCATGTGTACTTATGGACTACAAGCTCCATGAAGCAACGTGATTATTTTTTCAATATCTATTGCATGGATCATAAAATGGGTAGATTTAATTAATATATATGATATATATGCTATGTTTATGAATTTTAATTCTTAGTTATTACTTACCTTTTTTCATTTCATCCATTGAATAATGAAAACATCAATCGTGCCTACATATGAAGTATCATCTCCATGAAGTGATATAATTCAATTTTCATCACTAATTTATATAAATAGTTATAGAATTATATATAATGATTATATATGATAGTAATTAAATGATTAAAATTATTTAGATTATGAAATGATGTTCAAAATATAAAGACCCGAACGACCGAATGAAAATATTTATGACAAACAGAGCAGTTATCTCTCAAAACAATGATTTAAAAAAATGTAATGTAAAAAGTGATGATAATTTATGAGTAAATAATATATGGTATTATATATTTTATTATGGTTATATAATATATATATATATATAATATATATATTTATTATACAATATATTTTGATACATATGAAGAGAGATGAGATTTGAGGTAAGGTATTTGCATCTCAATCGCATTTTATTCGAGGTTTGTGTGTGCATGAACTTCTATTAACGAGATTATATAGTATTTATTTTATAAATCACATTAATTATTATTATACTATTTAATTTCTATATAATATTTATTTACATCTCATTTTCATCACTTTATGTACTCCGGAGATAGAAAGAATTTTTTAAGGAAATTTTCTTTGTTTTACTACAGAATCAGAAATCATTTTTTTTCTATACCCATCATTAAATTAAAATGATCTCAATATTTATTTTTATTATTGTAAAATTATTTTTAATATTAATTGGTTACCATTTTTTACTTTCTATAATAAAAAATTTCAATGTAAACCTCATGTTGTTTTCCAAACGAGGTACATTTAAATTTTTGATGAAATTGTGAAAGGAATATTTTTTTAAAGTATACCCTGTGAATAGAATTTAAACCCATATAGAACAACTAATTTTATTATGTTTCCTTACATGTTTCCATGTTTCTATTAAAATGAATAAGTTTTCCCTAATGTTTTAGAAAATTTTTGATTTAAAATAATTGATTTTAAATTGAAATGGGCATTTACCTTAAGCAAGATTCTCGGGATATTTTAAAGGATATTTCATCTAAGATGATATTATATTATAATATTTATTATTTAATGGTGGTATAATCTAGTTATTCTATTCATAATCATTCTATGGATGTTTTATGATTATGAGGATGTGATTTTTATGAAAAGAATTTATTTTATCTAGGTTATGATATGGTGATTATTTTATGATTGTTGGGAAAACATTTGTATGGTTTTAAAAATGTGATGTATGGGAATAAAATTATATATATATATATATAATTAATTGGGAAAAGTTTTACATATCGTGAGATAACTATGAGAAACATGTTGATGTGATCGATCTACTATAGGAAATAGGTGGTGATTCTTGATCAACATGGGAAACAGATATTGATGCCTGATACGTTATGATTTGGGAAATTGGCGTTGATGCATAATTACCTATGATTTGATGGTATTAGTAGTAAATTATGACATATAAAATGGTTTCTATTCCTATGATAGTGTCATAATTTTTTGAAATTATTATGGTTTGAACTTCTGATTCATGATTGATTTATGGTTATAAATCACACTTATGATTCATTTCTATTAAAATGACACATTTTACCCATTAATTTAGATTTTTGAATCATGAAAAATTGGGTATAAAATTTTTATGTTATGGTCATGAACCCATACCCTTATGATTATCTTATTATTTCGTATGATTACCGATTGATATCTCCCATGTTTACCCGTACTGAGAATCTAAGATCCCCCTTTCTTTTGTTTACATTTTCTAGGTTATGAATATAGGTTTTAAGTATGGTATGTCAAGAATGATACAATGTGAAAATAAAATTATAGGAGATTATAAGGAATGTATGAAAATAATATTTTATTGTATGTAGTCTCCAATGACACTACACTATTATAAAGATGGCATGGATCATAATGATTATTTATCTAAAATGATGAAATATCTATTTATAATATCCATGGGTCACTATATTTTGTATAATTTCATATTTTAGTTAATATTTAGATATTAGGTTTAGATAAATTTAGCGGATTACACTTGAATCAATATATGTATAATCAAATATCTTAATAATTTGTTGAGATAGGTATTAAATGATTTATCACTATGAATATTTTTTGTCACATTGTAATTTTTGGTTTTAGTCAAGGGATATAACTAGAATAAATCATGATAAAAATTAATTTTATAGGAAAATAAATCATTTTCCAAATGATAAACCAAATTATATTAGATCTGGAATTTTGAATCTTGTTTTTATACTCACAAAACATTCTTAGGCTGTAAATAATGACGTGATTCTGAATAATCAAGGGGGGACAATGTACTATTGTGTCATTCATGTGAAAATAACCACCTTAGTCTGGTGGGAATTATTTTCAACTAGTGGCTAAGTGATGAATCAACACTATTGAGAAAATATTTTTTATTATATTGTACTCTAAAAATGAAAAAATTGTCTTAGCCATTTTATCGTTATGATGGTGAAGTAGATAAATAGTCGAATCTTTTGAAGAATATGATTCAAGAGGAAAAAATTGAATCTTGTAATATTATGAGTTTAATATTATGTTTCTCATTTTTTACTTACCTCATATTCTATATAAATAAATGGAGAAGGAATTTTATAAGCTAAATTATAAAGATGATAAATCTATTGGTACTTATAAAGCACATTTATATGATTTTTAAGGTATGATTATAGTTTAATAATCAACCCTAAAATAAAAATTTATCTATTAATTGGTGTTTTGGAAATAATTATTCTAATGGTGTTATCTATAATATACTTTAATTTATTTGAATAAATCATTTAATGTGTACTCAGGGTAGAAATGAAAATTATAGATTCCCATAATTCCCATGCATTTTATAAGAAAACGAAGATTTTGTCTCATGAAAAATTAAATAAATCACAAGGTGGAAAAAATTTACATCCATATACATGCCATAAATATGCTAATAAACACCTAAGGAATTTCTTCACTGGAACTAGGAACTGATTTAATGGCAGAATGGTTGTTCGTAAAGCCCATGAATGTAGAAAGGTGCTGAAGAGGCTAGTTGATTCATGGGAGAAATTAATATTCCAATTAAATCACCGCACACTCTCTAATGTTTAAAGTGTTGAAAGTATAGGAATTATTCCAACTCATTCGTGATTCCAATTTTTTTATTTGATGATCAACATAAATAACCTTTTAATCCCTATGAAAATGGGAAATTTCATGTGATCAAAACTACCAAAGTGGGTAATGAGAATGAAATTGTGAAAGGTAAACTTATCATCTTCTCTAGAAAAACTAATGTATTAATTTATTCTATATCTAGCCACACAATTATATCTAATTAATTTTAAAATGGTATCAAATTACCACCAGAATGATTAGATTTTCATTTAGTGGTGATAAATCATAATGGTATGATGGTCACATAAAAATTCTACAGTTCCTCTTCGATTAGTATTTATGGTAATTTTATTCCTTAAAATATCTTATGATTATTATAGAATTTGAATTTTATATAGTTAATGGAATGTATTTTTTTTGTATCCAATATCAATTTTTAAGGAATGAAAGTAACATTTCAATTTACAAATGAACCTATATTTTTTTAATAGTGAGATGATGAATACCAACTTACAATAGAAATTATAATAATCTTGTGGGTCTTAATTCCATTCCATGAAATTTATTTTTCATAGATGTTTAGGGAGAAACACAAAATTTGGGATACACCTAATGTACATGAGTTTTTTATTGTCGTTTATAATAATTTCATAGTGTTTTTTCGAATCGTGAAGTTGAGCTTTTTATATAACTTATACATGGTTGTACCAAAGCTTCAAAAAATCCTTAAAACACGGAACAAATTGAGTTATGAGGATTTAAAAAGAAACTATTTAATAATCTTGGAAAGGGATTAACATTACATAGTGCATCACCGTGGGGTTCCCCACTTCATTTTGTCCAAAAGAAATATGTGTCAATGCATATATTCATTGATTATTGTGAAATTAACAAGATCAATATAAAAATAAGTAGCATTTACTTCACCTCAATGAGTTGTTTGATCAATTACAAGGACATCAATACTTTTCTAAGATTGATGTTAATTTTATATATTATCAATCGAGGGTTAAGAATGAGGACATACCGATGAAAAAAATTCATATGAGGTATGATGATTATGAATTTGTAGGGATTCCATTTGGACTTACTAATACCGTAGTTATAGTCATGGATTTAATGAATGGAGTATATATATTAGCTTAAACCATGTATGATAGTCTTTATAGATTAGATTATTATATATTCTATGTGTAGGAAATGGAATATATATCACTTTATACTTTTACTAAAGACCCAATGGTAGTGGAATATATAGGAAAAAATTACCAAATATGAATTTTGGATCTAGAATGTTTCATTATTGGATAATATAATTTCATGATAGGGTATTTTGGTGGATCCATCAAAGACTGATGTTATTGAAAAATAGAAAAAACCAACATGAGTTTCTGATATCCTTAGTTTTTTGGATTGACTATATATAAATAAAACATTTTAAAAGAGGTCTCATGAATGTTGAATCCACTCACCATGTTGGCTTGGAAGGGGGTTATGTTCTTGTGGACAAATGAATTTGAAGTGAATTTTATGGAGCTGAATAGAAATGTTGTTAGTGTTCTTGTTCTCACACTAACTTATAGTTAATAAGGGTTTGTGTTATATAATAATCGATTAAATAAGGGGCATGTATTTTTCCTCAAGAATAATGATATGGTGGTACCATATGCCTCATGAAAGTTGAAGACATAAGAGAAATATTACCTAAATTACGATTTAGAGTTGATAGTGGTAATTTTTACGTTGAATTTTTGGGGGAATTATCTTTATGGTGAAGGTTGTGACATAATATGGATTGTAAAATCATTAATTATATATTCACATAGAATTATTTAAATATTCTCCAGATAATATGGAGAAATTAATTGATGATTATTATTACTAAATACATGAACACCTTTGGAAGTAGAATAATATGGTTGATACTTTGAGTGAAAATGATAATGAATGTTTGTACATGATAAGGATTGGATGACATACAATAATTATAGATTTCTAGAAGTTGGAACCTAAAATCACAAATAAAGGGGAATGATTCTATGTAATTCTCAGATGAATGTTCAACCATCAATACATTTGAAGTTTAGAGAGGCGTAGATGGAAGATATTGAACTATAGAAGAAGGTAAGGAGTGTTACTGAGTTTAACCATAATAGTGATGGAATGATATATTTTAGGAATAGAATGTGTTCCCCTTCAATTCAAAAATTATATAGCTATTATATGAAGATAATAGTTCATAATTCATTATAGATCAAGGATTTACAAAAATTTATAGAGATATGAAGGAATATATCCTGTAGAAAAACATAAAAATAGATGTTGAAGAGTATGTATCTTGATTCATGGTATATCAGAATGTTAAGGGTGAAAAATATATGTCAAGTGTGATTTAATAACCATAACCCATACTTGAATTAAATTAGAAAACATTACAATTCATTTCATCAATATACTCTAAAAAAATATAAAAGAAATAATGTTATTTTGTTTTTAGTAGACCAACTTATAAAGTCAGCATACGTAATTTACATAAAATAATATATCTCACATGAACAGATTTATAGGTTATACATAAATGTACTAGTGATATTTTATGGAGCATTAGATTCTATTGTATCAAATCAGGATTAAAGGTTTACCTCGAAGTTCCTATGAAGTCTTCCTCATGTGACTGATTTGGACGTATATTTCAATACTACTTATCATCCTCAGATATACATTTAACCAAAGAGGACCATTCAAACCCTATAAGATATTATGAGATATTTTTCTCTAATTTTTAAATTTAGTTGGGATAAAAACCTTCATCAAGTCATGTTTTCTGCGTACAATAGTTTTCAGTCTATCATTCAGATGGATCCTTATAAATCTCTCTATGGAATAAAGTAAAGGACTTCAACATTATTTGATGAAGTTGGAGAAAGAATTGTATCAGGACATGAGTTAGTTAAAGATATATAAGAAAAGGAGCTATTCAACAGAATATAAGGGCAGCTACGAGTCGATAGAAATTTCATTTTGACCATCACTGGTGAGATATGGTGCTCATATTTGGTGAGAAGGCATTACTATTAATATCTCCATGGAATATGGATATATGAATAAAAAATAATGGAATTGTTATCCCATGATATATTGGTCCCTTTTAAATTATTGATTGTTTTAGGATGGTATCATATTATTTGGAAGTCCCACTCAATCTATATCATGTCCACGAGGTGTTCAATATATATCTCCCGAAGAATTAAATACATAATCATTCACATTTACTTAACTCAAAGGTCATTCCACTGAACAAACATCTCACTTTTGAGGAATAAATGGTGCAGATTCAAGATCATATAGATAACGTACTATGAAACATAACCACTCACCTAGTCAAAGGTTTTTAAAAAAAAATTATAAATTAGAGGGAAATACTTGGGAATAAGAGCATGTGAGGAAATAAAGATATACTCAATTATTTGTATTGGAGTGATAAACGTTCAAGGGGAAAATTCATTTTTAGGGTGGTAGAATATAAAACCGTAATATTTTTTGATATATTTCATTAAAAAAGAATTTTATTTCATTGATTGCTTTCATTATTTGAAACATAGATTTTAAACAAACCTTGATATATAATTGAAATATTTTTATTTAGTGAAAAAATTATCACCTAGACATTGAATTGGTAGGTAAGAATATGATTAATTTCATTATGAAATATAAAAAAATTTATACACAATATAAATTTATTTATTATTTTTTAATAAATGTAATGTCCTGACCTGACTTACCCTCGTACCGGTAGTCAGACTTGTCACCAAATGACCTCAAGAACGCCTCCCCGTACTCTAGAGTCCGGTGACTAGAATCAAGGGTCTATGAATAGTTAGTGGGGAGGTTATACCCTCATAATCTGAGTGAAAACCAAAATTATATAACAAACTCAGGCAACAACATAAGCAGATATAAAGCAATAGTAAACTGAATAAGGAAAGTGGCCAATGCCAGTTTATACAATGCATTCATGTCATGGTGTTACATATATGAAAGTAGTAAACAATATAGAATTCTTTACATATTAGTATAGAATCAAGGAAAAGACTCAAATCCCAAAGGGATAACTCCATGAGCGTCATGAGCTCTCGCTTGGACCTTTGCACCAAACTCCCTAGTACATGCAAACAACAACAAGTAAGATCCAATGTCCCGCAAACATGTAGAGTCTACTTGGGTACAACAGTGCAATTGTGTCCTGAGTAGGGTGTGAGATATAAATCTCAATCATCTAGGACCACGAATGTCTAGCCCAATCTTGAAAAATAAATATAATTAAATAGTTTGAAGGTGTAACTAAGGAATAACATAATTGAATAAATAAACCACAACCCATCAGGGTTCCTAAGGGACACCTGACGACGTTACCTGAATCAACCCATTGTTGTTATGTCTGATCATGCCAATGATGTATATATATAGTAGTAGTATATATATATTAATAAATAGTTATGCTTAGAATCCTTCTATATGAACCAAGAATGTACCCACAAGAAATGGGCATATACCCTTTATACTATTTCTGGCTGGACCAAGATGTAATGCACCAACATTCATAACCAACTAAGGCATTCACGATATTTCCCCTTGTCCAAACTCTAGGTTTTCTCACGGTCTCACATAAAACAACATGGAATCTACCACTGTCTTCCTACCCCAGGATCTCATGGTCCTTTGGAAAATGATATTGTATGGATCGTGACGTAACACATAGACATCCATCACCCAGAGTAGCACACACTATCTATCCATTGGCTCAACTCTACAAGCTATCATAGTCTCTAGAGGATTATCACAAAAAAACCCTATGCTTTCTCCCCAATTTCTTTCATGGTCCCTTGTCTCCTCTATATATACAAGGCATAACCATTCACAACATATAAAGCATGAAGTATTTACCCTCTCATGCCTTTCATTTTCCCATTTCAATTACATATAAGTAAGTATATTCAAATTTATACTGAAGGAAAACCATCTTAAGTATTTCAATTAAAACATTAACATGGGCTGCACATTCAACTCAAAAAACATGAAGCAAGGGCCTCTAATTCTTCTCATTATCCATAATCAAATCCCTTAGTTAACTAAACAACTAGCAGGGTACACAAATCCAATTAATTAATTCATCAATTAATTAATCAACAACACAATTCATATCTCATAATGAATTTTCCATAATTAATTATATCATTATAAATCATAACACTTCATATTTGATTCCAAAATTAAATATCTTGATCATAATATCAAAGGCACATAATTAATTGAAAATTAATTATCTCAACTTATCCAAATTTTATATCTCATAATTAATCCATCTATTAATTATCTAAGTTATAATTCTCAAAGAACATAATTAATTCGCAATTAATTATCTCAACCTATCAAATTTAAAATCTCATAATTAATCCCCAGATTAACGATATCAATTACAATTCTCAAAGCACATAATTAATTCAAAATTAGTTATATCAACTTAGCCAATTTTATATCTCATAATTAAGCCCCCTATTTATTATCTCAATTACAAATCTCAATACATAAAATTAATTCACAATTACTTATCTCAACTCTTCCAATTTAATATATCATAATTAATCCCATGATGAATTATCTCAATTACAATTATCAGAGCACATAATTAATTTAAAATTAATTCTCTCAACGTAGCCTATTGAATATAGCATTATTAATCCCTCGAAAAATGATCTAAATTACAATTCTAAAAGTACATAATTAATTTAAAATGAATTATCTGAACTTATCCAATTTAATATCTCATAATTAATATCCCAATTAATTATCATCTCAAAGAAGATAATTAATTAATAATTAAATATCTCAAGGCAACCATTTTAATATTACATAACTAATTCACAAATGAATTATATCTAATGAAACTGTTTCAATATCACACAATTAATTATCAAATTAATTATCCCAAGGAAACTGTCCCAATATCACATAGTTAATTCACAAATTAACTATCTCTAATTAAACAATTTCAATATAACATAATTAATTCACAAATTAATTATCTCAAGGAAGACATTTAAATATAACCTAATTAATTTGAAAATTAACTATATTTACTTATCCCAAATCAATGTCTCATAATAAACCCTCAATTAATTATCTATATTATAATCTAATTAAGCTTAATTAATTAAAAATTAATTATCTTAACATTAATAGTTAAATATATCACAATTTTTTCATCGATTATTTATCATCCCAAAGAAAATAATTAATTATTTCAACTTAAACAAATTAATATATGATAATTAATCCCCCGATTAATTATCTACTCAAAATACATAATTAATTCACAATTAATTATCTAATTTCACTAATAAAAAATTTAATCCAATATTTCAGCCGAATTTATCAAAAGAAGTAAATGAGAAAAATTATTTTATTAATTAGGAAAGGTTTAGAAGCATACCTCAAAGAATTTGGCCTATCTGAAGATTCCTTACTCAAACAGCGGCTTGTTTGCATACAAAAACATCATCAAAAGTGCATGTGCAATCAGAATTTATCATCACACTTAACAACCATTAATCAAAAACCATAATAAGTGTGGTATGGACCAAAACGCACCCAAAACATTAATAGAAACACTATAAAACCATAAACAACTAATTTAAAGGGGGTACAAAACCAAATATCGGGTATATAACCTTACTCGGGTTTGAAGGTGGGGAACCCAATCTTGCTGAACTGCCATGCCTTCAGTAGTAGTTGTCAAAATACAGACCGAAGGGTCCTGAGACATCGTCTGCACCACCTAGAACTAGAAGAAAGGTTGAAAATGAATCAAATATGGGTATAGGGTTTTGGCCTATAGAGATCGGATAACGGAGAGCTGAAATAGCCAATGAGAATAATGAAACACATGTAGACAGACCCACCTCACCGAGATGAATAGGATATGTTAAGAAACCATCATGATCTGGTGTACAAAGAGGGGCTAGGTAAAGGTGGTGGTGCGTCTCACCATGGAAGAATTAGGGGAGAGGTGTCACACCTCACCCTATTATGTGCACCTCCCACTTGTGACCTCTCTCTCTAAAACTAATATTAAAATAACAACTTATTAAATATAGAGACTAATATATTAAAAATAAAAAAATAAAAATTATATTATTATTATTATCGATTAATTTAAAACACTTCTTTGATAAACTCTGACATCTCATTAATCATCATTTAATTTAATTCTTTCCAATAGAATTTAATTATATAATTTATTTAATACATGTTATTTAATTAAATTTTATAGAAACAATTAAATTAAATTAAAAACTGAAAATCATCAAAATTATTTAATTAAATTCCATAAACTTTAATTTAATTAAATAATAACCTCTATTTCACAACGAATAATTAAATTATTCTTAACCTTGAATTTAATAAAATAAAACTGCATTTTCCAATTAATTCAATAAATTACTCTTTACATTGAATTTAATTAAATGAAAACCCAACTCCTTATTTAACCATCATTTAACATTACAATTTAATATTAAATATTCTTTGATAACCCCCAAATCCTCATCTACATGTCATTTAATTAAATTCTACTAATCTCAATTAAATTAAATAAAGACTCCAACTCATCATCATTTAAAATTAATTTAGATATTTTCATCTCAATTTTAGTTAATAAGATATCCATCTCAATATAATTAAATTAAATTATCTCAACATTAATTCAATTAATTGAAACCCCCAACAACTCATTTAATTAAATTCCTTTCAACCATGAATTTCATAAAAATAATATTATCCTAAAACTCAAAACTGGGTAGGACACATAGTTTAACTCTTATGGTCTAACAGACCATGCGTAGACCATACTCCTGCTACTAGATACCTGGAGTATCTTGAATGGATGACCCGCAGGGTTTGACTTAACTTACGTAGCCCATAAGAATGTCTCTTCCTTGCCTTTTTAAAACTAGGTTTCTAGGTTCAGTGCTCTTGAAACCCATTGATCCACCTAGGAAACTTCTAGAGACTTTACTTATGCTCAATATCAACACTTAAAGGGAACCCAATTTGCAAAATTTTATCCCAAATCAAGGTTTTAAAACTAACCTGAGCATTAAATGAAAAAGTTAAAAAAAATTGTATTTTAACCCGGTTAAAAAACATGGGACCTTATAATCTACCAACATTAAAATCTTGCCATCTCCAAGAAGCCATCAATAACTACTACAATATTAACCAATCCACCAAGGCCCTAAAGGATCATTTGAACATTTGGGTTGCATTTCCAAAAGACAGATGAACCTTTAACCATTTCACAATCCCAATAGCTTAAGCCTTTTAAAAAACCCGAACTGCCACTCAAAAACCATCCCATAACATAGAAACGAACCAAAATCGAGCCCACACAACTAGATAAATGATCATGTCATCATCTCCTCAACCACCTTCTCATTGGTTCTTTCCAACAATGGTCTTATCATTTATCGATCAAGCACCCAAACCGCGACTCTTTCCTTGAAAGGCATCACCGACCGAAAAACCTACACTCACAATTAAACTATTGGAATTCCTTTTAATATAATTAAATCACTAACCACAGATAAAAAAAATCCCCTACACATCTTTTGGGGACCTTCCAATTCCAAAAAGTCACATGGCTATTTCAAAACTGTCGTGCCCCAGCAAGAATAAAGGTGTAACCCAAAGAACCACTCATCCCATGTACAGCCTAGATAACAACCACTTACAAATCCCAATGAATTTTAAAATGTTATCACGTTGTAAGACCAATGATGTCTTAGTGCCTCTAGGATGAGGTCATGATAGGAGATATGCTCATTGTTTTTAGAACATGACCCTAAGAGTAAACCTTGGCCACCAAAAGATCATTCAAACTATCATTGGTAAAATCCTTACAAGAAGCTTAGATTCACCTGCTACCATGTCAAAAACCGAAACCAAATTCTTAATCCACCCCAAGAATTCACATTCATTCAAATTTAACCACTGAAACCCTTCCAAAAACTAATAGAGGTTCTAAAGGGTTTCAAACACCGCCAATATTATCGAAGTCATACTGAGGAGAAAGCACCGACATGTAACTCAGAACCGATGTGACACTACCCACCTTAGGAGTTTCCATGTCATCAAAAATAAAAACAATTAATTCACAAGTGCACTAGTTTATAAACATCATAAATGAAAATTTTATGTTCCCCAAACCGCTATCACCATGTTAATATCACCTGAAATCCAAAATTTATACCAACTAGCATTCCAAAACACACA
This sequence comes from Viscum album, assembly GCA_963277665.1. Taxonomy (NCBI): domain Eukaryota; kingdom Viridiplantae; phylum Streptophyta; class Magnoliopsida; order Santalales; family Viscaceae; genus Viscum; species Viscum album. The sequence goes on along the minus strand of OY728132.1, from coordinate 1,262,736,824 downwards.
ATTCTCAAAAATTCCTACTATGTAGTGGGATGATCTCTACCTTAACACCCTAATTACTCTACTATGATTTTAAATTGATAACATATTTAATGGGTGACCATGCCCGAGGCATGTCTAACCTGCTAATCCAAGAATTCTTCAATGCTTCTTCCCAAACCATGATTCAAGATACTATGACCACCCCTCAAACAAGGGTGTCGTTCATTAAAACACAAAATTCAATCTTGGGGAAATGACACTTAAATGGTACCAACAAAAAAATCTCATAGTGGGAAAAAAATCCCACATTAAACATTTAACATTCGGTTTCATGTTATTTTAAATAGGCAATATAGCATCTAAATTCTTTTTTAACATAGATGAGACCCCTAAGGGTCCGATTAATTCTAATACAAGTTCTTCAAAAAGAAACCCAAAATAGTACATTTCAATAAAAAATCAATAGTTTTACATTTATAACCATTTCTAGACACACTATGGTCATACAAGGCTCAGACACATGGGTGGACATCTACCAATCGATAAGGCGCCCATATAACTTACCACTATAATTTGGATCCCATTCATCACAATCATTGTTCATTTAAAATTTTATCATTAGAAGTCATTTTTTATTCATCGGAATACACGAGCTTCCCTTTTTCCAGTTATAAGTTGCCCATACACCTTAAAAATGAAACTAACTCCTCTCATAATAGCAACCAACAAATTTGCACTAAATCATCCATTTATACATAAAAAAAATATCTATAATGTTATCACAAGTAGTAACACATAATTTTGGTATGACAAAAAAGAATGGAAGAATAAAAAATCATTTTGATCGCAGAAGAAACATTGTATATAAACACTCAAGCATGTAAAATTTATCACCGAAACATCCTATCTGAAAAGGCATGCTAAAGAAGATCAAAACATGACATTACACCCAAGTCACAAAACCATAATTAGAAGTCATCCTAACAATAAAACTATATGGATTGCCTTATGTATGGAATGTGAATCTCTAAGTGCCTGAGATGATTATTGTAATGTAACTTTGTCGGTGTATCAATCCAAGGAAAATTTCCAAAATTCTCAAAATCAATAAGCAATGGAAATTACACTAGTTAACCAAAGTGAAATCATATAAACTGTAACATCAAAAAAAATCAACATAAATTCCAAACCCTAGACACATGGTCATTTCCTGTAAGTGGGGTGATCAGTACAAGGCACAACTATTAACCAAGCATGGAAGCATTCCTAGTCTCTTCTTTACCACCCAGAAAACAGAAAGACAAAGGAAAAATAAAGAAACCCATAACCTTTGATACACATTTGTTACATCTAGCCCAACATACCCTTGAACTGGTAGCTTGACCAGTCGGAACATGACCTCAGGCACGTCTCCCCATACGCACAAGGCTGCCGACTAGTAGCGAGAGTTTATGGATAGTCTTTGGGGAGACTATACCCTCATATTCAGAGTGCAGAGTGGAAATTGTTAATAAACATAGACAATAGAAAAAAAGATATAAAGAAACAGTTAACTGAATAAATAATTTTTCCAACTTGAGTTTATAAAATACCTAAAAGTCATGGTGATACATATCTGAAAGCAGTAATCAAACTAGCATGTTTTACATCTTAGTAATTAATTAATGAAAAATACTCGAAGCCCCAAGGGTGATCTCCACAAGTATCCAAAGATCTCACTATGTCCTTTTCTCCTAACTCCCAAGTACAAGAAAACAAAACAAGAAATATTTGTGGTACACTAACAAGTAGAGTATACTCAGGTACACCAGTGCAATGGTGGCCCATGTAGGGTGTGAGATATAAATATCGGTAGGCCAGGACCACTGATGTATATCCCAATCTGGAATGTTAAATATTATTAAAAAGTGTATAGGTATTTCTAATAATAAAATGATTTGAATAAATATCTAACAACTGATCTAGGTTCCTACGATACACCGGACGACGATAGCTTCATCATCCCATGGATGGTATGTATGATCATGTCAATTATGTAAATATATATAGTAACATGGCATATATATATATATGTAAATAGATATAAATTCTTATCATCCTCTAATATGAACCTAGAATTTTTCAACACCAAATGGACATATACATTGGATACTATTTCTAGCTTGACCAAGTATTAATACAAAGACATTCATTACTAGGGGAAGCACTCACAATCTTTCCCCTGGTCCACACTCTAAGAGATCTCACGGTCTCATGTATAAATATATAGAATCTCAAACAGTATTACTACCCCAGGCTCTCATAGTCCTTTGGAAAATGATGTTGGATGGATCGGGACGTAACACATATATATCCATCACCAAGAGTAGTGAATACGGTCTATCCCCTAGATCCACTCCATGAGCTATCACAGTCTCTAGAGGATTAGTGAAAAAACTAACATATTTTTTCCTCCCAAGGGCTCGTATTGTCCCTTGGATCCCTTGCATATACAAGGCGCAACCATTCACAACAAATAATTCATGATGCATTTAACCACTCATGCATTCCATTAGACCTTTTTAGTTACATATAAGACAACATATTCACATTTATACTTAAGGAAAACCATCTTAAATATTTCAATTAAAAAATTAACATGGGATTCACATTAAATTAAAAAACATGAGGTAACGACCCTCATTCATCACATTGGCCATACAAAAACCCATTAGTTATTTCACCAATTAACTTGGTACACAAATCCCATTAATTAATTCATGAATTAATTAATCAACAACACAATTCGTATATCAGAATTAATTTTACAAAATTAATTATCTCATTATAAATATCAACTCTCGATATTCAATTAAATAATTAAATATCTAGATAAAAAAATCGAAGACACATAAATAATTCACAATTAATTATCTCATCATAGAAATATTTTAAATCTCATAATTAATACCCCAATTAATTATCTCAATTACAACTCTCAAAAAACCTAATTAATTCACAATTAATTATCTCACCATAGCCAATTTAATATATCCTAATTAATATCCTGCTTAATTATCTCTATTATAATTCTCAAAGAACATAATTAAATCATCATTAATTATATAAACTTAGCGATATATCATATTTAATCCCATAGTTAATTATCTCAATTACTAATTTCAAAATACCAACTTAATTCACAATAAATTAACTTAATGTAGCTAATTTAATATCTCACAATTAATCCACTGATTAATTATCTCAATTAAAATTCTCAAAGCATATAATTAATTCAAAATTAATTATCACAACTTATCCAATTGAAGATATCATAATTAGTCCCTCAATTAATTATGTCATTTACAATTCTCAAAGCACATAATTCATTCAAAAATATTTATCTCAACTTAGCCAATTTAATATCTCATAAATAATATCCTAATAAATTATCATCTTAGAGAACATAATTAATTCATAATTAATTATCTCAAGGAAATCGTTTCAATATCACAAAATTAATTCAAAAATTAATTATCTCTAATGCAACTGTTTCAGTATCACATAATTAATTTAAAAAATAATTATCTCATGGTCACCATCCGAATATCACAAAATATATCCACTTATTAATTATGACTAAAGAAATCGTTTTAATATCTCAAAATTAATTAAAAAATTAATTATCTCAATGTATCCATTTCAATATAACATAATTAATTCGAAAATTAATTATCTCAACTTTTCCCAAGTCAATATCTCATAATTAACCTCCTTATTAATTATTTATATTATAATCTCATAACACATAATTAATTCACAATTAATTATCTCAACTTAACCAGTTTAATATCTCATAATTAATCGCCCGATTAATTATAATCTCAAAGAACATAATTAATTATCAATTAATTATTTCAATTTAACTAAATTAATATCTCATAATCAATCTCCTAATTAATTATCATCTCAAAGAACATAATTAATTTATAATTAATTATCTCATTCCCCCAATAAACAATTTAATCTAACAATACAATCGACTTTATCAAAATCCGTAAATAAATAAAACTACATTTTATTAATTATTAAAAGTTTAGAACACGACCCCAATGAATTTTTTAGAGCCAAAGATCCCTAATTTAAACATTGACCCACTTGCATAAACACACCTCAACAAAAGTGGATGCACAATTTTAATTTATCCTTACACCTAAAAAACTTTAACTAACACCTATAATTAGTGATGCAGGGACCAAAACACACCCAAAACATTAACTGAAACACTAAAAAACAATAAAAAACTAATTTAAAGGGGTGAAAAACCAAATATCGGGTATTTGGCCTATCCTAGGTTGATATCGGTGAACTGAATCATGCTAAACCACCATGCCTTCGGTATCTTTTGTCGAAATATAGACCAAGGAGTCCTAAGACATCTTTCCGTACCACCTAGAACTAGTAGAAAAGAAGAAAATGAATCGAACCCGAATCTAGGTTCTTTTCCTACATAGATCGGGTGACAGAGAGACGAAACATCCGATGTGAATAATGAAACACACACAGATAGACTCACCTTACTGAGACGAACAACATTAATGAAGAATCCATTTCTATCTAGTGCATGGAGAAGGTCTAGATGAAGGTGTTGGTTTGAATTACCTTGGAAGAATGAGGGGAGCGGGGTCATGCCACACCTAGTTCGGGGTGCCTCCCTCTTGTTCTCTCTCTCTCTATAAAACTTAAATAAAAGTAACCCGAAATTAAATACAGAGGTTAATATTATAATAATTATTATAACCACAATTCTATTATTACTATTATTGTTATCAATTAATTTTAAACAACCCTTTGATAAACCCGGGCACCTCATTAATCATCATTTAATTAAATTCGATCCTACTAAATTTATTTAAATAATTTATCCAATTCATGTTATTTTATTAAATTCTCTAAACAAAATTTAATTAAATTAAAATTTCCTACTCATAAAAATTATTTAAATAAATTCTCTTAACCTCAATTTAATTAAATAATAACCCCATTTCACAACTACTAATTAATTTTTTCTTAACCTTGAATTTAATTAAATAAAACCTCTATTTCACAATAACTATATGAATTTTTCTTGACATTGAATTTATTTAAATGAAACACCAACTCTACATTTTAACATAATTTCATATTACATTTATTTTTATAACCCCCAACACCTCATTTACATGTCATTTAATTATATTCCAGTCATCTCACTTAAATTAAATAAACACTATAACTCATCATCATTTAAAATAAATTTAATTATTTTCGTCTCAATTTAATGAAATAACCTCTCCATCTCAATACCATTTAATAAAATTATTTCAAATATAATTTAATTAAATGTAACCCCCAAAAACTTATTTAATTAAATTCATTTCAACCATGAATTTAATAAAATTAATTCAACCCAAAACTCAAAACTAGGTAACCTGAATTGTTTAACTCACATGGTATGAAAGACTATGCGTAGACCATAAAACCATTTTAGAATACCTACAATATCCAACATGGCTGACCTGTATGGTTTTAGTAACTGCGCACAACCATATGACTACGTCTAGCTTTCCTTTTAAAAACTATGTTTTTGGGTCCGGTGGTCCTGAAACACACCATGACACCTAGGAAACTCATAAAGACTTTAATCAATCCCAATATCAACACTTAAAAACAACCCAACACGCAAAACATCATCCTGAAGGATGGTTTTAAATTTGACATGAGCATTAAATGAAATATTTAAAAAAATTTTATTTTAACGTGATTCAAATACACGAGAATTTACAGTCTACCAACATTAAAAACAGCTCCTATCCAAGAATCCCTAATGAAATATAAAAGTATAATCCAATTTACCATGGTCATGAAGTCTCATTTTAATAGTTGTGGTGCATTTTCCAATATCGAACATACGTCTAACCATTTCACATGCTCAATTGGTTATGCCTTAAAAAAACAGATCCACCACTCGAAAACCATCCCAAAATATTGAAATGACACATAATCGAGCTCACAAAACAAAAGAAATGATCCCATCATAATCTCCTCAACCACCCTCTCATTGGTGATTTCCACCAATGGTGTTAGAATTTAATGGGAAAACTACCAAACCATGAATCTTTCCTTGAAACACATTGCCGACCGAAAACCCAAACTCTCCCTTAAAGTGTAGACATTCCTTTTAAAATGATTCCATCACTAACTGCACATAAAAAATTCCCTACCCATCTTCTGGAATCCTTTCCATGCCAATACATTACTTAGATATTTCAAAACTACCATGCCCCCCAACAAGAATAAATGTGTAACCCAAAGAACCACGAATACCATTTACAACCCAAATAACAATCACTTACGAAGCCCAATGACTTTTAAAACATTAGCATGGAATTATAATGACACTATCTTAGTTCCCCTAGGACGAGTTCAAGATACGTGACATGCTCATTGTTTTCAGAATAGAACCTTAAGAGTAAACCTGAGCCACCAAAATATCAGTTGAACTATCACTGGTCGACTCCTTACAAGAATCTCCACTTCACCTACCAACATGATACCAACCAAAACCTGATTTCTAAACCACCCAAGGAATTCGAGTTCCTTCCAATTTCACCATTGAAACTCTTCTCAGAAAATAATGGAGTTTCCAATGGTATGTACACACCACCAACCATATCGTAGTCATACTACGGAGCAAACACCAACACGTAACTCAGAACCAATGTGACACTACCCACCTTAGGAGTGTCCATGTCATCAAAAGGAAAGACCTTTATCTCACAAGCTCCCTAGTTTAAAAACATCTTAAACCCAAATGTGATGTTACCCGATCCACGATCACCTCGTCAATATCTAACAAGAAAGCTGAAATTTAAACTGACTAGCGTGTCAAAACACCTGAGTCCCAAAAAGTATTTCCAAGTAGTGGATTGATCTTTACCTTATTTCCTAAATCACTCTACTACAAAGTTAACCCAAGAACGTCATTAATGGGTGACCATGCCTGAGGCACCTCTTACATGATGAGACAAGAATTATCTAATTCTTATTTCCAAACCATGATTCAGGATACAATGACAACCACTCAAAACATGGGTGTTGTTCTTTAAAACCCAAAATTCTTAATATGGACAATGACACTTAAATAGTTCCAATATCAAAAATCACCCATTGGAAAAAATCAAACTCTTACATTAAAATTATAACATTATGTGTCATTTAATATTAAACAGGTAATTTAGTATCTAAATTTCGTTTTAACACAGATGCAACCTCCAAGTGTCCCATTTATTTTAATCCAGATTCTTCAAAAGGAACCCCAAAATAGTTCATTTAAATCAAAAATAAACATTTTTATATTTATAACAATTTCTAGACTCACTATGGTTATACATGGCTCAAACACATTGGTGGTCATCTAACAATTAATAAGGCACCCATACACCTTACAGCTGGCATTTGGATCGCATTCATTACAATCAATGTTCATGTAACATTTTAACTTCAACAGTCAATTTTCAATCATTAGAATACAACGGTTACACTTTTTTCTGTTATAATGTGACCATACACCATACACATGAATCTAGCTCCTGTAGTAAGCATAACAAATCAGTTTTCACCAATGCTGCCATTTAAACACCAAAAAATCTATAGCATGTTATCAGAAGTTGTAACATAGAATTATGGTACAACACAAAATCCTAAAATAAAAGAAAAGCATGTTAATCACAAAGAAACATTGTATATAAACACTCAATAAAGTTAAATATATAACTGAAACATACTATCTAAAGTGAAATTATAAAGAATATCAAAACATGGAATTACATCCAAGGAACACAACCAAAATTAGCAATCATCCTACTAATGAAAATTGCATGGAATGTCATATATATGGAATGTGAATCTCTAAGTTCCTACGAAGATGAATGTGATGAAACTTCCATACAATATCAACCTAAGTAAAATTTCCACAATTATCAAAATCAATAATTAGAAGAAATTGCACTAGTAACAGAAGTTGAAATCCAATCAACTGTAACAAAAAAATCAACATCAAACCCTAGGGACTTGGTCTTTTCACGTAGGTGGGGTGATCAGTCCCATAAATGACTATTAACCATGCACCGAAACTTTCCTAGTCATCTGTCTACTATCCCAAAATTACAGAGAAAAAGGAAAAAAAGAGAACCGAATCATTTGATAACATTTTGTAATATCCCATCCCAGCTTACCCTCAAACCTGTAGATGGAACAGTCTTCACTTGAACTCAATCATGTCTCCCCGTATGCCTGAGGCTGCTGACTAGAAGAACGGTCTTGGGATAGTTAGTGGGGAGACTATACCCTCATATTCAGAGTGCACACATAATTTATATAATAATAATAAGAGTACATAAGAAGAAGATATAAAGAAATAGTAAACTGAATAATGATAGTTGCCAACAATAGTTTATACAATGCCTTCAAGTCATGTTGACACATATCTGAATGCAATAAATAAGAGAAGATGCTTTACATCTCAGTACATAATTAAGAAAAAGACTCAAGTACCCAAGGGTGATCTCCATGAGCATCCCAATATCTGGCTCATTCCTTTTCTCCTAACTCCCTAGTATAAGAAAATAACAACAAGAAATATCCATGGTCCTACAAACAAGTAGAGTCTACTCAGGTAGACCAGGGAAATGGTATCCTGAGTAGGGTGTGAGATATAAATCTCAGTAGGCCAAGAAAACCAATGTATAGAACAATATAGACAATTCAATATAATTAAATAGTATGTAGGTATATATAAGAAATAACCAAATTGAATAAATAACCAATAACCCATCTAGGTTCCTACAGGACACAAGACAACAATACCTACATCAACGCATAAATAATATATCTGATCAAGTCAATTATGTATATATATATATATATATTGTAATAGTGTATATATATCTAAATATATATTCTTAGCATCCTCCTATATGAACCAAGCATGTACCAATTCCTAATGGAAATATACCCAAGATACTATTTATGGCATGACTAAGACGTAATGCAGAAACAATCATTAATAGTGGAAGCACTCAGGGTCTATCGCCTAGTCCAAACTCCAAGAGCTCTCATAGTCTCATATAAAACAAAATATAATCTCACATGGTATTCCTACCCCATTCCCTCAATGTCCTTTATAAAATGATATTGGATGTATCAGGATGTAACACAAAAGAATCCATCACCCATATTAGTGCACACGGTTTATCCCCTAGCTCAACCCCATGAGCTCTCATGGTCTCTAGAGGATTAGAATAAAAAATAACATAGTATTTGTCCCAAAGGTATCTCACTAACCCTTCGCTTCCCTACCTATACAAGGAATAACCATTAACTACATATAATGCATGAAGCATTTAACCTCTCATGAATTTCACTAGACCATTTTAGTTACATATAAGCAAGAATGATGACATTTATACTTAAGGAAAACCATCTTATGTATTTGAATTAATGCACTATCATGGGCTTCACATTCAACTCAAAAACAAGAAGCAAGGGCCTCTCATTAATCATATTATACATACTCAAATCCATTAGTTAACTCAAGAATTAACTAGTTACACAAATCCCATTAATTAATTCATCAATTAATTATCAACAACACAATTCATATCTAATAATTAATTTTACAGTATTAATTATCTCATTAAAAATATCAAATCTCCATATTCAATTCCATAATTAAATATCTAGATAATAATATCAAAGGCACATAATTAATTCACAATTAATTATCTCAACTTAGAAAAATTTTATATCTCCATCCAATGGCCCGAATGCCTTCATTTTTATATCTCATAATTAATCCCTTAATTAATTATCTTAGTTAAAATTATCAAAGAACATAATTTATTCATAATTAATTATACTAGATTAGCCAATTAAATATCTCATAATTAATCCCATGTTTAATTATCTCAATTAAAATTATGAAATAACATAATTAATACACAATTAATTGTCTTAAAATAGCCGAATTAATATCTCATAATTAATCCCCTGATTAATTATATCAATTAAAAATATCAAAACACAAAATTAATTCATAGTAAATTATATCATCTTATGAAATTTAATATCTCATAATTAATCCCCTAATTAATATCTAAATTACAATTCTAAAAGAACACAAAAAATTATCTCAACTTAGCCAATTTAATAGCTCATAATTAATCCTCTGTTTAATTATCACAATTAAAATTATCAAAGCACATAATTAATTCACAATTAATTATTTCAACATATCCAATTTAATATCTCATAATTAATTTACTGATTAGTTATCATATTAGATAATATAATTAGTTCATAACTAATTTTCCCAAGGAAAATGTTTCAATATCACATAATTAATTCAAAAATTAATTATCTCTAATGCAATCGTCTAAAAATACCATCATATATTCACAAATTAATTATATCATGGGAAAATACCAAAAACAAATAATTAATTTTAAAATTTATTAGCTATATGAAAAAATTTAAATATCACATAATTAATTCTAAAATTATTTTTCTCAATGGATCCATTTCAATATAATATAATTAATTCTAAAATTAATTATCTCAACTTTTCCTAAATCAATATCTCAAAATTAACCCCTAATTAGTTATCTATATTATTAGCTCATAACACATAATTAATTGACAATTAATTATCTCAATAAAACCATTTTAATATGTCATAATTAATCCCCTGAGTAATTATCATCTCAATGTAGATAATTAATTCATAATTAATTATTGCAACTTAACCAAATTAATATCTCAAAATTAATCCCCCGATTAATTATCTTCTCAAAGAAAATAATTAATTAATAATTAATTATCACGTTCTCCCAATAAACTATTTAATCCAACATTATAGTAGATTTATCAAAAGATGTAAATCAATGAAGCATCATTTTAATAATTAAGAAAAATTTAGAACCCTTTCTTAATGAATTTAGGGGAGCTAGAGCTTCCTAATTCAAACTGCGACCCGCTCATGTACACACACCTCAAAAAAAGTCCACATGAACTTGGAATTGATCATCACACCTAACAACCATTAAACAACACCAATAATTAGTGCGGTGAGGACAATTGCACACCCAAAACATTAACCAGAACACTAAAAAATAATAAAAAATAATTAAAAGGTGTGTGAAACCCAATATCAGGTATATGACTTTACCCGAGATTGACGTCGGTGAACCAAATCAAGCTGAACCGCCATGATTTTAGTATCGTTTGTTGAAATATAGACCAGCGGGTCTCAGGACATCTTTCAAACCACCTAGAACTTAAAGAAATGAAGAAAAAAAAAATCAAACCTGGATCACGGGTTTTGTCCTACGTAGATTGGATGATGGAGAGACGAAAAAACCGATTCAAATAATGAAAAACACGTATACAGACTCACCTCACTAAGATGAACATGTTTCATAAAGAAACTATCGTGATCCATTGTGTGGAGAGGGGGGTCTCACCTCACCCTTTTATGTGCGTCTCCTTCTTGTTCTTTGTTCCCCTCTCAAAACAAAAAACAAAAACAAAAACTTAATTAAATATAGGCATTAATATAATAATAATAATAATAATTATATTATTATTATTATCCTTCAATTTAAAACACCTCATTGATAAACCCCGACACCTTATTAATAATCATTTAATTAAATTTGTTCCAACTGAATTTAATTAAATAATTTCTCATGTTCATGTTGTTTAATTAAATTTTATGAACACATTTTAATTAAACTAAAAACTCCACCTTATCAACATTATCTAATTAAATTATTTCAGCCTCAATTTAATTAAATAATAACCACCATTTCAAAATGACTAAGTAAATTCTTATTAATCATGAATTTAATTAAATAAATCCTGCATTTCTCATTAATTAAATAAATTCCTCTTTACCATTAATTTAATTAAATGAAACCCCAAAACCTAATTTACAAATCATTTAATATTACCCTTCTTTGATAACCCCCATCTCCTCATTTACATGTAATTCAATTAAATTACTCTCATCTCAACTTAGTTAAATAAAAACTCCAACTCACCATCATTTTAAATAAATATAATTATTTTCATGTCAATATAATTAAATAAAATCTCCATATCAAAGTCATTTAATTATATTCTACCAACATTAATTTAATTAAAAAAAACCCCAATAACTAATTCAATTAAGTTCCATTCAACCATTAGTTTAATTAAATTAATTTAACCTGAAACTAAAAACATAGAAATCCACATGGTTTAACTCGCACGTTCTGACAGGCGGTGCGTAGACCGTGCACCCACTACCTGATACCTGGAGTATCTTGTATGGCTAACCCTCTAGGTTTGACTAGCCATACACATCTTGTGCGAATACCTCTACCTTGCCTTTTTAATACTATGTTTTTGGGTACGTTGCTCCTAAAACCCATCGAGCCACCAAGGTAACTCCTAGAGCCTTTACTCATTCCCTATGTGCACACTTAAAATGAACCCAACTTGTAAAAATCACTTCCACAAAACTCTAATTCCACAGCGCCACCCTTTATCAGCCCTAAAAAAAGCACTGATAAAGGGAAATTTTAATAGTGCTGTTAAAAGTGACCCTTTATCAGAGCTTTTTTTTAGCTCTGATATCATGACCCCCTTTATCATCACTTTTTTATCGCTGTTAATGAGGCACCCTTTATCAGTGCTTTTTTTAGTAGCGCTGATAAAGGGGGCTTTATCAGTTTTTTTCCCCTAGGACTGATAAAGTGTATATTTCAAAAAAAATTACATTCATAATAAGTAATTTATTGATATATAAGTATATTTATACTGATATAAATATAAAATATGTTTTTTAAATATGTTTTAATTCTATTAGATATGCGGTAGGTGAAGAAAGTTCACCCCGAGTAGAAATTATGGTAGTTTGGAGGGTTGAAAGTCCTTTTCATGACTTCAATAAAATGATAAGGTGTTTCAGTGGTCACTGATGTGTTGGTCTAGTAGCATGCATCACTTTGATATGTGGTAGAGGCAAAACGGACACCCAGAGCATACATTATGGAAAAACGGCCCCCCAGAGCCAAACTAATGTCCATCTAGAGAGATTTTTGACATTTTTAGGACTTGAAGAACATGAGAAGGGGTTTCAGTAGTCACCCGAGTGTGTATATATTCAAAAGTTTCTATTTTATATGTGGTAGACCCAAAATGGACACCCAGAGAATAATTTATTATTGTTTGAAATTGAGAATCCCTCATAGAGCCTAAAAACCTAGGACACCTGTAACTCACTAAAATGGGAATAACTTCTACTCTGGGTGCCTGTTTTAGTGCCATGACCAGTAAAGTCAAATCTCATGAGTCGATTTAGGAGCATGTCTCATCAAAAACATGATAAGATCAATGAAATGAAATATATATCAGTTATACCACAACAATAAATGACTCCAACTTCAAACGACCAAAACATTCGTTTCGGGTGACCATTTTGGCTCTATATAAGGAACTGACCTTATTACATTCATAATATTGTTTTTAGTCACAAAATAACTTTATTTTACATTGAAAATATTTTCAATTTTATAGCTTTAGTGAATTGGTACATAGTACATTCATAACATTACACATTGTTATAGAGTGGATACTATAAAAACAATTTCCATTTTTTAAAAAATATAAATCATTAAAACTCAAAACATGATTCCTTGACAATTATTCAACATTTTACATGGATTATTTCTTTGTATTACACATCCATTAACCTTTGAAAATTATTTAAAACATAGGATGTTCACAAAAACTCAGTAAGGGATATAAAAAGAAGGAAAGAACACATAAGTCCATGAATACTTATAACATATGAAATCACTTTAAAAATACATGCTTATCGCATGTATATATATACTTAATTTGTGAAACCTGAGATTTAAACAATACATAAGGAAATAAGTAGAACCATAATTTTATTTTGGGGCACTACGTACATAATCATGTAACCCTCTCGGCTACCTTATAATTTGTAACCCTCACAACTACCTTACTATTTGTGTAACCATCACAATTACATTTGGAGTAACCATTCAGCCGACCTCCAAATTACACATACCCAATGAATTGGAGGAATATATAGGTCCCATAATTCATCATAAACAATTCCCAAGAACATGAAAATAATCATAAAACATGAATAATACCATATAAACATTGCTTTTAAATTTTGTTAAAAATAATTTTAAAAGAGGATTTTAAAAGAAACCCCCTTATAAATATCAAACAATTGAAGAGAGACTTAATAGAGTAGATGGGATATGTATATACAATGTAATTATACATAATTAAATATATTATAAGAAAAATTGATCAGATAATAAATTTTAATACCACATAAATAACGGAGTAGAATGTTAACCCAAATAATGGAAATCAGGTTATGAATTCCATTACCTCATGCTTGTCTTACTTCAAACCTATTTAATATTCAAGTATAATGGTTAAAATATTATTATTAGTATTTTAAATAAAAATTTTCATCTTTATAACATCTTATATTATCATTTCAAAACCTCATTTCACCCCTTAATAGTTAGTGCATTGTTCCTTGCACTATTTTGGGTGAGTTCCACACATGATTTCCATGATTGGATCATGATGGATGTTCTTGTCGATTAGAAGTAAAACTCCAGAATTGGTACAGAAAGGTATTTAAATATTTCCATTAACATTATTTATACCATTTATCATTTTATTGTTTTATATGAGGATGATTCATATGTTAAAACATTAATGATGTTCGTTTAGATCATTTTAGTGGTTCTTTGATAATAATAACCTCATTTTGTCTTATAAATTGAAACCATGAGTAAAAATTAATTCTAGAACCATGTATGAGACATTATACATATATTATAACCTTTTTCAACCATATAAATTATTTTATGACCAGAATTGAAAGAATTAATGAAAGTTTAAATCATATCATCCATGATGTCTGTAATTCAACACATCATGGACAATGTTTTTATTCCTTTAATATGTGGGGGAGGAGATGAAGAATGATGATGAATATTACATGAACATGATAAAATCTATAATACACAGTATTTATGGAAATTTAATTCTGATTGGGTTAGAAGATATGAAGAAATAATAAGAAAAAGAAAAGAACATAAAATAAAAGAATAATTGAGAAATCCCTTACAAAAATTCAGAAGCCTAACGACTATGTAACATGGTTTTAGAAAATATTAAAAAGAGAGGGTACAAGAGTTACACATCCAGAAATGAATCATAATACATAATAGATCATTAATAATATGGAAATAAGAACATGGTATGGAAACATTAAAGTTATACCACATAAAAGATAACTTCAATGGAAAAAAGAAAGAAATTGAGAATTTTCTTACCTTGTAGAGTATCTCCTAGAACTTGAAGGTTGGGACATTGGGGGCTTGAGGAAACCGTGGGAGGTCTACTAGGGAGGTAAAAAGGCCATATCTTCGTTGATGTGGAATTAGGGATGATGTTAATGAAGGAATTGGTTGGTATTTATAGAAAAAGTGAGGGATTATTTTAATAATTTCCAAGGGACACCTCATTAGTGGTATTTGCAAAACCATGGGCTTGCCCATGGTATTTTTTCCATGGAATAAGCCATTTGGGACACCTCATAACTCATTTTACTGTAAAAAAGTTGACAATATTTATTACATGATTTTTACAACATTAATGATGTCATTAACAAACGGAAACTAAAAAATTGTATTTTTTTACTATTCACAAAAAAAATCAACTATTTTAGAAAAATCCTCAAAAATAACCCTACCTATTTATCGATGCGTAGAATTAAAAAATGAAGTCAGTTTTTTGAAAATAATTTTCTAAATATAATTAATTTTACTTGTAAATAAGATTATACTTAATTCAATAATTAATAATTTAAAATCTATAACTGCTTTTATATCACATTTAAAAATTAATCACGATTTCATTATCTTAAAGGCTTAAGAAAATAAAATAATAATACAGTTTAATATTAATTAGAATCATATTACTATTAATATTATTATTCATAAGGGTATAGTACTATTCACCAAAAAACAAGTTGGTTCAATAGACTCCAAATAACATACCGAACACAATTCTAGATGACCATTTTTCGAAATTCAAAACATAGAAGCAGTAAAATTTTGTTTAAAGGCTTCTTATAAATATCTACAATAAACAAACTTTAAATCATTTCAAATAATTTTTAGAAAAAAATTGGGGTGTTACATTATCCCCAACTTATAGAAATTACATCCTCGCAATTTTATTTACTTATTAAACTAGTGAGGGTACCTTTCCCTCATAGCATTTTCAGCCTCTAATGTTACTTCTTTCCTCCTCCTCCAATGGCCCGAAGGCCTTCATTTTTTATTGATTTTGATAATCCACCTTTCAAGGGGTGAGGTGGAACCCTTAAAATTCCCGTGGGCGTTAGTATTACATGGATCGTAGGCCTTAAAGGAATTCAATGCCTATAGGCTTCAAACATTACATACAACCCAGACTAACTACTTGGAACTGCTCCTCCCCAACATCTTCATTGGGAAATCATCTCTCCACCTTCGCATGGTTGTTCGGATAGGCTTTCCCAAGCATGCATAGCCTTGTCTTGATGGCAGGTTCCATGCCCTCTCATTCATGCAATCCTTTTAGCTTCTACTATCGTGAAATCTTCTTTCTCCTCCTCCATTTGATATTTGTTCATTGTAGGTTGTCTAGTTTGCATCTGAACTTAATGTGGCCCAAAGGCTTTGAGTTGGCCCGAAGGCCTTACTGACCCGATGTCCTGGGTGGCCTAAAGTCCTTAAAGGACTCGGGGACCAAATTGTAGGCCCAAAGGCCTAAACATGGGAATATTCCTGGCTGTTATAGTGCCAAACAGTGCATGCTACAGTTCTGATACAGTACCTGCTATAGTTCTACACAGTTCCTGCTATAGTACCTGCTACAGTACTACTATATTCCATTATAGAGTACTACTATCGGACCCCTGGAAATTAGCCTCCACCTGGATTTGAACCCGGGTCTCCTGGATGCACTTCAGGAGTCCTCACCAACTAGGCTGAGGCTCATGTGCCCCATGTTGCTCCTTTAACTATGTGGTTTCTCCACAAAACCTTTACCTGGTGGATTACCTAATTCTGAAATACCTATTCCCTTCAATCAAGAATATTAACTCATTTCTCTTCATAAGAAAGGTTCTCTTCCAGCTGAACTGCTTCTAGGCTCAAGACATGTGATGAATCTAACACATACTTTCTCAACATCGAAACATGAAAAACATTGTGTACCTGAGACAAATTTGGAGGTATAGCTACTCGGTATGAAACTGGTCCAACTTTTTCCAAGATTTAAAAAGGATTGATGAATCATGGACTTAGATTTCCTTTCTTTCCGAAATGCATCACACTCTTCCAAGGAGATATTTTAAGGAAAATATGGTCACCTACCTCGAAAGAGAAGTCTTTCCTTCTTTCATCTGCATAACTTTTCTGCCTACTATGTGCTTTCCTCATGTGATACTGGATCATCTTCACTTTCTCAACCACTTCTTATACTAATTCAGGCCCCATCAACTTTATTTCACCGGCTTCATCCCAAAACACGGGAGTCCAACACCACTTCCCATACAAAGCCTAAAAAGGCGCCATCTGGATACTGGAATGAAAAATATTGTTATAGGAAAACTCTACTAAAGAAAGATGATGATCCCAACTTCCCTAGTAGTCCATTGAACAAGCTCGAAGCATATCCTCCAATGTTTGACTCATTCATTTTGTCATCCCATCTGAATAAGGATGAAAACCTGTACTAGAATTTAATTCTGTGCGCAATGACTTATAAAGTCCCTTACAAAATTTATAAGTGAACCTTGGATCCCGATTAGATAAAATGGAAAAAAGTAACTCTATGTAACCTGATTATCTCCCTAAGGTACAATCATAAAAGATGATCCAATGACATTGTATCTCGAATAGAAAGAAAATGTGCAGATTTTTTCAGCTGATCCATAATTACCTAAATTGCATTGTTACCTAGAGATGTCTTAGTTAGTACAACCACAAAGTCCATGGATACATTCTCCCACATCCAATCTAGCACTGGCAAAGGCTGAAGCATCCTCTTTGGTTACTGCGGCTCTACTTTAACCTGCTGATATGTCAAACATTTCATGGTAAAATCAGCAATATCCCTTTTCATTCCATCCCACGAGTAAAACAACTGAAGGTCTCTATACATCATAGTACTACCAGGATGAACTAAAAATGGAGAACTATGAGATTCACACAAAAAATCATTCTTCAACTGAGAATCACAGGGTACACAAAACCTTTTTCCAAATTTTAACACACAAACTTTATCAAGGTTAAATTCTGGAAGCTTACCCATTTTAACCAATTCTAAATTTTTCTATAACTTATGGCCTTCCTTCTGTGCCCTCTTAATTCTTTATGATAATGAATACTGTGCTAAAACCTAGAAAAAATATATGTATTCCTTATACCGACAACTTATAAGACAAAATTCATCAAATCATTAGTCAAGGGACCATGTTCCAAACTTAACATGGTTAATGATGCATGATGTTTTCGACTCAAGGCATCCAAAAATTTGTTTGCTTTTCCAGGGTGGTAATTGATCATGCAATCATAATCCTTTATTAGTTTAAGCCATTTTCTCTTCCTCACATTTAATTCCTTCTAAGTGAATATATAATTCAGACTTCTATGGTCAGTATATATTTGAAATTTGTCTCTGTATAAATGATGCCTCCAGATTTTCAAAGAAAAAACCACAGCTTCCAATTCCAAATCTTGTGTGGGATAATTTAACTCATAAGGTTTTAGTTGTCTTGAAGGATAATAAATTACCTAATAATTCTGCATCAAAACACAACCAAGTACTTTAGTGAAGCATCATTGTTGATGACGAAATCATCATTTCGAAAAGGCAAGGACAAAATGAGAGCATTTACCAATCTCTTCTTCAGTTCCTGAAAACAAACATCACATCCTTCTATCCAAACATATTTAACACCTTTCTCTGTTAACTTATATATCCGACCAGATAACCGAGCAATTTTCTTAATAAAAGGTTGATAACAACCTACTAATCCACGAAAACTATGAATCTCTATAACATTTGGGGGTCTTGTCCATTCGTCAAACACTTTTGTTTTGGAAAGATCAACTTCTATTCCATCCTTATTTATAGTGTTCCCATGAAAAGATATCAATTTCAACCAAAAATCACACTTTCTGAATTTTCCAAAATGTTTATTTCTTTTATAGTTTGTAGAACAACCCTTAGATGTTTTTAATGATCCTATTTATTTTTAAGAAATACCAGAATTTCATCAATAAACACAACAAAAAACATATCCTTAAACTCATGAAATACTATATTAATAATATTCATGAATATGTTAGGTGAATTAGTTAACACAAAGGGCATAACAACGAATTCATAATGCCCATATCTTGTACGAAAGGCTGTTTTTGGGATGTTATCCTCCTTCTCCTTCATCTGATGGTACCTGAATCATAAGTCAATCTTGGGAAAAGTACTGATCTCCCTAGAGATGATCAAAAAAGTCCTCTTTATGAGGAAAAGGATACATGTTTTTAACATTGATGTTATTTAAATCTCTATAATCAATTAAAATTCTCATGGAACCATGGTGATGTGCTAGGACGAATGAATCCTTAATAAAGAAAATCATGCAACTGATTTTTTAATTCAAGAAGTTCTATTTGAGCCATACGATATGGGGGTTTTGAAATTTTCTTAGCATCAGGAAATTAGTCATTTGTGATTTAGACTTCGCGATTAGGTATGAAACTGGGGAACTCATAAAAAAACATCATTGTATTCATTTACCATAGGAACATCATCAATCTGAACATTTCCTTTGTTTTCAACAATATGAGTAAGATAACTTTCATTTCCATATTTCAAAATTTTCTCATCTTTATAATATGTTATCAATTGTATGGGTTAATTCTTGTTTAAAAATTGAAATTCTTTATGAATAACATCTTCTTTACCTCTACATTCAGTCGTAGCATGACAAACAGAAAGTCAATCCATTCCCAGAATAACATCAAACTCGACTAAGGGTAAAACAACAAGGTTTGTATGTAATGTCTTTCACAGACTATAATAGAAATATTCTTATAATTCCTATTTTCTATAAAATTTTCCCCTAGTGTTTTAACAACATGTTAATGTCTCATTTTTTGAGGTGATATTTCCAATTTACCCAAAAATTTCTCAAAGATGAAGGAATGTGTAGACCCTGTATCAAAAAAACATTAACAAAATCCAAGTGAACAAACAAAGTACCAGATACAACTTCATTGGATGGATCGAAATCTGCTAACGTAGTTGTAAAAGATCTCAATACACCTTTATGCTTATAGTCTGGCTTCTTTGAATCATTCAGATCTCTCTTCGGTCAGGCATTTGCAAAATGACCCATCTCACCAAATTTAAAAAAGTTCATAGTTTTCTTATCAGGATTAGTCTTAGGATAATTTTCATTGAAATATCAAGCCATATGTCTATACATAGAACATTTAAAACACTTGCTAGTTTTATAAGACATTCTCGAGGGTGTTTCTTATAACACTTTTCACAAACTGGAAACTGGATTTTCTTACCATCTGATTTTTTGGTTGATTCTTACCCATTTCTTGCCATATAGACATCTTCTTCTCCATGTTTCCAAAATGCACATGATAATTAGAAAACTCCTTCTCAACCCTCTCAACACATCAGAAAAGATCTCATAACTTTTCAATTCACGAGAGGCCAACGCCCTTCGATTCCTTGGATTCGGTCCTGAGTAAAAGCAGTTGATTTTGCTATCAAGACCCCGAATAAGATTGGGATCATACCTCGTAAGTCAAGTGAAGTTTTCATCATACACAACCACTGAATCCTACTCATTTTTCATCAATTCAATGAATTACTTCTCTATCCTAACTCGCACCACCTTAGGGAAAAAAAATCAAGGAAAACACTTATAAATTTATCCCACTATAAGACATCTAAATATTCTCTACCCCTGATATTCCTTAACATTGAACACCACTGATCAAATTCACCTTGAAATCAATAAATGGAAAGACATACCTATTCATTGATTGATCATCCCATAACATCGAATATGTTTTCAAGGGCTTTGATCTGTCCTTCAGCTGCTACTAGGTCAGAAGATCCACTGAAAGCAGGAAGGTGTTGTCTCATAAAATGTTCCATTGTTATAATGTTCCATTGTGGTACCTCTATTTTTTCTCTTGTATAGATTCCACCAAAAAATTTCTCCTATGTTAGTTGAGCCATTACTGTCACAAACTGCTCGGTTCCAATCCCTACCATTCCAGGCTATAGATCTGAAAGGATATCGTTCTGTCGGTGCCTCTCCTCTTCAGCATCCATGTTCCTTATATGGACAACCATTATAAAAAAACATATCTTAGATGAACAAACATGGTAATCTTAAAATGATATAATATTTAAAATTAATCATAGAGTAAAAATCATTTATGGTATTCTTTTAACATCATCCTAACCCCTAAAGTTATCTAATCCATCCTCTGATACAACTATTAGGGCCTGACTTTATTATATACATATTATTGAATTTAGAAAATAAAAAAATTCATTTTACATTGATTATCTTTTCATGGTTAGAGATTTAGAGAACTAGGACATAATACATTCATAACATTACACATTGTTACAGAGGGGATACCATAAAAACAGTTTCCATTTTTTCAAAATATAAAACATTAAAACATAAAATATAATTCCTTGACAATTATTCAACATTTAATATGGCTTCTTTATTTGTCGTGCACATCCATTAACATCTATAAATAATTTAAAAGTTGGGATGAGCACAAAAACTCGGTAAGGGATATAAAAAGAAGGAAAGAGAACACTAGTCCATGAATACTTGTAATGTATGATATCACTTTCAAAATTCATACTTATCACCTGTATATATATAATTATTTTGTGAAAAATGAGATTTCCATAATACATAAGGACATAAGAAGAAACATAAAGGTGTATTGGGGCATTACTTAAATAATCTTGTAACCCTCTCGGTTACCTTATAATTTTTAACCCTCACGATTACCTTATTATTTGTTCAACCATCACAGTAACACTTGGAGTAACCATATGACCAACCTGCAAGTTACACATACCCAATGAATTGGAGGGAGATATACGTTCCACCCTTCATTATAAATAATTCCCATGAACCAGATTGTAATCACACAACATGAATAATAGTATAAAAACATTTCTTTTGAATTTGGTAAAACATAATTTTGAAAGAGGATTTAAAAGGAAAAGCCCCTTATAAATATCATACAATTGAAGAGAGACTTAATAGAGTGGATGGAATTTGTATTTACACTTTAATTAGACAAAATTCAACATAATATAAGCAAAAACCATCACACAACCAATTTTAATACTACATAAATAATGATGTAGAATGTTAACCCACATAATGGACATTAGGATAAGAATTTCCTTACCACAGGCTTTTCTAACATCAAAATAGTTTAATATTCATGTATAATGGTTAAAAGAGTGTTATTAGTATTTTGATGAATCATTTTTATCTTTATAATTTCTTATATGATCATTTAATAACCTTATTTCACCCCTTAATTGTAAGTATTTTGTTCCTTCCACTGTTTTGGGTGAGTTCCATACATTATTTCCATGATTGGTTCATGATGGATGTTCCTTTCAATTGGAAGTGAAACTTAAGAATTAGAATGTAAAGGTATTTACATATTTCCATTATCATAATTTATAACATTTATTATTTTCATGTTTTATATGAGCATGATTCATCAGTGAAAATGTTAATGATTTTTGTTAAGATCATTTTAGTGGTTCTTTGATAATAACGTCATTTTGTCTTATAAATTAAAACCATGAGTACAAAAGAATTACAGAAACATGGATGCGACATTATACATATATAATAACCTGGGAAAACCATAGAAATGGATCGATGACCATTCTTGAAAGAATTAATGAATGTTGAAATCACTTCATCCACAATGTCGGTAATTCGACACATCACAGACAATGTTTTTATTCCTTGAATAAGTGGGAGAAGAGAAAAAGAATAATGATGGTTTTTTCATGAACAAGAGAACATATAGAATATAAATTATTTCTAGAGATTTCATGCCTCTTTTATAATAATATATGAAGAAAGAATAAGAAAACAAAGGAACTCAAAATAAAAGAATAATTGAGAAAACCCATAAAAAAATTTGAGAGCCTAACAACTATGTAACATGGTTTTAGAAAATATTAAAAAGAGAGGGAACATGGGTAAACCATCCCAAAATAAATCACAGTACAGTATAGTTCAAGAATAAGAATAAAATAAGAACACGGTATGCAAACTTGAATGTTATACCACCGAAAGGATAACTTGAATAGAAAAAAGAAAGAAATTGAGATTTTTCTTACCTTGTAGAGTAACTCCCAGAACATGATGGTTGGGACCTTGGGGGCCTGAGGAAACCATGGGAGGTGCACTAGGAAGGTAAAAGGCCAAAGTTTTGTTGATGAGGAATTTGGAAAGAATTTAATGAAGAAAATGGTTGGTATTTATAGCAAAAGTGAGGGATTATTTTAATAATTTCCAAGGGACACCTCATTAGTGGTACATGAAAAACCGTGGGCATTTCCATGGTATTTTACCATGGTATAAGCCACTTGGGACATCTCATAACTTATTTTACTGTAAAATGGTTAACCCGATTTATTACATCATTATTACATCATTAATGATGTCATTAACACACTGAAACTCAAAACTGTATTTTTTACTATTCATGGGAAAATCAACTGTTTCTGGAAAATCCCAAAAATACACCATAACCATTTATCAACGTGTAGAATTCAAAAATGAAGTCATTTTTTTAAAAAATAATTTTATAAATAATTTTAATTTAATTTTTTAATAAAATTATACTTAATTAAAAAAAATAATAATTTAAAAACTATAACTGCTTTTATATCACATTTAAAAATTAATTAAGCTGTAATTATCTTAAATACTTAAGAAAATAAAATAATAATACAATTCACTATTCATTAGGGTCATATTAGTATTCATAT
The DNA here is from genome assembly GCA_963277665.1 of Viscum album. Classification (NCBI taxonomy): domain Eukaryota; kingdom Viridiplantae; phylum Streptophyta; class Magnoliopsida; order Santalales; family Viscaceae; genus Viscum; species Viscum album. The sequence continues at coordinate 1,262,712,575 of OY728132.1, read as the reverse complement.
TACTATTCATAAGGGTATGTTACTATTAACTAAAAAACAATTTGGTTCTAATAGACTCCAAATGACATACTTAATACAGTTGTAGATGACCATTTTTCAAAATTCAAAACATTGAAGCACTAAAATTATTTTTAAAGGCTACTTATTAATTTCTACATTAAATAAAATTTCATGAATTTCAACTTATATTTGGAAATCATTGGTGTGTAAAACTCTAAAACATATCAAATTGAAGGAAGAAAAGATATATACGCAACTGGATGACAAGAACTTAGTTCCAACCATGTCATGTGCCATAAAACCCAAAAAACCATCAGAAGGCCGCCAAAACACTCTTTCCATGTACGGTTCCCTATCAAATGTTTCTTAAAATGGTAATAAATCCCAATCCATGTGTCTGTTTGGCCTCTATCCCCTGTAATATTCTATTTTTTTCCATGAGCTTCAGTTTGACTGGTCACGAAGGTGAAATGGACATCCATATCAGAAGTTTTTCCCTTTTTAGTGACTCTGGGGTTTGTTAGGTTTTTCAAGCCCCTATATCTAGAACTTTTGTCCTGTTTGATGTTTTTTCAAACAACTATAACTTATGATCTGCCTTTTCGTACATCCTACACCACATATAATATTAAATCTAGTTTGATGATCTTATATTTGATTGGGCACGGAGCTAGAACAGACTCTTGGATCAGGTGCTTTCACTATTACCCTAAGTTTAGGGTATATTTGAATTTCTGACTATATTTCTGGGTTTTGAGGGTTTCTCTATTTTTTACATGTTCTTCAGGTTTTTAGGGCTCATTAGCATTTTTCATAATGTACTGTTATTTGCAATCAAATATATAATAATATATACATATAGTTTATATATTCATATATAAAAATTCATTTTTATAAATAAATAATTAAATATATTTACATACAAAATATATTTCTCAATATATAAGTATTGTCTAAATAAAAAACTAATATTCATTTTATTTAACATAAGAATATAAGAATATTTATATACCTATATAATATGTACGTATATATATATATTTGTGTGCATCTGTATAGAAAAACAAATATATAATTTTTATATATTCTAAATATATGTATATGAATATTAATATATAATATTTGTAAATATATATAACTATGTATAATTATACTCACATATACTCATATAATATATATATATATATGTGTGTGTGTGTGTTGTATATATGTATTTATTTATTTATAAACACAAAAAAAACATATTTTATAAATGTATTTAAAACTTATCTTATAAATATATATTAATATACGAATAAATAGATTAATATATAAATATAACTATATATTTATATATATATTAATATTCAGATATATATATATATGGATATATATATATATATACTTATATATATATATATATATTAACATACAAATATATATATATATATATATCAATACAACTAAATATAACTTAATATAAATATATATTAACATAAGAGTAAATATAACTAATCATATATATAAATAAATAGATATATTAATAAATGAAGAGCAAAGCAATATGATTGAGTGGTAAAGGCTTAGACACCCAAGCAACAAGTCCCGAGTTCGAATCCATGGGCAACAGGTCGCACGCACGGGTGGGGAATAAGACCTAGCACTGTTTAAGGGGGTGGGGCGCTATTAATGGGGGGTGGGGGCACTGTTAAAGGCTGTATGGGTGGCTGGGCCGTGCATGCTAGGGTGGGGGTGGGGTGCACTATTAAAGGGGGGATTAAAGTGCTCTTGAATCCCCTCCCTGAATTGGAATAATTTTTTTTATTTTTTTAATATTTTTTAACATTTATCAGTGCTTTTAAAAAATCGATGATAAAAGTGGTAATTTATAAGAACTAAAAAAATAACTAATAAAGGACTCATTTCTTAGTGATTTTTTTAGCAATGATAAAAGGTACATTTTATCAACATATTTTTTAGTGCTAATAAAAGGGGCATTTATCAGCAATTTTCTGAGAGCTGATAAAACAGACCCCCTTTATCTTCTCTAAGACAAACAACACTTTTTTAGAGTAGTAAATGGACTTTTATAGCATTGATAAAGGCCATATATGTAGTAGTGACTTCATCCTGAAGCGTGGTTTTAAACCCAACACAAGCATTAAATGAAAAGTTTTGAAAAAATCATTTTTTGACCATGTTAAAAAACATGGGACATTATAACAAATAAACACTAAATGATTAGTAATGTCATTTTATTCTTCAAAAATACTTTTTCCTCAAAAGGATTTTAATTTACCTTAGCAAGAAAATATTATAAATAATTTCCATTACATCTAGAAATTTTATTTTATAAAAAGATATTATTTTTGATATTATAATATTAAAATTATCATAGGGATATTTTAGGGATTTTTTGTGAGAAGATTAATTTTCTATAAAATAATAAGTAATACATATATTTATTGAAAACTATATTTTTATTTCAAAAAATTAACACACTCATTTTAATTGAAAATAGTTTAAGAGTAAAATTTGTTTTCATATATTTTTAATAATATAATTGATCTTAATGTGATCAATTTTATTGATGTATTTGGTATAAAAAGAAATTTATACATAAAATGGAATTTTTATGAAAACTTAATTTCATTCTGTTTGTTATTTTTCTATTAAATAAATTTATACTACTTATAGACATCAAATGTAGAAAACAATATTCAATATTTGGAATCAATAGTTCTAATTTTGTTAATTTTTCCCTTTTATTGTAGGCCAGCATGAATAGTGATGATAGTAAGTATTTATAATCTTGATAAAGGTAAAATTGGTTAATTATGGTTAAAAGTAATGTGATAAGGCCTAAAATTCATTAAAAACCCAAATTTTTTTCATTGTATTTTTATAAATCATCTATATTAATACACACTTATAAAATGATACATTGTTTCCATTTATATATCATTTTTTACCCAAATATTATTTATGTTAAAGATAAATAAAAATAATTTATTTTATTGCTATTAATATTTATACGTTTTTTTGATAGGGATACAAAAACATATATTTGATTCTAAATAATTATTTGAAATATGAATGATATTTTTACCAATTAAATTTCTTTTTAAATTTTAATGATAAAATAATTACCTTAAATGCTAACTCAATATTGACAGAGTGGTTTTCTAAGCAACAAGAAAGTCAAGTAATAGATTTCAAAAACTCTAAAAGTATTTTTTATGAGTGTGTGTTAATGATACATGAATTTTTTAGATAAATATAATGTTTTATGGATGTTATAAATGTTTATAGTTTAATTAATTTACTTTAATGTTGTTTTAGAGGTCAAATTAAATGAATAGTTAAAAATTGAAATTAATAATATTTTATAACCTATAATATTTAATTAAATGATTTAAAATTAAAAAAATCATACTTTTTTAAAATATAGTTGGATATTATTGAAAATATAAACCATGGTTTGTTTATAAATTACTTTTCCTGTTATAGTAACATTCATAACACTTAATGAGAAAAAACATTGCTAGTTTAGTAATTATAAAAAGGGTTAACAGAGTGTTATAAATATTATATAAGGGAAAAACATAACACAAATTTGATAAAATTTTATTTTATGAGAGTATTTTGACTCATAATCTTGTTACATTCTAATTATATCAATTTTGATCCATTTTCTATGAAAATTAATTTATATAAATTTAATGCTTCATGTAATTCCAAGAGTTCTGGTCCCCTCACTTATCAAAGGGAAACACTATCTTTTAATATTGAAAATGTTATAACTATATATATAGTCTAATACCTTTTTTATTATCATTATAAATTCCATCACCATATCCTAGATCAATTTTTCTTTCCTAAAGACCATAACTTCAAGGATTAAGGTGTAGGCCAGAGAAGGATTCTCAACGAAGATTTATAACTTGTAACCATGATTTTTTTGTTTCTTATTACAACTCATATAACTATATGGTGTCCATTATTAAATAATAAATTAATTATCTTAAATATACATAATTTTTATTATTATTCATGAACAACCATTATTCTCAATCCTTCCATCCTTTGGTAAACGATAAGGTCACTCGAGCGTATGTCTGGACTACCTCCTTCATGAAGTAGTGTGATTCATTTTTCTATTTTTTTACATTGATATAAATTTGGATATATATAATGAATATATAGGATATATATGTTATATTAATTATTCTATAAATTATAATTATTATTTATATTCATTTTGTTTAATGTATTGAAAATTGGAACCATTAACCATGCATATATATGAACTACCATCTCCCTGAGGTGATGCAATTCATTTTTCATCACCAATTAATATAAATAGTTATCAAATTATATATAATTTTGAAATATTAAAATATTTTAATTATTTAAATTATGGATATGTTTTAACTATAATCAATTTATCATTACTAGGACCACTGAATAAATATATGCATGAAATACAATGTCGTTATCACAAAAAAAATGATCTAAATAACAAATTTTAAATAAAAAATGATAAAATATTATAACTAAATAATATATGTTATATAAATGATTATTTTTGTGTGAAAAATGTATAATAAATATTTCTTTATTTTACATTATTTTAGAACATTTATTAAGAATAATGTGACTTGAGGTATGATATTTACATCTAAATCCAATTTTATTATAGATTGTTTATGATTGAATTTCCATAGAGAAAATTATATGATCCTTATATTATAAATACATTTAATTTATTTTCATTGTTAATTTATATATAATACATTTTTTCTATCAATTTTATCATTTAAATTTCTTAAGTGAAAGAAATAATTTTTTTAAAGAAAACCTACTATGTTTTATTATTCGGTTGATAATCTATTTATACCATGTAAATGTTTTCTTTAAAAAACTTTCTGGATTGTTTTTATTATTAAAATTTTATTGTAATAATCCATTTTTATAATTTTTTTTATTTTAATAAAAAATATTCAATGAAATATTCCAACCATTTTTTGAATGAGGTAGTTTTTACTTTTTTTTCAAAAAATTTGAATCGAACTCTTTCGTTAAGTAATACACATAAATAAAATTTCCCTACATTTTTTCCTCTAAATGTTTTGAATGTTACTTATAAGTTTCCATGGTTCATTACAACAGAAATGTTTTTATTAATATTTTACAAATACATGGATTTAAAATAAGTTATTTCACAATGTAAAGTGTATTTTCATTAAGAAATATTATAGGGGTGTTTTTTTATACGTTGATATGATTTGACGATATTTATGCATTATTAGGGATAGGATTTAATTATACAATCCATGTCATTTCTTTGTATGGATTATGATTATGATCATGGGATGTTATAAAAACATATTTATTTTCTACGAGTTACACTATGAGGATTGTTTTATAATATTTTTGAAGAAATATATGTGGTTTCTATTATGTGATGGGTGGTTATGAAATTATATATCCCTCTAATGAATTTGGTAAATTTTTATATCTTAGGATTTGACTATGTGAAATTTATTGATGATATCGATCAACCATGGGAAATTGGTGGTGATTCCTGATCCACTGTAGGAAAAAAGAGATGATTCCTGATTCATTATAATATAGGAAATATGTGTTGATACCTAATTCACTATGATTTGATGGTCTTTTTAATTATCCTTAAAATATGAAACAGTTTGTAAGCCTATGGTGGTTACATCCTTTTATGACATGACTTATATTTGAAATATTTTTTCATTATTGATTTTTGATGACTTATCATTCTTAAGATTTACGTATTTGGAAATTATAAGGTTTTTTCGATTATAGTTGATTTTATATGTATGATATATTGGTTGTGAAATTTATATTTTAAGATCTTGGACTCATTCCATAATTTTTATCTTATTCTTGGTTATTATCTGTGATTAATATCTCTCATGTTTACCCTTATTTTTCATTTTATCCCACCCTTTATTATGTTTAACTACCCCAAGATATGATAAAATTTTTATGTAGGGTATGTTAATAATGGTATAATGAGATAATACCTTGCTAATATATGATAATGAATATAATTAAATGATATGTTCATATATCTATTATCTAAAGTTAGTAAGACTTTAATGTTATGGAATTGATCATAATGATATATTCATTTAAAATGATGGAATATTTATGTGTAAAATGATTTTATTTCTATAGTGATGATAGCTATGGGAAAACCTCTTAAAAAGAAAGAGTGTTGGCTTACCCATGTTGTTAACATTGTATAGTTTGAATCACGGTATGTGGAATAAGAGTGATATAGACCTATTAATTACTTGGGTGGGTAACCATGTATTTTCAATATTTTTGAGTACAAGGATCCCTCCTTAGTTACTTCCTAGTGGTAGTTTTGGATGAAATGACTTTAATCTGCCCTTCCTCCATAGGGAAGGGTATTTTTCCATTGATACGTTCTTGGGAAAGGCTCCCAGTTTTTTTTAGTGGTAATGGGGTGTGGGAGGTATTTACCCAAATGAGAACTCTACTATTGGGGATCTGGTGTTGCTCTACATATTCAAGGTCATCCAGATACATTTTTATGGTCAGGATTTTGATTTTTTTTTCTTATTAGTATATTTGGTCTTAAATATCCCTTAAATAGATTATCTTCATTGGGATGGGTGGTGGGTGTATGGGGACAATTCCCAGTATTCATTGGAGTTTTTATCACTTCTTGGGAATAAGTGTGTGGGATTTATATATGTCAGTTCCCATTTGATGAAGTAACATCATGGGTGATTATCATTCCCCCACACCTATTGGCCATAGTGTAATAACCACACATAGAAGTTCTAGTGGATTAAATTCTACAATATCATTTGAATCCACCTATATGTACATGTTTCATGATAGAGGTTCCCAACAATACCAACATTAGTGAGGTCTCACAATGGTGACTCATTAAAATAGTCACCGAATTGATTTTGAAGAATAATGGATTCAAATTGGTTCAACATTTTATTTTATGATCCCTCCACAAGAACGAACATGCAAGACTGCATTATAGATAGAAGAGACCTTGTCCTTATATTCATGATTTCCAAATTCAGTGGGTCCAATCCACACTAATAATTTATAGTCTTGGAACCTTGATTGGAATGAGATGATGGGATGTTATCACTTCCCTTTATACACTTATTTATATAGTATGTGTATCCCCCATTTATTTAAGACATGATCACAGATCCCATTCCCAGTAACATCTTAATATAGACAGTATTTAAATAATTTATATTCTTCTCTATAAGAGTAAACATCATCAATTACATAGGTTGAGTATATTAAGAATTTTTAGGAACCTTATAGATTTTATCTATAATCCATAGTATGTTATATGGGGGAATCTAATGTTTTTCATGTTGGAAACATTACGTTAAACATCTAAAGAATCTTATTATCACCAAACAATGAATCATATTTTCATCATATAAGAAATATTAGGCTCATCACCTATGTAAATATAGTATTATCAACTAGGTAATACCATTATCCACACATGAGGAATAATGTGTTCATTATAAAAGTAAACTTAGTCTCATCACCCACAACATCCTTACCCCATAACAAGAGGCGTATTTTCCTCACCTCACCATGTGTCCAATGATTCTTATATTATAAAGGGTAGAATCATAGGCTTCTCACCTATGAGAATAATGATGAGATATATTTCGAGTCACCTAGTCTTAATATGTTGTCCATAAAAGGAATATCTGGATCACTACTAGAGGCATCCCATTATTATCACATGAGGAGATATATTCTCATCACATAATACATCTTCCGTTCATCACTTAATGATGGGTTTTTGATGAATTAGATGATAGTTAGTTCTATTATCTTCACGCGAAACTTCTCAAGATAATCACATGAGGAAAGAGTCCACTTAGTTTCATCACATAAGGGGATAATTGGTTAATATATTGTAGGGAAGATATATATAAATTTATTACATACAGTCAGACATAGGTTAATCTCCAATGGGTATTACCACAGTTTATCGTACCATAGAAAACTATAACATGTTTCTTGAGAGTTTAAATATTCTTTATGATGATGATTAAAATCAAGAGATAACACCTCATAAATGGGATATGGAATGGAGATGATATCAAGATTGAACCTTGAAGAGGTATCCTACATATCTAGCATTATCATGAATTAAAACACACACATTTTGTATTGTATAGTTTGGGTTCATATGATAAGAATAGTCCATATAGTTAACATAATTTGGTAAATATTCTTGTATTGTGAAAGGGGAGTCATTAAGGGTTTGACTAGGGATTAGACATTGATTCTTCCTAGTGGAGAGAATAGATCATTGAGTTGACCAGGGGTGAGACCATTAATGAGAACACGACCAGGGAATATACATGATAGGATTTTGAAGGTGTTAAATGGGAATAACAAGGATACATGTGGGGTTTATGTAGGTACTACCCAACTTTTTCTGATTCTTTGGAGAAAAATTAAATAAGGTTTCACAACTCATTCTTAGTGAAGCCATACATAGAGTGATAAGTGATTACACCAATCAGGCATTTAGATTTTTCATAAAGAAAACTAGATAATTAATTTATAGATCCATCATACCCTAAAAATTCAGGAATGTATGTTTCATGAAAGGGGATAATATAGTTCATTTCCTTTCAATAAGATAATTGTAAGTTGGTTGTTACCCAAAAATATGACATTAATAAAAGTTTTTTACTTTATGAGAAGTGTGTCACTGATTAGAGGGAGTTACATGGGAACATCTCTAGAGTTATAAAATACATTTAAGGACTTTGGTGAGAAAATTCATGTATGTTTTCACCAAAAACAATCCATGGGGCTGTGATGGGTTATTAGAATCATAAAATTAAAAGCAATATGAATTGAGATCTCAAACATTAAAATGAAAAGGCTAACCCCATAAAATAAATAGTTGGTGTTTATTTATAGTCCATGAGATTGAATTTTTTTTGGATCATTGTATTATTTCAGGCTCACACAAGTATGTTATTCCGTGATTTATTTTTTATAGATCAATGGAACATTGAGTAGCATTAACATCTATAATTTTTCCCAGAATTCTATTTAATCACTATATTTCCCCCCAAATAATTCTTAAACCTATTTTTCGGTACTATAAAATTTTATGGAATAAACCACCTGAAGAAAAATTTAGAACCCTATACGCTAGAGCTGGAATAGAAAACTATTGAGAAATCATGAATTTGAAACTTGTGGCCATTTTGACTAAAAAATTATTCAATAGAATGATCACATAAGTATAATTAAATAAATCTTGTCATTAAACATAATACAGTTATAAAAAGGAATCAAGAACTATGTACACTAATGAAATGTACACATCTGATAAATAATTTTGAGAGTACAAGGCGAGAAAACCCCTAGAAATCCATTATTGATTCCCATGAGTAATTATTTTATTTCTAATTTTTAGATAGCTAGATCTAGTTATATTTTTTTCTTTTTTTATTCAATCCACATCATATTATCATTGGGAGGATCCTATCCTATGGATATTACTTCATCTTCCTTTTTTTTTGAAAAGAAATTCAATTTCTAAATTTTAATTTAATTTTCAAGATTATATGCTTCCTTGATTATAAATTCAAAACAATCTATGAAACAAATAAAATTAATATCATAATAACTAAATAAATTTAAACCTTGTATAGTAATGGATCAGGTAAATCATATCTTAAAAACACTTTAGTCAATGATGATATATTTGAATCAAACTATAATATTTCAAGAAAATTCCCTTTGAAGGGTGTATAAGGGCGAGATATTATATAATTATACCATCTCCAAATTCTAGGGAAATTTTATGAGATATATGCCTATAAAATTCATTTTCATCTATAACTTTCACTCTTATATGGATATATGTCAGATTAATATACAAAATATATACTTTCACAGTAAACCAATTTTAGAATATTCAATTTACATTCTCTTGAATTTTTACTCTTTTAGTGATATAGGTAGTTCAAATAATATATATATACCTTTAACCTAATCATGGGTTTTTCAGTTATATATGATAGAGATAAATAACTATGTATAATGAAAATCATGAATGTGGATTTTAATGACAATTTTAATTCCCAAAAGGTCCAATATTCCAAAAAATTACTCCTTAGTTCATTTCAAAAAAATCATTTGAAGTAATATATGTGTGGATTAAAGGGGTACTCTGAATTTGTGCCATGTTGATGACCTTAGTGAGAATAGTTTGGAATTTTATAGGTCCAAATGGTGGTCCCAACATGATTTCTGTCATTATTTTAGCCGAAACGTTTTCCTAAGAAATATATGGTAAGAGTCTTAGGGGGGTAGAAACTTAGAATTATCTCATAAATCCTTTTGTGATATTTTAACTTGACATGTTTTTTGAAAAATAATTTTTTAATGTCTCATAATTTCTATTAATTTATGTGATGTGAACTCCTAGAGAGTGGTGAATCAAATTTATCCTAAGATACTCTCTATGTGTTTTCACACTAGAGAGTACCATATCTCTTTTATTTTATATTTTTGGTCATCCAGGTTAGTCGTATAAGGGTGTATATTTATGGATAGTGAAATCTGACTAAAAATTGGTAGAATAATAATGACATAAAACCATGGAAGGAAGTGTGATAGTTTATATAGAAATGGAAATACAAACCCAATTTTGGTTGAGATCCCAATTCTTATAAAAAATCTCATGGAATGGTGCCTATAGTTAATGTTTACAGTGATCAAAATAGAAAAGGTGAGAAAATATAATTGGTAATAAGGGAATGGTGATTAATATATTCTAATTATTTAGGGACCCATATTGATATAGAAAAAATCAGGTAGGTGTGAACGTCATTTAATTTTTTAGTGCTCGGACCAATAAGTTTGTGTTTAAGGTTATATAACATTGATAAAATATTAGTTCATACGCTTAGTGGTAAGTGTGGAAGTGACATGAGGGGAATGGGGAATCAATTCCAATGTAAAAACCATATATAAAATATAGTGAACATTGAGTAAATTTATATTTCTTAGAAAAATGATGAATGTTATGGTGTGATGACTCAAATGGGTTTATAGATTATGGAGTTATCTAACAACATTGAATACAGAATGAAATAGATATAAATCACAACATTATGTATTTGATTCAGGATATAAAGAAATGTAATAAGTTTGTGGAGGATGATTGGGAACCATGTTTTAATATATGTTTCCATGAAATCCTTTTAAACATTAGATGATGTTTTGAGAACTACTTCTCTAAAAAAATCCCTCTATTTTGTAGGTTATATATATGGAAAATATTTCATTACCGATAATATTTTTACTATATGAATAATATATACTCATTACTAATATCCATGAACATTATTATGGATTTAAACACTTACCATATGATGTGTGGTATAAAGAAAGATGATATTCTATATTTATTAGAACATTATAGTCCAATACTATTAATTGTTGCGTTATTTTTGGATGTTAAAGGGGAGTGAAAGTGGATGATTATTTGTAGCTGGGTCTAAAATATATGTTTCATATTCCACTATATATCTTAAAATAAAATGAATCATGTCACACATAATTATCATCAAAGATATTTTATCCCCATATATAATCTAACAGAGAAATACTCAATGTGAATTAGGGGATAATATATAGGGAGAGGGTTATGATGTTGATGGAATCTTGGATGGGCCCAAGATAAGTAATCTATATGTCATTAAATATCCTATAATAATATGAATCAATACTCATGCAGTTGTTATATATATTTTTAGTTCACAACTAACTTGTACAAAAGAGAAAATAAAATGAGTTCTTCCTTGAATAAGGTTGTTGGGGAAGATCCTATATGAATGATGAGAACACATTCACTAAAAATTATTACATAGATCCATCTCATATATAAGAGAATTTGACCATATAGGATGGAAAAATATGATAATGATAAGTCCTTGTATGATGGAAAATATATCATATATTTTAACATCATTCAATGAGGAATAAAATGCCTTTTAGTTCATGATCATATGACTAGGATCTTCATGTATTGTAGTTTACTGTCAAATAATGGATATCATAACTATGTAGTTTGGAGTCCTGTAAAATAGACTATGTGATACTATATTTAATGTTATTTAGTTAGTACCACAAATATATATATTTTTGGGTCATATGATGAAGGCCTTTATGTAGAGGGTTTTACATAGATTTGGGTTTTTTGGGAATTAAAGTGGGTTCTTCTTTACATTGAGTTGGTGGAGGAAGTGTAATGTGAACCTGTGTATTTTAAGATTCTTCAATAATGGAGAAATATATAGTTGAGTTCAAGATTTTCAATAAATATGCCATTATTTATTTTATGGAAATAGAAATCAAGACACATTTTGTTCAAGAAAGGAAATATTCATATAGATCTAGATCTTATATAGGAAAAAAATGGGGTATATTTGTTTTGATTCCAGGCTATAGTGGATGTCCTAGTGTGAATAAGTAAGGTCATAGGCACTATGATTAAATCTAATAGGATTTTTGACTAGATATAGAGTAGGAATCCCAAAAATCAAAATATATTTTGTAATCATTGGAATCATTGAATATGCAGTTCTTATCTGTGAGACAGTTTTCTACTTGTAAAAAGGTAATTTATGGAAATACCTCATTAATGAGAAGATCCAATATAGAAAAAAAATTATATAGATCTTCCCTATCTCTAAGAAAATCCAGCCATATAGGATTGAAAAATTTTACTAGTTTAAGGTTTGTAGGGTGGACCTTAGGTTGTTCAATTTTACATGATGTGCCAAGGGCTATTTTTCCTATAGTTTAATGTCATATGGCTAGGATCATCTTCTCTTATTATTTAAGGATGAATGGTGAAGAACGTTTTCACTATTTTAGTGTAATGGATAATATAATATATATATATAGAATTTAAATCCATGTAGCTTGGGTTACAGATCTATACAGTTTAGGGACCTATGATTGGTACAATTTATATAGATTGTTTTTTCATAGCTATTGGTTGTGTGTGAAATGTAATGGATTTATCTTAGCTCCCAGTCAGTAGAGAATGATCTAAGTGAACTTGTGATGTCATAGATGCCAAAACAAAGTGATGGTTTGATAATGGGGAAGCATATGACTGAGCATGGGATCAGAAATATGTATATCACTATGTATCCTGTGCTAATAAAAATAAAGCCAAAAATAGTACTTAAAATTAAATCTATGAATTGATCTAGATCTTATGTAGGTGAAAACATTACGGCTTTATTCTTGTTCTACGATATGGTGGTAGACCCCATGGGAATAAATAAGATCCAGGGAATTTAAATTAAATCAAATGAGATTTATTACTGAACCCAAAGTAGGAATCTTAGGTGTCAATATATTTCTTATAATAACTAGAATAAATCCATATATAGTTCTTTAGTGCTATGTTATTCTTCCCTAGTATAGGGGAATTATTGGAAACCCATATTGAATGAGAAGAACCCTTACACTAGAAACTCTTACATATACCTGTCTTATATAATAGAGAATTATATTATATATGACAGAACACTTTGTGTAGTTTAATATCATTTTTGAAGAATAATTTTTCATTTAGTTTAATTTCTTATGACATATACTATTGTGTCATTTGTTTTACGGTCATTTAATTAGGACCATCATGACTTATAGTTTATGTTTTTAATAAGGAACATATATATGTAGTTCACAATGATTTAGAATTGGCTGTTTTCTAAATAGTTTAAATTCATATTACTAGGACTATGTGTACCCATTATAGAAAAAATCAATTTATTTTTTTGATAAACCATGCATTATATGTGGATGTGACACATTTTTTATCCATTATACGCAAAGAGTAAGTTTCGTTGGAGTGGAGGTTATGGATGGAGTAAGTCCCTTTGTACTTTTTCTAAACCTCATAAGGATTCTTCATTATAATGATATACTTATCCAAGAAATTAGTAATTTTAACTAGATGTAAAAGTAGAGGTGAAAATTGTTTTTGAATTCTCATGGAACTCAATTTGAAACAATATTATTATTATAAAATGATGTAAAATTTTCCATCAAGTCACTCAAATCAATACAGCCTAGTTTGAGACTCATCATATTTGTAAAATTGATCACATTTTTTTTGATGATATGTGAGGGAAGATGAAATTAAATGTGACAAATTACTTATATCCCATACACAAGAGATTATATGGTTACTCATGTGGTAGTGATGGTTTTGTTATGATAATCAAAAATAAAATTCATAATAATTTCAGCCAAAATTTCCTACCTTTTCCCATCATATTTTGAAATATAAAAGATAGTGTTTTATTAATCTTATATATATATCTATTCACCCATGTGTAATAAGGGAAATAAGGAATGGATATGATATTATACTCCTGAAACAACCTCTTCAATTATAATGAATCAAAATAATATCTTTCTCTATCAATATTATGTGAGGGATACACAATCATATAGTGATATTATTCTTTAAAAAATTAATAGATTTTATTTCATCATTCTATGAAGGTATAACTTTGACCAATTTTGGTAGGAATAATGTGGTAGTAAGGATACAAATTAACTATATAAATGTGGATGGAGTGTATAGACCCATGAAATCTGCCCCATACAAAAACTAGAGAAGAATATTTAGTGGGTTGAAATAATAATGGGGGTTAATGGATAAAATTGGCATGTATCATACATGCATGTCATTTCTTCCTGAATAATATACGGCCCTAAATCATTAATGTCTAGTCATATATATGTCGCTATATTTTATGGAAGATCTTTCTTCCTGACTAATGGGTTCCACATGCTCAAACAAAGAATTATATTATAACAGCGAGGGTATCTTCTATTTTTAGGCACTAGAGTAAGACTCTATCAAATCCTCATTTATATAGGACCTTTCTATAAATTAGGTTATCAAAAAAGGAAAAAAATTTAACATAAGAAATTATTTGTTCCTTTATAGAAGGATCCAATAGAATATTCTATTATAGTGGTAGCCTATTATGGGATATATCCATTATATTATTGTATTTGTTAGAAATGAAAAGGGATTTACTTGATCCATGGTGTAAATGATTACATTTATTTCTTCCATATTGTAACACCATGAGATTCTTTGAAATAGATTTTTTTAAATAACTTTAATATTTTAGATATTTGGTGTTACATGCATCAGCGAGTTTAGATTTCAGGGCACACAACAATGAATTTATATTTAATTACATAGAAAATATAGTTATTATTACATTACACGTATCATTGAATTCTAAGAAAACATATAATAAAAATATTATTCATTAATATGATACTTAGCTCTTAGCCCTCGACATGGTGAGTATCAATATTATTAACTAAATAGATAAAATATATGGTTTATGTATGTATATAATATTAATTCATTAGTGACTAATTATTTTTATATTAAAATAAAAACTATCTAAAAATAAAGGAAATATTTTTGAGGAAAATTATTTTTATTCGTAGAAACCAATTTTAAATAAATAAGTTAAACAAGTCAATTTTAGGTATTAATTTAATTAAACTTATATGTTTTATATTCAATAAATTATTTAACATTCTTCTTATTTGTTTTATATTCATGAGTTATGAATAAATCCAATTTTACACTTAAATAATTTTTTTTATTAAAAATATTTTTATGGAATCTTGTGAACTACTTTTAATAAATAATTTTTGGAACTTTTGGAAAATTTAATTAACGAAATAAAAAAATATTTTTTTAATTCAGAATTTAAAAATTATATCATGGCAATTTTTTGAGATTTTTATGATAAGATATATTTTCTGATGAATATTGAAATAAGTGTTTTTTATTATGAATATTCGATTATATAATATATTTTTGAAACCTTAAAATCAATTTAATATTGGTTTAAAAGGAAAATTGGTTTTATAATATGTTTATTATTCAATTTTTTTTTCATTTTAATCAATTTCAAAAGGTTTTTTATAAAAATATTTTGAATCATTTGATGATTTTCTATTTGGAAAATAACATATTAATCACGTCTCTCGGTTTAATTTTAAATTAAATTATGAAAATTATATGAAAGGAAATTTGAAAAATAGATTAAATATTTTTAATAAACATAATCTATATTATATATTATGGTAAAAATAGAATTTTTATACTATGAATAATGAATGCAGTAAAAATTAATTGTCATAGTTAAGGTGAAAATGAGTTTATGGGGGATTATACTAAAATTAAAAGGGGTTAAAGGATCAAGATACTGTTATAAAACCCATTTTATAGACATATGTATACATTATCTATTATAGGATCTAAAATGGTTCATTTTAGAACCTTTTGGAATGAGAAATATGTGGGTACATCTTTTTCTATTTAAACATTACTGGTGTCCTACTCACCTAACTTATAAGAGGTCACCACCTATCCACTCTTATTAATACTTAAAAAAACCTTTGGATCCACCATGAAATCAAAATATTTATTAATTAATTACCTACACCCATAATTTAATCCTTAATTTAGTCATAAATTCATCATAGGAATGATTTTGGTGAAAGCCAACAAAAGCTTCTCAATGAAGAGGTGTCATCCCTAACTGAAAGTCTTATCTTATTTGTTCCTCAAGATCTCTAAAATATTATTAAACATGATACTATAATAAAATAAATATATTCATTTTTACGAATACTTTATTATACTCTAGGAATGACTTATATAAATATCCTCTTCTCTCAAAGGGGAAATGATAACATCACTTTTGTGTACAATAGACTATGGCCTCACGAACTAATGTGAAACATTTTACGTCAACAACTATCACGGTTGTGTATGATTAATTATGATATCACATATAAATTCAGACTACCCATTCTATTGGGCATACTATAACATCATTCCCGTGTATGATAGACTACCGCCTCACAAAGTGAGGTGATTTGTTTTTCCCTAACTCTTTTCATGGAAGGTAATTAGGGTAAAATAAATAAATAAATTTGATATAAATGATATAAAATTTTTCTATAATGTAAATATATTATTTTACTTTATTTTATTTCATTATTCAAAAAATAGAAATAATATCTATTCGTACTTACAGCCTAACATCTCCACGAATGATGTATTTTACTTTTTCAATTAT
This sequence comes from Viscum album, assembly GCA_963277665.1. Lineage (NCBI taxonomy): Eukaryota > Viridiplantae > Streptophyta > Magnoliopsida > Santalales > Viscaceae > Viscum > Viscum album. The sequence goes on along the minus strand of OY728132.1, from coordinate 1,262,695,347 downwards.
ATATTTTACTAATTACTATAAATACATGTATCATAAAATTATATGATATTTATATCATGTATAAAATTATTTACATTATGTATCCATGATCAAAGTATGAGGAATGAAAATACAAAATCAAAATATACATAAAAAACAAAGCAGTTACTAATCAAAACAAGTCTTTAACAAGGAATTGTTAATAAAGAATGTAATAAAAGGTCACAAGGAAATATTATATGGTATTATATGTATAATTATTCCTCTATAATATATTTATAACAAAATTAAATTTATTTTACAAGAGGTCTGAATGTGCATGATGGTAGTCAATAATTATGGTAAGATATTTTCCTCTCACATTTTACTTCTGTGAGACACATGACACCTAATTTTTTATGTGTTGTATATACTTAAGATGAATGTATATTATGAATATTATCCTAAAAATTATTTCTATTTTCATATCTATTTTAACTATCTTTTTAGGGGGCTACAATTTAAAATATACGAAATTAGTAAGGGATTTTTGTTTGAATTTTCATTATTTAAGACATATGTGATGTTACGAACCTATCTTAGTTTATGAGGGGTATATACTATCCATTTGACATTTTATATTACTGATATCATTATACTAATGATATTTAATGATTGATTTGATGTATTTATTTAATGGGGCTAATGATTTAAATGTTAACAATGTGGTAAGGGTTCAATGTCATAATCTAATTTTTATCGAGATTATTTATGATTATTATTTTAATGAGAGATATCATGATTTATTTATCAATACGTTCATGAATTTTATTATCCTATGGTCATTTAATGATAATACATTTTTTCCATCATTTTCCTCTTTTCATGTACACAAGAGTTCAAAAGAGTGTTCTAAAAATTTTTATTCACTTCTTTATTCAATCAATACACTTTTTTATACATATCAATGTATTAAAAACTATTATCATGTTACTTTATGATTTTATAAATTCAATTTTTTCCTAATGTGGGTTTTCAAAAATATGTTATAATGATTATTCTTGTTATTTTAAAAAAAGTTATCATTTAGCATTAACCAAAAATGTGAAAGGAGTCACTGTTTTAACATGTAAGGCATAAACGAAATTGATAACCCATATGAAAACTCAATGATATTATGATTAAATTATAAGTTTCAATTAATATTTTAAATTAATAATATTTATAAAATATTTTATGAATTTATACTTTTAAAAATTATATTTTCAAAGAACTATTATTGTCCTCATGAAATGATCAAAGTGATTTTTCGTTCAAAATAATTTTCCACACAAGATCACATCTTTTGATGTTACCTAATATTTAATGTGGATATGATATAAAAATACCATATTTATAGTTTTTCAATGGAGGGATTATTATTATGAATGAAATATGTTTATAAATACTATTTCTTTCCACAGGTTATAATATTATGAAATGTTTTTGAAAATAGTCCACGTTTCATTAGTTATGATATGAGAAATATTTTATGATCATGGGGAACATATATTTATGTAATATGTGAGGGATGATACCTATATATGCATCCAATTAATTAGATAAATTTGGATAAATCATGAGTAAATATTTTATCCATTAATATTATTACATGTTGACATTATTATGCGTGAACCTGATTACTTGTTCACAATGTTATGGTTGGACCAAAATTTCATTTCATTATGGTTATGTGTATACTTAGATTCATGTACATAATATTATGAATGTTACAATCTTAATTTCCTTAACTTAATCAGTAAAACTATTTCTTTTTATGCATATTCACAATGTTATAATATTTTTTTAATGCCACAAATCTTTGTCTTATTACAATTTCACTTTCTTATAGATCATGTTCATTTATTACTTTATTATTCCTATGGTAAGAACTAACATGATTTATACCATGACTCATGTTTATGATCTATGATATGAATGGTAAGGTTTTTAATTATTATTCTCATGTTATCAAACTATTATGTTTGTGATATGTTGATATCTTTCTTGTATATCATTACTGATAATATAATATCACCTTTTGTCGTGTTTCCTTTCCCTAGTTTATGATGAAAGGTATTATGCATGATTTTTCAAAGAAGGATAAATGTTATGAAAAACTTTGTGGGAGATGACATAACTCAATTACGAACCATTCTTATGTTTCCTCATTTCCAATGGAACTAGAACTTAATTATTTTTTCGTGAATCACTATGATATGTAATGAATATTTATCTATTATGATTTAATATTTATTTAGGAGAGGTTTGGGTCTTTACAGTTGGTATCAAATAATTTTTTAATTATACTTTAATAACTATGATGAAAATACTTTAGTGGGATCCCTTGGGATATTTGTAATGTTATTTCTTGGTATATTTATAAGGATAAGTCTATGGATGAGTCAAATTATAAGAAAATGTAATGGAAATTTCATAAAGGATAGAGTGATTAGTTTTTATGGAATTGAATCACTATCTAGATAATAAATGTGTATGTGGTATTGGAGCAGAGGTAAATGAGGGTATTAATTCTAAAAATGGTGCATAAATATTAACACAATCATCACCTGATGCATGACAATGGGCCTTATTTCACATGAAGATTGACACTCCTCGAGGATATGTTTTGTAAATTCACAAAATTTTTAAAACACATTATTAGTGATTTGAATAATTACGATGAATTCTATATGTTAATCCAAAAGTTCCCTAAATTGAAAATAGTGTGTTATGATTAGGCGTAAATTAATTTTAATAATTAAGTGGTTTTCCACTATGATAGGTGTCTCTAACACAATTATTTGTGATTTTATAAATCTATTTAACTTGAAGGTACCTTATTAATGTTGAATAAACCAAAAAAATCCATGATTGTACTCTTGAGAAATTAAATTTTATGGGAGATGGGATGAAAAACATGTTTTTTATTATCATAGAAAATTCTCAATCTTTGAATCATGGTGTAAATATTAATGACCAAAGGAAGGATTAATGTTCTATTGAGTCCTTTATGAGGAAAAATCCATCATATTTTAATGTTTCCACTGATCCACTAGATTACATGTAGTGTATTTATACTACTAAAAAACAATTTCCATTTTCTAGTGTTTGAATCTTCAAAAAGTAATTTTTGTTGTAAAAAATTTGTAAATAAAAGAAGATCAATCAAGGAACCTTATTAAGAATACGATTCAAGAGGAGTTAACTTAATCCATGCAATGGGATGAGTTTAAGATTATATTTTTTAGTATTTATTACCCTTATATTTTATGAAAAAATATGGTGATAGAATTTTAGGTTATGACCATTCTCATGGTTTTGATAAGAAAAGGATGATCGAGCCTTAAGATAAATCAAATAAAATATATAATAGAAGAAATTTCATTCACCTAATTTCTAGATATGTGGGAATAATTAATTAGGAGAATTACAGAATGGAATAAGAGGGTGTTACATGTTTGGGAAGCCTAACCATGAATGAAAATAATGTAGAAGTGATGTGAAAAGGATAGTAAATAAAATAAATGGTGAGATATCTCTATAAAATGAACCATTCACACTCTGGTGTTTCAAGTAAAAGGATTTTTGGAATAAATGACATAATCAAATGGATAATTGTGACAATAATTATTAACACCCGTTAAATATAATGGAAAAGGGGGAAGCTTTTGAAATCACAATGGACGAATTAAATCATGTTAATTAGGTCTCACATATACCCACATTGTAATTAGGAAATTTATATTTTATTTTCTATGAATAATCCCAATGTAAATTTTATCATTTATCCTTTAATCAAATATAATTTGATTATCTCCCACTTCATAGATTCTGGATATATGAAATCATATAGGATATCCTAGCCATATAAGGATAAATTCATGCTGCCAGTGAAAAGTTTTTTTTTATAATTAAGAGATTATATTAAGAATAAAGGGTGAATTGACATTAGGATGTGAGAATTTATCCATGTAAGATGAAATTAATAATCACATATACCATCCTGGTCTTATGATTTTAAGGTTGATAATAATTCAAAATCATTGACACACTTTTTTAGGTATTGTGTGATGGACGTTTATCAAGATTATGGATATTTAAAGAGGTGTTTATGGAAATAGAACCCTTTGGAATTAATATATTTGAGTGAAAAAGTTATTTGATGATGAATTCCATTACACATTTTGGAAATATGATTAATTTTATTAGTATCCTTTAGGGTTTATCATATATTTTCTATTGAGGTACTTATGGGATGGCTTCGATCACCTTTTGAAGTCAACACACATCATTACTATCGGATAATATTTCTCTCTTGTTCCACATTCTAGAATGTAAATTGAAAAATTGGTAAGGTCTCATGGATTACCATATTCAATTATATCTGATTAGAATCTAGATATTACCACAATTTTTGGTGAATTCTTCATCATTCTTTAGAAATAAAGTTGAGTGTCACCATTGTGTATCATCCTTAGATAGATGGATTGTCTGAGAGAACAATTAAAACTCTAGATGATATGTTAACATGTTTTTAGATGGATTTAAAATGGTGTTGGGATCAACACCTTACATTAGTAGATTTTTTATATAACAACATCTCTCACCCAAGAATTTATATGACACCTAATGAATCCCTTTATATAAATAACTATATAAATACAATTTACAAGAATGATTTAATAGAAAGAAATCAATTGGGACATGAGAAAGATAACGAAATTATAGAGAAGGTAATATCAATTTAGTAACATGTAAGGGAATAAATTTTTTTAAAACTATTATACTAATAATCATCCAAATGATCTAGAAATTGGGGTTGGTGGGAAGGCCTTCCAAATAATTTCTCCATGGATGAAGTATGGTAAAATTAAGTTCTATGTATATTGGTCCTTTTGAAATTTATGATCATATCAGGAAATTATATTATCTCTTGATGTTTCCAGTAAACCTATATTTTGTTCATGATGTGCTCCATGAATCTCTCCAGTGGAAGTTCATACCTGATCAATTACATGTTCTGAGCTCAATGGCCATGCTGATGGAGTATGATTTTTACTATGAGGAATAATCATAGGGGATTTTAGATCCTATAGGGAAGGTTCTAAGAGGTAATACCACTCACTTGGTCAATGTTTTTTGGTTAAACCACCAGTTTGAGGATATTTTTTTTGGTAACCTGAGGATGTAATGAGGTAGAATTATCATTAGTTTTGGTACTAAAGAGACAAATTTTTAGGGTGAAATTCATTTTAAGGGAGTATAATGTAACACTCTAAGATTGTGTAACATATATATATAATAAATTTATTCATTTTTATATTTTGAGTCATAAAAAACGCATATTTTATGTTTTGATACGTGAAGCGCTGATTTTATCTTTCATTACATGAAACATTGAGTTTAGATTTCATTACATGCAACAACGAGTTTTAACGAAACACGACATACAATCAAAATATTATTTTTTAAAATGACAGTTATCAAATTGAAATTGAAATATAGGGTATCGATATTATTAACTAAATTATAAAATTATTTTTTTCACACATGTATATATTTTTAATTCTTTAGTGACCAATAAATTAGAAATAAAAATAAAAACTGTTTGGAAATAAAGGAAATCTATTTTCTAGAAAACAATTTTTATGCGCACTAACACACTTTACATCAATAAATAATATTTTATGAATAATCATAATTAAATTTATATATTGTACATTTAATAAAATTATTATCATTCATCTTATGTTTTTTAAAGTACAAGATAATAAAAAATGCAAATTTACGCATAAAAACTATATTATTATGAAAAGAAATTTTATGGAATTTTAACAACTTATTTTAAAAAAAATTGAAAATTTTATAAAACATATTTTTAAAAGTTAAATTATTTTATAAAATCATTATGTTAAAATTATCTTAGGGTTAATGTTTACGAATTTACTGAAAAGATGAAATTTTAGATGAATAGTAAAATACTATTTTTCATTAGGAATTGTCATTTATTTTTATAATTTTTAATAGTTTAAATTTTTATAATATGGTTTTAAATGTAAAATTAGTTCAATTATTTATCTATTAATCCAATTTATATTATTGGAATGAATGTTATATTGATTTTTGTATAAAATATTTTTAAACTTTTAATGATTTTATCTTTGGAAAACTACATTTTCGTCTCCTTTATGTGTTTAATTTTAAATTAATTATTTCTAATTATGACAAAGGAATTTGAAAAAATTAAAATAATATTTAAAATAATAAGAATTTATATTTTATAATATGTTCAACACAATTTTTGACTGTTATGAATAATTTAAGTAGTAAAAATTAATTACTGTGGTTATGGTGAAATGGGTTAATGAGGGGGTAAAATAAATGATAATGGTTAAAATTACCTAGAAAATTTCACAATTTTCTTATAGAACTATCTATACCTTATAACTCATTTACTCCAGTTTATTCCATTTGGATCCTTGTGTCATGATAAATACTTCGGTAGAATTTATCTTTTCAAAAATTTCATGTGTTCCACTCACCCCACTTATAAAAGGCCATATGTATCCTCTCCTATGGAAAATTAGAAAACCAATAGTTTAGGATAATATCTAAAGATATTATTTCTTAATTATATAATATTATTCTAAAATCCTTATTTAAGTCAAAAATCTATGTGAGGAAAACTTTTGGTGAAAACAAGAAGAATTTTTCTGAAGAAGCGGTGACGTCCCAATCTGATAATTTTATTTTAGCTCTTCATCAACTTCAATAAAATATTATTAAAAAATTATAATATAATAAAAACATTATCATACATATAATGATATTTTATTATAATAAGTTAATTACCAATATCTATCTGTAATTCCCTCAAATGGTAAATGATAATGCCACTCATGTGTGTTGAATATTACCACCTTATAAACCGATGTGGAAAATTTTACACAAACACATCTCATGGTTGGGTGTTATGATCTATATTAGATATATAAACATTTGATATGATTAGATATTGTAACACCCTAGGAAAATAAAGAATATGACATCTTTATGTTTATCCATATTTGTGAATAAAATATTAATATTACTTTAAAGGGGATGCTATGCTCGATGGCGTACCCAATACGGAACAACGAGTTTCTTGGGAATCTTACGTTGCACTCTAATAATAAAATAATATTGTTTTAAATGGTAGTTAACGCCTAGCCATTGTAAAGGCGGGAATGAACAGAACTAACTAAAAAATGATTATATATGTTTGTCAAATATTTTTACTATTTACAATAAATGTTTGAGGATTAAAAATGCGAATGAATCCAATTTTAAGCGTAGACATTCTAATATTCTTTAAAAGTTCGATTAACCACCTTTTGATAGAGAACCTCTTTTAAATCCACTTTTTGACAATTTTATGTGTTATATTTGACAAAATAAAATTATTCTTTAGAATCGGGACATCAAAATTTACTTTGTGTAATTTTTTGGTATTTTTCCGAAAAAGTTCAATTTTTAATGAAAAGTGAAAAATGTTGTATTTTAATTCAAAACCACTTTTTAATATAATTTATTTATATGATTAGATTATCTTTTTAATTATTTTTAAAGTTAATGTAGAATATATTTTTACCATTTAATCCAATAGTGGTCATTGGAATTAATTTCACTTTGAAATTGGACTTAAACTAGTGTCAATCTTTTGATACATTTTGTTTCATAAAAACACGCTATTTGTTTTGACAGCGGGAATTAATTATTAAATTAATTAATGAAACTTATATGTTTTTAATTTTGTAAATAGACATCATTTTTGAATTCGGAATATCAAATATAGCTTAGGGTGAATTTTTGGTAATTTTCTGAAAAAACTTCAATTTTTAATGAATAGTGAAACCACTAAGTGGTACTTATAAAAACTGATTTTCCATTTAAATGAAAATGTTCCATATTTGTGTTTTGAATTTCAAAAATCCGACATAAATGGTTTTCATTAATAAGTTTAATGTGGTTCAATGGGATTAAAATAATTTTTTGGTGAATAGTAACTTATTAAGTTTTTAATCGCGAGTAGAGGTAATTAGTGTATTTTAAGGTAAAAATAATGTTTTAATAATATGAAATGAGCTTGAAACATGTTCTTACCTCATTGGATGTGTCATTTCCGACCAAGAAAATCCATGGGTCAACTTGGGGACCCCATGGAGCGACTTTGGTTGGGAAATGACATAAATAACATTTTATTTAATGTTAAAGGAAAAATGACACAAACATGAGATGTTTTACTAAAATAATTTTTTACATGGGGTTATACCAGTTAGATTTTTGACTATATGTAACGCCCCGACCCCAGCTACCCAGAGTCGGTGCATTACTTCGTAACATTGGCATGATCACAAGAAAGATCAAATCTCGAAGGACCGATTGGTTTAGTAGCCTTGGAAACACTAAATATATTCATAAGTTCTACATTACATCATTAAACGAAAAACTACTACAACAACATATTGTCTCCATAATCCACACTCATATCCCCACATAATATCCCTGCAGGTCATTCATAACTTACTTCTTCACTTCCTGGGAAAAATAAAACATAGAAAATGGGTGAGCTCAAATGCCCAGTAAGGATAACAATATATAGCGGAAACTTTCATAAATAAGAATAAACATTTAAGGCAATTCATTACTAAAACAAAAGACTTTTAAACTTTAACTTCAACATAGTATGGAAAAATTAAAATGAAATAATGTCATTTACATATTCACATGGATATTCTACTAATCGAATAATCACATGCAAAAATCAATAACCACTTTCATAATGTTGGAATGCATAATGTCAGACTATCATAACCACATAGTCAAGGCCTCGTGCCAAGACTACAAATAAGATTTTGTCAAGGCCTTGTGCCAAGACACTAGTTTGTCTCATGAGACCTACCGATGCATCGAGGAGCTATAGCGGGCTACACCCGTCACTTATTAAGTCCAATCCATTCCCATATGAAAAGGTTTAAACATAACATAAACATTCGTATTAAAACTAGCATACGAAATGTCAATAATTTCACCATAAACTATGAATGGTATAAAAATAGCACATCCATAGTCAAACATATCACAAAACCTTCAATACAATATAGAAGTTTTGTATCATAATAAATCAACTTCAAATAATCTTAAAATCCATCAAAGGATGTTGACATAGATGAAATCAAAATTCTTTTTAAAGAAATATCTCCTTTTATTTTGAAATCATTTAAGATCCATATAAAATAAAACATTTTCTTTGAAAATATTCTTATAAGCTTGTAAGGAAAACTTTGAAGATTTTATAACGGCGTAAAATAACCGCACCCGCCGTATAAGTTAAAAAAACATTCTTACCTCAATTCTGTCGAAAAGGTTAAAAAGGGACCTTGTTTTGAAAAAGACGGAAAGATTCCTTTATAAACCACTTATAAAAGTCAAAAAGGGTATAAATGACTTTAACTCATATTCTAGTAAATAGTAAAAATGTTTTGAAATACATTTTTAAGAAACATGGATGTGGATGATAAAGAGATCCCAGTAGATTATTACATATAAACAACCTCGGATAATGAAGAGATTGTGAAATAACCCTTACCTTGTACTTTTCCTTGGTTGGTGTAGGTTAACCTCCTGTATAATGGTGAAATAATTGTTATTAAATTATACAAGAATCATATATATTAATATGATATCATATATGATCTTTTAACATTGATTTGTTAATAATATCTTAGAATTATCGTCGTTTCGGGTGTTAACTTACTCATTTTATTTTATATGTTTTGTTACATAAGCCATGTTTTTTGTATCTTATTCATATCCATAATGATATAAAGTCCTTAAACATCATTTTTAAATCATAAAATGATAATTATACTTGAATGGATACGATGGAGAATGAATCTCATCGCATTCGTGGAGACGGTAGTCCGTACGTACGCACGAGCGACGATATCATTCTTTTGATATTAAAATAATATATAAATGGATGGTATATCATATATACATAATCATTAACATGTTATATTTATTATTTACATGAGTTACACATCATTATTATACCCATCCACATAATAATATATTGAATAACAATTACACCACGACGTGGAGACGGTAAGCCGTACGTACGCACGTATGGTGACATGTTATTCAAAGGGTGGATAGAATACTGAATATGGTTGTACCATATTTATAATAACATCACAGTATATGTAAGATACTGGATTTATTATTTTAGAATGGTAAGAAAAAAGAAAGAGGAAGTGGAAGAAGAAAGGAACTTAGAAAAGGGTGGTGAAATCATTACCTCTTCTTCGGGTTCTTCCTTTTGATTTGATCAAAAGGGATCCTTAGGTTGGCTTTATGATCAAACTAAGGCCTCTAGGTTGTAGTGAAAGATGTTGGGAGAGTATTTGGTCAGAGTTTGGCCGAAACAAAAGGCTTTAGAGGTGTGAAGAAATGAGAAGGAGGAGTGCCCTTTTATAAGAGGGGTGAGGGGCACCTTTGGAAAAGCTAGAAATATTAATTTATAATAAATTCATATTCGGTTTCTAATGGCTCCAAAGTTGATTATTTAAATGTTAAGGTGGGGATAGGTCGAAAAAAACTGAACCAATAGAAGTTAGACAGGTTTGGGTACTTATATTAACCTTATCTTTAAGTATTAACTCTAAGTTAATTAGTTTCACTTTTACAATGTCTCTTTGTAGTTTTATATAATATGGTTAATAAACTTACTATATACATCCAAGCGACCCCCAAGTGGTCCATTAATTATTAACCTATCATGATATAAGTCTCTTGGCCGAACCTTAGATTTTTAGGAATTTAATATCAATTAATAATATAATATTTGTTTTAAGAACTCTTTTATGTCAATTTTGACACTATTCAATAGTTGATTTTTTTGAAACTCATAAAAGATTGATTACTTCGAAAAAAGTAAATCCAATCAATCCTAATATATCATATTATCCTATAAAATTAGTTTAATTCATTAAAAGTTTCATATTATATTTATTTTGGTATTTATAATATCAATTATTTTAATTTTTCACTATTATAGTAATTACCGCATCATCATTGTGTCATAAATAAAATAACTTATTTAATGTCTAAGAATTATAAATAAAATATCATTATGTAGGAAATCGTTTTAGCTTTCTAATGAATATTTATAATCTAAAATCCAACTTATATAACCCTATGTAACAATTGTTTTTCTAAAAGATATATGCTTGTGTCATTTTTGTATTCATTTTGACTTAATTAAAATAAAGTGTCATTATCACTTACAAGTGGATCCATGGGGTCCCAAAATCGACCCAAAGATGCCCATGGTCGACCATGTATAAACCAATAGGGTTAAGACACGTTTTAGGGTAATTTAGTATTATTATAATATTATTTGTTTAACCCTTATTTACTGGATTTACCCTTAACCATGGTAAATAAAATATTTACCGCAGTAATTATTCAAAATGTCTAAAAATAAAAGTTACCTATTTACACAATTTGAACATCCTGATTCCAAATATGGAATCCATTTTTCTAAATTCAAAGCACAGAAGTGGAAGAAATTAATTTAAAATTAATTCCCGCTGTCAAAACAAAAAGCGTGTTTTTAAGAGATAATAACTATCAAAAGATTGACACTTGTTTATGTTCGGTTTAATTGTAAAATTATGTCTAATGACCAACATTATATTAAATTGTAAAAATATATTCTAAATATACTTTAAAACCACTCAAATTCATAATTTATCACTATTAATTATTTTGATTAAAAAAGTTGTTTTTAATTAAAATTTAGTAATTTTCACTATTCATCAAAATATGAAAGTTATCCGAAAAGTACCAAAATTTCACCTTAGGCTAAATTCGATATTCCGAATCCAAAAATGAAGTCTATTTAAAAATATAAAATATATATAATTTCAAAATTTAGGTATTACTATTCATAACAGCTAGTTTGATCGGTTGTGGTGTGTGTTAAAACTCGACGTTGCGTACAACACACGCTACTGTTTTATTCAAAGGAAAGCGTACCGTGGAAGCTTGGGATGTTTCATTTTAAATTTTTTGATGTCTCCATTTAGTCAAAAAGTTTAAAATATTGTCTTTAAAAAGGTTTCACTATCAAAAGTTGATAAAAGTGCAATACTGAAAATGAATCTGTTCTTGCATTATGACTAAGAAACTCATAATATGGATTCTAAAATTATAAGGATTATATAAAGTTAAAAATATAGTTAATTCTATTCATGACCTCTTTTAATGGCTTTTTTTTTGGTAAGTCATGGTGCAATTGAACTCGGTGTTGCGTGTAGTGCAAGTTATTGAATTATTTTAAAGAAATAACACACTATGAAATCTTGGGGTGTTACATTCTCCCCTCCTTCAATAAATTGCGTCCTCACAATTTGAAATTGTTCTTCGAAAATAAAAGGTTGAAAATAGATACTATATTTGTGGGAAAACCCACATCGGAAATTGGGTTACTAAAATTTAGTCTTAATATGAGGAAAAGAGAAATGAAAGGGTCACCACCAAATTATGATCTTGATTAGGAGAACATTGGTGGCAATTAGAGACATATAATCAGAGGAAAAACGTAAATATTTATAGGTAGTGATTGAGGTCATCAATCATAAACAAGTGTATAATTGAGGTCCTTAAACTCATCAATCTATGATGATTTGAAGTACCATCGGTTCAACAATATATAGGGTATTGGGATAACACATTTTTGACGTTTCAAAATATCTTAGTTGAAATCCCACATCGAAAAATGAATTAATGAGGCCTCTATTTAAAATAAAGAGTGGAAAGTATGAAGATTACCGAAAATAACACATACTAGGGTTCCATGTAGGAAAATATAGATATGGAGGAGAAATCTAACCATCAATTATCTGATGGAGAGTGGTAGAGAACATGGCTATGAAAAGGCCAACAATCCCAAAGCCATAAATTAGTGATGATTTAAGGTACCATCTAGGGAAACATTTTTGTTCTAAGTTGCATTTCTTAATATTGAGGAATTTATTTATGAGATTGGCTAAGATCATAAGGAGATATACTTACTTTATAATTAGTGTTTTATCCATTAACAAATTTCTACCACAAACTCATCTTTCACTCTAAAAGATAATAGAATGTAAAAAAATTCTATTTACACTATTCGTATAGGGTTCTAAAATAAACGAATTTATAATTCATCTGCATGATCTTTTAATAAAAACTACATTATTTAATCCAGGACATCTCGTGGGCCAGTGGTAGGTGATACACCCTTGTCGCCCTTCGGTTGCGGGTTCAAGTCTCGCAGCCTTGCCGGACGCGACGGGTTGCCGCCCGACCTCCGGGTTGTCCTTTTATGGAAATCCAAAATAATCCAAACTAGAACTATCCAAAATACTTCTGTCCAAACTCACAGTCCAACATTCATAAGTAAGGTAAACATAATATAGATCCTTTTTACCCCGTAATATCATATAAATACCTTCATCATGTATTACCATATTCCTTATTGATTACCTTCATGCTCCCTTATTCCATATAGAATGCTGGATATACTTCATTAATCCAAAAAATGTTTTAAACCCCAACAATGATGGAATATACAAATCATTAATCAGTTCCAAGGTAGTCAAGAATATCCAATATTATTTATCCAAAACAATCACATATTATTCCAAAATCACTACCTCAGTATCAGAACTATATTATGATTTATCATTCTCCCAACCATATATTTTCCAAAAATTTATCCTACTATTGAGTCACTTTTCTTTGTTCCACACAATCTCAAGTCCTTAATGAAATAGTACTGCAGTACAATCCTTATATACTCCATAATTATTATAACAAGTACATTGTTGATACAACACTCAATTGATGTAATCAACATAATAACTCTAATCATTCCTCTTAATCTGTGGTAGTATCATAACTTGATTATTATCCAATAGCATCATTTGCGGCATAGTCTGATGACTGGGAGATAGGTTCGCGTAGTGTCCAAACTCCTTGCAAATGAAGCATTGTACATTTGAAACCATTTTCTTACCCTTGCAGTCACGTACTTTGTGCCCTTTTCCTCCACACTTATAACAAACTCCCATTCCTTTCAGGCAAGTTCCAGGGTGTTTCTTTCCACAGTTACCACATATGGGAAAATTCTTCTTTTCCCTCTTCCCTTTATCCATCTTTCTATCTTCTATCCTTTTCTTCTCTTGCTTCCCTTCAAAGCCATAGGACTCAGTAAACTCTTTACTTATCTTATCAACACATGATATTATTTCTTCATATGATGATAATACATGGGAGACTATTTCTCTTATAAATTCTAGTTTAAGACCATGAAAGATATGATCCTTCCTTCTCTTTGGATCATGTGCATTTCTGGAGTTCTCATTCCTTCTACTAGGCGCCATTTCTAAACAATGGAATACACTAGATCAGTTTATGAATCAAAATACATAATCCCATACTTATAATACACTTAAAATAAATTGAACTATTTATGGATATAATCTATAATCATAAAAATGTCTCATTTGAGGATGTATATACTCATAAACCCTTCACAATGGTTTGTAAAAAAATGAGAATTATCCATATCCCTCGGGAGTGTCATAACCAAGAGTGCAGCAAGGCCCGTTGTCAGGCACCAGTTCCCGTTCGAGTCTAGCTCAAAGCGGTGTTTTCGGGTTTTACCCCTAGATACATCTGTGCCAGAGCCGCCTCTACCTGCTCGTATCCAGACATGGATGTATTGCTCGGAAAACTCACAAAATCTCTACAATACCAAAATTCTTGGAAGTTCTTCTATACTAATCCTCAAAGTTCATCTTAGGTCTACGTGCTCTAATCAGAGTTTATCTAAATCTAGCTTCCAAGGTTTGTACTAAACTTCCTCTGATACCAACTGTAACGCCCCGACCCCAGCTACCCAGAGTCGGTGCATTACTTCGTAACATTGGCATGATCACAAGAAAGATCAAATCTCAAAGGACCGATTGGTTTAGTAGCCTTGGAAACACTAGATATATTCATAAGTTCTACATTACATCATTAAACGAAAAACTACTACAACAACATATTGTCTCCATAATCCACACTCATATCCCCACATAATATCCCTGCAGGTCATTCATAACTTACTTCTTCACTTCCTGGGAAAAATAAAACATAGAAAAGGGGTGAGCTCAAATGCCCAGTAAGGATAACAATATATAGCGGAAACTTTCATAAATAAGAATAAACATTTAAGGCAACGCATTACTAAAACAAAAGCCTTTTAAACTTTAACTTCAACATAGTATGGCAAAAGTAAAATGAAATAATGCCATTTACATATTCACATGGATATTCTACTAATCGAATAATCACATGCAAAAATCAATAACCACTTTCATAATGTTGGAATGCATAATGCCAGACTATCATAACCACATAGTCAAGGCCTCGTGCCAAGACTACAAATAAGATTTTGTCAAGGCCTTGTGCCAAGACACTAGTTTGTCTCATGAGACCTACCGATGCATCGAGGAGCTATAGCGGGCTCCACCCGTCACTTATTAAGTCCAATGCATTCCCATATGAAAAGGTTTAAACATAACATAAACATTCGTATTAAAACTAGCATACGAAATGTCAATAATTTCACCATAAACTATGAATGGTATAAAAATAGCACATCCATAGTCAAACATATCACAAAACCTTCAATACAATATAGAAGTTTTGTATCATAATAAATCAACTTCAAATAATCTTAAAATCCATCAAAGGATGTTGACATAGATGAAATCAAAATTCTTTTTAAAGAAATATCTCCTTTTATTTTGAAATCATTTAAGATCCATATAAAATAAAACATTTTCTTTGAAAATATTCTTATAAGCTTGTAAGGAAAACTTTGAAGATTTTATAACGGCGTAAAATAACCGCACCCGCGGTATAAGTTAAAAAAAACATTCTTACCTCAATTCTGTCGAAAAGGTTAAAAAGGGACCTTGTTTTGAAAACGACGGAAAGATTCCTTTATAAACCACTTATAAAAGTCAAAAAGGGTATAAATGACTTTAACTCATATTCTAGTAAATAGTAAAAATGTTTTGAAATACATTTTTAAGAAACATGGATGTGGATGATAAAGAGATCCCAGTAGATTATTACATATAAACAACCTCGGATAATGAAGAGATTGTGAAATAACCCTTACCTTGTACATTTCCTTGGTTGGGGTAGGTTAACCTCCTGTATAATGGTGAAATAATTGTTATTAAATTATACAAGAATCATATATATTAATATGATATCATATATGATCTTTTAACATTGATTTGTTAATAATATCTTAGAATTATCGTCGTTTCGGGTGTTAACTTACTCATTTTCTTTTATATGTTTTGTTACAGAAGCCATGTTTTTTGTATCTTATTCATATCCAGAATGATATCAAGTCCTTAAACATAATTTTTAAATCATAAAATGATAATTATACTTGAATGGATACGATGGAGAATGAATCTCATCGCGTTCGTGGAGACGGTAGTCCGTACGTACGCACGAGCGACGATATCATTCTTTTGATATTAAAATAATATATAAATGGATGGTATATCATATATACATAATCATTAACATGTTATATTTATTATTTACATGAGTTACACATCATTATTATACCCATCCACATAATAATATATTGAATAACAATTACACCACGACGTGGAGACGGTAAGCCGTACGTACGCACGTATGGTGACATGTTATTCAAAGGGTGGATAGAATACTGAATATGGTTGTACCATATTTATAATAACATCACAGTATATGTAAGATACTGGATTTATTATTTTAGAATGGTAAGAACAAAGAAAGAGGAAGTGGAAGAAAAAAGGAACTTAGAAAAGGGTGGTGAAATCATTACCTCTTCTTCGGGTTCTTCCTTTTGATTTGATCAAAAGGGCTCCTTAGGTTGGCATTCTGATCAAACTAAGGCCTCTAGGATGTAGTGAGGGATGTTGGGAGAGTATTTGGGCAGAGTTTGGCCGAACCAAAAGGCTTTAGAGGTGTGAATAAATGAGAAGAAGGAGTGCCGTTTTATAAGAGGGGTGAGGGGCACCTTAGGAAAAGCTAGAAATATTAATTTATAATAAATTCATATTCGGTTTCTAATGGCTCCAAAGTTTATTATTTAAATGTTAAGGTGGAGATAGGTCGAAAACAACTGAACCAATAGAAGTTAGATAGGTTTGGGTACTTATATTAACCTTATCTTTAAGTATTAACTCTAAGTTAATTAGTTTCACTTTTACAATGTCTCTTTGTAGTTTTATATAATATGGTTAATAAACTTACTATATACATCCAAGAGACCCCCAAGTGGTCCATTAATGATTAACCTATCATGATATAAGTCTCTTGGCCGAACCTTATATTTTTAGGAATTTAATATCAATTAATAATATAATATTTGTTTTAAGAACTCTTTTATGTCAATTTTGAGACTATTCAATAGTTGATTTTTTTGAAACTCATAACAGATTGATTACTTTGAACAAAGTCAATCAAATCAATCCTAATATATCATATTATCCTATAAAATTAGTTTAATTCATTAAAAGTTTCATATTATATTTACTTTGGTATTTATAATATCAATTATTTTAATTTTTCACTATTATAGTAATTACTGCATCATCATTGTGTCATAAATAAAATAACTTATTTAATGTCTAAAAATTATAAATAAAATATAATTATGTAGGAAATCTTTTTATATTTCTAATGAATATTTATAATCTAAAATCCAACTTATATAACCCTATGTAACAACTGTTTTTCTAAAAGATATATGCTTGCGTCATTTTTGTATTCATTTTGACTTAATTAAAATAAAGTGTCATTATCACATACAAGTGGATCCATGGGGTCCCAAAATCGACCCAAAGATGCCCATGGTCGACCATGTATCAACCAATCAGGTTAAGACACGTTTTAGGGTAATTTATTATTATTATAATATTATTTTTTTAACCCTTATTTACCGGATTTACCCTTAACCAGGGTAAATAAAATATTTACCGCAGTAATTATTCAAAATGTCTAAAAATAAAAGTTACCTATTTACACAATTTGAACATCCTGATTCCAAATATGGAATCCATTTTTCTAAATTCAAAACACAGAAGTGGCAGAAATTAATTTAAAATTAATTCCCGCTGTCAAAACAAAAAGCGTGTTTTTAAGAGATAATAACTATCAAAAGATTGACACTTGTTTATGTTCGGTTTAATTGTAAAATTATGTCTAATGACCAACATTATATTAAATTGTAAAAATATATTCTAAATATACTTTAAAACCACTCAAATTCATAATTTATCACTATTAATTATTTTGATTAAAAAAGTTGTTTTTAATTAAAATTTAGTAATTTTCACTATTCATCAAAATATGAAAGTTATCCGAAAAGTACCAAAATTTCACCTTAGGCTAAATTCGATATTCCGAATATAAAAATGAAGTCCATTTCAAAATATAAAATATATATAATTTCAAAATTTAGGTATTACTATTCATAACGGCTAGTTTGATCGGTTGTGGTGTGTGTTAAAACTCGACGTTGCGTACAACACACGCTACTGTTTTATTCAAAGGAAAGCGTACCGTGGAAGCTTGGGATGTTTCATTTTAAATTTTTTGATGTCTCCATTTAGTCAAAAAGTTTAAAATATTGTATTTAAAAAGGTTTCACTATCAAAAGTTGATAAAAGTGCAATACTGAAAATGAATCTGTTCTTGCATTATGACTAAGAAACTCATAATATGGATTCTAAAATTATAAGGATTATATAAAGTTAAAAATGTGGTTAATTCTATTCATGACCTCTTTTAATGGCTTTTTTTTTGGTAAGTCATGGTGCAATTGAACTCGGTGTTGCGTGTAGTGCAGGTTATTGAATTATTTTGATGAAATAACACACTATGAAATCTTGGGGTGTTACACTATAAATATTCATTAGAAATATAAAAATATTTCCTACATCATGATATTTTTTTAAAAAAAATTGGACATTAAATATATTGAATTATTTATGACATCATGATGATGCAGTGATTACCTCATTAATAAAGGATTTAAATAAAATGAAATGATAATGTAAAATCTATGACCTAAACATGTCCAAAACCTATTGGATGGGAATAGTTCGAACCCTTATCACCTTATACTCTAATTATATCAATGTGGGACCTTTTAAATCAGAAACTCATTTTAAAATAAAGGAACATTTCTTTACTTTCCAAGAGTGCCCCTCCTCTCCTCTTATAAAAGGCCCCCACCTCTACCTCCTTACCCACACTTCCAGAGCCATTGGCTCGGCAAACCCTGCCCATTTTGTCTCTCCACATCCCTCCCTAACTCTTAGAATCCTAAATTTGGGCTGAAGTCTTCCCAAGGAACCCTCTGAGCTCAAACCAAAGGGAGTTACCCGATTTTAAGGTAATGTCTTCACTTGAGTCCTTTTGTTTTATTTTTCTTCTCCAACCCCCTAAACTCTTTGTATTAATTTATTTTGTAACAACTCCAGTATCTTAAATATACTGGTATTTTTTTTATAAGAAGAATTATTGATACACTTACACACACATACATAAAATGGTTAAAGAACATGTTGTTTCTGTGGATGGAGAATTTCTGCCTCATGAAACAATGATTGTTCAACACTCATATAACACCTTAAAAGGTGGCCATTAAGATGTCACTATACATATATATGATATATAATATGTTTATGTTTTACTTAAGCTTCTGTATTTTTCTTTTGTGGCATACCTTTATGGTTTCCATTGTGGGTAAACACGATAATTTCATTTTAGGAAGTGCGGACTACCGCCCCCTCAAAGTGATTTGATTCGTTAATGCCATATGTGGGATGTATAAAGGATGGATTTAAAGTTATTATATATGATTTATGTTAAATATAAATGATGAATATAATTCTTGAATTAAAATATACATACCTCTCATTTGGTTTTAATTTCATTAATACGACATAGAAATGAAAGTAGTGTTCATGCGTACGTACGGCTTACCGTCTCCATGAACGGTGCATTTCATTTATTACCTCTAAATGATTATGTAATATTATAAATACATGTATATTCTGGATATATATGATATATATGATATCCAAATCATGAATATCATTCTGGATATAAGGAACCTTTGACCACACGAACAACATGTAATTGTAAGAAGTCCACTTTCGACTTTAGAACCAAATATCGACAAAACAAACATTATTAACTTAAATGATTACCTAATGTTTATAACATGGAAATAAGTGATATAAAAGGAATAATGAACTTGAAAAAGGTTCTTAATCAAGTAGAAATTAACTCAAGTTTATTATTCAGGACGTTAAAGAACGATCGATTCAAGTCGGACCCAAGGTTAGGGATCCAACTTTTCTCTTTATTTTTAATTACACTCTTTTATGTCATTCATTTTAAGCTCATATTTCTTGTGATTGGGATGTTATTTTGTATTAATCTTACTATAATTTCTATGTTCATATGATGATAGACCCTATTCTCTCTCATCAACCCATTTTGGAAGTTTTGAGTGGCACCGTTAGGCTACCGAATCTTTGTAAGAGATCTAACCTCTCTCTTTCTTTTTATGTACTCTCCTTTATGTCACTTCTTTTAAGCTCCTCTTTGTTATGATGAGGGATGTTATTTTATATTACTAATTCTGTAAATTTTATTTTAATATGATGAGAGACCCTATTTGATCTCATCAATCCATTTTTGGAAGTTTTAAGTGGCGTCGTTAGGCTACCGAGTTTTTATAAGGGATTTTTCATCTCAATTTTATTCTCTTGAGATTTATGCTACATTTTCCACAATTTCCTTTGAGTGGTGTATGTACTGCCCATTATTTTACTCATTGTGTAATATACATTCATTTATGAGTGTTTACATCAATGTTGTATTGTCCTTCTTTCACGGGGTGTATGTCTCGAAAGATACCCATGTCGGTAAGGGAACCTTTCACCCTCCTCTTTTTAAAAGACTTATTTTGTTATGTCTTTTAATACACATACTATTATGTTGGGATATGTTCTTCTATATCCTTATTGATTTAAATATTATGTCCATGTGATGAGATACCCTTTTTATCTCTCATCAACTTATTTTCTGAATTTTGTAGTGACGTCGTTAGGCTATCAAATTTTTACAAGGGAACATCTTAACCCAAATTTGATTATTTGGGATAAACTTGTACACCTTGAATATGTCGTTCTATAATTAGTTGTGAATGTCCTCTGATTGTTTTACACTTAATACCCACTTATATTTCGTGTATTCGTTTGTCACACATAATTATGTAACTAAGTTATCCTTAATCCAAGGATACCGTCTTTGTATGGGACTTCGTCTCAATCTCATTTCATTGAGGCATATTTTATTTTATTCACAACTTTCTTTTATACGGTGTATAAACCCCTTTGAATTTTACATTTATTCAAAAGGAATCTTTTTTCTACGAAGCATTTAATAAACAACAAAAGGGAATGTTTTTGTCATACGTATGCGACGACAACGACTTATCCGCCGCCGTGACCATTTTTTGAGTTTCAGCTTCCTCTACAAGCCATACCTTCTTTTTAAAAGAAAAATAAATACCATGTTTTACTTTTATTTTATTTTGGTACTGAATATGGTTTTCACAATGTTTTTATATCAATGTGTTGTATTGATATCTTGTTATTGAAAGGTGGAAATGTTATGTTTCCTTTATGCATGTTTTATGTGATAAGATTATGTTATGGTTCTTGGGAATTGTTATGAAGATGGGTGGTTCTATGATAAACTAAGGGCGGGTGAGCCCGATATATCTCTCTAATGCATTGGGTAACGTGAAGGAGTGAAACGTTAAGGTTTCTCCGAAGAGATTTAGGGAATATACTGTGGTGGGTATTCGAAACGTAACCAAGAGGGTTACTCCCTACGTAAGAACGTTATGAATGCCTCAAGTTACCTTTATGTATTATGATTTCTATGTTTTATTCATGATTTGATGAGGTATGTTAAAGTGCCTATGTTTTATGGGTAAAGTATGATTTCATTATTATGTATATATGAACTCATGTTTCCTTTCCATATTTTTATATCCCTTACTGAGCTTTTTATGCTCATCCCATGTTTTTCTTTGAAATGTTTTTCACAGGTCAAGGGAAAGGTACATGATATGATGATAGTTCCAAGGTAGTGTCATGAAAGAATCCATGTTTTATTTTAAATATGTTTCCATTGATGGAAAAAATTGAATACTATCTTTATGTAACCACTTTGTTTAAATGTGGAATGTAATGGAAGTTTTATGATCTAATTGTCTAAAACTCTAAACCTGAAAAGATCCTCAATGTGTAATCTTTTAATAACTCAAGATTAAGTAAGGTTTAAGGCTGGGGCATTATAGTTGGTATTAGAGGTCGGTTTAGATAACTTTAGAGGTTGGGGTATTCTCTAAGCACAAGTGACATTACCATAATGGTTAGGATTTCAGAAAGAGTCCTAGTTTTAGATAAAGTGAATGAGTAAGTATATCTTAGTGTTTACCTTCCTAATTAGTACATGATGGTTCTGTTGATGTACTCACACTGACATTTTTTTTAGTGAATGGATGGATCTAGCAGGCACCAAAGAGACAACAGGTCTGAAGGAAACTGTGGTGGTTCTCTGATTAAGATACTAGATAAAATGGGGGATTCAATGAGGAAACTCATGGTTGTTCTAAACCAACTATAAAAGAGTCATGATCAACCACTTGAACCTTGGTATGATCTGTAATGCATCATGTACGAGATGACCAATTGATGTGGAAGTTCAGGTAATAATTATAAAGGTAACCATTAGAGTTTATATGATCCTTACTTTTGAGGTAATTATGGGTTATTATATGTTATGATGTAAAATGAAAGGCATGATATAAACTTGAGGTTAAAATATGTTATGATCATTTTTGAAGATTTTATCTCGTTTTGGGGAATGTTTTAAGAATTATATAGTTTTGAAAAAAGGACATCACGCAGACCGTGTGACAACCCGTCGCGTCGGAAAAAGCTGCGGGAATCGAACCCACAACCAAAGTGCGACTGGTATTTGTCGCATACCACTGGACTACGTGAAGTCCCTAGTTAGTTTGACTAATTCTTTTTAGTTAGATGATTTTAGGAATCAAGATTAAGTTTATTTTGGGTTATCTATGGAAATTATTAACCTATCATCGAGGATATGTGATTAGGTTAACTACTTTTCAATATGATAATTTAAGAGCAACTGATGTTATTTGGAGATAAAAGTTAATTTGTTCCTTGGAAGACTATGTGACTAAATCCTTCAAATATTTGGGTTTCAATCTTATTTTGGTTTACTTTAAAGAAATTTATTGAAAAATTGTTTACCAAATGGTCCTCGTTGAACTTTGGGTTTTGTTGGACAAATTTTGGAGAATAAGAATATATTTTCTTTTTATAAAGGGTTATCCTTTTCTGGATTGTCTGATCTTGTACAAAGATTTATGGTTATTGTTTTGGTTAAATTCTAAAGACATGGGAAGTATATAGTTCTCTTTTGTGTATTAGGTGATTCTCTAGAAGTTGATTATAGTGAACAAGTCTTCCTAAATACTCGTCTTTTAGAGAAAATATGAGTTTGTGTAAGAAATATAATAAAAGTTGAAAGTCAACATGATAAGTAATTATGTTTCCTTATGAAAAAATTCCTCAATAAAAAAACCAAAAAAGTTTTCTATTAACTTTTCCTACTGGCGAATCGAATACTGTTTAACCCATCACATGTTTGTGATTTTCTTATGGTTAACTTTCTCCTAAACATGTTTTCTATCACTCTCCATCACAACATGACCCTATGTTTTCTCCTCCATGTCCATGTTTTCCTACATGTAATCCTAGTATGGGTTAACTCGGGTGACCTCTGTACTTCACATTCTTTATTTTAAAGTGATTATTTTACCGACTCTTGTTCCGATGTGCGACTTTCAAGGATGTTTCCGAGCCCAATTTTAAAATTGCGAGGATGCAATTCCCAAAAGGGGGGAAGGATGTAACACCCTAGGTAAATAAAGAATATGACATCTTTATATTTATCCATATTTGTGAATAAAATATTAATATTACTTTAAAGGGGATGCTATGCTCGATGGAGTACCCAATACGCAACAATGAGTTTCTTGGGAATCTTACGTTGCACTCTAATAATAAAATAATATTATTTTAAATGGTAGTTAACGCCTAGCCGTTGTAATGGCGGGAATGAACAGAACTAACTACAAAATGATTATATATGTTTGTCAAATATTTTTACTATTTACAATAAATGTTAGAGGATTAAAAATGAGAATGAATCCAATTTTAAGCATAGACATTCTAATATTCTTTAAAAGGTCGATTAACCGCCTTTTGATGGAGAACCTCTTTTAAATCCACTTTTTGAAAATTTTATGTGTTATATTTGACAAAATAAAATTCTTCTTTAAAATCGGGACATCAAAATTTACTTTGTGTAAATTTTTGGTATTTTTCCGAAAAAAGTTCAATTTTTAATGAATAATGAAAAATGTTGTATTTTAATTAAAAACCTCTTTTTAATCTAATTTATGTATATGATTAGATTATCTTTTGAATTGGATTTAATGTGAAATTAGAATATATTTTTACCATTTAACCCAATAGTGGTCATTGGAATTAATTTCACTTTGAAATCGGACTTAAACTAGTGTCAATCTTTTGATACATTTTGTTTCATAAAAACACGCTATTTGTTTTGACAGTGGGAATTAATTATTAAATTAATTAATGAAACTTATATGTTTTTAATTTTGTAAATAGACATCGTTTTTAAATTCAGAATATAAAATATAACTTATGGTGAATTTTTGGTAATTTTCTGAAAAACATCAATTTTTGATGAATAGTGAAACCACTAAGTGGTACTTATAAAAACTGATTTTTCCGTTTAAATGAAAATTTTCCATCTTTGTGTTTTGAATTTCAAAAATATAACATACATGGTTTTCATTATGATGTAAAATGTGGTTCAATGGGATTAAAATAATTTTTTGGTGAATAGTAACTAATAAAGTTTTTAATCGCGATTAGAGGTAATTAGTGTAGTTTAAGGTAAAAATAATGTTTTAATAATATGAGATGAGCTTGAAACATGTCCTAACCTCATTTTATGTGTCATGGACGATCAAGAAAATCCATGGGTCAACTTGGGGACCCCATGGAGCGACTTTGGTTGGGAAATGACATAAATAACATTTTATTTAATGTTAAAGTAAAAATGACACAAACATGAGATGTTTTACTAAAACAATTTTTTACATGGGGTTATACAAGTCAGATTTTTTACTATAAATATTATTTATAAATCTAAAAATATTTCCTATATCATGATAGTTTTTTTTATAATTTTTAGACATTAAATATATTAAATTATTTATGACATCATGATGATGCAGCGATTACCTCATTAATAATGGATTAAAATAAAATGAAATGATAATGTAAAATATATGACCTACACATGCCCAAAACCTATTGGATGGGTATATTTCGAACCCTTATCACCTTATCCTAGAATTATATCAATTTGGGACCTTTTAAATCCGAAACTCATTTTATAATAAACGAACATTTCTTTACATTCCAAGAGTGTCCCTCCTCTCCTCTTATAAATGGCCCCCACCTCTACCTCCTTACCCACACTTCCAAAGCCATTGGCTCGGCCAACCCCTGCCCATTTTGTCTCTCCACATCCCTCCCTAACTCTTAGAAGCCTCACTTTGGGCTGAAGTCTTCCCAAGGAATCCTTTGAGCTCAAACCAAAGGGAGTTACCCGATTTTAAGGTAATGTCTTCACTTGAGTCCTTTTGTTTTATTTTGCTTCTCCAACCCCCTAAACTCTTTTTATTAATTTATTTTGTAACAACTCCAGTATCTCCAATATACTAGGATTTTGTTATAAGAAGAATTTGAGCTACACTTACACACACCTACATCAAATGGTTAAAGAACATAGTGTTTCTGTGGATGGTGAATTTCTGCCTCATGAAACGTTGATTGTTCAACACTCATATAACACCTTAAAAGGTGGACATTAAGATGTCACTATACTTATATATTATATATAATACGTTTATGTTTTACTTAAGCTTATTTATTTTTCTATTTTGGCATACCTTTATGGTTTACATTTTGGGTAAACACGATAATTTCATTTTATGAATTGCGGACTACCGCCCCCTCAAAGTGATTTGATTCGTTAATGCCATATGTGGGATGTATAAAGGATGGATTGAAAGTTATTATATATATTTATGTTAAATATAAATTATGAATATAATTCTGGAATTAAAATATACATAACTCTCATTTGGTTTTAATTCCATTAATACAACATAGAAATGAATGTAGCGTTCATGCGTACGTACGACTTACCGTCTCCATGAACGGTGCATTTCATTTCTTACCTCTAAATGATTATGTAATATTATAAATACATGTATATTCTGGATATATATGATATATATGATATCCAAATCATGAATATCATTCTGGAAATAATGAACCTTTGACCACACGAACAACATGTAATTGTAAGAAGTCCACTTTCGACTTAAGAACCAAATATCGACAAAACAAACATTATTAACTTAAATGATTACCTAATGTTTATAACATGGAAATAAGTGATATAAAAGGAATAATGAACTTTAAAAAGGTTCTTAATCAAGTAGAAATTAACTCATGTTTATTATTCAGGACGTTAAAGAACGATCGAGTCAAGTCGGACCCGAGGTAAGGGATCATACTCCTCTCTTTATTTTTAAGTACACTCTTTTATGTCATTCATTTTATGCTCATATTTATTGTGATTGAGATGTTCTTTTATATTAATATTACTTTAATTTAAATGTTCCTATGATGATAGACCCTATTCTCTCTCATCAATCCATTTTGGAAGTTTTGAGTGGCGTTGTTAGGCTGCCGAATATTCGTAAGCGATCTAACCTCTCTCTTTCTTTTTAAGTACTCTACTTTATGTCACTTATTTTAAGCTCCTATTTGTTATGATGGGGGATGTTATTTTATATTAATCATTCTGTAAATTTTATTTTAATATGATTAGAGACCCTATTTGATCTCATCAATCCATTTTAGGAAGTTTTAAGTGGCGCCGTTAGGCTGCCGAGTTTTCATAAGAGATTTTTCATCTCACTATTATTCCCGTGAGATTTATGCTACATTTGCCACAATTTCCTTTGAGTGGTGTATGTACTGCCCATTATTTTACTCATTGTGTAATATAATTTCATTTATGAGTATTTACATCAATGTTGTATTTTCCTTCTTTCACGAGGTGTATGTTTTGAAAGATACCCATGTCGGTAAGGGAACCTTTCACCCTCCTCTTTTTAAAAGACTTATTTTGTTATGTCTTTTAATTCACATAGTATTATGTTGGGATATTTTCTTATATATCCTTATTTATTTAAATTTTATGTCCATGTGATGAGATACCCTTTTTATCTCTTATCAACTCATTTTCTGAATTTTGTAGTGACATCGTTAGGCTGTCAAATTGTTGCAAGGGAACTTCTTAACCCAAATTTGATTCTTTGGGATAAACTTGTACACCTTGAATATGTCGTTCTATAATTATGTGTGAATGTCCTCTGATTGTTTTACACTTAATACCCACTTATATTTCATGTATTCGTTTGTCACACATAATTATGTAACTGAGTTATCCTTAATCCAAGGATACCGTCTTTGTATGGGACTTCGTCTCAATCTCCTTTCATTGAGGCATATTTTGTTTTATACACAAATTTCATTTATACGGTGTATAAACCCCTTTGAATTTTACATTTATTCAAAATGAATCTTTTTTCTACGAAGCGTTTACTAAACGACAAAAGGGAATGTTTTTGTCATACGTATGCGGTGACAATGACATCTCCACCGCCGTGACCATTTTTTGAGTTTCGACTTCCTCTACAAGCCATACCTTCTTTTTAAAAGATAAATAAATACCATTTTTTGCTTTTCTTTTATTTTGGTACTGAAAATGGTTTTCATAATGTTTTTATATCAATGTGGTGTATTGATATCTTGTTATTGAAAGGTGGAAATGTTATGTTTCCTTTATGCATGTTTTATGTGATAAGATTATGTTATAGTTCTTGGGCATTGTTATGAAGACGGGTGGTTCCGTGATAAAATATGGGCAGGTGAGCCCGATATAGCTCTCCAATGCATTGGGTAACACGAAGGAGTGAAACGTTAAGGTTTCTCCGAAGAGATTTAGGGAATATACTATGGTGGGTATTCCAAACGTAACCAAGAGGGTTACTCCCTACGTAAGAACGTTATGAATGCCCCATGTTACCTTTATGTCTTATGATTTATATGTTTTAGTCATGATTTTATGAGGTCTGTTAAAGTGCCTATGTTTTATGGGTAAAGTATGATTTCATTCTTATGTATATATGAACTCATGTTTCCTTTCAATATTTTTATTTCCCTTACTGAGCTTTTTATGCTCATCCCACGTTTTTTTGAAATGTTTTTCACAGTTCAAGGGAATGGTACATGATATGATGATAGTGTCAAGGGAGTGTCAAGAAAGAATCCATGTTTTATTTTAAATATATTTCCGTTTATGGAAAACAAATGAATACTATCTTTATGTAACCACTTTGTTTAAATGTGGAATGTAATGCATGTTTTATGATCTAATTCTCTAAAACTCTAAACCTGAAAAGATCCTCAATGTGTAATCTTGTAATAACTCAAGATTAAGTAAGGTTTAAGGTTGGGGCCTTATAGATATATAATAATTTTTTAATTTTGATATCATATATACCTTATTTCTTTCCATTCTATGAGAGATATGATAATTTTGTTCGTGTGTACGACGAACTACCACCTCACAAAGTGATGTGATTTTTTTCCACTAACACATTGCATGGAAAGTATTTAGGGTAAATCTAATTATTTTATGTGATATGTAATAAATATAAATGAATATTTATTTTTTAAATATTAATTTCCTTTTTTTCATTTCATCCATCGATAAATTGGAAACAACATTCATGCATATGTATGACCTATTGTCTTAATTAACAATATATTTCATTTAATTTCTATAATGTTTATAGATTTTTAAAAATAAATTTATAGTTAATATATATGTTATTTATATCATGGTTAACATTACTGATATGATCTAACCATGATCATATTATGATGATCATAAATACTAAATTGAAATATACATGAAAATATAAGCAGTTATTACCCAAAACATGAATTTAACTTGGAATTGTTAATAAATAGATAATAAGATTTCATAAGTAAATAATATATGTTATTATATATATATATATATATATATAATTATGGTTATGTAATATATTTAAAATAAAATTATTTTTATTATACATTAGGTTCAAATGTGTGTGATGGAAGTCGAGACTTAGGTTAAAGGATTTTCATCTCATTTTTTAGTTCTTTCAGACACATGAAAAAAAATATGTGTATATATATACCATGAGATTATATTTTGATTATTCTCCCTAAAATTATTTGGTTTTATTTATCTAGTTTCAGATCTATTTTTCATGAGATTTATTGTTCAAAAGTTTTCAAATCGATAATGAATTTGTGTCTCAATTTTCCTTCTTTGAGAAATATGTTATGTTTTTCACCAATCTTCTTTTATGAGGTTTATATAATACAAATTTTAAATGTTATATCATTATTCAACATACCTTAATGATATTTAATTTCTCATTATAGGTTATTATATAATTTGTATTGTGATCCAAAAGTTTCCATTGTGTTTAGGGTTTGGTTTTACAATCTTATTGTTTATCAGGATGTTTTATGATTATAATTTCAATGATGAAATATTATGATCTATTTTTCATGAACTTCATGAATTTTATTTTCCACTATTTATTTATTTATAATACATGATTTTTTCATTTTCATATCATTATGTACACAAGATTTCAAAATAATATTTATATAAAAAATCAACTTTATTTATCTCTTCGGTGAAAACCCCTTTTTTCTTCCTTATCCATGTTTTCTAAAAATGAATTCAAAAATGGTTTAATATTCTTATATGAATTTTTAATGTAAAATTTATAATTTATTAGATTTATTAAAATTTTATTTAAATTAATATTCACATTGTTTTCCAAACATGACCCGGTTTCCTTTTACCAAAAATATAAAAGGAATATTTAGTGGTAAATGTACAACTTGAACTAAATTTTCCATTATCATGAAAACTCAATGTTTTAAAGATTACATTATATATTTAAATGTTTATTTTTAAATAAATTTATTTCAAAAATATTTTATGAATTCTAAGATTTAAAAATCATATTTTCAACGAATGGTCATTTTGAAAAATAAATGTTCCAAGTAATTTTTATTTCAAAATCAGTTTCCATCTAATAAACAATCCTTTGATGTTACATAATATTTACTTCTGATAAAATCCAATGACCCAAACTCTTTTTTCTATATGGTTTATGATTATGATGAAAATATTTTAATGAAACCCATTTCTTTCCATGGGATATACTATAATGAAATTCTTATGAATCTAGTCACATTTCCAGAGGTTATAATACAATGATTGTTTTAGGATCATGTGGAACATATAAATATGGAATTTGTTATAGGTGGAACCTATATATCCCTCCATTGAATTGTGTAATTATAGATAAATCATGAGTAAATATGTTTTTATACCTGATTACATGTTGAAAATGATATTTTTGAACCAGATCGTATACTCACAGTGTTATCCATGAAACTGATTACATGTTTACAATACCTTGAAAGGAATTTTATTTTGTATCCAAAAGGTTATGAATTAAATATGTTTCTTGTAAATATGTTTATGTAATGTCCTGGTTTCATATCATTAACATTAAGAGTTAACCTATTTCTATTAATACATTTCCATAATGTTATATGCTTATTTATATACCACAAATATATTTCTTATAAAAATATTATAATATCATGGATCTTATTCTTTTATTCCATTATGACTCATGTTGTATGAACTACCAAAATTTATTTCATGACTAATTTTTATGATATTTGATACAAATGGTATGGGCTTCAAATATTATGGTCATGTTATAATACCCTTATGGTCGTGATATATCAATATCTCATTTGTTAACCCTTACTATGAGTATGAGACCACCCTTTATTATATTTATGTTCCCAATGATATGATGAAAGGTATTATGTATGATATTAATAT
Source organism: Viscum album (assembly GCA_963277665.1). Lineage (NCBI taxonomy): Eukaryota > Viridiplantae > Streptophyta > Magnoliopsida > Santalales > Viscaceae > Viscum > Viscum album. The sequence goes on along the minus strand of OY728132.1, from coordinate 1,262,663,901 downwards.
GAAGGTTTATAGTTATGAAGAGATCATTGGGAGATTATGTAGCTCACCAATGTACCATTTTTTATGTGTCCAACATTCTAAGGTCACTTTACTTAAAAGACTCTAGAATTAATCATTATGTTATGTAATGAATATTCATCTATTAAAATGTAATATTTTTATGGATGTTTGGGAATTTTCACCTATCATTACTAATAAATATTGAGAACACCATATAATATGTGATGGGAATGTATTTATCATACTAGTCATAGTTTTTTAGGGATGTCTCCATATTATCTAGTTCATCTACTTGGGAATTCTATGATTAGAAGATGTGAGACATTATTGGATATGAAAGGAATTAATCCATATACCATCGTACATAATCCTGAAAGGGAATAAACTATTTCTTCTTGATTTCTAATGAACACTAATGTTGTTGATCAAATAATATAAATCTCCCAAAATGATTTAAAGAGATTTAGGTATTAATAGGGTTAGTTCTAAAACTACAAAGATGGATCATTATTCTTCCTCATTGTTTTTAAATCCATATAAAATTAAAAATGAATGAGGTAGAATATTTTTTTGGATAGAAAATTAAGATAACAAGATGAAACAGTCAAACATTGGGGTTTCCATTTTCCTCTAGGTTGGGGTTCTAAAGGAACCATTAAAGTATATATCCCATGCATGGGGGGTTTCATTGAAGGATAATTCCTCTTTTCCAAGGAGTTACACATCAAATAATGAATTTAATGGTTTATGATTCATCATGAGAAAATATCCTAATTCTTTTCCCATGATGACCTTATGAGACATAAATTGAATGTTAAATGTACGCATAAGAAGTACCCACAAAAGATAAACACCCAGTCAGCATCATATAAATAATGATATATTTGGGGAGATTAAAATAAGTGACTACATGAATCTCATGGTTTAGAAAACCTCTTATATTATGCATCATGAAAATAAATGAAATGAATTTCATTTCAATGTTGGAATATTAGGTCTCAAAAATCAATATTATCTTATTATGATAATAGATAATTATCTCATTTCCCACAACCTTATTCTATGTAAGGAGGGTATAACGTGGTAAAATAAATATTTATATAAAGTATAATATGATTTCCATCATATAAAAGCATCATGAATGTTGGTTGAGAAAGGTACCACTTAATATCATCAAAGTATTTTTTACAATCATTAACCTTTTGATAGGTGAATTATTTATTTACTTTATTCTAAATAGAAAAAAAAAATTTGGTGAAACATTATATAATTCATCTGATATTATAATAATTCATTAGAGTAATCTCAATTAATTTTGGTTTTGATGAAGGGGCTTATTGAATATCACCTTAGCCTATTTGAGGTCGACATCAATGCTTTAATGGCATACCCCTAAGATATGAAATTTCCATGTTATTACACCGAAAACATATTTTAGGGGGTCTATCTACAAGTCATGTTTATGTAGTTTGTTTAAAACCTCCTTGATTTTAGAATCATTACCATGAAATTGTTGATATTAGATCACCATATTATCCATGTAGAATTATAAAATTTTCCCTATAAATTAATTGATGATATGGCGTATATATAATTAGTATGATACACCAATGTTATTTATTCCAATTAGAATTACCAAATAATATTGTACACATTCAGTGCTCAGAAGGTTGTGTTATCCTAGTCTATGGGGTAAAATATGTTCTAGTTGTTTCTAGAAACCCAAACTATTAATAATAGTAATTAGAAGATGACTATTGCATCGATTAGTAGTTCCATGACTAATATTAGGAAATTATTATTAGGGAAATAAGGGTTGAGACACTAGGAATCAATAAAGGTCCTGATTTTCTAGTTATTTTTCAATATGAGGACTATGTTGGTGAGCTACTTTATGTATTTAACATTGAAGATAAAATTAGATTTGATCATAATTTCAAATTTGGATCCCATTTCTTCATCATGATTCAATTGTATTATCCTTATAAATTATTTATATCCATCATGGGTGTCCATCATACTCAAATAATGGGTATCTACCTAGGGATCCAAACTAGCAATTCTATGTAATTCCAAGAAAATAAAAATGAGGGTTTTTATATAAATATACACATTTATCCTTTTCATTAAGTGTCATGGTAATACTAATTAGTGTAGGCCACAGATCTTATATCACATCGAAATTTACTTGTATGATTTCATCAAGGGTAGTTGAGATTCATTCCTCAAATACGGGTGGAAAATATTTTATTTTTTCATCCCTTCCTTCTCCATTATTAGGTGTATAATATTTTCTAGTATTAGAAGAGCTAAAAGGCGATCCAAGGACATTATTTGTCCTATCAGAATCCAATAAATCTTCATAATTTATGGATTTATCTAATTCTATAGGAAACATGATAATGGTAGGGATTTTACCTAAAACCAATGGTCTTTTTCTAGGATTCATGTATAGTCGATCGAAGAGCCATGTATATGTCATCCAAATATTGGTTGAATATGTACTCAAGTGAAGATGTTTGAGGGTAATATTTATCCACAAGAAATTCACTAGGTCATCTTCCTTTTTTAGGGATGAATTATAAATCGAATAATCTACTTGATCGTCATATGACATGAGAGTGATTATTGAGTTGAAATCGTTAGATAATATGACTTAGTGGTCACCAAGATCCGGGGTTGTTAACTCAATTAAATTAATAGAAAACATGTAATATTCACCTAACATAATCTATGGACTAATATGTTATATTTATAGACCATTATAGGGATAAATTTTTTAGATTTATTTACCAAATGCTTCTTCTCCTAAATTTTTTTATACCATGTATCTATGTTTTGAGATTCACATGGCTCCGAAAGGGAATCATCACCATAAATTACTAATCATTCTAATTATCAAATAATTTTTGGTATTGATGAAATAAATAGGAAACTAATGTATATATAAAATGTCAAATCATTCATTGAAAGTTGTTAAAAGCTGGGTTTTGATAGGAACCCTTGAATTTGGAGTTATAAATGTGGCCTAAAAATAGAGTAATTAAGTTTATCCTAAAGAGGGGCCTTTATATAGTCCATTCATACAACTGAATTATTTGGTTGGAGTGATAAAATTCAATACCATTGTGTCCCAGATGATGTAGTGTTTGGATAAAGATGATGTTTATCTAGGAATGATTATCAAATAGGTATCAACATTTGTTAATATCATAGATCATTCTTGATATGTATAAGTTCCTAATATTCTCATTCATGGAAGCTTTCCAAAAATATTATGTAAAGAAAATAATTTCATGGAATTCAAAAATTAAATTTTATATATGATATTTATTAGCTATAAAAACATTATTCATGAAATAATAAGGTCCTAATAGATTCCCAATAAGAGATATAATGATATTTTTGAAAGATGAATGGACTCAAATATTGAGATCTTGGATTGGATTATAAAAATATACTTAAAAATTACATACTTCAAGTCTAAGGGCCAATTCTTTATTCTCTGAGGCTTCTTCAGGGATTGAAGCATTTTGGACAATGTTTAATATTTCAATGAATCATTTCCTTTATCAGAACTAACAGAAATCCTCACCTTCTATTGGATAGGTTGAACTAATGTTCTCATGTTTCTACATTAAAATATCAATTAGCTATCACCTAGTTATTATTTTGGTATAATTTGGTTTGTATGAGACATAGAGAATCCATGATCGGATCAATGTTTCTATTGGTCTTTTCAGAGCGACTGTCTTTAGGTTTTGTCCATATAAATACATTCACTATAAATGATTCTAGAACATTGGAATACACCACCTTTTCATCTTCCACAGTCTATATAGCCTTTCAAAAATTATAGATGGGGGAATCAGGTTCATATTAGTCCTCTATAATAGTGAATGAGTGTTTCAAGTGAATTAAATTAAAGAATTTATACAATGGCTCCTCATCTGATAAATTTTTTATTTTGTTGGAGGATTCCCGCCCTCCAATTAATTGGGGTAGGATATCTAGAAGAGTTTGGAAAGAGGCTTGAGTGCTCCCAAGAGTTATTATTAATATCCATTATTTAATTAGAGATGATTAATATAAATCCTTATGTTTGTTATCCTGATAATTCCATTTTTGATATTATAGATTGAATTGGGCTCATGATTTGTCGATACATTCATTTCTTATATATTACATGTACCCAAATGACTGATTCTTAGGCCATCAATTAATTAAATTTCTAAAAAAGTTGATTATAACTTTTTTACACGATTTTATATCCTTAGTGGTGTAATAGAGACATTGGTTCCCTTCACTGGGGATTTTCAAAACTGTAACTATCCAGATTCAAAAATATTTATGAGTGTATCCTCAAAAATGAATCATTCTTATATATTAGGGCCATAAATTTACTATAAGTGGTCGTAATCTAGGATTTCATTTATACTAACTTCATTCATTTTTCCAAACTCTGAATTTTTAACATTGTTTTTATTTAGGGAAGTGATTAATGATCCTAGAAACCTCACTTTTTGGGAAAACATTATTCAAATGATATTCAATGTTTAAGAATTATTTCTCCTTTTTCATTTTGAAGAGGGATATGTTGATAACACTATTGCATAGGAGGATGTACAACATGATATTAAGTTGGCTTAGTTGATGGATCTTGTACGAGTTCTAGTTTGAGTGTGATAGTCATAGTCTCATATCTATAATATTTTTTCCCTTATATTGAAAATATCAATAAATATTGGTATTTTTATCATTGAATAAAATCTTCAGAGTGCAATGATATGGTTAAAAACTCATAGAAACAACCAGGTGATTTTAAGGGAATGACAGTGTTTATAGCTCTTTGTATAGATTTTATAAGCATATATCCAAACGAATCTAATAATGTAGATAATTATTTAGTGAATTGATTAAACATTTATACCAAGTGATTAAGTTAAAGACCCAATCATTTTTAAACTATTTTAAATTATATATATTAAAGACCACATTCATCTTCAATATATATTTTTATTGGTAATAGAGCTACCATAAATGGTATTCCTAATTGGTGATGGATCTAGGTAGTTTTGTTTTGTTGTAGATGAATGCTGGTTCCTCCAGAGATTCAATAAATCACCTAATATTTACTACCTCATGTTTCTCTTGAGTTTCTATAAGGGGGTTCATTAGGATTCAATGAGAGTGATATATTTTTATATATCTACCGAAAATTTTAATGTCATGAAAGTAGGATGACCAATCTTGGGTAGACAACAAGTAAATTCCACTAAATTTGGATATAGTTTTCCCATTAGTGGTACAAGTTAATATTGATCTCCTATGGATTCTATTCGATATAAAATGAAATAAATGAAATTAAAGTGTTTTTATGGGACAATATTATTTTTTGATGCATGAGATGAGGTAATTTGAATTAAATAATAAGTTAATATTTCGTTCCCCTACAATTGAAAACAATATTGAGTTAACCTAGGGTAACCCCTTGAAAATAGTATTGGTTACTATGCTAAGGGTTCGTAATATTAGTAGTTCACAAATATCAGTATCAGGTAGACTAGTAATGTGGGACCCAGGTTGGCTAGGTGATTAGAAACATCTCTTATGGATTGATTTATTCCCTTTTATTGAGGGGGATTCACCAAAAAAGGTATATCATCCTCGGTTTGGGAATTTGAATCAGTATGTATATTTCTATCGAGTAGGTAAATGTTCAGCCACCTCAAATTATCCAAACTGGCTTCATATTGATAAATATTTTCCCCAACATAAATAGATTAAAATTATATAGTTAATGGGTAGGATATGGATATTATGACACCATTCCATCTGTAATTAATTGAATCAACTCATGTAGGTGTTGTTCAAATTTTTTGGGGAGAACCTAGGTCAGAAGTATACATCTAATGTCTGGTATAAATTCCTTCTTTATTTCCTTAAGTGGGAACCAAATTTTGAATTGGTTTCACCTCAATAAAATAATCTTTGTTAGTGTTAGGCTCCTTGTTATCAATTTGGTGAACATAAAAAATATTTACTGACATTAATCATATATGAAAATAAAATCCATATTATTTTTGGAGTTTTTTGGGGAATCACCTTCCTCAAAATATCTATTCAGGGATTCACCATAATCTTCTTTAGTATCAAGTTTCTGGGCTGATCTTCTTTAATTTTAACAATTATGAGGCTCTGCTATCTCTCCTAGATGACCCTATAGAATATTGTTTTGGAAGGTAATACTGAGGGAGACCCCAACATATATTAATGAATGTGGTTCTAATGAAGGATATGAATCATGAAGTAGATGAAACCAAGGAGGTTCTTGTAATAAAGCTTCCCCTAATCTATAAAATAATAAATTCTTTAGAGAAAGGAGATATAATAATGACCCCAAACCTATATACTGATGTTAACTCTTTTATTCCATTATCATGAAAATTCCATTCTACGTATTTGTTGATTTTAGGGACAATGGTGATGGTATAAATACAGAAAACCCTTTCATATATAAATGTTTTTATACTATATCTGTGAGTGCAATCAAATAATTCTTGTCCTTTTAGGATTTTACCATATAATGAGATAACTCTAGATCCTTTTTAGGGTGTGGGATTCCCACCAGTATGTGTTTTTCGATGATTAAATATTTTTTCCCTCAAATAGGAAGCCTTTAGAGACTACATAACATCCTCATGCAAGAGAAATTCAATGGTGTACTCCCACTGAGTATTCCATTTCTAGGATTTAAGAACTATATGAATTCATTTAATGTACTAACTATCCTAAAAAGACACATATCTAGAGACATTTCCTTAATATATGATAATATAAGATGCTTTCCCTGACAAACTTTATTATCTAGTGAGAATATTAAAGTTTATATGAATATTTTCACCCCATACTCCTATACATATTCTAGGTGGTATGTTGTTTAATCATTGGTGGAGCTCTGTTATACTACTAAGTGTTGCATATTAGACACACCTAGACTACTTCCCTAACATATGGGTTTTTATCCATTAAAATGGTATCTTGGTCAATGTGGAAGCAATTCTAATTTACCAATTTTACATGGATAGCACAATCCTTATAAGACCAATATCTATCCTTGAGATGTTGGATATTCAGAAAAAGTTGTAAAAGATGTTTTTTATTTATTAGTATTTCAATTATTATAGATTGTTTCTAGGGGTGGAAATTATATTGAACATGACAAATATTTTATTCTCACCTAGCTCCTTTCACATGAAAATACTATTTTATTCATCCTTCATGAGGGTTTATATGAACATATATGACCATAATGTTAATTTATCTACTACTCTATAAAATATAGTAAGATAATTTAAAATTTACTTAGTTTCATAAAAGGGTTAACTATCCACAAGAGGAAAAAATTATTATATTCTCCCTAGACTTCCATTTTACTGAAAAGATACATTACTGAATGATAATGATGTCTATAATGTAGTTATCCTCATTTCCTTGAGTTACTCTTAGTGTGAGATAAAAATGTTTGAAGATTTGAAATAAAGAGGACATTTATATCGAGTAAGGAAGTTATTTTGAAGAGGTATTTTATGATGAGCACCATGGGGATGACCTTTATGGATGATTCATGATTTTCAATTGGGTGGATGATCTCTATTCTAGATCAATGTTATTTCACATAAAAACCTCAGTAATATATACCCCAAGGTGGAACTCTTGGTTTGTTGGCTTGGTTTCCAAGATGAGGGCCTCTGTTATTATTGGATTCTTGGTTACCTCAAGGCTGAGTGACTTCATGTTAGTTTTTTTCTTTTCCACATGTAAGGACTTGGAAACATATACTATTGGGAGGTCATTATTAATTATTGACATAGATTCTATGGGAAGGACCTTCATGGTTACTAATTTCTGATGACTTGTAAAGGGGAGTAACTCCTTCATATTTTATCTTCATATTGTGGGAGTACCTACACAAACAACATCATTAGAAGGAACATCACGACCGATATTTATATAGTCATAGGAAGGAAATCTATGATGGGTGGTCAATTGAGGGCCTGTAGATATTTCTGGTTTTATTTGACCACATGGTTGACCTAAATGGATGTTGATCTTTTATTTTTACCTCATGGAGGATCTTTAGGGATGATATGTTTGGTTTTATGGGTAAGAACTCAATGACGAGTTCTCTTGGGAGGGCTTCTATATATTTTGGTTATTGTACTACAGGGAGGCCCATCATATAAAATTATCTAGTGAATACCTCTAGATTAGTTTATTTGGATTTGTTGGATTTGTTGGGAGCACCATAATAGGAGGTGCTGTGAGGGGGAACAATAATGTTTTTTCATATATAAATACAAGGAGGACCTTTGAAATAAGTTCTCTGATGAAAAACTATAGAGTGTTTTATCAAAATTATTTAAGGAGGTTCATTGTGAAAATTGTTTTTTTATATTGAAAATGGGAATTAATATCCTTGGGGAACTATTTAAACATGATTAAGAGTATCCAGGATATTAGTTTCCCGTAGGGAAGGGATCATTTACATTATTATATAATGACTTTGTAATCCCCTCATTATGAATGTTCTTGGTTGGGTGATCAAGGATATAACTCCATCACAATTGAGCCCATAGAGTGTGGGATACAACCATCATTAATGGGAGCCCTCTTATGAGCCTCCATTGTTGGAGTCGGGATACAGGAATGGGTTTCCTATGTACATGTGAGAATAAAGATATGTGTCTTATTCTATGCTTCAATATTCATATTCCCCAAACACAACCTCATCCATTGTTTTTTCAGTTTTGACAATAGAGTATATGATCTCGAGGGAGATATCTTAAATATATTCATAAGGCAGTAAGGTCTTGCAATGAATGTGATGATGGTAAATGGAAGTACCCCTCATAGGTATCTCACAACAAGTAGATGGAACATATTCAATTTCATCCTCCTCAATCCTATGTTAATATAGGTAAGTGTTTCTTTCCTTATATTATTGACTTCTGAATCAGTCGGATATGGAAACATGTGACACCCAATTCTATGAAGCTAGAGACTGGTAAGATTCCATATTGGGCATCATCTCCTAAAGGAATTCACGAACTACCTCCATGGTTTGGATGGAGCCATGTATTTGACACTCCCATACTAGGTAATTATCTAACTAGTATAGGAGGGGTTGTATCGGTGAAAATATACATTTTGGATACAAGGTCCTGAAATTCATTCTAGACAAGGTACATGTTTAGTGCTTAAGATGGTTGTACACAATATGATAAGGTCTCATGTGGTAACCACTAACCAATAAAACGAGTTGAACATGGAATGATTAAAACCAAGATTCAATTTGGATATGATGGGAGATCATTATGAGGATAAAAAAAATAAGACACCTATCAATAAAGAATATAAAGTAAAATTTCATGGTTAATTGATTATTTTATAGGTAAAGGATTTTACCTCACATTTAGTATTTATATTACCCAACATGCTTTATTCCCCCACATGTTGGGTTATCAATGACATTATTTTTAAAGTAATTCATTCACTGGGACATGTGAGTGATATTTTATTATTATGAATTGGTTGATAGGATGGTAGGTTAACTCATTACTTAAGGGGTTTTAATACAGTAAATTATAATTTTTTATAGATTTAAGATGAATTCCAAAAATCCGTCCTAGAAATAATATTGGATAAATTTCTCATGAGGTTGATCAATTATTTTAATGAATCTATGTAAATAATTTTATATATTATATGTTACCAATTTTATCTTTTTAGTTAGTTAAAATAATATTTCAATCCACAAAACTAAGAACAATATAATTTATTACCATTTAGGAAGGTGGAAGGTGTTATAGAGTTAGGATCATTACTATGAAAGGGGATTACAAAATCATTATTTTAAGGGAATAAAATACCTATTTGTTTAGTGTAGCTTCATAATAAACATCCTACCATTTATGATAAAAAATGGCCATTTTCGTGGATTTCAGGGGAGGGAAACTCTATCCAATGATGTTCCTTATAAATTGTTTTTCCTAGGTTTGATGGTGTTCCTTTTATGGTCATGAAACTAGATCCAGAAGAGCATATCTTAAGTCTATGAAGTCAAGATTTTTATTTCGCCCTGTTTATATCTATAAGAATATTCCATATTTTGAGCTATTTAACATTATGTGGAATGAACTATCTTCAATATCATTGAAATTCATTTATTTGGAACTACTAGGAGAAATAAACCTATTAATAGTTTTTGTGGGACTTATTCATATATTAGATTTTTTGGTTTAAGATTTATCTGAAAACTATACAAGAGAGGGTACAGTTGGGGATTACACTATGTGGGAGGCCCAAGGTATTGGTAATTTATTGATGGGGGGGGTAAAGGTGAGTGATTATTAATCAGGACATATTTTAGGTATAAAATAGGCTTATATATTCACATCCACATTCCATATATTTGACACTATATAATTAAGGGAAAATGAGCTCACGGTTGATATGACCCAATGATGAAGGATTTGTAATTACACCGGATTGGGGGCCCTTATCATCAATGTTGTTGGTGATCTAAAAATATTTTATGATTATTTACTAAGTGTAGAATAGGGGATAACATTGGTTGCCTATCTCGATGAACCTTATTTACAACTCTATATTATAATTAAATTTATTAAAAAATTGTAAATATGTATTATAAAAAAATGAAAAAATGGGGAGTTTATTTTGAAGTAAAGTGCATATAATGAATGAAATGAAATTATTTCTTGACAAAATGAAGTGAGTATGAAAATAGTAACTTACAAAAATAATATAAAAATATGTAATCAATATAGTCAAACCCCCACCTTATTAATTTATCATAATATGTTATATTTAAATAAAATTAATTATGAACCCATATTAATTTCAACCCCCAACCCTATGAGAACTAACATGATCATACTGAATGGATGAAATGAACTCTATATGGGATTCAAGACCTCCAATCACCGAACCCACATTTGATTATGATCCAAAAACACTAATATTTTTACCAATTAGATAATATTATCCACCTTGGTAATGAAAATTGTTTGAGATTAAGGATTATACATAAAAACTACAATTCTACCAAATATTGATTATATTTGGGGGTTAAAGATTCACTCTTATGATTCACAGTATGTTGTCCTCATGGGCAAAGTTGTAATTAATCAAGTTAATTAAAAAATCAAACATAAATTTTTAATTAAAATTAGTTAATTTCATTTTTTTCTTAGATTAAAAATACAAATATTATGTGAATATAAATTAGAGAGATTATGAATGGGACATACTCTTCCCCTGGTTGATTTTTCATCACGGACAAAATATGAATAAGAAATTGTTTGAATGAGTGAAATAAAATCTCATCTCCACTCTCATATTCCAAATCAAAAATAAAAATGAGAAAAAATTAGTCGAGTAGAATAAAAATAAATTTTTATTCAAAATTAATTGAGATTACAATAGGAAAAAAATAAAATTATTTAGAAGAAGAAAGTAAATTCCATTTGGAATTGATCCTTACGTGCATTCTCAGATTCTCCAATTAGTAATAACAATGGAATGGAAACAATATATTGTTTAATAAATATATATTTACTGATACATACTCTAAAATGGTGAATAATAAAAGTTTATATAGTGGATGGGAGGCTAGAGTTACAAAATTTACAAAAAGGAAAGAAAAAAATTGGGTAAAATAAAATATATATATCTGTGAAATTATATTGACCAAAAAAATGAGAAAATTAAAAGTGGAAATAGTTTATTGAAATAAGTGGTTTTGAATCCCCTAAATCTTTAAAATAATTTAGAAAAATATGAGTCAGGATTAAAATATTATGATCCAACCATTGAAAAAATGTTCATATTGATGAATCTAATCCATCATTTAGTTCATGTCCCATTATATCCATGAAAATTTAGGATCCAACTTGGGGCCTTCAAAATTAATATGTATATCAACATATTAAAAATACGACAAAAATATTTCAAATCATAATTTTATAAAAAATTAAGTACAACAAAACTAATGTGTAATTAAATGGAAAAATATATAATTTCAGGTAATTTATCAATTTAGGGTCTAATTAAAAATTATGATTTAATAGTCTATAAAATCATCGTCTTTATACTCCATCAAATATACCATTTTACACCCTTGGTAAAAAAATTATTTGATATGTATATCAAATTCAAAAGAAAATTAATAATGAGAAAATTTGGGTGATCTTTTCAAAAATAAAATCATTCATGTATCATATATAAAAATAAATTTTCATTTATTTTAACCCCTCACATTTAAATCTTCTCAATCTCAGAAATACATTCATGAAAAAATTATAACCTACCTTACTAGGATATTCAATTCACTCTCCACTCTAGATAAATTTATTCTAGTGTTCTCCTCCCACCTCAGGTATATTATCCTAACTATTATCTTGAAATGAATCTAGAATAAAAACCATGTAAATAAAAAATTAAAATCAATCAGGAGGAGTCACAATTATGTTAAAATTAATCTATGGCTGATGGTTTATAGGTAATTATATGAAACACAATAAATCTAAAAACAGATCATAAATATTAATAAAAATTAAAGACAATCAATTAGAAATTATAATGAAATATCCTCTTCCAATAATGAAATTACCCACTTTCCCTAACTAAAAGAACACAATCATAAATATTTAACTATGAATAATAAAAAAACACCACATTTTTATTTTCTGTTTGTTTTATAAATTATTTATTTTTTTACTTGAGATAAATCAAACATTCATATCTCAAATAATATTTTATCTCATCATGAAAAATTATAATAGTTAAAACAAGATCAAAGGTTGAGGAATAGTTAGTTTTGACATTTCCCAGACATACACTTTTTTTTAATTTTTTATTTCTCTTTTATGTATTTTTCATAGTTTTCAATTTATTTTTAATTTTTTTCTTTATTTATTATTGGAAAATCTATGGAATAAAATGGTAAATATATCATGAGCCTCTCCAAAATACCAAATTATAACACCTGTTCATTTCATCATCTATTTAAACAATCCCATAACACCATATAAAATCGACCCTCTAAATGTAATTCATTCAATATTATAAAAAACACGTTTAGTAGAGTGTATAGGATAAAATAATATTCTAATATGAAGATCCATATCATGGTCGTTCATTAATTATATATGATTACATAGAGATAAAAATGTAAATATAGGTATCATGGATAATGGATTTAGAATAAAAAATGAATCATTTAAATTCATGTGACTTTTTTCAATAAGAACTTTAATAAGATGAAAATAATATTATTCTAAGGAAACATGGTTGTGTATCTATTATGAAATGGGTATTGTAATGAATAATAATATTTTAATTTATAATTCCTCATAATATTTGAAAAATAATTTGGGTTAGTTCTTAATAGTAATGTATTTAAAAATAAATAAACATAAAAAAGGAATGAAAATGAAATTTAAGGAACAATTTTCCATATTAATAGTCGTTTAAAAATCACATAAAATGACTCTAATTAAATTACACTTTAAAGAATGATAATGAATATTCAATTAATCACATAGTTCCTACAAATATTACTATAAAGAATGATAAACTCTTAAACATGTTAAAATTTCCCTAGACATAAATGAAACAACCCATTTGAATTAATTATCAATCATCATACTCATTTTTTGAAGTGAAGGAATCCAATATTATAATGAAATGAAAACTTGTTTCCCAACTAGTATATTTGAGTTAACCTAAAACTACCAACATTATTAGATGACAAAATAAATGAAATGAAATACTAAAAATTACAGAAAATAATAAATTAAAAAGTAATTATATATAGGATTTATGCACAAAGAGGAGCTGTGTTTATACTACCCTTATCCCTGAACTATTATGGTCAACCTTGTTCTGGATTTAGATTATGTTCCTACTAAAAGAACCATACAATTTTTATTCTCTAAATGTCCTTGATCATTCACTAGGAGTGGAGTCCCCAAAAAAATCCAACCCTCTTAATAGTAAAAGGAAATAATAAAGAATTTGGAAAGAGGAAAAAAAGAAGGGGAACTCCCTATAAATTTTGTGGTGTCCTCCTCTATTAGATGTTAATGTATATATTGATGAGGAAATTATATCACAATAAGATCTATGATCTATTCTTCTCCAACCACATCCTCTTTTGTATTTTTTTGGAAACATCCACGGATACTATCGAATGTTCAAATTCAAAATGATATAAAAGTTGAAAATAATTTAACAATTCAATTACATATGAATTAAAACATGAAATATTTAAATATTCATCATACCCATTTTTTTAAGAATTCAAGTATATATCTTCTTACATAACCCTTGGAATATCACTATATTATTATTGTTGTTTTTCACTTTATCCTCTTCATCATCACTCTCCATGAAAAAACAGTGGATTTTATTCTTCAAAAAATAAGGTAATTGAGTTGGATTTGTTAATAATGTCTGAAAATAAGAGAATTAAGTGTTATGTATTTTCACTTCAACCAATCGGATTAAAGTGTCACCTCTTCTTACAAAACCAAAAATACGATTATAGAATTACATAGAAGAGATGGTTTGTATATTTTGGTTTCCACCACCATGAAGTATTATTAAAAAGTAGTAAGGATAATATTATAGTGTATTATAGCCAAACTTTGATGAAAATATTTAAAGTAATTTGAGAATTATTTGAAATTATAGTACAATGATTCTAAAATTTGTAACTCTATGTATTCTATTAGGTTCAAGATGAGATACTTGAATGCAACCTCTATATAGTTGGATTTAAATAACCCTGGACTACACCTTCAAAATAGAATCATTTTTTCAAAAATGGAAAAGGGAAAAGTACACAATCATTTAATTTTTTATTTTTTAAAAAAATTTAAAGATATAAAATATATACAAAGTGAGAATAAAATAATGGGAAATTGACTTGGCTCCAAAAAATTAGTTCTCATTTAATGAGTTCATTCTCAGGCTCTCTTAACATATTTTATGATTTATAACCAAGCGTAACATATGGGATGAAATTAGTCATATATCTTAAGGATCATTATCGTTCACTCAATATTCTAAATAATAATATTTAATTAATTTTTTTAGAAAAAACAATGAAATTTCTGTGGTATTGGTTTGAATTAAATTGAATTAAATTAAATTACTGAAATGATTTTTTGAAAAATTGAAACCTACATAAAAAGAGTTTCATAAAAATAATAATTTGATAATATGTAGTCGATCTAATCTTACCCTGAATTATTAATTTATCATTAAATATTATTTTTAAATTAATAAATTTATGGTCCCATAATATTTTAAAGCACAAAACCCTTCAATGATTAGCACAACCAAAAATATTGGATGATATGAAACCAAGGGTGAATTCATGAATTCAAATCATGGCAGCCTACTTTGATTGTGATCCAAAATCCAAAATCTGATCCATGGTTAATTAGGGTAGATTCTCCACATTATAAATCAAATTTATTTAAGTTTTAGATTATAATTATATTCTAAAATTATATCCAATGTTTCTTATATTAGGATATTAATGTTTCACTCTCATGATTCACCAAAGGCTAGCCTCATGACCAAGGATAAAATAAACCAATTACTTTAAAATGTTGAACTCAATTAGTTAATATTTATTGATGAATTAAATTTCATTCATATAGAAAAAATGTTAATAGAGTAGAAATTTGATTGAATATTAATAATAACTACACTTCCATGAGTGAAGTTGTAAATATAGAGACATCCCATAAGTAATAGTTAGAAAAGGAAAATATAAATCTCATATATACTAATAGATTTATTCTCAACTATGAATATATAAAATAAAATGATATGATGATAAGAAGGGAAAAATTTTGTCTAGGAGAAATTGATATTACAGAAGGGAAAACAAAACAAAGGTATATGTAAGAAAAAAATAAAGGCCACTTAGAAGATATTATTTCCACATGAGTAACTTATTAAAATTGGTTAGAAGATTTGAATGGAACTGCTATAATAGCTATTAATATTATAATCCATGAACCATTCCTTCCAAAATATACAAATAAATGTTTATATAGTGTTGTTGAGGGTAGTTTTATAAAATATATAAAAATGGGTAGTAAAAAATTCATGTGAACCAAAATACATAATTGTCTTCCATGAATTTGACCATCAGAACAAGTAAATCAGAAGAATATTAAATTTAATGAAATATTTTCTATTGAATACTCTATATCTAGAAAAAATTTCAACTCAAACAGAGAATGGATGAAAATATTATGGGGTGAACATTGAACTAATGTGCATATTGATGAATACAATCCAATATTTAGTGAAGGTCCCATTATTACCATGAAACATTATGATCAAACAGAAGGTCTCCAAGTAAAATATTTATGAAAATATGTTTTAAATCCTAGAAAATTACTAATATTTCTCCACATAAATAAATTGGAACAAAAAACTAATTTGAAATTAAAAGAGAAAAACAAGAATTTTGATTTAGTTTCAAAATTAATAATCTTATTAAAAGTTATGATTAATCCATCAATTATAATTAAATTTTGGAGATATTTTTTTCATAAGGTAGTGTTCTGGTCAAAGACCAAAAAACCAAATTTATTATATTAAAGAAAGGGGTTACATGAGTCGAAAAGAAGGAATTCTGTTTACATCCCGAACATAAAGTGGAAGAAGCTTAGGAGGAAGATCATATCTCCATGTAGTGTCCTTATCAACACCCATGTTGGAATGGGAATAATAAATTCTTTTCACTTCATGGTAAGTGTGTTTAGCAATGAAGCTGAGGGAGGAAAGTGAGTGCAGACAATCAATCCCGCGAGATGTGAACATCCAAGCCAGGTGCATGGTACCCATCCAGATTGCCAGGACGATAGTAGAGGATTCACTTTCAATCAATATGTTGTTCCAGTTGTGAAGCTTGGAAAATGAGATTTCTTGAATGACAATGAGCATCTCGGCTTCCAGGGAGGTAACAATACCACATGATCCATAGAAGAAACCTATATCTTGATTCAGATGATTTATGAAGATGGCTCCACAACCCGCTTGTCATGGGTTTCCCTTAGAGCCTCCATCCACGTTGATTTTGATCCATCCTATAGGGGTGGGGGGGCTGCCAAAAAACATCAAGCATGAATTTTGGGCGAGGATACTTACCTAAAATCCCAATACATCAAAGAATAACCAAATATCATACTGAGTTGTTACACTGATCCTTCTGTATCGATGCCACCTCCCGGATAGCGATAAAGATTCTCATTTTACCTGCGTTAAGATCGAAAGAACTATTGAGAAAATTATATTCGTTCCTACCATACTAGATCACATGAAGAAGCTCTGTATTCACTACCATAAAGAGATTCTTGATTTTTTGAGAGTTAGATGTTTCCAAACATCTGTGAACCTGAGAGATTAGAGAACTACAAAACAACTAATTGCATCCAAATATGTCAAAGATATAATTCCAAAGAGCAGTATCTATATCACAAGATAAGGAAATATGGTTAATATCTTCACAATGTTGGTTACACATATGGCATTTAGAGGAAATGTTGATTCCAAAAGTTTGTAAACAAGAGTCAGTGGGAATCCTACCATGAGACATATGCCAAACTATAGTAAATCTTGAAGGTTTAATCCAAGCTTTATTGAATTTATTAAGCCAACTAAATTTGATCATATCATTGATGTAAAAATTCTTGTAGAAACTATTCGAGACAAGAATCCCATTATGTGAAGGTTCCCAGATCAGGAAATAATAATTAATAGAGAAATGGAAATTTAAAACAATAGTTTTAAGCTCATCAGGAAAAGGAGTATTTTACAAGTTCATGATGTTTTTGATGGTCTCACTTGTATGCACAGTGAGTTGAGAGGAAGAAATCAAGGAGATAAAGGGCATTCTAGTCCAGTTATCAAGCCAAAAATTCAAAT
Organism: Viscum album; assembly: GCA_963277665.1. Lineage (NCBI taxonomy): Eukaryota > Viridiplantae > Streptophyta > Magnoliopsida > Santalales > Viscaceae > Viscum > Viscum album. Next base: position 1,262,645,865 of record OY728132.1, on the reverse strand, counting down.
TTGAGTCTCTGTTGGCCATCCATCTAGCATTAGCCATAATGGAGTTGAAGGTACATTTAAAGGATGGCCATATGAAGGTTGTTAAATAATTATGCATATTGCTTCAGAGTTTTTCAAGAAAACGAGCCTGAAGGAAGTCCACGGAAGGAGATTTGTTACAAATGATATTCCACGTAAGATTATCCTGAAGGGACTGGTTAAAGTTAGTGAGGTTTTTAATCCAATGCCTCCTTTTTCAATAGTCTTACAGCATGTGGACCATGGTATAGTAATTAATTTCCATTCCAGAGTGCTTCCCCTCCAGACAATGTTTTTAATGGAAACATTGATGCGTTTTAAGAGACTATAGTACCATTTATAGATAATCAAGGAATTGACCAATTTAGAAACAATTTTGGATTTAACAAGAAAAATTCTCCCTGTCATTGAGAGATTTTTTCCTTTCCAAGAGGATAGATTTTGAATTGTTTGATAAATGATGGAAGAGAAATGAACACCTTTGGGTCTACCCCAAAAAATGGGAACACCAAGATAATTAAATGGGAGTGATCCTTCCTTAATACCTAGCATATTTTTAATGCTAGTTTCCAACGAGGGGGATAGTTTTTTCCAAAATAAATAAATGATTTCAGCCAGTTGATATGTTGTCCAGACACTTCATCATAGTGAGAGATGATGACTATAAGGTTACTTAAGTTTGTTTTGTCCACCTTTAAAAAAGGATTATATCATCAACAAATAGAAAATGGGAGGGGAATTCACATTTCGTGATGTGGGGATAGGCTTAATATTACCAATTTCAATATCTTGGGATATGAGTCTACTAAGGTAGTGTTTAGCAATAGAGAATAGGATAGCCGAAAGGGGGTCTCTTTATCTGACCCCTTTAGAACAATTGATGTAACCTCTAGGAGTACCATTTAGAAGAATAGAGATATGAGCCGAATTAAAGAGTGTCCTAATTATGTTGATAAAAGTATCATTGAATCCAAAGTTTCTAATAACTTTAAAAATTAAGTTCCAATAAATGGTATCAAAATCCTTAGTAATATCATGTTTAATGGCCACATCTCCATCTCGAGTTTTCTTGTTCAGCTGGTTAGTGGATTCAGAGGCCAAACAAAAACAATCTTGTATAGATCTGCCGTTAATGAAACAAATTAACTCCATTAAATAATTCTAGTGTTGATAGAAGAAATACGGTTGGCAATCAATTTCGTGATATTTTCAAACAACGAATTTATTAGGGCGATGGGTCTGAAATGATTGATGAGAACCGAGGTAGTCCACAATGGAAAAGGAGAACTTGGGTAGGTGACCTAGGTGAATGGGAACCTACCAAGATGAAATGGGTGAATGGAAACTCAAGATGGGTTTCCAGAAAAAATAGGTGCCTTGGTAGGTGACCATGGTGAAATGGGTGCATGGTTATCTAACCTGGGTGAAACTTTAATGAATAAGGCATAGGAAAAAAATCAACTTATGGAGACTTAATCATTATATGTGGTATATTTCTAATGTCTACTTCCAATATAAATAAGTGTCTAGAATGAATGAGAATTTAGTTGGCTGTCCCCTATTAAATAGTCATGGTACTTTAAGAACACATTGGTTACACCCATTTTAGGATATATATGGTCCATAGACGGGATAATCAGGTCACATTAGTAAACCCATGGATTAAGTGTTATTTTAATGGAAATATTTATTAAAATAAAAAAAAATAGTCACTTATTTTGTTTCCCCTTAGTTTGGAGTTGAAAATCCCTTAAAGGGGATATTGGAGGATCTAAGCATGAACTTATTTCACTGCATTGCTATCATTATTTTTTCATCACAATCAGTCTTACCACATCCATTCCTCATTTTGTAATTGGGGGCCTAGTGTCCTATAAATTGGAAATATGTGACGTATAACCAAATAAAAAAGAAGTAATATATTGAGAAGACTAGAATTTTTTCGAAGAGTACCCAATACGGTCAAGATCAGGGTTAGGAATGTGGAATATTTATATGGAAGGTAGAAATACTATGTGGCACAAGGATAGTTAACATGGGGAAATTCTAGGTATGGGTGTGATATGGATATGTTCTCATCTAGCTACCTCCATTTAAAAATACTTCTATCTTATTATTGTTTTGTGGAATTATTCCTTTGATAAAATTATAGCACAAAAACTCAAACCATAGGCAATCATATTTAGTTTGATCATAATGTGATTATTTTTTAAGAATTTTGAATATAAATATTAATTATGTAAATTTAAAAAAATCATTTTTATGATTAAACCATGATTAATAAATATTATAAAAATTTAAAACATTTGAGAAAGATTTAATCCTTGACATACAATCATATGAATTTCTTGTAATGTATTTAGTGTCTATAAATGGATGTTTAAGCCTTGTACAAGTAGATTTAAAAATTTCCACTAAATAGTGAATGGAATTCGTCAAAACAATGACCATTCTCCATCATATCACAATTTATATTTAGAAAATATTTCTCTAAGGAAGTGAGGGAGGTTGAATCCATCATATGTATTGAGAGATTCAAGTAGCCTCTATACACCAATATTGGAAAGAGTTTCTTGGTTAATTCTTAGTGATCACTATAAAGGTTATGTAAAATAGATTGGATAGACTAGATCAATTGACAAAAATTCCAACATGATTCACTTATTTTAATAAATAAAAAGGATTTGAAATATCATGTGGAATAATGGTTTTATTGTCTTTCCACTATGTTTGGAAAAATTTCTCCCCTCCAAATTGGTTAAGACATAAAATTATCAATGGATATGTGACTTCAACCATTATACTATTTCGATTAATAATAATGTAAATTATTAGAGTTTTTTAATGTGATTCAACAATATACTCATTATTTGTTATAATTAGAGTGACCAAATTATACTAATTTATACATTGAGATAAAAACATTCATCCAAAATATATTAAACTTATCAAATTATGTTTTTGATGCCCAATTCCACCATCCCAATAAATATAAAAAACTATAAAGGTAGAATGATGTTTCTTTTTCATATTTCAAGACAGAATCTATAGTTTCTTTAACATATCACTATATTCATTTCACCTTAACAAGAACATAGTATTTTGGGTTTCATTGAAGTCATGCTCATAGTGTAGAATAAAATAAAATAAAAAACATTGAGGATATCATGTAGAGTATGTTACCAATCATCATGAAAAATTCCATTTAGATGAAAAATCATTATTGGTCTTTGGATAATATTTTCTCAATAACAATAGAAGTTAAAATTTATCTTGGGTATTCAACTAAAAAAACATTAGTATCTAAGAAGAATATTTTTCTTATTAAAGAAAAATATAATATCTTGTCTTTATAACATTAATTCCCTCAAATTTCATTTCATTGACATCAACATTTATAAGTGTTTTTTAATTTTGATTAAAAATTCTTCATATGTTTTTTATTTATTCATAGAATAAGACTACATTATCCTTTACTATCATATTTTGGGAGTTAATATTATTTTTAAACATAATAAATTAAACACAAATTAAATATTTTAAAATATATACTTTTCTTAAAAAATTACATCTTTAAATAATATGAAAATGGTGCTTGTTTGATCCTATAAAGAGCCTTCATTAGCTAACACACATGGGAACTGCCATACTTAATAATTAATCACTTTGCTTATTTAATTAATATCTCTACATCAAGATCACAATTTAAGAACATTTACTTAACATTCAATTTGAAAACCATCTACTTTCTTTTGGAATATATTTTTTGAAAAATTGTTAGTGATATGAGTATTATGACAAGGGAAAAAGAACCATTAATGTCACTACCCACAATTTGAGAGTGTCATTTTCAAATAAGATGTGAGTTATTCAATTCTGCCTCACATTTATCATTAAAATTATATTTAACAACCAATTTCCCCCTATTAAATATTTTATATTTCTTATTCAATAGCAGCCCCAACATATCATCCTTCTCAATTTTGTTTTGCTCTTACTCCATAGAAGTGAACCAATCATTGTGTTGTAAACCTTATTCAAAATTGATTAATTTATACCATGATGGAATGATTTTATGTTTTAAATTCCTCATGTTAATTTAGGTTTTAATGGGTTTTTTATTTTCTCTAATTTTTTTTGGGCTCTAAATGTTTTTCAAATAATGAAAAATTTTGACCAACTTATTGTGGTCCTTCATAATCACATGAAATTTATAAATTTTTTTCCAAATTTTGAAAATTTTCTTATAAAATTGAATTTATACTATTTATTCATTATCTTCTCTATGTGATTTTAAATCTCATAACCAGATGGAAATGATTTTCATGACATACCATGATCTTTTAAAATTATAACATCAAAAATCTAAATTTATTCTCATGATTTCTTTCAAACACTAGAAAATTATTCTTCTAGGTGTATAAAAACGAAATATTTTATAACAAACCATGATTTAATGAAATAGGTATGTTTTGAGTAAATTTAATTTCATTGATATATTTCATTACACAAAACACCTAGTTTATCTTTTATTACTTGAAAATCATAGTTTTAAAAAAACATAGCATAATATTAAAATATTATTATTTAAATGATAGTTATAACCTAGCCGTTGAAATAGAGTGTATGAATTGCAATTAAAAAATTCTGAAAATATATGCTTTGAACATTTATTTATAACAAAATATTCGTGAACTTTCAATTGTAAATAAAAAAATATCATTTGAAAACACGAGAAAACATTTTAAGAAAAACTATTTTTATGTACACAAATGTGCCAAAACTTAATAAAATAAAATAATCACTTTTAGGGAATAATTTTAATGAAATTTCAATATTATAACTTAAATAAAATTTTTAACCTTTATCTTAGTTGTATTCTAATCAAGATGTCTAAAATAATCCAATTGTACACTTAAAATTTGTATTTCTCAAAAATATAGTTTTGTTTTTTTTTTGCGTACATATTACAGAATTATTTTAAAAAAAAAAATTGGAAAATTTTATTAAAAAAATTTAAATTCATTTTGGAAATCATAATGTAATATTTATCATAGATTGAATGTTTGATAATTTTCTGAAAAGATAAATATTATGATGAATAGTAAAAAATACTTGTTTTATTAAGAATTTTAATTTCTTTTAATGAATTTAAAAATATAAATATTATTTTTATATGAGTTTAAATGGTAAATTATATCAATTTAATATCAATTAATTTAATTTTTTTCATTTGAATTAATTTCTTATTAAAAGTTGATATACAATCTTTTTAATCTTTTTAATATTTGTTCATTAAAAAACTGACTTTTTTCCTCATCTACATGATGAATTCTAAATTAAAATTTTCCACTTCAGTGAGTTTAATTAAAAAAAGGATTAAATATTTAGAATCAAAATAATTTATATTATCAAATTAATTAAATTTACGATTTTAACATAATTAATATTATAAATAGTAAAACTTATTTACCTCACTTAAGGAAAAAATGGGTTTACTGGGGAATAAACTAAATAATAATAGTTAAAAATTACCCAAAACATGTATAAAACCTATTATATATAATATTACATCCTCAAAACCATTAAAGTTTTTAAATGACACGTTTTAGACCCTTTTACATGTAAGAAATGTGGGCACTTCTTTTTTTTGAAATATTACATTTGTGTCACTCGCCTCACTTATAAAGCTCACCCCTCCTCCATCCTTTACACTTCCAAAACCCACCGGATAAAAAAATACATAAAAAATAACTTCATTAATTCTATAATACCATCATAGAAGCCTTTTTTTGTTATAAATCCATTCCAGGAGCCTTTTGGTGCACACCAACTATCATGACCAGTCCTACTGGGGCCCATGCCACAACTCCCTAATCCCACCTCCAATATGCTAGGTGCTGGAGAGTAGACCTGATTAGGAATATCAATGACATGAGAGGACATATCCTATGTAATTATACACATGAACCCATCTAAAAGCCTATACAGTTTTAAAATTTGGAAAAAATAAATGAACAACAATGCATGCATAAATCGAAATCTCATAACCTGGGTACTATAGGAATTAAAAGAATGAAAACTAGGCCAAATACAAACCCACACCAAAGAGACTATTACAAAAGGAAAATATGAATGTAATTATGGGGACTACTATCCAAAAACCAGAAGAACACACCTTGGCCTGTCCAGTCTCGCTAAACCCATTGGGTCCGGGTCTATCTAAAACTCTATAAAACGTTTTATCATCTGCACAAGACACAACACATGCAGGAAAAACCCATATAGGGATGAGTATAAAAAAATCAGTAAGACACTCTAGAACCAAAAAGCATAAAACATAAGAAATAATGTTATATCTACAAAACAATATGTCTATAACACATATAACAAGAATATCCAAATATAATAAACAAATACACACAGTCTAGAGGTAAGTCATAACCATAGTATAATAACCTCTTGTTTCATCACAAATATTCTAGAATGTACTCATCTTGGATAACATAAATCATATTTCTGATAGCCCTGATTATTTCATCCGAGTGGTATTGCTCATCGGATCTCGTTATGAGAAAGATCACACTAATAGTCTAAAGGGAATGTGATACACATATGAGGATCAAATCCAAGTACATGGGGGGTAATACCAACAAATAAATATAGATTAACCCACTATGTAGAGGATTGATTCCTCTATAGTGATGGTCATGAAGATATGAAGAACCTCACTCAGGGCATGAATATGAATATAGGATCTCTCTTAGGGCCTCTCTGAGGGATTCCATCGAATCTATCCAAGAAGTACTAACGAATAGATCATAGTCTTAGGAGTAACATATGATTGCATACCATCATTTAAGAAAAGGTAAAGGGGAATTAACCCTTACAAAACATATCCATGATAAAGTGGAAAAGATGTCCAATCCATGTATAAAGGAGTACACAATGTGTAGTATGAGTTACAAACTATGTTCCTTGACCCTGGATCCTTCCCATCTAACCAGCCCATGCCATGAAGCCATGTTTGTGTAGGTGTACACTCCATGTATGAATCTCGTGTACTCTACATGTGTGGCAGTAAAAATATTCGACCCATGAATGTCTTCTGATGTACCAGTACATGGATTAACCACTATACGACATCCAGGTAATGTCCATGTGGGGGAGTATGCACCATGCTTCCACCTGTGTTGTCTGCCTTGTGTCTATGTACCTTTCCAAGTACATGATGAGTCACCTGGGAAAGACCACACACTATGTGACTAGTGTCACACACCGTGTGGAACTAAAATTTCTCCCAAAATCATAGACACTTCAAGGGGACCCACACGCCATGAAGATCCAAATTACAAGTCATATAGAACAAGTTTTTCTAGAATCCCAGATCTACTACCCAATTATTCTGGAGCCTCCAAAATCTGATCAACTGATTGTTACTCCACAATCTTGAAGATCCCAACACGTCTGAACATCTTCTCAATAAAAAATAGTTTCTACAATAAGATATTTTTGTAAAATGTATAAAATCATCATTCATTTTTATGTACTGAATAATAAAAGACTAGTTATCCACTATTTTCCAAATTAATCTATCTCCATCATCACACATCTTTTGGGTCATGTCGATCACATATCTATGATTATAGAAAATTGTGCCAAGAAACGAGTGTACAATGATCGATTGATCTGAATTTGTGGATTCATTGTCAAAATGATGAATGGCTATGAAGAATGCTGAATTGGGGGGGGGGGGGTACAAGAACATAATGAAGTAATAATCCATTATCCAAGTTTGTGTTAATCTCAATATGTCACTGTAAGAATGTTAACTGAAATAATAAAATCACAATGATTTTATCCCATCAAAACCCCATAATTAAACCCTTCCCCCACAACAATCGAACCGCGTATTAGTCTATTCTAGGATTGATTCTTGTTCACCATATAATTGAATAACGTAGAATAATAAAATAAAAAATCACTCCAAACCACGATTTGGATTAATTTTTAATGAAGAATGTATCAGTGTTAAATTCATTGGAAAGATCCTTTGAATCTGATACGCATCAATATTTGATCCACAATCTTTCCGTTGTTCACCTGAGATAATTCTCTGAAGATCACTCCCACCAATGTCTCTCTAATGGTTCCAAGGTTATGAATCTTACCATAGTATTTCTCCATAATAGTCTATTGAAATATTTTAAATTGTTGTGTCAATAGAAATGGAATAAAATAAATTTTTCTATAATTTTTTTTCATTTTTCTGAATGTGGTGAATTTTCTAAAGATATCCCTTATTGAATAATGTTATGTCATAAATAAAAAAAACATAAATTTTAAACCCAATGGTATCTTATATTTATGATATGGTCACCCATTTATAATTAATTCCACTGTTTCATGAAATTAGTGCACACATTCTCTTTAATATGTTTAATATATTTCCAACATGTATTTTGGGTGGAGAAGGCCTCAAAATTTCACATCGTCTTAGTGTCTGGTCTCAAAAATAATCCATATAATATACAAATATAATACAAGGAAAATCCAAAACATTAAATTCTCCCAACATTTGGGATTCATGTCGCAAAAAATCAAAATCAAAGTTTAATCGAAAATAAGAGGGTGTTGAGCCTGAATATGAGTCTCCCAATCCCATGTGCACTCTTAGAAATTCTAGTTTTTCCACTTGAAACATAGTAAATTAATTGATCACCCCCAAATTATCGTATCCTAGCAACACCTGATCTCCACCAGGTACTCATAAAAGTTCACCCCATCATTGGTTTCTTGCTCACCAATGTCGATAATGTATAATGGGTCATTAATGTACAACATTAACTACAACATATATAATATGGCATGTATGCAGTCTTACTATGGAGATGGAGTTAAGTGAAATACATGTCACCAAGTTAATGTTGTATCTGTAAAGGGCTAATGAACCTGATAGAAAAATTTCCAATCATGTAAAATATCTATAATCTACGTCGAAGTGAGACCTATAGGAACCCATGGTGTCATTCCACAAACTCCAAAGGCCCTATCTACCTTTTAGAAAAATAATTATGATAGATTTTTTCAGTTTTCGTCCACTAATAGATGAGGTTCACCTTGTATTTTGTAGCTCACACCAACTCCAGGAACAAGAGTGATGACTCTCCTTAGTCAATCCAGAAATTTTTTGACCTATAGGGTTGCCCATACAAAGGATCTAATGGTTACATAACAATGGTGGAAGGGTAGATCTTATTGTACACAAACTCTAATAGTGGTAGGTGATCCTCCAAACTATGGAGAATGTATAACATGCATGCTCACAACTTGTTCTCCAGAATCTGAATGGTCCGCTCAGTTTGGATGTGAGATTGGGGGTGAAACATAGTGCTCAAGAACAAGTGTGTGCTTAACACGTCCTATAATCCTTTCCATAATTAGGATGTAATGTGATCATAATTTTTAGAAACAATCATCAAGGTCAGTCCAAGGATTCAGACTAGCTCATGAACATAGAGGCATTCTATTATATCTACTGAACATTAATCTCATATAGCTAGGAAGTGGGCCGACTTGATGAGTTTTCCTGTGATCACCCAGTTAAAATCTTTTCCCCTAAAAAAATGGTAATTATATAATGAATTCCATCGAAATCCAATCCCACTTCCACTCTGGCACATTAAGGGGCTGATCTAAACTAGCTAGAACATGATGCTCATGTTTCAGTTGATAACAAGTTACGAATCAATAGAAAAACTCTGAAACTCCCTTATTCATTCCTACCCTCCCAAACCATCTTCATAGGTCCTTGTAAATCATTTCCCCAACTCTATGCACCACAAAATGATACATATGAAACTCTCTCAGAACCTCCTTCTGCATGGTCATTGGTCCCATCTTTCTTCCTTTCAAAATAATAATCTGCTCCCCACCTTTAGAAAATATATCAGAAGAAATTCTAGTGGACATCTGAGTATGTAGGGTCTTATAGTAGGTATCCCCAAGAAGTTTCTCCCTAAAGAATTGTGAAACCAGAGGATTAAAAACATCAATTGGAGGTAATCTTCTCCATCTCCATCCACAAAGGATAATGAAAATGTGTCCAACTACTCAGATTCCTTTTCAAAAACTATGAAAATGATCTCATGCTAAGAGTATCTACTAACATATTCCCCTTACCAAGAATAGAGACAATTTTAAAGTCATATTATTGGATAAAATATATAAATTTCCTCTATCTCATGATGTAATAAAGCACATTATATATTTAAACGGTATTTAATTTTTACCCAAAAATTTGACTGTCTCAGAAAATTATGAAAAATTCATCATTGGATAATTTAGATGTCCTAATTCTAGAAATAATATTTATTTTATCTAAATAATTTTCTATATTTGTTAATTTTCACTTTTAAAATAAAAACCGACATTTATCCAAAATTCATGGGTTGTTACAAAAATGGATTTTATACCTTAATAAAAATTACAATTGCATTCATAAAATTATATTATAATTAATATTAATAAAAAATAAATTAATTACAATAATAAAATTTTATTAAAATATTATTTAATTAAAAATCCATTAATTCATCAAAATAGATTTTTAGTTGAACATTAAATAAAAATACAAAATTGTGCTTAAAAACTATTAACAAAGAGACAATAATAAAATTAAAGTATAATCATTTTTATGTAAAGAAATAATGTACATAACCATAGTGCTAAGGGCTTGTTACATAAACCCTTATAACACCCACATAAGACCGAAGAGTAAGGTGTACGATGGTGAAAGACTCTTGGGGTGGCTCTGATAACTTTACTCGGGTGGTAATCTCTATCAACTTACACTTCTCTTGTAGGCGGTCCCGCTAGAGATTAACATATTCATGCTCGGATTGGGATTGGTCAAGAGCGAAGCCCAATGATTCAACCTTCTTTCTGAACTCTAAAAAACATTCTTTGTATGGGGCACGTTTACTGGATGATTCCATCACTTCCTTTGTGTGAGTAAATTGGATTTGTTAAATCCCTATATTTATACTAATCATGTGATCACTCTTAAACAATTATATTAGCAATGGCCCCAATTCATAATAGTATTTTAAAATCCAAAAACATAAAACCAAATAAGTAGACATTTTATATAACCATTTTACATAAAGTGACATTTAATAAGATCAAGATGGATTTCCATTAATGAATGTTTGGGTCGTTACAATCTTCCCCCCTTAAAAAATTTTTTCCTCAAAATTTCCTTTTCCCACAATCAAACAGATGTGGGTAACTCTGCTTCATCATTTACACTGATTCCCATGCCGCTTAATCCAACTTGTGGTTTCCCCACAACACCTTTACAAGGGGCATTGTCTTATTTCGTAGAACTTTTTCTCTACGATCTAAGATCTTCGCTGGTTTCTGATCATAAGAAAGATCATCCTATAACTGTATCACCTCTGAAAAGAGTACATGTGAAAGGTTCGATATGTAATTCCTTAAGAGGGATACATGAAAGTCATCATATACTTTGGCCATGGTAGGTGGAAGTACTAGTTGATAGGCCACATCCCTAACATGATCAGGAATCTCTAAGGGGCCGATGTACCTTGGACTTAACATCCCTTTCTTTCAAAACCTCATGATCTTCTTCCACGGAGATATGCGTAGAAATACCATGTATCTAATTTTAAACTCAAGGTATCATCAACGTTTATCTGCATAACTCTTCTATCGACTCGGGGCTGCCTTGATATGCTGCTGAATGGTTTTCACCTTCTCCACAATTTCTTTGACCATTTTGTGTCCATGAAGATTATGCTCATGAACAAATCCCAACACGCCAGTGTTCTGCACCTTTTCCCATAAAGGGCTTCATATGGTTGCATTTGGATACTCGAGTGGAAACTGTTATTATAAGTGAACTCAACCAGTAGAAGATGTTGATCCCGTCCTCCTTTAATTTCCATTGAGCACACTCTCAACATGTCCTCAAGTGTTTGGAATGTCTGCTCGGATTGGACATCATTTTGAGGACGATAGGTCATACTGAAGTTCAGTTTCTCATTTAGAGCATGTTGAAGACTCTTCCAAAACATATAGGTGAATCTTGGATCTCGATTGGACACAATAGATAGTGGTACTTCATGAAGCCTTACCACTTCCCTGATATATATCTGTGCCGGTTGATCCAATGAGAAATCATCCCGAATAGCAATGAAGTTTGCAGCCTTTTTAAGACGATCCACAACAACCCATATTGCATTGTGGCCTTTAGATGTCTTTGGAAGTCCGATGACAAAGTCCATGGCAATGTTCTCCCATTTCCATTCTGGTATAGGCAATGGTTGAATCATCCCCTTAGACTTATACCTCTATTCCTTAACCTGCTGACACACCACACACTTTAATGTATATTAAGATATCTCCTTCTTTATATAATCCCACCAATAATGCTCTCAGAGATCTCAATACATCTTTGTTTTTCCTTTGTGAATAGAGAAATTTGAACTATGTGCATCATCCAAAAATACATCCTTCAGCTATAGAATTGATGGAACTCATAGTCTTTTCCAAAATCTCACAATTCCTTATTAATTAACATTAAATTCTGAGGATTTCCCTTTTTTGATAGCTTCCACTTTCTCTTGATTTCCCACATCATTCTTTTGAGCATCCTTTAATATTTCCAATAGTGACAGTTGAGAAATCATTTGTGAAAGGATTAATTATGTTCCCTTATTTATGATTCCAATGTCCATATTCATAAAATCTAATAAAATTGAGTCCTTCTCAATTCTCATTAATGATAGAATTATTGGGTCCTTTCTACTTAGAGCATCTGCCACCCAATTAGATTTTCTATGGTAGCAATGGATTGAGAAGTCATATTCTGTGATCAGCTCTAACCATCTCCATTGGAACATGTTCAACTATTTTTGTGTGAATATATACATGAGGCTTTTGTGGTCTGTATATATGTCACACTTCTCCCAAAAATGAGAATGCCGCAAAAATTTTAAATCAATGATCACTAAAGCCAACTCGAGGTCATGTGTTGGATAGTTCTGTTCATGAACATTCAATTTTCTTGAAGCATAGGCAATGAATTTTTCATTTTGCATCAACACACATCCCATTACCTTCTTCAAAGCATCACTAAATATCACAAAAAGTTCTCCACTAAGAACCAACTGGTTCTGGTCTATCTGGGACTCTTTCAAAAGGTCGATCATCTATAGAAGACATGACACATGTGGGAAAATCCCGTTTAGGGTTTAGTATAACAATACTCAGTAGGAAAATAAAAATCCACAAAGCATACAATAATGGAAATATAGTCATATCTACATAGGTATATGTCTACAAAAAATATAGTAAAAATATTCAGATATACTCAACAAAGGCCCACAACCTAGAGATAATTCACAACAATATTATGACAGACTAGGATTCCAGCACATAGATCCCTAAAAGCACTTGTCTCAGACAACACATGTAACGACCCAAAGTTTCATTAATGGAAAATCCCTCTTGATCCAGTTAAATGTTTCTTTATGAAAAATGTTTTTATAAGATGTCAACTTCTTTAAGTTTTACGTTAAGATTTGTGACCGTTACTTTTATAGCCGTTGATCAGTGATCATCTGGGTAGTTTAAATATAAGTCTTTAACGAACCAATTTTCTACTCAGACAAAGGAAGCGATGGCCTCATCCAGTAGAATTGCCCCTTACGAAGCCCATTTTTCGGAGCTCGGAAAGGAGGTGGCGTCTTTGGGCTTTGCCCTTGACCAAGCCCAAGCTGAGCTTCATCAAGTCAAGCTCGAACGTGATCGTCTACGGAAAAAATGGAAGTTGATAGAGATTACCACTCGAGCGATGTTATCCGAGCAACCCCAAGAGTCTGTCACCATCGCACACCTTACCCTTAGGTCTTATGCGGCTATTTTAAGGGGTTATGTAACAAATAAGTAGCACCATGTTCATGTACATTATTTTTGTATATAATAATGAATATAATTTCTAGTCATTTTTGATGCATTGTAATTAGTTTTTAAAGTACAAATGATGTTTTTAGTTATTATTTAATTAAGAATTATATTTTATTAAATTAAAGGATTTTTGAATTAAATAATATTTTAATAAAATATTATTATTAATATTAAATTAATTTTTATTAAATATAAATGATCTTATAATTTTATGAATGCAATTAAAATTTTTATTAAGGTTTGAAAGCCATTTCTGTCAAAACCCGTGAATTTTTTTATAAATGTCGGTTTTTATTTTAAAAGTGCAAATTCACATATTTAGAAAATTATTTAGATAAAATAAATATTATTTTTGGAATCAGGACGTCGAAATTATCCAACGGTGAATTTTTCATAATTTTCTGAGACAGTCAAATTTTTGGGTAAAAATTAAATACCATTTAAATATATAATGTGTTTTATGACATCATAATGACCCAATGGTGATGTAATAAAATACCATAATCCTTATGTTTGGCCAATATGTGTTTTATCAATAAAATAATGAGGTTTTGGGTTTGTTTGACTCACTTTTCAAAGCATTAATGGAGCCCTCAAGACTTATTCAACACTTTGCCTTTTTAAATTAATTTCCATGGGAGTGTGACTCACCTCCACATAAGCAACCCTAATTTTTTAATAAGTTCGGACCTTGGCCTTGTAAAATATTGTTTTCATCTTCCCTTTTCCAGAAACCATGGGCAAATACCATGGGATGGTTTGTGGTTTGGATTATTTTAATATAAGGGGTCCCAAACCTAAATAATAAAGAATTCTCTCACCTTTCCTATATAAACCCACCCAAGCTCCCACTTCCTCCTCACCCAAAGCCCTTGAAGTTCGTCCAAACTCTGCCCTACTCTCTCTAGAATCCTCTCAAGGTGCCCCAAGCTCCCAAGAAGCCTCTCACAAGCCTCTCTCTAGCCTTTGGAAGCACACTTCCAAGTAAGGGTTTTTCTTCCTTTCTCATTTTTGTCAATTTTCATTAAGTTGTATTGCCCTTTTAATTTAATTTATGAATGTTGGGGTATGGTTTCGCACCTCTCCCATACTGCCCTCTTATTGTTGGAATGATGGGAGACCCCTTTCTCTCTCATTAAATTCCTCCCATGTACACCCGTTACTATGCTGAAATTCCGAAAGGAACCTTTTTCTCCTCTTCTATATTCAAGCAATACTTTTGTATCATGAATCTAAATTCCTTTTCAATTGTTGGGACATGTATCTATATGACCTTATTACTGTCCATTACATGTAAATATGATGAGGAACCCCTTTCTCTCTCATCAGCCTTTTTTATGAATTCTTATGTCACGCCGTTACGCTGCCGAAATCACACCGATTTTCTAAGCCAATATCATTGTGTAGTGAATACCATGCCCATTTCTCCATCAAGGGTATTCACCTTTATGCACGTTTACTTATTGATTGTAAAGTTTCATGTATGAATTCCACATTCCTTTATCGTGGAATAAATGATTATGTTTTATGAATCCATGTTTTATGATCCATGTGGCACACTTATGCATGAAATGAAATGTTTAAGAAGGGTGCGCCCTTTATAGCGCTCCAATGCATTGGGTAAAGTATAGTATCATGATACGTCATGTGCAATGAGTGTTGACTCATGCTAATTAAAGTGCAACGAGGGTTTACTCGTGCTTCAAGTGCAATGAGGGTTTACTCATGCTCCATGTGCAATGAGCCTTGGCTCATGCTAATTCAATGTTAAGTGTTGTTGCCACATTTCCATGTTATGATTATCATGCTTTATCATGCCTTTATGTTCATGTCTCTCTTATGCTCTATTGATATTCCTATTGCCTAACATGTATTGTACTCCTCATGTTATTCATTGTGTACTCCCTTACTGGGCTTTATAGCTCACCCTTTTCTTATGCATGTCCTCAGGTTATCCCATGCAATGCTAAGTACGAAGGAATGTAGTGGTCATGTAAAGGAAGTTTTCAATAAGGATGTTGTATTTCATGTTTAAAGTTTTTATGTAATGATCCTAAGCCACAAAGACACTAAACCTCTCGATCTTCTTTGTTGTATCAAGTGAAGTTTTATGTAATAATGCATGTTTAAGCTGTAATAAAAAGCCGGGTTGTCATAGTTGGTATCAAAGGATAGGTTTAGTTATTTTTGGGATTAGGAAACCCTAGTAAAGCCTTAGATACAAGACTAAGCATAATAAAAACATCCCTAAGTTTTGGTAAATACTAAGTAAGTGTTTTATCAAACAAATACATCCCTGTCTGGATACGAGCAGGTAGAGGCGGCTCTGGCACAGATGTATCCTAGGGGTAAAACCCGAAAACACCGCTTTGAGCTAGACTCGAACGGGAACTGGTGCACGAAAACGGGCCTTGCTGCACTCTTGGTTACGACACTCCCGGGGGATATGTTTTGATAAATTCACAATCTTAGTATGAACCCTTATTAAGGGAAAAATGCCCCTAAGAATATATGTTAGAAGGAAGATCATGAAAAGCCTGGATTGAATCCTATAGACTCATTAGTTGAAGAGGTTAAAGTTTATTTATAAGTCATAAAATTTTGTCTTTGGATTACCCTTTATGTGTTACCCCTAACTTTCCTTTTATTCCAGCCAATGGCCGGTAATAGGAGAACTCGGGCTAACAACCGTTGTGAAGATCAGTGTGATGATTGTACTTATGAGATGCCCAATCCAATGGGAGCAGGAATCGCGAACTTTGTCACGCTTCTCTCTCAGCTAACTCAAGTTTTGAATAGAAACACTGGTCAAGAGGAACGTTCAACCCCCCCTAAGAAAGAACAAGTCGCTATTGAAAGCTTCATGAGACAAAGGCCTCCTACTTTTAGTGGATCATCCGATCCCACGATTGCTGAACAATGGATCAACTCCATTGAAAAGATATTCTCCATCCTCCAATGCTCTGAAAAAGAGAAGGTTCTCCTGGCGGCTTATCGTATGGAGGGTGAAGCTGATCAATGGTGGACGTTGATCAAAAATACGAAGCCTGAGGAGGAGATCGAGGCTTTGTAATGGAAGGTATTCCGGAAGATGTTTTTCGATAAATATTTTCCACGCACCCTCCGTCTTAAGATGGAAAGGGACTTCCTTTCCCTCAAGCAGAAAGATGAGGAATCTGTGGGAGTGTACGAGGCAAACTTCACAAGGCTTGCACGATACGCTTCCGGCTTTGTCGTTACCCCCGAATGCAAGGTTGACCGCTTCTTTGGTGGGCTGAAGCCTAGCTTACGGAAAGCATTAGCGATCCGTGACTTCGACAGCTATGAGGAAATTGTCCGATGTGCCCTCAAGGTTGAAATGGAGATCGTAGAATCACAGGGGTATCATGGGGACAAGAAGCGGAAGGTGGACTTCAATGCTGGTGGTCCGATGGATAAATCCAACGGCACTAAGAAATTCCAGCACCCCACTTGCCAAAAGTGTGGAAAGAAGCACCCTGGAAATTGCCTTAGGGGGACAAGAAAATGCTTCAAGTGTGGAAGAGAAGGTCACCTAGCTGTTAACTATCAGCAAGAAGGACCCGCGGCTGCGACGGAGGGGAGGAACGCTCCGTTAGAACCTCAACGCGTTGTTCAATGCTTCAAATGCAAAGAACCGGGTCATTTTGCGAATCAGTGCCCTAATCCAAGGGTTATCGGAGGCAATCAACAACCTCCAAGACAGCAAGGAAGAGCTTTTGCCATCACTTCTGCCGAAGTGAACCCCGACAATGAAGTGGTGACAGGCACGCTAGTTATTCATTCAAGAATAGCGAACGTACTTTTTGATTCAGGTTCTACGCATTCTTTTATATCTCAAAAGTTTATTAGAATAATCCCTGCACCACCACAAATCATGGAAGTAAAGATGTCAGTGAGTACGGCAAATGGGGCAATCATTGCATCCCATGAGTATAAGTCCTCCCCTGTTATAATCTGTGGATTTAATTTCCCAGCGAACCTCGTCATACTCCCTTTGGTGGAATTTGATGCAATTCTTGGCATGGATTGGCTTTCCTTATATAGAGCCAACATAAATTGTCGGGAGAGGGAAATCACACTCCATATGGAGAATCGACCCCCGATTCTTTACAAGTGTCAGGAAGAAGAGGAATCTCCTTTAGCTCCATCATCTCAAGCATGGATATTACTACCTTATGAGCACGCATATCTGGCTTAGATGATTGAGTCCAAGGAAGAAACCACCCTTGAAGAAATGCCTATTGTGAGGGAATTCGCTGAAGTATTTCCCGAGGAACTTCCTGGTCTTCCTCCAAGAAGAGATGTTGAGTTCTCAATTGAACTTATACCTGGGGCGCTACCAATATCCAAGACTCCATATAGAATGGCTGTGATTGAGCTTGAAGAACTGAAGAAACAACTACAGGAGAATCTGGATAAAGGGTTTATATGCCCAAGTGCATCACCATGGGGTGCACCAGTCCTCTTCGTCAAGAAGAAGGATGGGTCAATGCGGCTTTGCATCGATTATCGTGAACTTAACAAAATCACAATAAAGAACAAGTATCCTCTCCCAAGAATCGATGACTTGTTTGATCAGCTGCGTGGAGCACAATACTTCTCCAAGGTCGACTTGCGGTCGGGATATTATCAAGTAAGGGTGAAGAAGGAAGATATCCCCAAGACTGCTTTTCGTACAAGGTACGGGCACTATGAATTCATAGTAATGCCTTTTGGACTCACCAATGCTCCAGCAATATTCATGGACTTGATGAATAGAGTCTTTAGAGATTACCTAGATAAATTTGTGGTAGTCTTTATAGATGATATTCTAATATACTCCAAAACCAAGGAGGACCATGAGGAGCATTTAAGAACTGTACTTGAGACTTTGCGCAAGGAGAAGCTCTATGCCAAGTACAGCAAGTGTGAGTTCTGGTTGAAGGAGGTCTCATTCTTGGGCCATATCATCACAAGCAATGGGATATCTGTGGACCCCTCCAAAACAGATGCAATTGAGGGATGGTTGAGGCCAACATCGGTAACTGATATCCGTAGCTTCTTGGGGTTAGCTGGATATTATCGACGATTTGTGAGAAACTTCTCACGATTGTCCAGCCCTCTTACCAAGCTAACTCGAAAGGGAGTAAAGTTTTCTTGGAGTGATGAATGCGAAGAAAGCTTCAAGGAGTTGAAAAGGAGGCTTATCACTGCACCTGTGCTCACTTTACCCACAAGTGGGGAGCTTTTTGTGGTATTCAGTGATGCTTCGAAGAAGGGCTTAGGATGTGTGCTGATGCAGAATGATAAAGTGATATCCTATGCCTCAAGACAGTTGAAAATCCATGAGCGAAACTATCCAACGCATGATCTGGAGTTGGCGGCGGTGATCTTTGCCTTGAAAATCTGGCGGCATTATCTCTATGGAGAGAAATGTGAGATATATACTGACCACAAGAGTCTTAAATATATATTCACACAGAAAGAGCTTAATATGCGCCAGAGAAGATGGATAGAGCTCATAAAGGATTATGACTGTTCAATACATTACCACCCTAGGAAGGCGAACAAGGTAGCGGATGCCCTAAGTAGAAAGGATCCAGCAATTCTATCAATGATGAGAATTGAGAAGGATCCAATCTTCTTAGACTTGATGAATATGGACGTGGGAATCATAAAGAAGGGAACATCATCAATCCTTTCACAAATGATTGCTCAACCATCTCTTTTGGAAAGGTTAAAGGATGCTCAAAAGGATGATGCGAGAATCCAAGAAAAAGTGGAAGCTATCAAAAAGGGAAAATCCTCAGAGTTTAATGTTAATGAAGAAGGAATTGTGCGGTTTGGGAAAAGACTATGTGTCCCATCAAGTTCGGAGCTGAAGAAGGAACTTTTGGATGATTCACATAGTTCAAATTTCTCTATTCACCCAGGGAGCACAAAGATGTATCGAGATCTCCGAGAAAACTTTTGGTGGGATAATATGAAGGAGGAGATCGCCAAATATACATCAAAGTGCCTGGTGTGTCAGCAAGTGAAGGCAGAGAGGCAGAAGTCTAAGGGGATGATGCAACCATTGCCCATACCAGAATGGAAATGGGAGAACATCACCATGGACTTCGTCACTGGACTTCCAAGGACATCCAAAAGCAACAATGCAATCTGGGTTATTGTGGATCGTCTTACAAAGACTGCACACTTCATTGCTATTCGAGAGGATTTCTCTTTGGATCAACTGGCACGGATATATATCAGGGAAGTGGTACGGTTGCATGGAGTACCACTATCTATTGTGTCGGACCGAGATCCAAGATTTACCTCTATGTTTTGGAAGAGTCTTCAACATGCTCTGAATACTGAACTGAACTTCAGTACGACCTATCATCCTCAAACTGATGGACAATCCGAGCGGACTATCCAAACACTTGAGGATATGTTGAGAGCGTGCTCAATGGACTTTAAAGGAGGATGGGATCAACATCTTCCTCTAGTTGAGTTCTCTTATAATAATAGTTTCCACTCGATCATCCAAATGGCACCATATGAAGCCCTATATGGGAAAAGGTGCAGAACACCGGCATGTTGGGATGAGGTCGGTGAACGTAAGCTGCTTGGACCAGAAATGGTCGAAGATATGGTAGAGAAGGTGAAAACCATTCAGCAGCATATCAAGGCAGCCCAAAGTCGACAGAAGAGTTATGCAGATAATCGTCGACGAGACCTTGAGTTTAAAGTCGGAGACATGGTGTTTTTACGCATATCTCCGTGGAAGAAGGTCATGAGGTTTGGAAAGAAAGGGAAGTTAAGTCCAAGGTACATCGGCCCCTTCGAGATTCTTGATCGTGTTGGGGATGTGGCCTATCGACTAGCACTTCCACCTACTATGGCCAAGGTGCATGATGTCTTCCATGTATCCCTCTTAAGGAAGTACATACCAGACCCTTCACATGTACTCTCTTCCGAGGTGGTACAATTAGAAGACGATCTTTCTTATGAGGAGCAACCAGTGAAGATCTTAGATCGTAGAGAAAAAGTTCTACGAAATAAGACAATGCCCCTCGTCAAGGTGTTGTGGAGAAACCACAAGTTTGAAGAAGCAACTTGGGAGTCGGAGGATATGATGAAGCTAAGTTACCCACATTTGTTTTAGTGTGGGAAAAGGAAAATTTCGAGGGCGAAATTTCTTAAGGGGGGAATGTTGTAACGACCCAAAGTTTCATTAATGGAAAATCCCTCTTGATCCAGTTAAATGTTTCTTTATGAAAAATGTTTTTATAAGATGTCAACTTCTTTAAGTTTTACGTTAAGATTTGTGACCGTTACTTTTATAGCCGTTGATCAGTGATCATCTGGGTAGTTTAAATATAAGTCTTTAACGAACCAATTTTCTACTCAGACAAAGGAAGCGATGGCCTCATCCAGTAGAATTGCCCCTTACGAAGCCCATTTGTCGGAGCTCGGAAAGGAGGTGGCATCTTTGGGCTTTGCCCTTGACCAAGCCCAAGCTGAGCTTCATCAAGTCAAGCTCGAACGTGATCGTCTACGGGAAAAATGGAAGTTGATAGAGATTACCACTCGAGCGATGTTATCCGAGCAACCCCAAGAGTCTGTCACCATCGCACACCTTACCCTCAGGTCTTATGCGGCTATTTTAAGGGGTTATGTAACAGATAAGTAGCACCATGTTCATGTACATTATTTTTTATATAATAATGAATATAATTTCTAGTCATTTTTGATGCATTGTAATTAGTTTTTAAAGTACAAATGATGTTTTTACTTATTATTTAATTAAGAATTATATTTTATTAAATTAAAGGATTTTTGAATTAAATAATATTTTAATAAAATATTATTATTAATATTAAATTAATTTTTATTAAATATAAAAGATCTTATAATTTTATTAATGCAATTAAAATTTTTATTAAGGTTTGAAAGCCATTTCTGTCAAAACCCGTGAATTTTTTTATAAATGTCGGTTTTTATTTTAAAAGTGAAAATTCAAATATTTAGAAAATTATTTAGATAAAATAAATATTATTTTTGGAATCAGGACGTCGAAATTATCCAACAGTGAATTTTTCATAATTTTCTGAGACAGTCAAATTTTTATCAATAAAATAATGAGGTTTTGGGTTTGTTTGACTCACTTTTCAAATCATTAATGGAGCCCTCAAGACTTATTCAACACTTTGCCTTTTTAAATTAATTTCCATGGGAGTGTGACTCACCTCCACATAAGCAACCCTAATTTTTTAATAAGTTCGGACCTTGGCCTTGTAAAATATTGTTTTCCTCTTCCCTTTTCCAGAAACCATGGGCAAATACCATGGGATGGTTTGTGGTTTGGATTATTTTAATATAAGGGGTCCCAAACCTAAATAATAAATATTTCTCTCACCTTTCCTATATCAACCCACCCAACCTCCCACTTCCTCCTCACCCAAAGCCCTTGAAGTTCGTCCAAAATCCGCCCTACTCTCTCTAGAATCCTCTCAAGGTGCCCCAAGCTCCCAAGAAGCCTCTCACAAGCCTCTCTCTAGCCTTTGGAAGCACACTTCCAAGTAAGGGTTTTTCTTCCTTTCTCATTTTTGTCAATTTTC
Organism: Viscum album; assembly: GCA_963277665.1. Lineage (NCBI taxonomy): Eukaryota > Viridiplantae > Streptophyta > Magnoliopsida > Santalales > Viscaceae > Viscum > Viscum album. The sequence goes on along the minus strand of OY728132.1, from coordinate 1,262,623,249 downwards.
TTTAAGTTGTATTGCCCTTTTAATTTAATTTATGAATGTTGGGGTATGGTTTCGCACCTCTCCCATACTGCCCTCTTATTGTTTGAATGATGGGAGACCCCTTTCTCTCTCATTAAATGCCTCCCATGTACACCCGTTACTATGCCGAAATTCCGAAAGGAACCTTTTTCTCCTCTTCTATATTCAAGCAATACTTTTGTATCATGAATCTAAATTCCTTTTCAATTGTTGGGACATGTATCTATATGACCTTATTACTGTCCATTACATGTAAATATGATGAGGAACCCCTTTCTCTCTCATCAACCTTTTTTATGAATTCTTATGTCACGCCGTTACGCTGCCGAAATCACACCGATTTTCTAAGCCAATATCATTGTGTAGTGAATACCATGCCCATTTCTCCATCAAGGGTATTCACCTTTATGCACGTTTACTTATTGATTGTAAAGTTTCATGTATGAATTCCACATTCCTTTATCGTGGAATAAATGATTATGTTTTATGAATCCATGTTTTATGATCCATGTGGCACACTTATGCATGAAATGAAATGTTTAGGAAGGGTACGCCCTTTATAGCGCTCCAATGCATTGGGTAAAGTATAGTATCATGATACGTCATGTGCAATGAGTGTTGGCTCATGCTAATTCAAGTGCAACGAGGGTTTACTCGTGCTTCAAGTGCAATGAGGGTTTACTCATGCTCCATGTGCAATGAGCCTTGGCTCATGCTAATTCAATGTTAAGTGTTGTTGCCACATTTCCATGTTATGATTATCATGCTTTATCATGCCTTTATGTTCATGTCTCTATTATGCTCTATTGATATGCCTATTGCCTAACATGTATTGTACTCCTCATGTTATTCATTGTGTACTCCCTTACTGGGCTTTATAGCTCACCCTTTTCTTATGCATGTCCTCAGGTTATCCCATGCAATGCTAAGTACGAAGGAATGTAGTGGTCATGTAAAGGAAGTTTTCAATAAGGATATTGTATTTCATGTTTAAAGTTTTTATGTAATGATCCTAATCCCCAAAGACACTAAACCTCTCGATCTTCTTTGTTGTATCAAGTGAAGTTTTATGTAATAAAGCATGTTTAAGTTGTAATAAAAAGCCGGGTTGTCATAACACACTACTTAGGTTGATAGCACTGATGATGTATATCCAAGGGGTACTCCTTGTTGGGTCTTGTTATGAGAAAGAACATTCTGATAATATGAAGAGAATATGATACATAGATGAGGATCACTGCCAAGGCCATAAGTTGATACCTACAACTCAATTTAGATTAACCCACTAAGTAGATGATTGAAGCCCACAAAGTGTTATTCATAAAGATATGAAGAATCCCACCAAGGGAATGAAGATGAATACAGGATCTCATTTTGGGCCTCTCATAGGGATTCCAATAACTATATACAAGATTTTTTACAGAAGGTATTATAGTTTTAGGGGGAGAAGATGATTCCATATCACCCATCAAGAAAATGATAAGGGGAAGGCAGACTAATAAAATATGTACATGATATGGAGGAAAATAGATCCAAGTCATGTATAAAGGAGTAAAAAATGTGTAGTAAGAGTCTTATATTTTGTCCCCTTACTCAAATTCCTTCTCTTGTAAACTGACCATGTCATCATGAATTGTCTCTATAGTAGTACCCGCTATGTTGGGATTTTGAATACTCTGCAAGTGTAGAAGTGCATGGATCCAGTATGTGTATGTATTCCCTTGTATTGGTACACATCTTAACCAGTGTACCTGGTCAAGACAGTGCCCATGTGGGGGAGTACACAATTTGTTCCCAACCATGTAGTCTAACCCATGTCCATGTACCTTTTGAAATGTGTGATAATTCACCCAATAGATACTACATTCCAAGTGATAGGGTTCACACGTCATTCGATACATAACTTTATTCCCAAACTTTAGCCACTGCTTGGGTCCCCACATGGGTTGTAGATCCGAGTTTCCTGTCGTGTAACATAATATTTTCAAGAATCCCATATATGTTTCCTATTATTTTCAGAACCTTTGACATTCTATTCGATAATGATTTTATCACAATATTTAAGATCTCAACTCGTCTGAACATCACCATAAATAAAAAACATGTTCCACCATCACATCTTCTCGGAAAATGTATAAAGTACATGTTCTTACTTGTGTGCTGAATAATTCCAAAGAACTCAAAATCAAGTATCCCCCGTCATCCAAATCACTCTATCGCCTTCACCGAACATGCATCATGTCATTCTGATCACAGATCTACAATTTCAAATCATTATGCCAAAAAACAATTGTGCAATGATCAATTTATCTGGAATTTTTTAGCCAAGGGCCAAACAGAAAATTCCCTCGATGAACGATAAATTGGGGGGGTCAATAAGAAAAAAATTAATGAATAAACCTTGATTGATGTTCATGTCGATATCAATCCATCTCCATTATAATGATAATCAGGATAATAAAATCACAAAGATAGTATCCCCTCCAAATACAAAAATTAAACCCATACCACATAACAATAAAACTACAGATCAATCTATTTATTGATTGATTAATGGTCATCATATAAATAAATAACATGGAAGAATGAAATAAAATCAAAAACCCTACCTAGATTTGGATCGATTGATGATGAATAATTAAGTTGTGTCACGTTCCATGGTGAGATCCTTCGAATCTGATGTACATCAATAATCAATCCATGATCTCATCATTGTTCTCCTAAGAGAATTCCCTAATTCTCTCTATCTCTCTAAAATATCACTCCAAAGGTTCTAGGGTTATGCAACTAACCCTATTATTTATCAATAATAGTCTATTTAAATACTGCCAATTGTTGCGTCAACACAAATAAAATCAAATAATTTTTTTCAATTTTTTTCATTTCTAGGCCCACGAGGACTTTTCTACAAATTTCCTTCACCAACTAATGTTTAGTCATTCCTAGGGTCAAATCTATGTTCGGATCTCAATGGTATACTCATATTTCTTATTTGAGTAATCTTATATAAGTTTTTCATGTTTTTATAAAAATTGTGTGCATGTTCTATTTAATATATTTAATATATTTCAAAAAAAAACTTTCCAGGCACACCGGGACTCAGAATTGAACACCTTCTTAGTGCCTAGTCTCATAAATGATCCATATAATATCCAAAAATAATTCATCAAAAATCCGAGACATTACACCAATACAAGATGTCCAAAGAAGAGGTAACGACCCAAACTGGGCATTTTATTTAATTTTTACCAATATCTTCTAAATTTATTACTAATACATGATGATATAATAAAATAATAATTTACCTTATACTGATATGTTATTATTTTACTTTCATAACCTAAATATTTTCCATATTCCATCAAATGGAAAACAAAATAATCATTCATGTGTATGTCAGACTGCCACCTCACGAACCGATGTCATTATTTCTTCCATTAAAACCTTTTAAGGTTTGATATAATGATGTATTAAATGATTTTATATAATATTTATGATATTATTATACTTATGGAAGTATTATATCATATATAACTTCTTACCTGACATTATGTGGGAACATGATAATTTTTCTCATACGTATGATAAAATACTGCCTCCTGAAGAAATGTTATTTGTTCACACGTTAATGGAATGTAACAAGGAAGAGTTTATTGAAAATATTTATTTTATATGAAATTTAAATGATTATTTTTTTCATAATATATTATTCAAATTTCTTTAGTCAAATATTTCAGGTAAATTGAAGTAGTATTCATGCAGACGTAAGACCAATCGCCTGCATTAATGGGGTATTTCATTTTCTATATCAAAATTCAATGGACTACTATAAATATATATATAATAAATAAATATTATATATGTATAATGTTTAATATTCATTATATTATGTAACCATGGTCAAATTATGAGGAACATGGAAATAATAAATCAAAATATAAATGGAAAACAATGCAGTTGTTACCCAAAATGTTACTTTATCATGGAATTGTTAATAAATGGGTAGTAAAAGATCATATGTAAATCATATATGGTGTCATATGTATAATAATTATTATTAAATATAAATATAATATAATTATTATTATTATATATGGTTTTTTTAACTTGTATGAAGGAATTGGATACTTAAGGTAATGAATTTTTTGTCTCACTTTTACATCTGTGAGATTTATGCCATATTCACCACTTATATTTCATATGTGGTGTATATAATTCCAATGAATGACTTTTATATTTATTTAAATAAAAATTATTTGTATTTTTTGATTCTTTTTAGGATATCTATTTTAGAAGGATTATATTTCTAATGATACCAAATCGGTAATGGATTTTTGTCTCAATTTATCCTCTTCGGGACATACATTATGTTATGCACTTATATTCTTTTATAAGGTGTATATATATCCCCTTTGAAATTTAATATCATTAATTTATTTTCCCTAATTTTATTCTATGATTTATTTACTTTTTTTCATTCATGGGGCATATGATTCAGTGTTAGCAAATTTGTAATGGTTTTGTTATACAATCTCACTATTTATTGAGATTTTTTATGATTATGATTTCAATGATGAGATCTTATGATCTATCTCTCAAGAAAATCACACATTTTACAATACTATTTTTTTGTAATGAGAATACATGTTTCCACATAATTTTCTTATATTTATGTACTCAATATTCATAAATAATGTTTTTAAGGTAAATCGAATTTATTTCTCTCTTCTATAGAAAACCGTTTTCCCCATATCCATGATTTATTAAAAGAAATAAAAAAATTTTATCCTCACCCAGGGGAGTCATTATATACTGTTTACCCATTTTATAATTTAAAAAAATGAATTTATTTTCAAAACACAAACCATTTGGATTTCAACAAAAACATGGATGGATACGTTGTTTTTAACATGTAAGAAATTTCCTTCCATCATGACCACTCAATGTTTTAAATATTCCATTGAAAATTTAAATAGATGTTATCAAATGAAAGAATTTTAACAAAATTATTTTTTAAAAATTATTTTTTAATTTGGAAAGGATATTTTCATTAAGGAATGTTTTAAATGAGTTTTAATGATTCTTTTATTACTTTCAAATGATATTTGCAAAGAAAATTATTTTTGAGAATTATTTATTTTAAATTGAGTTTTTCAAAGTCGAAAGATTTTTTTTTGAAATAAATGTTTTAAATTATTTTTGATGGTTCCATTATATTATTCCATGGTTATTTCCAAATAAAATTATTTTGAAAATGTTTTATGGTTTAAAAACTGTTTGTAAAAGTGGAAAGACTATTTTCTTTAAGAGATGTTCCAAGGGATCATTCAAAAACATTTTCTATATAATATGAAATATATTGATATAGCTTATGATTTAATGGTAAAATCATCCAAGGAAACCATTCTTATTTTTTCAATTAATCAACTTTTTTTATGATGACATGATATTTATGAAACACATTTCTCTACCATAGGTTTTTCCATGATACAATTCTCATGAAACCTGCTTCATTTTCCATAGGATTATTCTTTAATGAAATGATGCAATGATTATGAAGATTATTTTTCCTCATCACGTTTTTATATGATGATGTTTATATGAATATGAATTAATTTGATGGGTTTTGATATGATGAATATTTTATGATATTTTGGCACATAGATATAATATTTTAATTATGTGAAGGGTGGGACCTATATCTCCCTCTAATAAATTTATTAAAAGTTGACATCTCATGAGATATAAATGACTAAAATGGGGAGTGAACCTATTTCATTAAGGGTCTCTATCTACAATGATATTCATGAGAGTGAACCTTGAATACTTTGATTTTTGAGGGAGGTAACCCAATAAACTATGATAGTCATGTAAAGGATCCTTGAAATACTAAGGAAATGATTTTCTATGCCTGTGTATGCCACTAATATATGTATTATTGCAATTTTATGTTCCCATGGCTCATGTACATTGATTAAATTATGATTAATGTCTTATAAAATACCACCATTTATGCCAGAACTCATGTTTATTACATATTATAAACATGGTAATATTTTAAAATGTTATTCTCATGTTTTCCTACCATTATTATAATGATATGTTGATATATCCCATGATTACCATTTTTTAACATCTGAGCTCACCCTTTCATATGTTTCCTCTATCTATGTTATGAAGAAAAACTTTATTTAGTGTATGTCTGAGATAAGTACTATGTGGGATAATATTTATGGTATATATTGATAAATTTTCTTGAAATAACAAAATTTTGTTACAATTTTCTACTGGAACTATACCATTATGATCATCTATAATGTGTTTAGTTAATGTGATTAATATTCATATAAAAATATGTAATATCTATGTTTGAGATGATTGGGATTTTATAGTTGTAATTAGAGGATAGGTTTAATTAATGTTTAGAAACTAAGATGAGAAAAAATTAGTGAGATACCGAGGGATATTTCAAAGGATATGTCATGGGATATTTCTCTGGATAAATTTTAGGACGAATAAAATAATAGGAAAATATCCTCACATTTTTTTAATTGATAGAATGAATTGTTTCCAAAAAATAAAATCTCTGTATGGCTATTAAAATTGGATGTGGATCTAAAAATGGTGCGTTGAGTTGGACTTGATCTTCACCTAGTTCATGACAATGGGAGTTTCTAAAAACATAATTTGACACTTTTGGGGGATATGGTTTGGAAATTTCAAAAATATTTATAAAACATCTGGAAGGATTTGAATAATGAACATGATTAACCATGGATAAGCCTATGATTTCATAGATTAAAAACAAGGTGTCATGATTTCTAATTCTTATAAGTGATCTTTTATTATTATGTGGTTCGCCACTTTTATTATTAATGATTACAACATATTATTTTGTTATAGTAAATGGTGAGGACAATAAGGATCTATGATAATGTTTAATGAGATTGATTAATGAGAAATTAAATGGGATGATGACTACAGTGAATGATATTGTGATTATTCCTAATAATTTATCTTGATATATGATTTACAACTTCAAATAAACCTACACTAAGACCCCAGAAATAAATTAAGGATAGATTTTTTTAAGATTTTGAGTGGTGGATACCATGTAAAAAAAAGAAGATTCATTTTCCTATATGTCGTTAATTTGGGAAAAATAACCCAAGTAAATGTCGCAGTGGAATGTGAATATGGATTGAGTTTAGAAATTTAGGATAGAAAGAAATTAAATTTCAAGAAAAAATAAAAATTATACATAATTTAATAGATGAAAATAATGGTTTCACTTTGATATCACCGACATTTGAATGTTTTAAATGTGTAAATTATTGGAATTATGCAAATTAAATTCCTAGGGGGGATGCTCCTAAAGAGGATCCGCAAGGTAGTACAAGTAATCGATATAATGCTGATGATGAAGAGACCATGCACAACATAAGAAAGGTATAAAATGTTCCAAATTTATTATTTATTTTAATCATTAAAATAATTATTAAATAATGATTTTTTTTAATTTTGAGACATGACTCATATTTCATATTATAGGATAGAGTTATTAGGGAATAAGATGATGAAACCATGTTAATAGTCAAATAATGAAGTAAAATGATTGAAATGGTCATGTATTGGAATTCAAGAATTATGAAATATAAAAGGGTTGTTCAATATAAATTTTTTATTAATGAATTAAAATAATATCATAAATGGTACTTATGAAATAGAGAACTAATTTAATGGGAATGTAATATTTTATGGAAAAAAATAATTAAATAAAGATTGTCTTTAATATTTTCCTGGTATTAAGATAATTATGTTGGGATAAAGAGATGATGGATATGAATAAAATAAATTTGATATTATTAATGATCATGAAAATGATTAGAGATTTATGGAAAACAAGGATTATGTTATCATTGATGAAATTAATATAATATATTCAATAATATGTTGTTTTTAAAGAATGAAAAAGCATGTATGTTTTCATTATGGATTTATGGTAATTCTGGATATTACAATGTTTTATGAGAATATTTGATCAATGTATTCACATATTTGGTATTCGAAATCAAGATAAACACCATGTTGTTTTTGAGAATAATAATAATCATATTTTTTTGGAATTTTAGTTACTTTATTTCTATTTTTTTAGATTTTATTTTTTCAAAAAATGAAGAATCCTTATGGTTAACTATTCAAGGAATGGATAATGTTGAATATTGGATGTTATTGGATAACCAATTTTAAAAATCCTATTTATGATAATAACTAGATAAATAACAACATAGTTATCATAATTTTATGGATCTTATGATCCACTAGTGCTTCATGCATAAAACGATTTCAACTTCATTTCATAAAGTAAGATATGAAGTCGAAACTAATAAAATTATAACCAAATAATGATGTTTTCCTTATTAAATGGAATGAAATAAAGTATATAATCTCATAAAAATACCTCATCTTTAACTAAATGACCTTGAAATAAAATTTTATACATATTTATTAAAGTTTATGAAAAAATATATTTTCTCCTATCACAGATTTATGGCTTTTTGTCATTAACATTCTCCTGTCAATGGTATATGACACTCTCTTTATGTATCTGGGTGTTAGTTTTACCTTCTTTTTTTAGGGTTTTCACATAACAACAACGATATCATATATGGAAAAATATTTATGTGTTATGTTATATGACCTTAAATCATACCTTTCTCTCTTTTATAGAAGAATTTTTATTAACCCTTTCTATTATCAATGTTTCCAAAAAAAGGATTTAAAAATATTAAACACATGATCACCGAGAAAAATGTTCTTATTTAGAGGATGAAATTTATTTAAGGGGGAAGAATGTAACAAATAGATTTTTTATGTTTTTCTTAATAAGTTTAATATCTTCGAAATCTTGTGTTACATGAATCACTAAGTATAGCTTACGTAACATCAAATACTAAGATTTAATAAAAGATAATATATAATTAAAATGATGTTATTTAATATTATTATTGTATACTAGCAATTGAAATGGATGGTATGAATAGGATTAATTGAATTATGTAAATATATGGTTTACACATTTATATATATTTAATTATTTGATTATAAAATAATTTTAATTGAAAATAAAAACCATTTTTCATAAGAACACTTTTTTCTATAAAAACTATTTTATCGGTTGAAATTCTTCTTACCTCAAAAATATATGAAAAAAACAATTGGTGTGCATTTTTAATAAATTTATATATTATATATTCAATAATTTTTTAAAATTCATCATATGTGTTTTTATACATAATATATTCTAATAAATCCATTTTTTATATTAGGAATAGTATTTTTGAAAAAAATAGGGTTGCCAACAATTTTCACACTTATAATGACATTATTTATTCGAATATTGTGAAAATTTAATTTAAAAAAATAAAATAAAATGTAGAAATCACCATGTAAAAATTATCATATAGATACTTTTTTTGAGGATTTTTAGGAAATATAATTGTTTGATGATTAGTGAAAAACACACTACCGGAAATAAGATCTATACAAACGGTTTTGGTATAACCATTGGTACAATTCACCTATATGGACCTCTACCAATGGTTTGGTGAAAACTGTTGGTATAGGTCACTAATTTGGACATATACCAATGGTTTTACCAAAACCATTGGTATATGGGGGGCCTATACCAATGGTTTGGAGAGACCGTTGGTATAGGTGTTAGGTCCACAAGGCTGAATACCCTAAGAGGGGGGGTGAATCAGGGTATGACAAATAGAAAATTAAAGCCTGTTCTGATCTTGTTTCGCTATTAAGAAAAATACTCTTCTATCTATTCCCCGTTGCACAATATAAACAGAATGTAAAGCATGCACATGACACATCAATTTTTACTTGGTTCACCGTCACTGGGCTACGTCCAAGGAGCATACACCGGCAATGCACCGATGTACCAAATCCACTATAAGAACACTACGGTTGACAATGTTCGGGATAGATCACTTCTATTCCTTGGCTCACTGCCTTTACAATGTTTAGGGTTATCTCACTGCTTTCCAAAGGGTCACTCCTTGTTTCTTTCTCTATGGCTCACTACCGATGGAGAGGATCACCTTCTTCCTCTTCCTTTGCTCACTACTCTAGAAAGGATCCACTCACAGTTTATATACATGTAGGTCTCTTCATTTGAATGAAGGAATTCATCTTACTCTATATGTAGATGCTCTGTTGAAGTCCAGCTTTCACCCATAGATGAATTTCTCTTTGCATCGAAAGTATCTGGCAATCTTCTAGCTTTCGCGCAGCCCTGAATAACCATCATGAATCAACCTTACATGGCTGCAAGTCTGACCCGGCGCGCAAGTATCGGCGCACAGGTCACAACTGGTGTGCATTTCCACCTCAACCACCTACACGACACAATATTCTGCAACTCCAAACCTTCGCAACACAACCCCTTTTATACCCAAACCAATATTGGCACGCAACTACCAACTGGCGTGAAACATCAAACACTGGCGCGCAAGTCCACCTGCGTGATGACACACCACCTGCGCGACCACCACACCATCATGACGGGAGCTCTGATTTTTCTAAGTGTTTAACTCCATTGAAAATAAGGAGGGGTGGTCCTATATTTATAGGCATTTAGAACACCCTACACGACAGCGCGCAAGTCTACCCTCGACACACATGTCTCAGCGCGTAGGTCTCTTCCCTTGCAAGTCACTTGCGCGAAAAAACTAATACCTATGTTACCCTCTTTCCTTTTCCATATTTTGATATTATAATCTTGAAAAAAACTAGCATGAACGTTCTTAAGCATCCAAGGAATCGGCGCCCAAGTCTCTTCACGACGCGCAGGTCACTAGCGCGACCACACCAATACCTGCGTGAACCTCTTTCCTTTTCCATATTTTGATGCTCTAATCTTGAAAAACATATGGCGCGTAAGTTTATTCTACTTCAATTCAATTGCGCGCATGTCCCTTTTCCAAAATAAACTTGTCTTTATTTGCCGATTTGTAGGCCCAAAAATTTGGCAAACACTGGAAAACGACGCCACCTTGTATCTGCTCTTTTCGTACCACCTCTAGATCATCCATTCCTTTGTCTAAGTTCTTGAATAAAAAATTATCGTTGACCACAGCTCTTGAACTCAACATTCCACCATGAAATCCCCTTTGTCAAAAAAATTTGTATTTTATTGTTTTGCTTTGTCAACAATCACCATAGAGATGTCCACTTTGTCAAAAAACACAATCACCTCAAAAATACTTCAATAATACCTTGAGGGATTTTTTCCGAACAATAGGTCACTTATATAGACCTTTACCAATGGTTTGTCCTAAACTATTGGTATATGGTCTCTATTATGGATCTATGCCAACGGTTTTGGCCAAACCATTAGTATAGGTCCATAACAGAGACCCTATACCAATGATTTTGGATAAACTGTTGGTATAGGTCCCCCCTATACTAACAGTTTTATCCAAAGCTGTTGGTATAGGGCCCAAAATCAAATAATCTATACCAATGGTTTTGTGAACCATTGGTAAAGTTACATATATTTTTTATGGAATCTTATTATATATAACAATAAATAAATCAAAATTTAAAATATTTATGATAATACATATATATATTTATGTAATTATGTTCACAAAAGTCAAGTTAGGTTAGTGGTTAGGTCGTTCAATCATAAACTGGAGGTACTGGGATCAAAACCAACAGAATGATTCTTTTGTGAAATACATATACCAACTGTTTTATGGGACCATTGGTATAGATTTTTCATATTAATTATACCAACGGTTTTGAAAACCGTTGGTATAGACCTTTCCCCATGGCAGACTAGCTAACGGTTCTCCAAACCGTTGCTATAGGATATACCAATGGTTTGGAGGCCTATACCAACGGTTTGAAACCGTTGGTATTGGGTATTTTTTTAGTAGTGATACTAGTTTTATTAATGAATATCATTTTTCTTAAAAAATTAAAAAATTAAAAATATTTTAGTATGATATCAAAAGTAAATTTAGATCCAATATATATATTGATATAATTTATTTAATTGTAATAAATTTCAAATATAATATTTTTATGAAAACATTTAAATCATTTGATGATTTTGTCATTGGAAACCTGCTTTTGCATCATAATTGAAGGGTTAATTTTAAATTTTTATTTTGAACTTTTTTATTTGAATTTGGAAAAAAATGATTCCATTTTATTAATGAGAATAATTTATATTATCTATTATGAGGAACTTAATTTTTATTACCAAAATTAATAGTAAGAACAGTAAATATTTTTAACCATGGTTAAGGTAAAACAGGGTTTAACGGGGGTTAAAATATATGTATAATTGTTAAAATGACTTAAAACATGTAAAAAACTAATTTAATAGACATATTTTTAACTTTTCTCCTATAATGTTGAATAATGGCCCATTTTGTGGTCTTATCGAATGTGAAATATGTGGGTACACCATTTTCTTTTCAAAAATTGTATGTGTACCACTCAACTCGCTTATAAAAATCCACCCCATATACTATCCTCATCACACTTAAAAACCCAATTTTCTAGGAAAAAAATTCACTAATAACATTATTTATTCAATAATATTATCCTATAATCCTTGTTAATTTTCATAAATACAAACTATGAATCATTTCGGGGAAAACCAAAAGAAGTTTTCTGAAGAAGAGGTCGCATCCCTAATAGAGATTTTTATATTATTTCTTCCTCAAACCCTATCAATTATTTTCAAACCATGATGATTTAAGAACCAAATTAATTTTCATATATGTATATGTTATTATTTTAATTTTCTAACCTATATACTTATCCTCTTTCATCAAATGGGAAACAAAATCATTATTTGTGTGTGCAACAGAAGATTTCATTATGAAATAATGCCATTTTGTTTCATTGCAACATCTCACTAATGAATATAATGATGTATTAATTGTTTATATATGATATTTATTATATTATTATACTGATGGATTTATTATCTCACATATACCTTCTTACATTCCATTTTTTTGGAATATAATAATGTTGCTCGTGTCAACAATGGAATACCACCATGCAAAGCCTTATGATTCATTCAAGAATTATATATAAGGTAATAAGGATGAATTTAATGAAAATATGTGATATATATGACATAAAAATTCTTTTTTAATGGTAATTTTTTTAACATTTATTTGTTTTAATCCTTCCAGAATATTTAAACAGTATTCATGCATATGTACCACCTACAATCCCCATTAATAATGTATTTATGTGCTTATTTATAAATTATATTGAATACTATAATTACATGCATACAAAATAAATATTAAATTTGTATAATGATTTTAATTATGGAGATTATGGAACAATGATCATTGTATGAGGACAAAAAAAATAACCAATCAAAACCTACATGAAAAATAGAGACATTATTGACTATAACATGACTTTATCATAGAATTGGTAATAAATGGGTTTAAAAAGGTCATTAGTAAATAATAAATGGTATTATATATACATAATAATAATTATTTACTATATTTATAATTTACTTATATTTATAATAGAGGTTTTTTTATGTGAATAAAGGATGTTGAGTCTTCCGGTAAGATATTTTTTACCTCCCTTTTATATTTGTGAGATATATGGAATATTCACCACTTTCTTCTTATATGTGGTTTATATACCATACATTAATTAAATGTGTATTTAATATCCTAAAAATTATAAAGATTTATATACCCCTTTTATGATATCTCCTTCATGGGGTTTAGAGGTCAAATAATACCAAAGTTGTGACAAATGTTTTGTCTCAATTTTTCATTTTGGGATATACATTATGTTATTAACCTATCTTCTTTTATGAGTTGTAAATAAATCCCATTTTAGATTTAATATCATGAATTTATTTATTCTCAAGATATTAAATGTTTTATTGAATTTATTCTATCATGGGGCTTATGATTTTATGTTACCAAGTTTTAATGGTATTATGATTCAATCTCATTGTTTATCAAGATTTTTTATGATTATGCTTCCAATAATGAAATATTATGTTACATATCTCAAGAAACACAATTATTTTAGCCTCCCAGGATTATGTTATTAGAATACATGTTTTCTTACATTTTACCCTGTTTATATACTCAATATTCATACAAATAATTTAATATAAACTGATATTATTTCTATCTTTAGTCGAAAAACTATTTTCGCTTCCATATCTATGTTTTCTAAAAAAATTAAAAATGATTTAATAATCTAAAAATTATTTATCAAATAATTTTTATCAATTTTGGACTATTTAAAATGTTTTTTAAACAAAATATTTTTTTTGTTTTTAAAATATCCCATGTTTGGATTTTACCGAAAATGTGAAAGGCATATTTTTCTTTCACTTGTAAGGAATTTTATAACATCATGGAAACTCAATTTTTTAATGTTTTCATTTTAGGATTTAATATTTTCATTACATGAATAGAATTTTGAAAATTTTATATGTTTTATAAAGTGTATTTTAAAATGGAAAGGATATTTTCCTAAATATATTTTTAATGATTTTGAAAGATTCCCTTAAATGTTTCCAAGGATATTTTGAATTGAAAAGATTTTAAAAATGTTTTATGTTTTCAATTTTTTTTTAATTATGATAGATATTTTCATCAACAAATTTTTTAAATGATTTTTAAAATGTCTTTTTTATGTTTTAATGTTTAGTTTTAATGTAATGATTTTGAAGATGTTTTATGTTTAAAAAATGTATTTTAAAAGTGGAAAGACTATTTCCCATAGTAAATGTTCCAAGTGATCATTCAAAATAATTTTCCATTTAAGATGACATCCTTTGATTTCTGTTATGATTTTTTGGGAATATATTCCAAAGAAACCATTGTTACTTTTTCCCTAATTGGTTAATTTTTCTGTAGAAAAAATATTGATGAAACCCATATCTCTTCTATTGGTTATATAATGATTAAATTCTCATGAAATCTGATTATTTATAATGAAATGATTATAAAAGAAATTTATTTTACATAGGTTATGTCATAATGAAATGCTTATGAAACCCATTTCATTTCATGGGTTATGATATAAGGAATTTTTATGAACTTTGGAAAACTATGTATGATTCAAATTATTTGAAGGGTATAACCCCTATAAATCTCTATGAATTGGGTGATGTTTGAAATATCATTAAATAAATAGGACTAAAATATGGAGTGAACCCGGTTTATTTGGGGACACTATCCACTATGATAGTATTGGGAGTGAACCATTACCATGGGTTGTAGAGTGAACCCAATACACTAGGATAATCTTGAAAATGAGCATCTAACTACTAAATAAATGATTTTATATGATTATTTATTTTCTAAAAATATATTTCTGTTGTCAATTTTTTGTTCTTATGGATGATATTCATTGATTATTTTATGATTCATGTCTTATGAGCTGCCATAATTTATTCCTTGATTCAAATTTAAGATCTATTATAATCATTATATAGTGTTAAGATGTTATTATTATGTTATCATACCCTTATACTCATGATATGATGATATATCCTTTTGTTTTTCCTTAATGAGAATATGAGTTGATCCATTCTATTCTTTCCATTCCATGAGGATTAAATAAAGGTTTTATATAGTGGTTGTCAAACAAGAGTACAATGAAGGAAGATATTTATGAGATATGTAGTTTATATTTCATGAAATAAGAATATTTTGGTCCTTGATTCCAAAATAACTATACCTTTTTGACAATCATTCTTGTTCTTGTGTTATATAATCAATATTCATCTTAAAAGAAGTAACATCTATGTCTAAGATATTTAGGTCTTCACATATTTCTTTGTTGAATCTGTCATCAAGTTTATTCATTTGATTTTAATATAATATGGGAAGTTAGGAACTCTCAACCTAATCATTCTTGGATATTAATAAAACTCCTCTTATAAGGCATGTTAAGTTGATTTGTATATATAAAACACAAGTTGAGGATGAAATTATTTTAGGTTAAATCTTATTTTCAAAAATAATTATTAGGTCCCTTGTCATGACAACATGATCCTCTTCATGTTAACAAATATGTAGTTCTTACACTTTATTAAAAAAAAAATATTTATGCATGTATGTATATTTATAATAATTCATTACACCATACCTTTCATGATATGTTTCAAAATATCTATCGGTGTACTCAAATCCATTGCTGGAGTGAAATCTAGTGATAATATACCCTATTGTTTTTTTAAAAATATTTTAAGTATTTTAAACATCTGAAGAACTAGTGATTTATTAACAATGAATTATGTGTATGTCATAAAATTAAAATCTCCAATAATGTTAATGAAATAATTATCTCTATTACCTTATTTTTTTGAATCATCAGACTATACACATTGAGATAATGATGTTTAAGTGGACTCTTGATTTTAATATCCACACATTTTCGTATACTTTGTCACCATCATATATTTTTGATGGATGTCATAGGGTTTGATTATTTTATTTCTATATTTTTTATAACCCTCGTGAAATCATATATGAAAATTTTATTCATGTTATTTTAAGATAAAATACTAAGTCATGAATACCATAACTCATTACATTCCTTCTCACTCAAATGAAAATAATTTTTATCATTGTTGAATTGAAATAGATATCCACTTATCCTCAATTATTAAATGATGGTTAAGAATTTTTTTTATTAATTTAATAACAGATCAAATAATTTAGAATGTGACGTTTATTATTGTTTCACAAAATTGGGATATAATCAACAAGTTGTGTTTTAATATATCCCAAAATAGAACATCATTTTAAAGTGACTTTCTCAATAAAGTATTCGTGCTTCTAATTCCTTCAACATTTATTATTAAATAATTTCAGGAGTTATAAACTCAAAATAATTATGATTTTCACTGAAGATATATATGTTTATGGTCATATGTTGTGACTAACTACTATATGAGATTCAAGGTTTTTTTACAATTTGAGTATTTATATTCAAAACAGACCACCATTTCATAGTCTTGATCATTATCTTCTTATTATATTTCGGGATTCTTTTTAGTTGGTCTATTTTATTTGTCAGATACTTTTTGAATATATATACTTATTGATCACACCTACCACCAATTTCTTTACAAATTTCAAACCTTGATTGAAAATTCATTCTCTATTTGGGTTGTTGTACTAGTGTCTTTATCCAATTTTTATATTTTTTCCCCTGATATCATTTAATCCTATGCATTAAAATAAATATATATTACACCATACAAATTATTCCATATTAACATACACACTACAACAAAATATTTACTATATAAACCAAAATATCCTCATAGTGTCATAAATATATTTCATTAAAATTTTCATGATTACCTTTATTTATCTTTATTTTATAACTTATTCTCTATTATGAATATCATCAACCAAATTTTCATCCATTCACAATTTTTGTAACAATTTTAATATAAATATTATAATTGATAATAGGTATATCAGAATATCTTGGTAAAAATATAACCATATATCCATTGTTTTCATTTTTTTCAATTTTTTCACTATATACATAAGGTTAAAAAGTGAGGATTCACTACATATTAAAATAATAATCATTATTTTTAGTAATATTTTTTGGGTTATTCACTGATTTCAAAGATAGTCTAACTTCTACCTTTTTTTTTAAATCAATATAGAATTTTGTTAATATAGTTTTAGAAATAAGAAATATTTCTTCAAGAGAATTGTCTTACAATTTCATGGTTATAAATTTTAAAACTATAATTACTAAAATATCATCCATTTCAGTAAGAATAAAATTTTATTCTCTTATCATTCTTAGGAACATATAATTTTTATATTATCATCTTTGATGTTATACATTCCTATTCATTTCATCAATGATGTAACCTGACTTTTAAGAATTATATTCTCTTTGAATAACATCATGAACTATATTATTAATTTGAATTACATGTGTATTTCCTCTAATTTATAATCTTTTTTACTATTCCTCCATCGCTATAGGATGCAATAGTATCCCTTGATTGTTCTTTGAAAGCTAGGGAACCTTTAACCTCTCAGAATAATTTTTTATTTTCTCTTTTCTCATCACATGATTGAACATAATGTTAGGTTAGAATAATCATATTTTTTATTATGTTATACTTTCTCTTGACTTTATGGAATTTATTTCCACTCCGACCACATTCGATTATGTTTTTTTCCCTTAAATATTTTCTTCTTAATAATCCTCATCATGAACATGATTATTATCTGAAATATTTCATAACAAATTTCTATTTTTTTTCTCGATTGAAACATTTAAAAATATGTTTTTGTGTATAGTTACCTTTTCAACATTTGTAATTCTTTGAAAATAAAATAAAATATGGTTATATTGGTTTATACCACCATCTTCATCTTTTGATTCTTCGTTATAAAAACATTTTGATTCATTAATTTTCAATCCTTTTGAGGCTTTAAATACAATATAATTCCCAATATCACCTTAATTATTTATGGTACTTTATTTTATAATATCATAGGCTATCAATAAAATGTTGAATGTATCTTCTCTAACGTCATCCAAGTATTTATCTATTATGGTGGATAGTTTTTTACCAAACAAATTGGCTAAAATAGTCCCCAATTTTTTTACAATGGAAGAATATTTTAGAACTTCTCCATGACTCTAGATAAAACCAATAATTTTTTCACATGATTAAAGAACTAATAAAATGAATAATATTTTTCTATCTAAATATCTTACAATTTAGAATAATATGTTTAATTTCTTTATTCAAACCACAAGTATCATTCATTAATATCTTAATGTTTCTTCCATATAGAGTTAACTATTATTAATTAATTATTTAAAAGTGTTTATATTATCAACTTATGAACTCTCCCACTAGTTTCAATATTCTTCCATTCTTAATGAGTATAAGCTTCCCCTAATTTTCGAAGATAATCAACATTTTCTATGATAACTTGAATTTCCCCCCAATTATAGAAGATATCAATCTATACAATATTTAAATAAATAAAATAATTTTATATAAAACATGGGCATAATATTATTATTTTCATAATTCATAATAACCTTTATTTTTATCTGAAAATATTTAATAAGTTATGAAAAAAATTAATCCATTGGAATAACACAAAATCACTACTTTGGAACTAAACTAATAAATTATTCATGAGGGAAGTCTAAACTATGATAACAATGGATATTCCCATGAATGAAAAGTGAAAATCACCACGGGGAGGGGTGAATCAGTATATGTAAATAATTCCCACAAATTATTTTTATGTTTTAAAGTGTATATGATATATTTATTTAATAATGTAAATGATATTGTTTATAGAAAGGGAAAAAATTAGACGACATGGTAGGTGTTTTTTTGTGGTTTGAAATATATTTTTATCATGTGGATACATCCCTATTTCATAGAGGTTTATATATTACTTCATTTTTTATTATTTTATTTTTCATAAAGAATATTATATTTTGAGAAAAAATATGTCCATAATATCTAGTGCTTGTATTTTAAATAAATATAAAGAATAATGATAAAAAATGAGCACAACGTTCAATAATTTCTCATTTCCATTCCTCCTTAAATTCCACTAAATTATTAATCAACTATTTACATAGTCTTTCTCCTCAATGAAAACCCGAAATGTTCTCTAATGATATCAAGAATATCCTATCATCAATCTATAAATTTCATCAAACTCACAAAGAAAGTAATTTAACATTAAATAAAGTCATACAAACAATGGAATGGATCCTTGAATAATGTCATTGATTTCATTAATCAATGTTATATTCTAAGTAAAAATCCAAAATAAATATATATCTATAATTTGTGAGGTGGTCTTAATAATTTATTTGTATACCACTATAAAAAACCATGAAATAGTTTGTCCAACGAAAATGTGTTTGTATTTTAAAAATATATTAGACATCGATGACAATTAAACCATGAATATTTGTCTTTATACAAATTAAATAACTATAAAAATGATAATTTAATTGTTCTATGAATGGTAACAAAGAAATTTAGAAAAAATAACCCATGAGCTATTATGACTAGTGATGCATTTTCTTGAAGAAAAATATAAGTGTGCTGAAAATAATAAATTTTATCTATCCCATTGGTAGACATAAAAAATGACCAATCATCTCCACTTACCCTATAATGAACTATACATATTTTCTTCATAAAATTTTATTTTAAAGAAAGAATTATGAAATAATTTTATTCCCCATATAATCTATATAAAAATATTTAGAAAATATGAGTAGTGAGATAACCAATTTTCTATAGACACTTAACATATAATATTATATGTTATAATCCATATAATTTTTTCCATTACAACATAGTTTTTTAGGAATGTTATATTTCTTCATAAATATATCATAACTATGATGTTTTATACCTCCTTATATGGTGTGATTTTAATTCTTATAATTTCATCATTATTTTTTAACTTCATCTCCTCCAATTTACCTCCCACCAATCCATGTGAATGTTAATAATAAATACAATATGAAATAAATATTCAATCTAATTAAATACCATATAAATAATTTATTCAATGTTATATTCTAGTGTGATAGTTATTTACATACCTCATTTCTAGTTAAAGTATTGTTCTGGAGAATTATCTAATAAAATTTGTTTAATAATAAATTCTGTGTTTACCAACTCTCAATTTGGGTCTTCTAAACTTACAATTTTTTCTACTCACTTAATGAAAGATATTTATTATTATTTATATGATATAGGCTATTGATTTATTTTTCATGATGGAAAAACATTAAGAAATTTCTCCAGATTTAGTGGAAGCTTTAACAATTATACTACATATACATATTATTTAAATATTATAATTATTGTAATGAATTTATTCAATAGGTAACTTCAAAAAAATCCATAACATTTTTTAATTGAAGGAACTCAAGAACAATTTCCTATTATAAATTACGAGCATCATGATTAATATATATTTGAATTACTTTAATGTAATATTTTATGTTTTTATGTTTTTTTATTTTATGAAGCATTATTTTCTTAGGAAAAGAATGATTTAATATAAAATATATATAATTATAATATTAATAATTTTAATTATGAATCATTAAAATTATTCCATTTTTTCAAACACATATTGATAAAATAATTCCTTAATACCAAAAAAATAATGAGTATTTGTTAAAGGATAAATAGGGAGGATCAATGGGCCTTGAAGGATTTAGAATACAGATTATGGAATCTAACATGAACCTATCCAATCCAATATCACTAGAGAATATACACCATCTTCACTCTAGTGATACATCCCTTACATTGGATCGACATTATAAACATGGAGTTGTTTAATAAAGAAAATAAAACATAATAAATAATTTTTTATAGCCAAGTAGATCATAATTCAGTAGCACTGAACTCATTTAAAAGTCCTTTTCTACTATAATTGAAACATCAAAAACACTGCTTTATCTTTTTAAATAGACATAATGATGTTAAAAATATTTCCCCAGTAAAGAATTAATACATTTAATAACTTAATTAATCCCACTATAGCACTGACTTAACAATTTTTATGTGAGGATGTTTTACTTTTTAATATAATCCACCAAACATGATGTCCATATTTATTTATAGAAAGGATGAGTACGTGAAAATATATACAAGAAAAATAAGATAAAGGAAATATCACCAATATAATTCCTTATATTATAGAAATTCCAGGAGTTGAAATAGAGTTATTTCTAACCATATAAGAGTCATTATTTACAATTATTAATGTTTTAAAGAGTGACTAAAAGTGAAAAATGAAAAATAGTAGATCACTACAAACAATAGGGGATGCACTTGGTTATGAACATATCTCCCATTATGAAAATTTCATATCACAATAGGTATATAGTGAGTTTTGAGGGGTCATTAATAGTATAGTTCATAATATATGATTTCATATATGAGTGGAGGTGATACTAGTGTTGGATTCCTAGATATCCCTTGGGGGATTTATAGGTGGTGATGTTAATAGTGACACAAGAAAGTTTTGACACGTGATAACAGAGGTAGTGTAATGCAGGCAGGATGATGTAATAATTTTGTTTAGAATTTGTTTAGGATGATACTATTCTAGGAAATATGGCCATTTTTTTTCTTTTAAGCACTCTAGGCCTTCAATCCCAGTTATTTAATATAATAAGTCTAGTGGGTGAATTCCATTCCTTGGGGGAGGGTTGATGCTTAACCCACTAGGGTGACTGAGTGTGTATTATTTGTTTATTTGTAATAATCTATACATATAATAAAAAATATATGTTTGGAGGTTATAATGGATTATAAAATACATGATATATGATATATGATGTAATATTAAATGACAATTAAAACCTCAAAAATATTTTTATTATCAGTTTTATGACTCAAGGTTATCACTTTGGTGAATGGATTATGAAGATATTATAAAGGGTTGGTGTCATCACATAGGTCTAGATAAGAAACCCAACAAAAAAAGGTCAGTTTACTTGATTAGTTTCATCACATATATGTCATAATTAAAATTATAGATACTGATGAAAATAGTGTCCTCACAAAAATTTATACCTACATCATCAGGTAAAATTTCAAATTAAGGAACACTAGATTAGTTTTAACATAGAGCATCCTAAATTATAAGAACGACACCAATTCTTGTATCTAATATATTAAAAAAATTAGATCCTATGATACAAGATAAAACATAGTTTTAATTTCATATTTCCTCTTATCATCACACATTTTCACTACTCAAGATCCTTAGAAAATGTTGGTAGCATTGAAAATTCTCCACATGAGTACCTAAAAAGCAACATAAAAATGAGATAAAGGTGTATCATATTTTAAATCAATAAAATATTTATGTATTTATTCAATAAAAATTGGATTAATTCATAAATAATCATTATGATTTCCAATATCATCAATGCCAAAACATGTTTTTTTAGAATAATTTTTTTTATAAGAGATAACAATATGTTATTGAAAAATCGGAATAAATTTTTAAATATAATTATTTAAATCAAAACACTAAATCAAAAGAAAAACATATACCATGTACAAAAATAAACAAGGGAATCACTTATTAAAACATTCTCAAAGGATTTCATCTATGTTATACATAGAGTGAAGAAAAACATAGAGAATGTTCATAAAAATAATTCTTTCACAAATCAGGCATTTCTATTATAAAAATATGCAAGGAAATAAATTTTAAAGAGATGTGGAATAAAAGGAGTTTGAAGACTATAAACTATTCATGATATTTTATTTTGGAAATTAAGAACTCACTATAATATTATATAACTTCATGTAAAATGGTGCATGATTTAGTGATTAATTAAGTGAGAATCATTCAAGTATTATCCCTGAATGTAGAAAAGTTCTACCATAAAGTATGGAGACAAATTTAAATCACAATGGGATAATTATTTCATTCAATTACTGGGTAATGAATAGTAAATGACTAAGGAGAAGTATCAAGGGAATCACAATAGAGAATATTTTATTTCAATACTTATTTTTTTTTAATTTTATAATATTATCATTCTCAACTAGACACATTAATAAGGATATGGTGGTATTGGGTCAAGAATCATAGTGACTTTCTTTAATATTAGATTTCATGCTATTTATTTATTTTGGTCTTCAATATTCACTTAATTGATAACTAATTTTATTATTTTATAGAGTCGATGTAGTAGTAAATGGTGAAATCTATTTTGATCACTAGAGATGTATAATTTATTCTCTTATGTATGAAAATTACCTAAACGATTAATGTAAACTTACATTATGTACTATTAAAATTGAATAATCATATTGTTTTATTAAGAGAAAAATTGTGGGAAAATTGTCTTTAATTAAGTATCCTAATTGATTATTTGTGTATAAATCAATTAATTGAGTGATCATAATAGTTATCATTTACTGAATTAAAAGTTAGGGTCTATGTGATTTACAGACACTATCCCAAACTCCCCACTATTTAATCATTATTTACTTAAAACCTTATATTAATTTCCTTTCCTCACACATTCCTCAAATTTTCTATTCTTGATACTGTATATAGTATTCATTTGATGAAATAAGATACCAAAAAACTCTATTTTAAAATTATAGTTTAGAAAATAACACAATTCTTAGTGAGTAACTAATGGGTTCTCCAATGGATATGACTTGAAATTTCAAGTTTATTGAATTTTAGAAACCTGTTACATTTATAGGGTTGGTTTTTTATGATAACTATAGAATCAAATTATGTGTGTCACCATTTTTTGGGATATTACATTTATATTAACATATTTTAGTTTTCTTTTTATAAAAAAAATCAAAAAATGGTTTTATAAATATATTTTCATTATAAACATTGACCAATTACTCATATTGATTATTTTAATTTAATTATCAATGCTTGGGTTGGTTTTATAAATACATGTTGATAATGTGACCTTCTTTAACAATATTTGTTATACTAATGCATAGTATTGAATGATACTTTCACTAAAACATGGTCAGAAAAATTAAATACATGGGGAGAAGAACCACTTTTCTAAAAACAGGAATTGGTTAGAATATTATTTTAAAATATTATAGTGAAAAATATTGTTCTTGTTTCACATCATTTGAGCTATTAGAAGAAAAAAATTTGGAACCCCATTTATATTAGATTATCACATAATATAAGTAATTTCATTAATTATAATCATTAGTTGTCATATATTTAATATTTAAATGGTATTACATATAAGGATCTGTACATATTCATTATGGATTTCATTAAAATAATTAAATATGGTCCCCTTAAGTATTTAAAAAATATTGACTATGGTTGATATACAATCGATATTTTAAGAAGGTCTGAGAATGTTATTGGATTATTCTTGAGGAGGAAAACGTAATAGATTATTAAGAGTATATCTAAGATGTATTTATCATAATGTCACATTTAAATAAAAATATAATAGGATTTAGTTAATTAATTATAATATTCTCTCATTGGGATGCTAACTCAATAATTAGAGTGTAATATCCAATGATTTTAAAAGAAATATTTTGTTCAATAACATATAATACATGCCACCTCGAGCTTAAACAAACCACAAAATATTATTATTTATATAAAACCATTAGTACCTATCCATTAATTTGGTGGGTACGAATATAATGAATTTTCTTTAAATATATTAAAAAATTATAATCAATAATTGTTTTTCACTAATTCAAATAAAATAAGAACACAATTTTTTCCAATGACATGTTATTCTTCAAATAAATGTTTTCTTCAATAAATGGGTTTTATTAATTTCTTATAAAGGAATAATATAATTAAATTCAATATAATTTATAATTTTTTTAACAAATAAATATGAATTTATAAATCTACCAGTCAAAATTACCTTATGGTGATATTTTAATTTTTTTTAAATTTTTTGATTTTTAATGAATTGTGAAAATACTGATATTTATGAAAACTATATTTTATTTTAAAGAATCAAAAAATAAAAATTATCTTATATTTTAAAAACTAATTATTTTATTTTTATTTATAATAATAAAATTATGGGGTGTTAAATTAATGTTATTCTTGAATTTCTTATAAAATTATTTTATATTTCAAAGTGTATTTTTCTCAAAAACCATTTCTTGTCGTCTTTTTTCAATTAAAATTTAAAATAAAATACTGAAACATCTATGTTATTCATTTTAGAAAAGATATTCTTTATTTATAATCCTGATGTATAAATTTCAAAACTATTTCCCTTTTATTCTTGGTCAATATTAATATTGACCTTATAATTTTTGTTACCATTAAAAAAGGTAAATAAGGTAATTAAAGATAAAAATAAAATGATAACGACTATCAAATGACTATAATAGTTGACTAAATATTTCTTTACTACTATATAACTTCCCTAATAATTTAAATTCTAAACATATGTTTTTTATTTGGATTTGATTATGATTTTTATAATATTTTATTTAATGAAATGTAAAAAATATCAGCTCTTGTTTTTAATAACTATAATATATTTATCATTGGGATAAATAGTGGATATGTTCAGTTACAGATATTATTATTAACTATATATTATTTATATTCAACATAATAATTTATTTTTTATTTTTATTGAATAAATAAATACCGTAAATTCTTACACAATGCTAACAGAATAATTTTTTGATTAATGGAAAAATAATATAAATGATTTTAAAAATATTAAATGCAGAATAATTTCAAATAAATATTTTGGAAAAAGAATTTTATAAGAAAAATAACATTTCTGGTTTGTAATAAAATATTTTATTCCAATTTATTTTATTTTATTAATGTTCTAAATTTACATTTAAATTAATTGTTTAAAAATTAATATTATTTAAATTTTCTTAAAAGTAATAAGTAATTAAATATTATAAATTTACAAAAAATAATACCATCAAAAAATTTATTATGATAAAATATAATATATAATCCAAGGTACACTTTTGGGACTTTTTTTCATTTATAGTAACAATCATGAACCTCTAAGTCTTTAAAACCTTGTTGTCGCTGTAAGTGAGAAAAGAGTTAGTGGGTGGTTATGAAAAAATATAATGGTAAGAACAGAGTAAAAAATTGTAAAATTTTACTTTTATGAAATTCTTTCGAAATATTATAAGATTATATTTTAATAATTTAAATTTTGATCCATTTGGACATCAATATTAATTTTTATTATTTTAATATTTAATAAAATTTCAAGAGTTCCCCTCCTATATCTTATAAAAGACGACATATTATCCTCATTTTATCACACCTCAAGAACAATTTGAATGGAAAAATACCAACAAAAATTAATTAATAACCTATTTAGGAACATTCTATAGGTATTATTTGGATCATAATACCAACAATATATAGGGTAAGGGGTAATGCAATGGAGGTTTTCCGAAGAAGAGGTATAGTTATTAACCAAGAATTTTTAATTTATTTATTCTTATACACCATTAAAATATTATTCAACAATGATGGAAAAATAATATTAGTATAAATAATATTATAATATTTTATTATGTTAATTTCATAACCTATATCCATCTACAACCCCCGTTAAATAGAAAATAAACACATCATTAATGTATATGGAGGACTACCACCTCACTAAGAAATATAATTCATTTTCCCACACAATATCTCATATATTTATATAATAATGGAATTAATATTTATATATATGATTTTAATTACATATTTATCATTATTAGAAGATAATATATCCTTTAACTTATTACATTTATATTCACTAAATAATGAAAATGTAGTTTGTGCATATGTGTGGACAACCACTTCCACAAAGTGATGTGATTCATTTTTCATCACCGTATCACATGGATTATATATATAATTATGATAATATAAATAATATTCATTTGGACATACATTTATTATATGAATCTATCTTGTTTTCTGAGTTGAGTGTACTAATCCTTTGACATTTTATATCATGAATCTCTTTATTTTCATGATATTTAATGTATTATTTGATTTAATTCATTCATGGGGATTGTAATTGAAAAGTTACCACAATGGAAAATGCATTGTGTTAAAATCTCCTTTAATTTTGAAATTATTTAGGTTCAAGGATCCTTTATGAAAAAATTATATGATCTTATTTTATTATTCCACATATCATTTCTCCCCCTTATGTTATGAACATGTTTCATGTGTTTAATTTCAATTTCATCCATTATTTGTTGAATAAACATCATGAATGTTATTTGTAAGTGATATTGATCATGTATCTTCTGTCAGATCAAGAATATTTATGTTCCATATCCCTGTTTTCTATAATTTTTTCAAAAAAATTTATTTTATAAAAATTTATTATTTCTCAAAACATATTTCATATGGTACATTACATTATTTTAATTTTTTTTAAAAGAAAAAATGTTTATATTTTTTTAAACAAGTCTCTTTGATTAATTTTAATTTTTTTTAAAAAGAATATTTCTTTTTATGAACGATAACATGATTGGGTTTTATGATCATCATGACCATTATTTTAGTTTACTATTACATAATTAGTTTTCAAGGTCAATTTCAAAATAAAAATTACAAAATTTTATGGATTTTTATTATAAAAAGTTATTTTCAATGTGAAAAGAATATTTTCCTCAAAAGTATTTTAATGATATTTTTATGATATTTCTGTTCATCAACACAAAAAAATCATGATGATACTTATTCTTCATTTAGGATAACTTTTAATGATTATATCCTCATTATTTCTATCTATTTATTATGATATTTACACTAAACCATTTTATTTTCCACACGTGAGACAAGAAGTAGAAAAATAGTGATTATGGTTATGATGAAATGTGAATGATTATAAATGTTTTCATCATGAATGGTACATTGAAAATATTGATGATTATGGTTTGACACCCATTATATCTCATAGGTGAGATTGATACAACATATATAAATGGATGATCCCCATTATAACTCATGCAAAATGGGAAAGTCGTATATAGCTTATATAATAGGGATATCCATATAGTGATTCAATGTATTGGGTTATGTTTCTAACATATATAGGTAATAAAGTGGGATTAATTGGGGGTTTATTATATATATTTTACTATCATATCATTATATATGAAATGGGTTTAAAACGTTTTATGGGGATAATGTTCCAAGATTCCCATTTTTTTCATTTTTTGAAAAAAACACATTATGGATGAGTGGTAACCTCACAGTAAAAGAATTTTTTTTTCAAAACACAATGAAATTTAATAGTATAAATGATTTAAAATGCAACCCTACTAATCAAAATTCAACTTTAGAATTCAAATTCCGAATATGACACAACATTAAAAAAATCCACACATTAACACCTTGGGGCGTCAACTGCCTTGAAAAACACCCACTTATTCGCAAAAATGATTCCCAATCACTACTTACTAGTAATTTTAACTCACCCATATTATGTTTTGATTTATATAGTTTACTAATAATGGTGAAAAATAAAATATTTTTAGAAATTTCTTATATCTGGAGAATTTTATGGGATATGAAGTAGATAATTATGTACCAATTGTTTTTGAATCTAAGTTGTTATGAGTTTTTCATAATTCTGTAAAACACTAAACCTAAAAGGTACTTGGATAAGTAAGTGATCCAATATTTCCTTTTGATGTTGTGAGGTCTTTATTTTAAAACTATGTTCAATTTTACTGATATTAATGACAAAATGTAAAGTGTATTTTTGTAGTTCTAGATTTGGGAGGGTGGGTTCAGGGCTGTTACAGCTGGTTTAAGAGAAGGATTTTGTTATATTTGGATATTATCATGTTTTAATGTGAGTTTATCATAAGACTTATTTATACCAATAGGGGTTTATTATTTTAAGTTTGATAGTATTTTAAAATTATTACAAACCCCTTTTAATGTTTTATGTGATATAATTTTAAGGCGAGTAATGATATTTTGGGATCCATTTTTTTGGTTGAGGTATATGTAACCCTCAGGTTTAAATTAGTTTTTATTTATGAATTTAAGATTAAATGATAATTTTTAATCATATATGATCTTAATTTTTATTTATGGTGATTTAGTTTTTTTACTTCAATGGTAAACGTATATTGGATACTATTTGATTAGGGTATATAAATTTTTGGGTATATGAAGTTATGAGTGAATGATGTTATTTAGTGGATAAAGTTAATTTAATCTATGAATAATGTGTAACCAAATAAAAATGATTTCTAGGCTTCAATATTGTTAGGGGATATTAGGACGAATTTTTAGTATAGTAATTTATGTAATAAAGTAGTTTCAACATTATAAATTACTATTGAATTTTTTATATTAATGTATCAATTATTTGTATGTTGGTTTATTCATTTAAGGAATTATCATATCTTTGGCTGACCATTTTTTTGGTTAATTTATAAATATATGATGAATATATTTTTGTACTTTTATTGAATTATGTGATCCGTTAGAGGTTGATTTTAGTGATTTAGGCATAAAAATTTAATCTTTCACACTCAACATCTGGAGAAAAAAATGATATTGGGGTGGAAATTGCTTAAAGGATGAAATTATAATTTTCAATTATATATATTTCCTTATGTTTTAAATATGTATGGTAAAATAATTCCTCAAATATAGGGAAAGAGATATTGAAAAAAATTATTCTATTTCCATCATTTCTGATAAATTAATAGTCTTTTTCAAACCACTTTGATTCATGATTTTTTGGTTGTCAACTTTCTCTTGACGATTCACATTCTTGTGGTCAGTGATCTCTACCACTCTCCATAATTATTTTTACATTATTTTCTTTCATGTATGAATATATATTTACTTCCCAATAATGCTCACACATTTGGAATACAAGTTATGTGTCATTCTAGATGACCATTTCTTTCTATTTCCTTCTTTTTAAGCTTATGTTTTATTAATACTTGTTATGATGTGGGATATCAGAAAATGTATTTCTAAATGATAAAACACTTATTATCATCCCTTATTTCAAATTTCAAGGATAAAAATTACTTACTGGGGGAGAATTTAATATCATGTTATTTAAAAAAAATCTTTTTATAGTTTACATGATACACAACACGAAGCCTAAATGAACCATAAAATTTTATTATATAACTATGAAATTATAACATAGACATTACTTTTTTGGATATTAATAGAATTAAAAAAATTAATATATATATATATAAAGGTTCTAATAAATATAAAATTGTTTATTAATTCATAATAAACAAGCTCTCAATTTTTATAAAATCCATTTTATTTTCCACGAATATGATTTCTTAAAAAAATGTTTTTATTTATTTTTATAAGAGAATAATAAAAAGAATATATGGAAATTTTTTAAATTTTATTCGACAAAATAAATATCATTTTTTGAATCATCATGTTAGAATTAGTCCATGTTAAAATTTTAAATTCATTTCCAATGTATTATTTTTCAATAAATAATTGAAAATACAGATTCTTATTGAAAATATTATTTCTTTTAAAATATTTAAAAATTAAAAATATATTAGTTTTAAAATTTCATTAGTTCATTTTTATTTCAATTAATCCAAATATGATTTTAGAGATTAATCTTAAACCTGAATTTTGTATAAAAACGTAATATATTTAAAAATAACAATTTTAAAGAAAACTATTTTTGTACCTTTTTCATGTTAAATTTTAAATTATATACTTCCCCTCTAACGTTTTAAATTTTTACCAATTTATTCTTAATTTGGAAGCTTGTGGGGGATTATTTTTTAAAATTTTCCATAAAATTTTTGTTAATATAATTAGTAACCTTTGAAATTTTGTTACCATGCCAATGGTTAAATAAAGTTATAAAAGTTAAAAATAAAATTAAAAGGACTAAAAATTACCCTAAAACATGACTAAATTTTACTCAATGAGTATATATCATTCATAATCATAAAAAGGTATAATATACGTTATTTTTCAATTCAGATGTGATTTTGAAATTTATAATATTTTATGTAAAGGAGAGTGAAAAATATCATTCTTTTGTTTTTAAATACTATAATATTTTTACATGGAGATAATAAGAGGTTATGTTCAATTATGAATTTTATTTTGATATATAAATGACTTATATTTATCATGGTATCTTAATTTTAAATTTTATTGAAAATATAATTTGCTTAAATGCTTACACAATGTTGATGTAGTAATTACTCTATTAAGGGAAAAATAAAACAAATGGTGTCAATAATATAAAAATTAGCATAATTTTAAGTAAATATTGCTAAAGAATTATTTTATAGGAAAATATATTATTATATGGATGTAATAAAATATTTTATTTTAAGTT
Organism: Viscum album; assembly: GCA_963277665.1. Classification (NCBI taxonomy): domain Eukaryota; kingdom Viridiplantae; phylum Streptophyta; class Magnoliopsida; order Santalales; family Viscaceae; genus Viscum; species Viscum album. The sequence continues at coordinate 1,262,591,275 of OY728132.1, read as the reverse complement.
TTTTGATTTATTGTTGTTATTAATGATAAAGTATATGAAAAGGTCAAAATTTAACATTATAGATATTTTATGAAAACAATATTTTATTAAATAATATAACTATCTGAAAAATCATATCATTGGATAAACAATTAGGATATGGTTGAAAATATTTACCATTGTAAATTTATGGTCCTTTTCTCCCATTATAGTTAATATAATGACCCTCAAAGAGTATAAAACCTTGTTGTCATGGTAAGTGTGAAAAGGGTTAATGGGTGTTTTAAACCAAAATAGAAGGTTAAAAACAGAGTTGAAACATGTCAAAATTTAGTTTTATGATATTAATATTACTAGTATTCATATAATTTTAAAATATTCTAAATTTTATACTTTTATATATCAAAAATATGTTATATTAAAGTAATATTTTCATAAATTCCATGAGTGTCCCTCTACTCTGTTATAAATGGGAGAATCTTTATATCATATCTTCACACCTAAAACACCATGTATTTCATACAATAAAGATTCAAATAAATTAATAACATACATAAAATCATTATATTTTCCTTATTTGTTTTATAATACCAATCTTATAGTGCATAATGGGTAAAACAAAGGAGGTTGTCTGAAGAAGATATATAGTACTTAACGGAGAGGTTTAATTTTATTTATTCTTCTCCATCATTATAATATTTTCCTACCATGATTTGATAATATCAAAAGTATATAAAATATATATAAATGTTATTATATTAAATTAATAACACATATTCATCTCCAACCATAACCAAATAGGAAAAAAATCAATTGTTCGTGTGTGTGACAGACTACCATATCGTGGACTGATGTAATTCAGTTTCTATAACCATATGTGACCACTAGTTGTAATGATTTAAGTAATGTTTATATATGATATTAAGTACATATTACTCTTTTTTAAAATATAATATATCATTTAATATCATAACATTCCACTTAATGAATAATGATAATGTCATTTGTGCACATGTGTTGACTACCACCTCCACAAAGCTATGCAATTCATTTTTTCATTACCAAATCACATGGATTATATATTTAAGTTTGTTAAAAGAAAAAATATGTAATAATGATAATTATTAAAGGTTAAAATATCACTTACCATCTTTTCATAATGATTTTTGAATAATAGAAATGGTACTCGTTTGTTTTCATAACCTTTCATTCCAATGATTTTAACATATGTTAATATTTTATAACCATATTTAATAATTAATTTAAAAATAATAATCGATGTATAAATATTATATCTTTATATTTACTAATATTATTCATATTATTGAAAAATATCCCCTTTGACCATGGTCCAAACACCAAAGGAGTTTTGAAATTACGAACCGAACATTATAAAAATAACTGACATGGATATAATAGATTCATTAATTAAACATTCCATTGTAATAAATTTAAAAAATATTTTAATGATAAATTAATAAAATGAAAAAAAAAATTCTTAACCATGTAAATAAACACTATATCTATTATAGAGGAAATAAAGTACATACATTGAATTTCTATAATCGAGGTAGGGATTACATATCAATTTCATTTCATTGAGGCTTATTTTATTATTATTCACTTAATTTAATTTATATTTTTCATATAAATCCATTTTTAAATTTCATATCATGAATAATTCCTAATTCATGAGATTTTAATTTTCAATTTCAATTATCTCGTAAAGGGTATTTGACTTGAAAGTTACCTAGTGGTAAAATGTTTCCTAACACAATTTTCTTCAATTGTGTTATAAATCTTCTTTATTGAATTTATTATTCCATTATTAATTGTGAATTGATCAATAAACTAATTTATTCTGAATATAAACTTTTTTTGGATTTATATTTGTCACAAATTATCTTCCCATTGATTAAGTCTCAATTCATTTTTATGACCTATGTAAGGGAATTTTTTTCTCTAATTCTATTTCATTGGGACATATATTTATGATATACACCTGTCATATTTTATGAGTGGTAAATTATTCCATATTGTAATTTTATATAATTAATATCATTATTTTTATGATATTTAAGGATTCATTTAATGTTATTATTTTATGGGTATTATTGTTGAAAAGTTTTCCAAGTGGAAAAGTATTTATGATAAAATATCTCTTCATTATGGGATTATTTATGCTCTAGATTCATTTTTTAGGAAATTATATGATCTTATTTTCATGATCCACGTATTGTTTCTTCTTATATGGTTATGAATTTGATTAAATGTTAAATTGCAATTTCATCCTTTTTTATTGAACAAACATCAATAAATTTGTTTGTATGTGATACTGATATTTTATCTTATTTTAGATTGGAAAATATTATTTTTCCATATCTGTGTTCTCTAAAATGAATTAACAAAATTATTCTCTAAATATAAAGTATTTCATAACACTATATTTTAGGGAATTTGAATTTATTTAAAAAAATGAAATTTATTTGCATTTTTTCAAATGGGTCACTTTGACACATTTCACAAAATGTTTCAAGACAATATGTTTTTATTAATATCTATGAAATGAAATGATTTTCCCAATTTCCTGAAAATAATTTTCTTAGAATAATCCTTAATAATATTACAAGGGTTTCTGATAAAAAAATAATTTTCAAAATATTTTATGATGTTTTATTTTTTAAAAGTGATTTTTAATGTGAAAATATATTTTTCTAAAGATACGTTGTAATAAACTTTTAATGGTTTGTCCATTAATAAATTCCTACAACACAATTTTTCACTTATTCTCTGATGGGGATATTTTTAGATGACACAAATATCATTGACTCTCAAGATATATTTTTAGATTGACATGTATCCCAATTTTTTCACTAATGAATCAAGCAATGGAATAGAAATAATTATGGTTATTTTTAAAAGTGATGTATTCAAAATGTTTTATTCATGAATGGTATTTTTAAAATATTGGTGATGATGGGTTGATCCCCATTATATCTCATTGTTGAGATTGATAGGGATTAAATGATGGGTAGACGCCCATTATTTCTCATGAAAGATGGGTGACCACGATATAGCTTGTATAATGGTTTCTCCTATATTCTGATCTAATGAATTGGGTAATGTTCCTTGTATTTAAACTCAATAACAAAGGAGTTAATAGAGGTGTTTTCATATGGATTTTTCTCAACTCTAGTTATTCCTAATATGGTTTTAAAAAGGGTTACAAATATAATTTTCTATGACCCGACATTGTTTATGTATGATTTATATATGTTATAAATGATTAAATTGATCATGGTTTATATCACATGGATAATTATTATTTATTCCAATGAATATTAAATTTTATAATTCTATTTAATATTTTTTATGATTGAGGATCCATGTATTCTTGTGTACATTTTTCCTTATTTTATGCTCATTCACTATGTTTTTTTCATCATTCCGTGTTCATATTACTTTCATTGGGGACATTCAATTCTTAATACTTATGTTCACCCTTACTAAGAATCTGATCTCACCCTTCATAGGTTTTATTTTCCTCATATTATATATATTTAATAAAAATTATTTATATATATAAATGTTACTTATGTGCGGAATTTTACGAGTGTTAACATATATATTTTTGAATCTGTTCTTTATGATTCCACATTATTAAATGTTTTTTTAATAATTCTCTAAATCTCTATACCTAAATGGTCTATGGGTAGGTAAGTGATCCAATATTTACTTTTAAGGTTATATAGTTTGGATGGATAAAATTGGGTCACATTTATCAGTATTAGTAACAAAAATTCAATGATATGTTTTTAGCACCCGATCCAATAGTACATATTTAATGATGTTATATGAAGTATTATAAATGAATGAATAAAACTAAAAATAATATAAACACCATCCATTCCCCACCTATTTTTTTATGAAATTATTTTATGAGGGGATTATTTCAATGGTTAGACTCCTATAGATTAATTTGTTGGTATCCATTATGGAGATAATACTAATGAATTTTCAAATTAAAATTTTAATATATTAGTATGAATTAATAGAAAAAAAATATGTTATAATAATAAAAGATATAAAAAGTTAACCCACTGTGAATAATTAAACGAACTGTTAGATTAACATTATTTGAGAGAAAATTATTTTTATTCATAGACATAATGAAATGTTAAGATGTTTTTATTATTATGGGATATATGGTAATTGTTTGAATTACCGCAAAATAATTGACATTCTAACATCCATATCATAATTTCATGTTTGGGAGAAATATATCCTATGAAATTATGAACAGAACCAGTGAGAAGTAATCTATTTTCAAACTCAATTAACAAATTGTATTATAGTAATACGAAATTTTATTTAAAGGAGTAAGAGAACATTCATAATGATGAAAATTTTTATTTTCCTTGGAAAACTCAACTAATAAATAAATGTTGTACCATAAAGAGAATTATATGTTATTGGTTATGAGTTAAACCAAATTACATTAATGAATTTAACTGATTTTAAATAATCATCAACTCAATTATGTTAACCAGTTAAGGAATAAAGATAAAATAAATATATTTTTCTAACCCCATTATTCCCATATCTCAAAATACTAAAAACAATTTTTCTAATATTAATTCAATGATTGATCAAGTATCTTAAAGTAACATAGTATGTAAAAAACATATATATGTACACATTTTATAATTATCATGGATAAATAATGAAAGGGATAAATTAAGACTTCCTAGAACCACTAATATCAATCCATGGGAATTTATAATTTATATAAAAACCTGAATATGTAAAATGGAGGAGTGAATGAATGAAGAAATATAAACTATGATGAATTAGATGACATAAAAAGGCATGGGATTCACATTAATGGAAATAAATAAGTTAATTAAAAAATAATTTTTTAAAAAATCTAAATCTGTTGAACCTATGATAAAAACAAATAAAATAAATCATGGAAGGGTAATATTTATGTTACTTGACATAGAAGTGAATTATTATAAAACCCATTTAATTTTTTTATAGAGTGATAGAAAGATGGATATTCTTATATATAAAAACACCATGTGATTCTTATAATCATTTTAGTATATTCATATCACCATATAATTTTTAGAGGCATTAAAAAAAATCCATCATTATGATAACTATATAAAGAAAACCATTTCTAATTTCAATCTATAAGATTATTCCTCTATAATATTAACTGAAGAGTATAATTTAATAATCTAGAGGAAGATACCATATAAGATAAAATACCCTTGATGCTTCAAAATTACTTATCAATAAGAGGATTAGAAATAATTCTCTGGTCTTATTTTTGTTTCTATCATAAATTGAATTCCATTTATAATATTCAAATATATTTTAATTAGGGAGATGAAGAACAAAACCATGGAAATATAAATATAAGAAAGGGTAATTCTATGCCTAAATAGATTTGTTGAAGATTTTTAACTTTTAATTAGGAAAGTAATATTTCAAATGTAAATTGTGGTGTTAGATACAAAAATTGATCAAAAGATACCCAATATCCATATATGTTGATTATTGGATTAATGAGGATCTTAGATACATATACTAAATGAGAAATGTTTATTTAATTATAGTGAAGATAAAAGGATATATGAATTTTTCAATTAATCATTGTGTCAGTTCTTTTAAAAATTATAAAAATGTTGAAATCATAAATCATACTAAGTATTGTACATATGTTAAAAATCCCATAAAATATTTTGATATGGTAGAACAAAAACTACAGTTGAGAACATATAATAATTTAAAAAACATTTAATAAATAAAAAATACATAAAATAATATATATTAATGATATATTTACAATACCTGGTAATAATAAAAGATCCAATAATTTAGTAATTTTATGAAGAACCACCAGGATATTCAATAAAGAGATTTCAAATTCAAAAAACCCATGGATAAATATATTAAGGTGATCATTTGTATCAAATAATTTAATACAAATTCACTTGGGAGGAATCCAAAGCATAAGAATTTTAGTTTGATTTTTTTTATTTTTTTAAAAATAATTTCCATATCCCCATTGAGGGTATTACTTGGATTTTGTAGGTGGTTTGGAAGAAAAAAAGATAAATAATACTTAAAATGAAAATATAATCATGCTATATAAAATGAACAAGGGGGGTATCTTATAACATTTACATCTCAATATCCTCATACATGAATTAATTATTAAATAATTCATTATATCTCATTTTATGTTTACATAATGACCGTATGATAAAATGAAATTGTAGATGGGGTGTAGTGTGTTGTATGTTTGTGTAAAATGATAAAGAATAATATAATCTACCAATATATATGTGAAAATTCACCTTTAAAACATTAAATATCTTGTTTGTTGTGCCTATACATGGACTATTAATTATATATTATTTGGGTAAATAAATTTTTTTTTCATGCATGTAATTCATTAATGAACAAAATACTGAGTAATTTTTCTTGTTTAAGTATAACATTTCATGGATTAACCCCAAATTAAAATTTTTATAAATTCATTAGAATTATAAAAATGTGATCAGCTGTGGAAAAAATTGGAAGACTCTTAATATAGAACGAACTAAAATATATGTGTTGAAAAAAACATTTATGAATCAGAGTTATAATGTAACTAAGAGTACACTTTCTAATGTTTATTTTATGACATTGTTATTATAAGTAACATTTAGGTGTTCTTTGTTGTTGGAATCATTTAGTTCCATATTTACTAGACTAATATCTTAAATAAGTACAATACAAAAGAAATGGATTATGTAAAAATTCATATTGTCTGATATGAACTCATAGTGAAAAGTATAATGATAATAATATTTTTATTATATTTAGTCACTCAAGTTTTCATTTACAAAATTATTATGTATTTAAAGTGTTTAAAAATTTTATTTTAGGTGTTGTATTTTTGTGTTTTAATATTATATTTTTTAAATTTAGGTTGAAACATATTTTTTAAAATGAAAAAGATTACAATATTAATCATTTTCATTATAAATACACAATATTAGTCTATTTTTCATGGATATATTTAGAGAATAATTCTTTTGATACTCTTGGGTATTGTGTATCAATTTAAGGATAAATAGAGGGGATTATTTGTATTGAATTGAATTAGAATATGTATTGAAATTGAGTGATTTGATGGAACTACCACCTAACATTTAATTAATTTAATAACATCTGATATACCATATAATATGTTAAATGGATTCTAACCCAAAATTCTAAGAAATGATTTCAGTAAACTAACACATTTTGATTGAAACATTAAACTTAACCTTATAAAACCCATCATCATATAGACATCCATGCCATACTCACTTTAGTTATTCATGCCATGAATCAATCTATATTTTCAAATATTTAACTATCACAATTGAGTAATTTAATATTTGATTTTTTTGACAATAAAAGTTTGTTAAGGTAAGAAATCATTGTGGAAAATCAATTGAAAATAAGAGAATGTTTATACAAAGGGAATGTTGAATTGTTATCACAGATAAACATGAATTGATTTAAACATGTAACCCATTAGTGGTGATGGAAGATTGAAATATTCATATATATATATATATTTATATAACTATGATTAACCATGGAAATTTTGAAGTGGATGTAATGACCCCGACACTAGCTGCTTGATGTAGGTGCCCTACCTTATTATATTTCCTTAGAAACAAGTTTCAAATCCCAATGGATATATTATTTTATATTTATTTTAAAATTAATAACATACATGAACCTTACATTAATATTTCAAACATAAAATACAACAAATATAATTATTTGAGATCGATATTATGCTCCTAGAATAACCCTATATGTCAATCGTAATACAGATCTTTAAATCTTAGAAAAAAACATAATAATGGTGTGAGATATAATGACTAGTAGTGGTAAATAATTTAACTAATTATATTATAAATAAGCACAAACTTTTAAGTCATGATGTATAACTAAAACATTAGCCTTTAATACATAATTTTGTGTAAAATATGGCAATAATAAATCAAATAATTACATATAAACACTAACATAATTATTATACTAGTCAAATAATAATATGAAATATCAATAACTAATCTTTTAATGATATAATTCATAATTTTGGAAATCATAACCATATCGGTAAGGCCTCCTTCCAAGACCATATATAAAAGGGTATGATTTTAGTCAAAACCCAAACTAGTTTTTCTCCTGAGAACTACTGATGCATCAAGGGTTTTCATTAATTGGTACCCAAACCATAGGGATTTCATTAACCAGTCCACAAAAAAAGGGGATTTCATCAACAAATCCCCAACTCATTACTTATTATTTATAATACATTCCTCATATAAAAAGGGTGAAATATAACCCACACAATTATTCGTATTAAAAATAGCATATGAAATGTTAATACATTAACCATAAACCAGGAATAGTATCAAAATTGATCATCCACATTCAAACATATCATAATCCCTTAAAAAATATGATATATTATATCATAATAAATCAACCTAAATTAATCAAAAAATCTAATTAAGGATGTTGATGTCGATGAAAATAATCTAAATAAATCATTATTATTTTTGAGAGAAATACCCCTCATTTTACTTCGACATAATTTAAATGTTGTAAAATTTTAAAGGAAAATATTACTTTTGAAAATAACATTGTATCCATTTAAGGAATTTTATAAAATTTTAAGTTTTCATGATGGAGAAAAAAGTTTCTCGCTCCACAAAAGTTAAAATGAATTCCTTCCCTCAAAAACATCAAAAAGTACCAAGTTTGGAAAATGAAAAAAACATTCCTTAAAAAACATTTCATAAGAATTAAAACATAGAAAAAATAAAATAAAATATTTTTATATGAATATTATAACAATTTTGAGGCATATTTTTAAGAAACATGCACATGTATAGTAAATATACCCCAGCTGATAATTACATATAAATAATCCCGAATAAAAATTGAATTATGACATTAAACCATACCTCAAAATTTATATTAGTTGGATGTACATTAATATCCTGTAAAAGAGTTTAATATATGTTATTAAATTATAATATAACCATATACGTTAGTTATGATATCATATATGAAACATTTATTACTTTATATTACCCATATATTAGCAATTCAAAGTTTGAATAATATTTGGGGTAATAACTAATTTGTTAATTATAAATGTTTTTTCTTTTTATTCAGGATAATATTTATTAAATCATGATATAATTACTTAAAGAATGTAGAAAGTGATTTATATATCAAATATATTCAGTATATATATATATATAATAAGTAATTTAATACACCATTTATGGATACTGTAGGCTCTATATATGCATGAATGCAGTTTCTGTCTTTTTTATCACATTAAATGGAAGAAAGTAAACACCATATTTGTATATATATATATATATATATATATATATATTATTCAATTATAATTATTATTTAAATTATTTAATAATTATATATATATATATATACATTTTTTAATGGTTAATGTGGAAGATGAATCTCATCATGTCGTCGAGAAGGTAGGTCGTACGTATGCATAAGTGACGATATCACTCCATTAATGGTAAAGGGGTAAGAAAAAGGTCGAAATAATAATTATAAATAATCAATATCATGTAATATTGATTATCTATAACTATTATATTTATTTTTATATCAATCCAAATATAGTTTTAATGAAAAACAATTTGCACCACATCGTGGAGATTGTAAGTTGAACCTACACATGCATGGTGATATAGTTATTTGTAGGATCGATAAAAGGAAGAAAATTGTTTTCCTATAATCATAATAAGATATAATAATATAAATGAAACTGAATTTATTACTTATAATGGAAACAACATAGGAAAAGGAAGTAGAATATGAGAAGAAATTTAATTGAATTGGTAAATCAATCACCTCCTCTTTGAGTATCTCCTTTTTATTTTCCCAAAATGACTTCTTAGGTTGAAATTATGCCCAAAGTAAGGAATTTTGGATGAAGTGAGAGATTTTTTGAGGATAAGTATAATGATTTTGGCTGATATAATGGGTTTTAGTGGTGTGAATAAATGATAAGGGGAGCTTCCCTTTTATAAGAGAGGGGAGGTGCACATTAGGAGTCTCTTAAAATGTTAAATTAATATAAATTGATTTTCCAGTATAAATTGATCCAAATTGAATTATTTTGTATCTAAGATAATAATGGGCTGAAATAATATAATAAAATGTTATTAATACAAGTTTAGTTCACATAAGTAACCTTATCTTTTTTATGTAACCCTTAGTTAAACCATTTAACTCTTACCATAACAACTTGGCTTTTTACTCTTTAGGGTTAATATACTCACTATAGAAAGCCATAAGAACCCATTATGGATAATTTATTACATATGTAACATTATTATATTAATTTTACCAAAATATATATTTTTAGGAATTTTATAACATTTTATAAAATATTATTTATTTTAAAATCAAATTCATTTTAGTTTTGCCACTATTTTATACATGTCTTTTTAAAAAACTCTTAACAACCCGATTAATTCAAAAAAACTACATTAAATAATCCCTAAAACAGAAATCTCATCCAAAAAATTCATGGATGGAATATCATATTTAAAATTATATTTATGTTAATATTATTAATATAATTTAATTTATTATTCATTTAATAAATCAATTACTACATCATCATTGTGTCACCATTTTATTTAGTTATTTATTTTACAGAATTATAAATAAATTACCATGATATATATAAACAGTTTATATTTATAAATAATATTTATAGTTGACCATATCCCTTATATAACCCCATATTTAAAAAAAATAAGTTTTTAAAAACAAAAGCATAACAAAATTGAATTTTCATTAAATATAATATCATTTATATATTAAAGTCATCCAAATATCTCTATATGGAAAAAAATCAACCCCAGTATTTTTGGGGTCTTAAAAAATTCATAAAATGAAATTAAGATATGAGTTAGGGTAAATTTATAATTCTTATAATATTATTTTTACCATTAATTACTTGATTTTCCTTTAAATGTTGTAAAGAAATACTAATGTTAATATTGAAAAAATATTGTTATTCTTATTAGGAAAAAAAATTTATACTAATTACGAGCATGCATTTCAATTTTTATAAATTCAATTCACCAGAATGAAAAAAAATTAATTTTAATGTTATTCCTGTAAACGTGGCGAGAAGATGGGTAAACGAGATGTTCAAAAGTTAAATAAATTTTTATATCTAATTTAAATATAAAAATGTTTCAAATAACCTAAATTGAATTAACATATTTATTATTTATCTTTTAAAACTTTTTAAAAAATTAAATTATTATAATTATTTATAGAAAAAGTAAGTTTTTTAATATAATGTAGTATTTTTCACTATTCATCAAAAATAAAACTTCTCATAAAAATACAAAAAAGTCACCCTAAACTAAATTTAATATTCTAAATTAAAAAATGAATACCATTTTCAAAAATATAATTTTAAAAATTTCCAAAATATAGTTTCAAAATAGGTGTGACATTTAAAGGTATTAATACCACCTTTAAACAAATAAAGCCATTTATTTCTTAAAATTTGATTCATTATTTTCAAACCCTTAAAAAATTAAGATGAATATAAAAAAATGATTAAATATATAATATACTAATTTCAAAACATGGTTATTACTATTCATTCTCACGGATGTAACGATTAGGTTATAGCGATCATATTAAAATTATGATATTTAATTTTATATCTTTGTTCATTTAATATTGGTGTTTTATGGAATGTAAGATATTGAAAGGATTAATTTTAAAAGATCTATACTATAAAATCATGGGTTGGTACATTCTATACTCCTTTAATAAATTCATCCTCGTATTTTAAACATTGTATAAAAAATTAGGGTTTTGAATTTTCATAATATCTTTGATGAAATCCCACATTGGAAAAAAGATTAATGAGACCACTACAAGAAATTAAATAATGGGTAGTATGAAGGTCACCGAAGAGAACACATACTGGGGTCCCATTATGGAAAATTTTGGGCATGGAATATAAATATAACCATCATGTTCTGATGGAGAGTGATAAAGAACATGGTTTGGAGAAAGATAACAATAAAAAAGATATAAATCTGTGAAGATCTAAGGGACCATTTGATTCATCGAAAAATAAATTAATATGATAACATTTTTGTTTCAAGATATTTTCTCTAGAGTTGATGGATTACATTAAATAATAAAATACATTATTTTATTCCATTTCATAACCATAATCCAATCCTTTGGCTGTGGTTTGATCTTATTTTTTACATCATTCCATAAACATGGAAATAAGTGTTGAAAATGTATTTTTCAGGCTTAATGTAATCAAGGGATCATAATATCTATGAGTATTTCCTTTAGTTTTCTTAAATTTTTAATGAAACCACAATGGTTAGAATAGGTTATCTAATATGATAATATATACTTTAAACTCAAACAATAATATCCAATGTTCAACTTAATCCATTCCAACCTTAAGAGTCATCAAAATACATCTATCCTAATTCACAGTCCAAAAATTTATAAAAAAGGTCACATAATTTCAAAAATCAAATTAACATTATATTTACCACAAAAAAACATAATGTAAATATTTTTGAGGTTTGAAAATATATGAATACTTTGATCACCTTCAAAAACTAATAAAAATATGCATTCTTCCAAATCTATAAAGAATTAGTACTGTAGTATAATCCTTAAATATCAAATAATTCATAAAACCAGTACATAGATGAAAAAAATACTTAAATGACATAATTCATGAATACAAAAATAATCATATTAATCATCCCCCTTTTTCTGTGGTAGTAACATAATCTTGACCATGATCCATTAACCTTTTTTAGGTATATTCCTTTGATGCATGACAAATTCATTTTCCTTGTGTTTCCTATCATTTTACTTGAATCATTTTACATAAAAAAATTCTTATCCATTCATTTCCATGGATGGTGTCCTTTAACTCCACAATTGTAGAAAAATACCATTCATTTAAAGAAAGTACTATGGGTTTTCTTTTCACAATTACAACATGTGGGAAAATAATTCATTCCCTTCTCCCCTTCATCAAATTTTTTACCATCCATTCTTTTATTCTCATTCTTCCCTCTAAAGCCATAATACTAATATTTTTCCTTACATGTACCTCTATTACTTGTTATTGTGTCCTCATATGATGAGAATACCTAAGTGAATATTTTCCTTTGAAATATTGTCTTGAGACAGTGAATGATATGATCTATATTTCTATTTAAATGACATGCATTGGTGAAATTAAAATTACATCTACTAGATGAAATTTATAAATGATGACATACATTGGGTTAGATCAAATAGATAAGTATAATCCAAGAACAAGAAAATTTCTTAAAATAAATTGATGATTTATGTGTGTTAGGTATCGTAATCCAAAATATGGTTTATTTTGGGATATATTTACTTTAATATACTTTGTAATGGTTTGAAATTAAAATGTGAATTATCCTAAGAATATTCCCAAGGAGTGTTAAACTAGGTGTTCTATAAAGCCCATTCTTCTGTACCTAGTTATGCGAGGTCAGACCTAATACACGTTTTCATATATGCTAGAACTAGGTATATATTTTCTAGATGCACATCCACTTATATTATCCATACAGGGATGTGTTTGTTGGAATAAAATCATAATACTAACCTTACTAGAATTATATAATTTTCATCTATACTTATCCTAATAGTCTTCCTTAGAATTCTCCTCCCTAATCTATGTTTTCTATATTTAGTTTCAAAAGTGGTTACTAAACCTCCTCTAATAGCAACAATAATTACCCCGACCCCGGAAGCTTGGATCTTGTTCCTTTTTTATTACATTGGAATTGATACAAGTGTCAAATCACAAAGGACCAATAAGTATAGTAGTCTTGGAAAATAGATTACATACATGAACCATAAATTATAATAGCAAACATAAAATACAGAAAAGATAGTTCTTTGATAATTCCATTATTATCCCTTTATAACCCTCCATATCAGCCATATTACACATCTTGGAAACTTGGGAAAATAAAAAATAAAAATGGGTGAGATCAGATGGTCAGTAAGGGTACATAATACATTGGAAGCTATCATAAACAAGCATAATATTTTATGGCATGTGGTCTAACAGAAACACCAGACTTTTAAACATAATTTTAAGAATAATATGAAAAGAATAAATTAAATAATTCAACATTAACATACACATAAATATCATACTATTAAAATAATCACATGAAATATCCATAAATAATATCAATACGAGGGATGGAGTAATAACGAACATCAGTATAATATCATAAAGGACTGATCCGAAGACCATTTATAAACAGGTAATATGTTAGTCAAAACCCAAACTGGTTTTTCTTATGAGAACTAAGAATACTTCAAGAGGATTTCATTAACTAGTCCACACCCTAAAGGGCTTTCATTAACCAGTCCACAACCCATAGGAATTTCATTCACCGGTCCAAAAACCATCACTTACGATGTACAATTAATTCCTCAAATGAAAAAGGTGAAACATAACCAACATTACGATTTTTATTTAAACTAACATACTAAATATTAATACATTAACCATATTCATTGAATTGTATAAAAATATCACATCCACTGTCCAACATATCATAAACCCGTATATACTTTATGGTACATTGTATCATAATAAATCAACCAAAACTAAGAATAAAATCCGACAAGATATGTTAACATAGATGAAAGTAATCTAATAAAATCATTAAAAATATCTATAGATAAATACACTTTTTTAACTTTGAATTCGTTTAATAGATACACAAATTTAAAAGAAAACAATTTTTTAAAAAATAACCATAAAATTTTGTAAGAAATTCTTTAAAATGATAATTAATTATGATGACGGAAGAAGATTCTCACACATAATAAGTTAAAAAATTCCTTCCATTAAAAAAGTCAGAGTACCTAATTTGGAAAACAACAAACGATTCCTTTTAATGTTTTTAATAAAAAGTAAAACAAGGGTAAAAAGGAAAATAATTTGTTTTACAATAATAGTGAGAATATTTTTCAATACATTTTTATGAAGCATTTTCATGGATGATAAATATATCCCAGTAGACATTTATATATAATCAATCCTAAATAAAAATGATATTGTGAAATTATACCTTACCTTGTACATTCTATTAGTTAGATGTGATTTAAATTCCTTTATAATGGTTTAAATTTTCTTATTTATTTATACCAAAACCATATCCATTATTTATGATATCATATATGATTCATTTATGACATTATATTACCTTTTTATTAAAAATTCCATGTTAATGAAATGTTTTGGATTATAAGATCTTTGTTTATCATATGTGTTTTGAATTTTTACTCATGATAACATTACTTAGATAATTATTTAATTACTTACAGAGTATAAAAAATTATTTATATATCATATATATTTAGTGTGTACATATATATATAATATGGAATGTAATACACTATTCATAAAACTGGTTGGCAGTAAGTATGCATGATCTTTATTTCCGTTTTCTCATCGTATTGAATTGAAGAAAGAAAATTATATATATTTATTTATATTATTCATGTGTCATTATTATATCATATATTTTCTACTTATCAATTATATATATTTATATAATCATTCATGAATGGTTAATGTGGAAAATTAATCCCGTCACATTATGGAGACGGTAGTCCGTACATACACACAAGCAACGATATCATTAAATTAATGGTAAATGGGATAAGAAATGGATGGTATGATAATTATAATTAATAATTATCATGTAATATTGATGTTTTTGTCTATTACATTCATCATTATACACATATAATAAATTTATAATGAAAAAACTTACACGGTAGCGTGGAGATGGTAAGCCGTACGTACACACACATGGTGATATTTTTCATAGTATAATGGATAAAAGGAGGAATACGGTTGTTCCATAATCAAACCAACATCTAATAATTTATTTTATATTGGATTTATTAGTTTAATATGAAAAATATTTTGGAAGATGAAGTAAAAGAGGAAATGAAAATGAATTGAATTGGTAAAATAATTATCTCTTCTTTGAGTATCTTCTTTTTATTTGCACAAAAGGACTTCTTAGGCTAGTTTTTTCCCAAATTATTTAATCAACGATAAATTTCAAGATGTTGGAAGGAGAAATTTTTTGGGTTTGGTAGATCCAATGGGTTATATATTTTTTAATAAAAGATAAAAAGATGTACCCTTTAATAAGAGAGGGGTGGGGCACTTTAGGAAACTCTTAAAATATTAAAATAATAAAAATAATCATTATATTAAAAATGTCTTGAAATAGAATTATTTTGAATGTATGATGTGGAGAGGTTGAAATATTCTCAACCAGTTATTTTTAGAAAACATTATGTAAAAAAATTAACATTATCTTTTGGATTTAACCTTTAGTTTTACCATTAACTCTTACCACGCCACTTGGATTTTAAAACTTTTGTGTTAACTTAGTTAATATAAAATGAAAAAGAACCCTAGTTTAATGATTTATTAAATAATTAACATTATCCTAGTTATTTGGCTCAAATATTAATTTTTATTAAAATTATATAATTTAATAAAATATTATTTATTTTAAAATCTCATTTATGTCAATTTTGAAACTATTTAATACATGACATTTTATAAAATAAAAACATGATTCCTTAAAAAAACTATACTTACTAATCCCTAACATGTCAAATTCATCCCAAAAAGTTAATTGATGGCTTTAAATATTTCAAATTTTTTAAATATTTAATTTTATTAATATCATTTAATTAATTATTCCTTTAATAAATCAATTACTGAATCTTTTTTGGGTAACCATTTAATTTAATTAATTATTTTCTAAAATTATAAATAAATTATTATCATTTAGATAAACATTTTATCATTTTAAATACTATTTATATTCGACCATATCACTTATATTACAACATATTAAAAATAATTTAGTTGTCAAAAAATAAAAGTATAAAAAAGTTGGATTTTAATTAAATATAATATCATAAATATATTAAAGTCATCCAAGTGGCTCCAAGTGTTTCCAAAATCGACCCATGTATTCTTTTCGTAAAATAATAACTCATCAAATAAAATTAGGACATGTGTTAGGGTAAGTTTACAATGATCAGAATATTATTTCTACCTTTAATTACCTGATAAATCATTAACAGTGGTAAAAAATAATAAAGTTACTATTCAACAAAAAATAATTTGTTCCTATTATAACATAAAATTCAAACAAATTACAAACATTTATGTATGTTTTTATAAATTTAATTCATGGAAATGGAATATTTAATTTTAATGTAAATCATGAAGATGTGGCAAGAAAGCTGGTAAAAGGGACGTTAATAAGTTAAATACATTTTATATCAAATTTCAATATAAAAATGAATCCAATAACCTAAATTGGATTAATATATGTATAATTGGTCTATTATGTCATAAAAATAAATTTTAATTATAATAATTATTTATACAAAAAGTAATTTTTAAAATATATTGTATTATTTTTCACTATTTATCAAAAAATAGAAATTGTCAGAAAAATACAAAAAATACAACCTAAATTAATTTTGATATTAAAAATTAAAAAATAATGTCCATTTTTTATATTAAAATTTACAAATTTTCCAAAATTTAGTTTTAAAATAGGTGTGTGATGAAAAGGCAGTAATAGTGCCTTTAAAAAAAATACCGCCTTTTAATACGTAGAATTGGATTCATTTTTATCTTACACCTATAAAATCATTTTTATGAATTTTAAAAAAAATTATTAAATATATATTATATAATTTTTACCATTTCGTTAATATAATTCATTCCTACCAATGTAATGACTATGTTATAATGGTGTTATTAAAATAATGATATTTAATTATATATCATTGTTCATTTAATCATAGTATTGTTTAAAATATAAGATACTAATGATATTAAATTTAAAAGATAGATGATATAAAATCATGCGGTGTTACATTGGAAGTATTTAAGTCACTATAGTGACTATATGGGGTTATGGAATTGACATGATAATGGTTGATTTAGTATGAATTTGATATGAAATGAAAGGATTAGAGAACAAAGGAAATTGAATTACCACAATAATGGATAGAAGAAATCTAGTTCAGTTATGGATTAAAGTTAGAATGATAAATAACACTATAAAAATTAAACTTTCACATAATTTTTATATGATTTTAGAAGGATTAAACGATCACACCATAACCTTCAATATGTTTCAGAATTTATCGTATCAATATTATGGTGATGTACACTTGACATAGAGATAATTACTCAGTAGAAATTAATACACACTAATTATTTAGAAATTTACAGATGTGATGTTTTAAGGTGGGGAACACACTATGATATAGTAGTTTTAATAAACAACTGGTGAATTGAACATAATTTTAAAAAAATTCTCATGTTATAAAATAAAATTTAGAAAGGATTAATCTACGTGAATGGGAATTTTTGACCACATTAAATCATATAGTGCACTTGGTATGATATTTGAAAATGAGATAATGTAGAATTGGTCATAGACCTTGATTAAAGGATTTTAGATTAGAGTAAATTATAAATACAACTATAGTAGTTTTAGAATGGCTAGAATGGTAATCACATATCTGGTTCTAAGAAATGAAGAAGGAAATACAAAAAGATGGAGCTCCATTAATCACATATAATCTATTAGAGGAATATTCTTGAAGAACATAAAATTTTATTCACATATCTACAAATAGAATGATGATTTATTTGAGAATAATTACAGTGAGAAGTTATTCTTCACCTATAGCTGTTTTTAAATACTATTTAATTATGGTAAAAATCATAAAATTTACAATATCATCATTCTCACTAACATTAGAGGAGAATAATCATTGTGAGGTGGACATCAATGGAGAATAAATGATGCAGTAGTGAATTGTATAGAATTAGTTTTATATGTTCTCTTTGAAGGGATATTCTTATTCATATGTAGAGTAATACATACCTGAAGTAGTGATAAGAGGATAAATAATATGGTGTGACCTAGAATTCCCATAATGGGATACTCTAAATTATAAAATCATTGTCTTCCATACTAGATAACAAGGTAGATAGTGGAAGTAGGGGTCAATAAGAAATAGAAAAAGTTTATTCCTTGGGTCTGTGAATTTGAATAATTGTTATGGAGACCCAAATGTGAGTGAATAATGTAATAGAACACAACTTAACCAGTGATAGTGTTATGAGAGGTAAGGTTACAAGGTTGGATAGAAATTAACAGTTCATTCCATATTCAAGGATATTTTGGGTCTATAATCACTAAAATAGTATAAATTCATCAATGGTTGATATATTATATAATAGTATGACTGTTTCATTGGTCCAACACTCACACAATAACACTATTTAAATTAAATCCATGAAGTAGTATTTAATTTTAAAAGAATATCATGAATGAGAAGCCCTAATTGAAAATACAATTTATTTCAAAGGTCATGGATTCCACTTATCCATTTTTTTGTTATATTACTCTCATCTATGTGGTCCGGTAATTTAATTAAAAAAAATTATGGAATTTGAGTCATAAAAAAATCCATATACAATACAAAATTGAAAACACGACAAGTTTTAGAAAATAATATCAAAAAAATATCATCAATAAAGAACACACCATAAATTAAATAAGTAATAATCCATACAATATAGATATATGGATTTGAATCGTGAAAACATAAAAATAGATAATCAAACCCCATGTTTGATGAATATCTAACAACATTCCTTCACATAGGATGATCCTCACTAGAAATGAACTCTAATCCATGTTAATACCCTTCATAGGGTGATCTTTAATAGTTAAGGTTTGTTGGGGAATATCCATTAACCTCTTTAATGTATTATATGTATTTACCATTGATTTTTAGGTTGAATACCCCCTCAAAACCAATCAATATTGAGTTAAAATAGTGGTTTGGATTGGTAAGGGATGAAGAGTTCAATAGAACAGTATTCAAACCATTCAGATTCTGATGCTCCTTGAGGGGTAGAGTTTGGTGGGGAGATCCTTTAACCTCATTTTTCTTTCTTATAGATCTAAATATGAGTTTTGAGTCAAATATACCCTTGGAACATGTCCAAATTGAACTCAAATTGTGGTTGGGGTTGATTAGGGGTGAATGGTTCAGTGGCGTGGTTTTCAAATAGTGAATAAGTAATCTATCACTTTAAGAAGTTATTTTTTAATCCACACAGTTTGATAATGGTTTTTAAAACCCATTTAGTGGGTATTAGTCCCCTAAAACCATCAATTATCATCTTTCACAGTTTCCTATATAGTCTCACATGGTTTCTAAATGGTGCACCACCAAAACATTTCCTATTTTTTCTCCAAAACACCTATAAAACATGGTTCCATCATTGGAAACTTCTATGTATCTCAAATAAACATATATTGAACATTAAAAATTGATTAAAAACATATTATATTTTTTATGATCTACTTTCTAATTAAAAAAACATGTGTAAATACATAGGGTACATCCAACTCCCCCAAACAAGAACTTTGCATTCCCTCAAGGAAACTGAGAATGTTAGTCCAAATGTACCACGAAAGAAACAAGTATAAACATAAAAATTCCTATCAACAAAATTATAATTATTTTGAAGAAAAAATCATAAAATTACTAAATTAATGACTCATAACTCTTCATTATGTAATGTGGGTATTAATTGAATATTCATGTTCATGTTTTCAAGTTTTCATCTTATATCATTTTTGATTAAGTAGGAGAACCCCTTATTTATTTAAAATAATGTTACCCAGTCTAAATAAATATTCTTATTCACTTATTCAAGAAAAAAAAATTCATTGACATCAAATTGCGGGATACCAATTCCATTGGTCACGCAATCTAATTGACTGGAAACTATGAGGCGTGATGTAGGGTCATTTTCTTCTTGGGAATACATTTTCCATTTATCAAAAAATTCTTGGATTGAGACACTAGAATTGAGATTTTGGTTCCCTTGTTTTCTAATTAATAATCTTGATGAATTGTGAAATAAATTCGGGATATCATAAAAATAATACCATTTGATAACAACATGTATGATTTCATAAATTTTCAAGCATCACTCCCACAAAATGCATAGGTAAGTCATCAAATTCAATAGTTTCCTTGATTGAAAATTCTCTGTAAAAAATTTATACAAATGTAAAATTTTTTAAGGTGAAAATTCATCAAATTTTTCATGAATTTTTGTAATCCAAGTATCTAATAAAAATAGATTATCAATCAATTGATATGAAAAACAACAATATCATTCATCCAATATATTCATAATTTCACTAATATGAATATGTTGTATTTATAATACTCCCGTAAAATTTCTTTAAGAAAAACATGTCAACATAGGTAACAAGGATAGAATTGTTCAATGTGTGAAACATATGAGACCCCCCTAAACACTAAAATATAAATAGTATTTCTAATTGCTAATTCCAATGTTGGTATGAAAATGAAACATGTGATATTTGATTAGTTTTAATACAGAAAAAGATGATACAGCATAAATAATTAGGTGTGTAAAATATGAGACCCCATCAACACATAAAATCAACATATTATTTATAATTTCTAATTCCAATGTGGGTATAAAAATGAAACATGTGATATTTAAATATTTTCAATACATACACAAAATATATAGCAAAACGAATTTGGAGAACAATACTCCCCTTATGGGTTCTCTTGTCACAACTCCCAAGGCCCATATGTGTGGAAACTATCGAATCCATCATATCTTCTAATATAGACCCTGAAAAATAAATTTAAACCATAAAAACACAAGGTCATTTTCCATGATATTCAAAATTCAGGATCTTCATGCCATTTATAATAAATATGCATCAAATTTACTAGATTAATAAAAAATATTAGACCATATGGATGAAATTTGAGTATCATTGGTGTGAATGTTATTATTCTATTTAATGAAGATGAAAATTGAAATAGAAAGATAAATCTAAAAATAAATAACTCCCTATTTTTATTGATTGAATTTCCTCTAAATCAGTGCCATCATTATGGTCATTCTCTCAAATATGTGTCTAACACTCGAGCATAGTAACATTTAGGTTGGGTCATATTCTTCCCGAACCTGTAAATGTGACCTATTTCAGACCTTTTTTCTAACTTATAAGTTTTTTTAGGAGGATGTGTTGGAGGTTTACCACAAATGTTTTCTATTAAAAAAATTAGTCAATGGTGGATACGTGTTTCTTTCTTTCTCCCCATGAAATCATCCTCCCTATGGATATATGGAGTAACCCAACATTGATTCAAGGGTGGTGGGTAAAAAATATATGGAGCCCCTTAGTTTGATCAGGATCATTAATTTTATACACCAGAAATTTATCCCAACACCCTTCCAATTCAAGTGATATGTCATCTGGGTAATAAAAAATCAAGCATTGTTCAAAGTCAACAAAATAATGGAATATTCCATCAACCTTTTAAATTTCATCACATTAAGATTTATTATCCTGTGATTTGGAAAAATTTGGTTCCACATCAATACATGATTCCTCAGTTGATAAAACTACTACAAATGCAATTTCATCATTTAATTAATCCACATTCCCATTTAAAATGAAATATTTTAACTAGTTCATTGTTTTGAATAGAAAACTTATTAGAATCATCTATTTCATTACATTGTGTATGTGTAATATCATATACCTCATCTAAACATGCATTAACACCTTATTCTCTATAAAAATCAAGACTGTCATGTTATTTACTATTTGGGATAGTTTCCTAAGTAAAACACTCTATCTTTTCAATCGGATTTATCAGTCTAATTGTTGTTTAGTGAAGGCCCAAATCATTGATAACAGATTTTATGCCTTAAAATTATCACTCAAACTATATATAGGATCTATTTGTTATAGTGGTGGAACTAAGTTCATGTAATTGTAGTCATTCCACCAAATTTCATCACACCCATTTTATGAAAATTGACCTTGGCCATAAGAAAACTAAAATGAATCCTAAAAAAGGGTTTTCATTATAATGGTAGGGGGATGAATCCTCCCACCATTGGTGGTTTGAAGTATTTGAACCATACATATGATCACCAAAACATATATTTGATTCTTCATTTTAAACCCCCATCTAAAAAATCCATGTCACCAAGTGGTTGATTCCTGAATCTATAAAAAATTATATACACTTTTTTTAATATAAATATCGAAAAAGAATCAAATTAATAAATTAATTATTTTTTAAAAATCCCAATTATACATCATTGGTCCCCAATAACATTTCAAAGACAAGGAATTACTGTCATGAGATGCACCAAATTAGAGTGGAATGTGTTCCCTAAATAGACTAACAATACAGCTAGAGGATATAGGGGTTGATCCCAGAGATGAAAATGGTAGTCCTTAGGTCTATGAATTTTATTAATTTTCATGGAGACAGAAATGTGAGTGGTGAATGGTAAAAAATAAAACATATCCTATGTGACTGTTATGGGATATATTTTTCTAAGGTTGGAATTAAATTCATGGTATATTCCAATTTCAATGGCGTATTGGGACCCTAATCACTCAAATGGTATTAATTTGAGAATAGTCAATACAAGATTCAATATAACAATTGATTCATTTTTTTTACACTCACACAATAAAACTACTCAAATAAAATACTTGGTGAAATAATCAATTCCAAAAACATTTCATAAAGGAAAACCCTTAAATGCAATGAAAAAAAGATCCAATGGTCATATATTCCACATCGCCCAATACTATTGGATTCATCTCACTCTCAACTCCATGGTCTTGTAATTGAATGTATTGAATTAATATAATTTCAATCATAACACAATACAAACACATTCCAAAAATTCAATCACTACAATGTGATTAAAATCCTATAAAAAACATCATCTATCAAGAAAAAAATATTAATATAGAAAGGAATATTTCACACAGCATAGATATTGATATTTGGATAGTGAAAATATAATTTTAGGGATTCAAACTCCTTGTTTGATGAAGATCTGACAATGTTACTTGGCCAGGGATGATACACACATTAAAGGCACTCCAATCTACCTTAGAATCCTTCCATGGATGTTGTTTAAGGGTTAGAGTTTGGTGGGTAAGATCCTCTAACCTTTTTTATGTCTCATTTGATGTATCCATTGATTTTCAGGTTGAATAATCCCCTAAAAATGTACTATAATTGAGTTAAAATTATTATTATAGGGAAGTTAAGGGATGACCGATTCATTGGAATGGGTTTTAAACCATATAGTTTCCATTCAGTCACTTCGGGAAATAGTTTTTATAGCCGTATGGTTTTTTCATGATTTTGAAAAATATTTTATTGAGTGTTATTCTCATCAAACGTCAAAATAAAATCTTTCATGGTTTATTGGGTGGTCTAGAACAATTTATAATAAATTCCCCACTAAAAGTGGCCTTATTTTTCTCCGAAACACCTATAAAACATACTTCCTTGGTAGAATCTATGTTAAACAATTACACCTAAATGAAACATTTAAAAATGATAAAACACCTATCAGATACTATATGATCTATTTTCTAATAAAAAACACATTTAAACACTTTAGGTACATCATGTCCCTTGGGAGGTAGTGTGCCATAGAAAATTTTTGTAAAGGTAGTGTTCCATGGAATGA
This sequence comes from Viscum album, assembly GCA_963277665.1. Classification (NCBI taxonomy): domain Eukaryota; kingdom Viridiplantae; phylum Streptophyta; class Magnoliopsida; order Santalales; family Viscaceae; genus Viscum; species Viscum album. The sequence goes on along the minus strand of OY728132.1, from coordinate 1,262,566,455 downwards.
TGTAACTATGAACAAATCCATATATCAATTGAATAATGAATGATGATATATTTTGATACATGAACATATAAATATTTGTAATACCCTTGGATATATTCCATTTTTGGTAAACTAGGAAAATTCATTATGTGATTTGTGATTTAATTTTTATATATTTTTTTGATTTTTCATTCTGATAATTCAAGGGAAAATAATGGATTTAATTTTTTCTTTAACGGATAAATAGTGAAGTGAAAAGTTTGAATATGAAATCACCATAGTTAGCCCCTATTTAAGGTTCCTTAGGATGTATATCAATTAAAACTAAGGGTCCCAAAAATTGTTCTTAAATATAATATATCTAATTTTATATTCAATAATTTAAATATTTTTTTGATATTTTTTAAAATATGTAATTATTGATAAATACTCGTGTTTTTAATTGAAATAAATTTTATGGTTTGTAAAATATGTTTTTCTTGGTTTCAATTGTCTTATGAAAATGATTTTTTGGAATGCATAATTTTGTATTCTCATTTAACATGAAATGACTCTAATTTTCCATTTATTATTTTTGGATATTGTATGGATTATTTTCAAGACAAGGCATTGAGACAAGAAGTGATTCTAAGGCCCAGTGCTCCCAAAATAAATGTTTGAAATATATTAATTATATAAGATATATATTTTGTTCATTTTTCATGAAAAAGTGGTATAACTTCTAAATGTATTACCTTATCAGATAATCTAAGGGCATAATTATGTTCAAAAAATGATTTTTACCCTAGGCATGAAATATCCTTGGTTAGCGTGGGTTGTTTTTGGAAAATTCATCATGACCATAATATGAATTAAATAATTAAATAATTTGTTTGACACAATAACCAAATTACCTTTTACTAAATGAATGCTTATGGAAATTATCAAGGTTAGACTCATAACAATTAAAATTGTTCGAGATCTATTAGAGAGTGTGGAACAAGATGCCATTGGTAGATTATGACTAAATCAAGGATCGATGACCAGAACATGGTGGAATCTATGGTCTCACCAATGACTAAGAAACTTCATATTTTATTATCTGTGATTAATCCAAATCAATGTTGGATGTTTGTTTTGATTCAATTCATTCCCTGTTCTTGGATTCAATGAAGAATGAAAATCAATCAATCAAATAATTTCTCCACAGTTCGATCATCTTGTAGTATGAGTAAGATTAATCATTTTTTAGGAGAATTAATTTTTAATTATCAATTTTTTCACTGTTATTATCACGAAAATGAATAAATATTGATAAGAACAGTGATCTTACTTTATTACTCTTACTTGTAATTGTGATTTTTTCCTTAGATCTTTGTTCACCATGGGGGTTCTTTGTTTTTATGAGGGTTCAATATATCCAAATAAATTGATCACTTCACACCCATTTATTAGTGAAATGATTAAAAATCATAGATATGGGATCAACATCACACAAAGGTGGTGAGATGATTGATGGGAAGTTAATCAGATGGTTTTGGATACCCAATTTTGTGTTCTTAGATTTTCTGTGATACACAACAAAAAATGACATATAGATCCATTTGTAGAACATATTTTATTGTAGAATGAACTATTCAAATATGGAAATTCTAAGAGGAGATGAGATCTTTATTTCCCTAGTGAAATGGTCACTTGATCGGTGGCTAAGTGATCGGTCTAAGGTGTGTGCAATAAATCTTAGTTTCAAGAATTTTTTTCATGCTATAGGAATGTAATCTAGATTTTTACCCCATATGGGGACCCCTTTCAGAGGAAAGGATTTTAGTTATGAGTTAAGCATAAAATTGAATGTGGAACTACTACATTGTGTGTGATCCTACCCTGGTGACTCGACACATACCGTAGTGGGTACCTGGATAGGGGTTGGAGTGCACGGGTTGGAGCACAATGCCTACTCCCCCACAAGGCCATGTCTTGGACCAAGTGCATGTGGTACGTTGGGTATTGGTACACAAGAAAATTTAAAAGCGATAAATCCATGTACTAGAACAGTATTAAAAACATAGAAATCTTAGACACCATGTACATCAACATAGATATGAGAAAAATGAACGGGTTCACTACTAGAAAATAATGTTATAACCATGGTTTGTAACCATGGATATAGACCCAAAAACCATTGATATAGGTAATAGTCACAGTTTAATGAACCGTGACTCGTATTGAAATAACTATAGCGAAAAAATTATATCTATGGTTTCACACATGGAAGCATCCCTATTGCCATGGATTGGAAACATGGTAACAACATAAATCACACAAGACATGTAGCCACAGTGGCAATCCATGGCTATAGACCTAAATCCACAGTTTGAAACCATGGCTATAGACCTATTTCCAGAGTTTTAAACCATGGGAATAGCCTGCACATTCCATAAAAAAAATATTATGATGCATCTTCAAATCCTCCTGAATAGCTTCCATAAAAAAGAGACAAGTTTCTATAGAAATTAGAGTACACAAATATCCATTGGTAATAAGTTAGGTTAGTTTGATAGTATTTTCACATAATATTGATTTTTAAATAATTAATGTGTTTAAAATATAGAAAATATTATTGCATAGTTCTTGTAGCATCATAACAGGTGTGAAAAAAGAAAATACAAGGACATAAAAAAACATGTATTCACATAATTATAACATAATAAAAGGAATTTATAAGAGAAAAAGTACTCATATGAAAAAATAATAATGAAAATGGGTTTGCATATAAAAAAATAGTATTTCATATCAAAAATTAGATCAGGATCTGTTATATGAAAAAGAAAATAAAATAATGAAAACCTACTATAATGTATAATTCTCATTAAGACAACTTAAAAGGATATTATAAAATTATTTCATTGGAAATGATACCCAAACATTAATTTTTTAATTGAATCTTTATGCTGCTCATTAAGATAACCTATAATATAAATTAAATACATACATTTCACTAATGAGATTTCTGATAGTCAAATTTTGTATTCAAACAACCTAAACATAACTATTTCCTAAAACACATTAAATGATGATAATAAAAAATCTCCATAAATTGAAAAATTTTAGAGGAATAAAATATAAATAAAATCAAGATATTTATTTATTGTTCGAAGGGGGAATTCCACATTGATAAAACTATATAGAGGATACCCTATTTCTCCATATTTTCAAAATAATTTTTTGAATCTTGAAGTTGCGTGTAAATAAAACAAGGATGAAGAAAAGAATGAAAAATGTAATAAATAAATATAGCTCTAAGGTAGCATTTTTAGGGTTCATTTCCATGTTCACATGTATTAGGTAGTGTTAATTCATTATCAATCATTCCATTAGTATGTTATCTCACCGATATACCAATAGTGGTCATAAGATTCATCCTATAAAATAGAGGATATTAATGACAAACAACGAACTCATGTTTAGAGATGGGGTTATGATGTTCCCATACCTGTCAATTAGAGTATAATGTTTAGATTTAGGTATCTTATCTAAATTGGATTATTAATTTTTTAAGAAATGTTATGATGTTCAAGATTTTTATTATCTTATCAGTAAACCTAGTATACAAGAGCTGTAGACATGTCATTTTTTCAAGACCTTTACAAAATATTAGGTTAATTAGTACACTAAGCTATCATTTGTAGGTTTCATGTATGTGTTTATAGGTATCATATTGTGGTAAGTAATTATCATTCATTCCATTAGTATTTTAGCTCACATATATACCTCTAGTGATCATAAGATTCATCCTAAATAATGAATTTATGTAATGAAATTTAATTTCTTTATTATATGAATGTATTCTATGTTGTTTTCAATCAGCTAGATATAACTGTGTATTTCTATTTTAATTCCTAGAATTAACGATGGTTTTCATGTGAAATATGACAAAAAATGTTTAATTATAAAAGAATAGATATTTTTTCTTGAAGTGTGTTTTGGGTTCCCCTGGGACACAGTTTGTGAAAGTGGTTAGTTTATTTTGGGGTCTTACAAGATACTACTGGAATACTATATATATATATATATCTATGGAAATATTTTCAATCATTTTACTGAGTTAAATAATAAGGATGGTCTTATGTAGACTATATAATTTGATCATACATTTTAGTATCTTAAAAGCGGTATGATTTTATATTTACTACTATATGTACATGATTTTCTATAGTCTTTAAAAATAGAATGTGATGCATCCAGAAGAAGAAGAGGGCTGAATGTTCTGATTATGTAAAAGGGATTTACAATTTATTATTTCATTAATCTCTTGGTGGAGTAAAATTAATTGAAATATTCTTATGAAAAATATTTTATTTATTTAGGATGGTTATATGTCATTAGTGGTAGTCTTTTATGGTAAAACATTTCATAGTCTATAGAGACCCAAATGTGATCAAACAATTTCTTTGTGAGAATTTCCAATTTTGTGGTAAAAAATTATAGCAATTGAAGTTATTGGGCTTAGATTTTTATGTTTTCTATAATCATTGGAAGATTAATCTTATTAAAGACTCCTTGTCATGTCTGGACAGTGAAGTGTTGGAAGACCCATAAATGAATAAGCTACTTCAGATGAAATTTTTGGAGCCATTATAGATGAATTTATCTACTATTATGTCATAAATTCAACAAGATACATAACATTCAAACATAATTGATTCCATTATCTAGAAACTGGACTCTAAACATGGATACATATTTTGGGAGGAGTTATTATCATATAGTGGTTGAATGGGGTTTTCTATATGATAAAGCCTCATTTTCAAGTTCCTCCACCACTACCATTCCTCTAATGTAAGTGTTCACACTGGTTTACATAATAAGTACAATAGGGTGGAATCTAGACTCATTTGGTATGGTATGGAAAATTTTATTCAACAATATATCTGAAAAAGTGATACATTCTAGCAAAAAATGAACCAGGGTATGTCTCTAGTTAGCTTCTTGCTACCATTTGCAATTAGAAATTTGGAATTGGGACCATTTCTCAAGAGGTGGATTCATGTATGCATTTATTTAGTATTCTTGGAGCTGAAAAACATGTGTAGATTTTGAGAACTAGATTCATGATATATTAACATATTAGGTTGTCGAGATTTCATAGATATGTGTATTCAAGAATATAAACATTATTCCAAATCATTTTAATCAACAGACCCCTTATATGAACACCTTTTATTTGTAATTTCGAATGGTAGGGATTAGACTAAGGGACATGAAAATTATTTTTATTAAACCAATCACTCGAGAGAGATACAATGAATTCCTCTGACCCAATGTAACCTAGGGGATGTCGAGAAAATGCCACCTTTGGCATTTCAATTATGAATGAAATCTAGGAATGCTTCTATAATAGACCATCACCCTCACACGATCATAAAATTTTTGTATTGGATGAATTTCTTATTGGTAACTAATGGATATGGAGAAACCAATTTACACTTAGAGATGTGTCTCCCCATGAATAATAGTTTTACCCTGGGTACTTATTAACCTATATTGGAGTGAGGATAGTAAATATGATGAGGTTATAATGATTATATGAATACATCACCTTGAGTCTAACTTGAAGGATTCTGGGAAACATGGATTAATGGTTATCTATTTCAATTCAATGATTCAAATATAAGTTCGAGACCATGTATAGATGTGACAGTGGTGATGTTCGTAGATGAGTACTTATGGCCTATTAGTTTGGATATTGTAATGTTTTCCATGAAACACAATTGAATGTTGTATGTTTATAGGGGGAAGTCTTTTTTAGTAACTATTGACCATTATTTCTGTAGAATTTATAGATTGAAGAAATTATTAGTGTGTAATAATTTCATAACATGCTTGATTTTTTTAGTTGTAGATTGAATCAATTTATTCAGGTTTTCTTCATAATCTAATCACTACTAGTGGACAAGTTGAATTTTTTAAATACTCTATTGATATACTAAGAGTTATGTTAGCTTCGATATGGTTAAGTAATAATAAAAATTTCTATAAATGATGATTATGGAAGATATCATTAGTGATCATATATAATGGATCTGTGTGATTGAATTTTATTAGCACAAATATATTGTGATATAACCTATGAAGTGTGTCCAAGAGTATAAATGTGTTTCATTCCACTCTTATTGAATTTATTTATATCTGATTTATCCTATACACAAATAATTATATAATATCATTAACATAAATAAAACATGTAATTTATACTTTAAAAATAGTTTTCGAATAAATAAATGAATATATATATATATATATAATTAACAAATACGTTAATCCTTATACTCTTCCTATAGAAGATCATCTATTTGTATTGTGATATTCGGAAACCCTAAGTCACTAGATTTTATTCAATGTCTCTACCAACTATCTTTTTCTAACCAACATATATGTCAAACTTGTATGCCTCCCTATTTCACTTAATTCCATTATCCTTGTAGCCATGCCATTTTTTCCATCAGAAAAGTTATATCAGAGCAAAAATGGAAACAATATTTGATAAGAAAATATAAAAAATTAATTAATATAATATGTGATTAACATTAATTACCCAAATCTATTCCTTGGCATTGGTCTTTATTTTTTCTGCAACTTCCCTCTAACTTATTAGTTGAACCGGAATGATACTGTTTAGAAAGTTTCCCCATAATTATTTTACATTCTTGAGAATTTTCTTTTCAAGTATAACATTGTCCTCATTGTATTAAAACATGATTTATGTGTGCTGATTCCCGACTTTTTGCATTTTTCTGCCATCGCGTCATCTAGTAGAGGCTAGAGCTATTCATGAAAAAGAATAATAAAGTAAAATAGTATATATGAATTTATGATAAATCACTAATAGTAATGATTAAACATATACCGGTAGATGGGGGATATACTGACCCCAGAAGTGTAGTTTCTAGTGGAGGGGGAGTAACCTCTATGGTAGGTGGGATATCTATAATATGAGTACACTGTATATTAGTTTATGATAAGTGTACTAATGGAGGGAGAACACCAGATTGATAACCTGATATTGATGAGGGTGGATATGGATATGGATATGGGGGTGGCATTTATGGGGGTACAGTGCCCTGTACAGTGGATGGTGGTAACAGAAAATAAGGAGGAATGTGAATCTGAATCTGATGTGGGTGCAAGTTGAAATAGATATAGAAAATGTGGGTATGGATAATATGGTTGTTTTATAATGGGAGGATGGCCTCTTGATGACTGAAGTGTCCTAATAGTAGGCTGAACTATAGAATCATTCTTAGTAGTACCCCCACCATACTATTAGCTATAGTGGAATAATATAACCACCTCCTTGATGATCTAGCCTAAAAAACATATATTCAAAAAATACAATGGACGATAAAAATATAAATAATATTAAAGTCCATAATATTCAAAGATAATTTGTACTTATAGTGGTGCCCAAATAAAACATACATTATTCATTTCACTGTATTCTTTTACATCTTCTAGGTTCATCATAATCAAACATTTTGACCGTGAAATGTAAAATAATATTGTTAAGTAAATATAAATAATGAAAATTTTAAAATAAAACAATTATATCATAAAATAATGAGATATATTTTCATGTGTGATATTTATATAGATAAAATACCAAGATGTTTCTATGTTCAATAATTAAAAATGATGTGCTTAAACAGAAATTGGTCAAGTTATTAATAGTTTTACAGTTGATAATGGAAAAAAAATATACTACCTAATTTTATTTAATTTATGATTGTTAAGAAAAAATAAAATATTGTGATAATATCAGGTAAATACATAAAAATTTGTCAACATTATGTGTGCTCTATGGTAATTTCTTGTTTATAATTTATTCTAAAAATTAAATCATTTATGTCTTTAAATGTAACATTCGAATAAATACTGACAAGTTCATCTAAAACATTACAGTCATCCATGTCTTCGTCAAAAAAAATTCTAGGAATGACATAAAAAATAACACCAAATAGTTGTTGTAATAGTTCACCTAAAACACCTATCTAGATTATGTTGCAAGAATATATGGTTCAATAGTATGAAGTTGGTGGTTCATATCAGTCACTCTAAGTCAAGTGTTATCAATTTCCATTCCTTCTCATTTCATTGAATCAAACCACTTTTATTTAATCATTGCAACACAACCATGTGCATTGTAATATATTAAAATGATTATTTCAACAATGCCATAATATGATATATTTTCTAATCAATGTTATCTGTCTGATTCCCCAACATAACAATATATTGTGGCACTTTTCATGACACTATCATGATATGTTTCCATTTTTGTTGCACTTCTATTTATAATTAATTTAAATCCGTTGAAAAATATCACCATTCAATAATGTACCACATTTTCTAGACCAATTTAAAGGGATCATATTTCATCTGATACTTCATTCATTGGTATAGTTAATACCTAAAATTTACAAACATTGAATATTAAATTGATACATTTAATTAAGTTATGAGAAGAAAAAAATGAAATCTATTACCATTGACTTTAACTAAGCATCAAATTCTTTATTGTGCAATAGTTCTTTTATCCAAATAGATGGAGAGTGGTGTATCTTTTTTATAATTTCAAATTTCTATCTATACATATGAATGATATCAAATTTCATAAGATATGATTAAATCACACAATGAGAAAAATACATATTTATTAGTTTACATACATGATAAAATAATCAAGATAAAGACAATTGAATAATAATGTATGATGAGCCATTTACCACTCTTAACAGTTTAATGTAAACAACGGGTTTGATAAAGACATCCCACTTGTTTTGGGAAGTGAGGGAAATGATGGATCAATGGGATCATATTACACATATTCAGTTCTCATTAGTTTATTAGACCTCATAGTGACATTACCCTTGTTTATTGAATATAAGTCCAGGAATTCTTGTTCTAAATAACGTTTAACAATAGTGCCTTCTAGGTGAAATTTATTTCTCACATAAGATTTCAAAGTAAAAAATCATTCATTCAATAGGATACATCCTTGAACTAGAAAAGAGACAACAAAAAAAGTTTTGTAAGAGCATGCACAGTCAGATGTAACATACATGTGAAAACGATGGTGCGAAAATTTTCTCTAAGTCACATTGAATAATTTGAGCATCTCTCTGAAATTTCTAAACAACACATTTTCTTAGTCTTTTGGCACAAAGTACTTTATAAAAATTACATAACATAATAACAAAAACTCTAACATTATGTGAAAGTAAATGTCAAATGGTAATGAGAATTAACTCTGGTAAATACATGGTAATCATGGGATTTAAGAGATTTTTGTTTCAAATCATGTGTATTCACCCATTAAAAAATATTACTTGAATAGCCATCCAAAACCATCAAAATATAAATGACCTGAAGAAATTGATTCTTCTTTTCATTTTTGATCAAATAACAGGACAAAGGAAATTTCAACATATTTTCACCAATTAACTCATAATGAAGTCTTGTCTCTATACCCCAATCTTTCGAATCATGTTGTGAAAAAAATATTCTTTTGTTTTTCAATTGAAATTTAAAATAGTAACAAGTAAAATCTCACAATTATTTTTCTCGATTTACTATACATCCAATTAATGTCACAATAAATTTAATAAAAAAATATAGAAAGTCAAGGAAAATGATTTTCCTTCTCCAATTGATATAGGAATTTGAATTAACAAAATTTTTATTTTTGATATTTTATTGAGTTTTTTCAATAACATATTTAAATTAATAATTTATTTAACAATATCAATCCCCGAAATTTGTTTAGGAATCTTATCTATCTCGATGGTATTGTCGAACAGTACTTAATTTTTCTTCTTATGGATGATCCATCAGTAGAAATCATCAATTACCTATGAAGCTGAAAGTTCATCAAAACGTTAATCATTGGGAATATGTATTTTTCATACAAATAGGGAAGGATAATTTGATTTTAGTACTCTAACTAGACATCATTATGTAAGAAGGGAAATAATTTATGATCCATAATAAAGCTACTTGAAACATAAAATACTCCCTCCTGAATGCATCATATGCTTGTGCACCAATAATCCAAAGAAAATTTAACTCATATATTAATGGATACAAGTATATACCAATATTATTTCCAGGATCACTGGGTATAAATATCAATATACCCATGATAATTAATGAATTCATCAAAAACATCCATGAAATAAAATTATAAATGTGAATGAAAATAGGCCATTTACTCTGTGTAATATGCATTTGAAAAAATGTGTCCACACCATCATAGGATAATCCCAATATAACATTTTGTGGGTCTGCTGAAAAATCAACATGTAGCCTATCAAATTTCTTCCAAGCCAAACCCTTGTGTAGGATAAACCATAATATCATTATTATTATATTTTTATCTTCTTGACATCTCATATTCTTTGAAATTAGTTCTCACATAACATGTTTTAGAAGAGTGAGAATTAAAGGGAAGTGCAACGTCACATTCTTTTGTATTTGATATTGAGTTTTATATTTATTAGTCTTCCAACTTGATGTGCCACACTTTTTCCACTAACTCAACTATGAATTTTTCTTCCATAAAAGACAATAATCTTTGGGGAAGGAATAAGTCTTAATATATTAAATTCCAATTTTTTCAACCAAATTTTATTCCATGTCATCATTTTCTGGAATACATTCATCATCAGGTAATAAATCCTTAATAAATCTAAAGATATATATGGATGTTGTATTACTAAATCTATACATTATTTTCACATGATATGATCACCTTAAAAATTCATGTTTTCTCATTTTTTCACATGTATGATATATTGGTGTTTCCACATCTTCAATCATCTTCATTACACTCACAACATCGTCATCCTGATTAATAGACAAAAACAATGTCCTTGTATTCATTTCCACTTTCCCTAGACTACATGAGAAGATGGATCCATAAAAAAAAGGAAACATATCTGAAGTCATATTTTTCATACCAATCCTTTCTGCTGAATAGATTTCATTCTCCACTTGATATTTTTCTCGATTGTGATACCAAACGTGATAAATTTTTCTAAAACCATATTTAGGGATATGGTAACTAAATTCCTCATGACATAACAACCATCTTCTAACATAATCAATACATTGGAATCGAATTAATTCTCCATCTAAATCATTAATGAATGCAAAGTCCAAAAAATATCATAACACTTTGGGAAAATCATCAGTGAACCAATAAATGTAGTACATATATTATCTATACGTTATGAGGAATATAAACATACATTAACTAAATAATCTACAAAATGAATTAACATGATATGTATTGTTTCATAAGATATAAATAATCATCAATAACATGTTCATAAAAAAATCCTAACAAATATATTAAAATTATGGTTTAGGGAATTGATAAATGTTTTAATTTATAAAAAATATGGAATAATCAGTCATATGTTCTAATAATGAGGATTGGTTATAGTAAAAATAGTTGATATGAAATCTATGAGATAATAATAATCAATTCCCAAATTTTTTTTGGATGGATTCATAATGAGTTATGATATTCTGTATTAATTCTACAGAGATTTATTGAAATTTAGAGACATTTTGAAAATATAAACCATATCATATATCACATCATGTTTAAGGACCCTAATATACCATAATGTGTTGAAGCACACCATTCCATTATTGATTTTTAATAATGGAGTATAACACTACATCATGGTGAAAATGGGAATGATATTGGATACCATTTGATCAATTTTTCTATTTTGATTATGTTTATTGAATGGCCTGAAGGCCTTCATTTTTATTGATTTTTGATAACCTCTCTTTCAAGGGATGAGGGAGAACACTTACAAGGCCCATAGTCTCAGAGATTACATGGCCCATAGGATTATAAGATTACATGTCCCAAAGGTCTTAGGGAATTCAACCAGACTATCTACAAGGAACTGCCCCTCCCCAACATCTGCATCTTGATAGTATATCTCCACCTTTTCATGACCGTATTTCTAGGCTTCCCGTGAAAGCACAAGCTGGTACCGATGGCATAACCATACACTCTCGTTCTGACCATCCATTTGGCTCTGCTCTGGTGAGTGCACCTGCTCTGAATCCTCTTCTGGGGCTGCTCCTTTTTTGTAGTGTGTCTGGGGGCCTGCATTCATGTGGCCCGAAGGCCTTGGGGTGGCCCTAAGGCCTTAAGGTGGCCTGAAGGCCTTGAGAATCAACTGGACTGAAGGCCTTGGGTGGCCCGAAAGCCTTGCAGGACTCGAGGGCCAAACCGGTGGCCTGGAGGCCCAGATGGATAAATAGTTCCGGCATCTAAAGTACCAAACAGTGTCTGCTACAGTACTGCACAGTCCCCGCCCCAGTACTGCTACAGTACCTGGAAATATGCCTCCACCCAGATTTTATCTCGGGTCACTTGGATGCACCTAGCGAGTCCTCACCAACTGGGCTAAGGCTCTTGTGCTTTTTATTATCTTGTGTTCTTTAATTTTTAACACATAAATTTCTATTGTTTTAAATAAAATCAAAATCAAAATCTTTTTTTGGAGTTTGTTTTAATCAATGAAGTATGAGCCAATTTATTTGGTTGTTATATAAAATTTGAATCATTATGAATTCTAACTGGTATAATATTTTTATGTATGTGTTCTATATAAAGGGGGATAATCTTTTCATAGTTTAAAAATTAGAACATATTCTTAACTAGAGAAATACATTTAAAATTTTCAATTATCTAATCTCTTATGTGGATGATCTATAATACCATTTATATAAAATAATTTTAACCAATGAATTAAGTGATTTCTATGTCCTATGGAGCTCATCAATGGAAATAACAAATTAATTAATTAAATTATCAATATAGCAATGTAAATGATAAAAAGAATGGTTTTAGGAAAAGAATCAATAAAGTAAAACTATTAAAGGTGTATACATTGATATTAATTATTGATCCCAATATAGAGATGTTCGAAATTCTAGGGGGAGGGCTAATTGTCTTAAATAAAATTTTAAAACAAAATATATAATTTGGAGGATAATAAGAAGAAAAAATTTAAATATAAAAAATTAGTGAATTTATAGTGTGAATAGTGTATGAAAAAATAATGAATATGAGTATACAAGGTTTTTTATAGTAGTTCAAATTAGAAATATCCCAAGTTTACACTTCACACCTCTCAACTCCTCTAAAAAATGGAACACACTAAATAGACAAAACATTTGAAGGAGGATGAAAACCCTTTAAAATTATCTTTTATCAAATCCAATGTCCAAAAAAATGCAACCGACATTTTTCACACTTGAAGAAACTACCCAATCACCTACATTTTTTTCAGTCATAATGTAGAACTTATAAACTAATTTTTTTCATATGTTAGAATAACAAATACACCACCTTTTAATGGAGGAACAACCATGTGTGAGTTGAGTGACTATAACTGGATAAAACATTACTACACAAAGTAAAAACATCATAATGAATACAGAACACTTAAACCAAATAAATTTGGTGATGATTATTACTATTATAGAATAAGTATATTTGGTTTTTCACACACTATATATATATAATAATTTATCTTCGACATTTTAGTAAGAGCTGTGAGTAAACAAAGGCCTTAAAACATTGGAGTTGCATTTGTCTCATGAAATGAATGTGTGTCAGTTTCTATATGAATTTTTTAGAAGAATAATATAATAATATAATAATATAATAATATAATAATATTTTTCTCAATAAATATCAAAATAATTTCATAACAATTTTCAAAATATCATAACTAGGCCATGAATGATAATCTCAATAATAACTATCACAAAAATCATCATTCATGTCTACCATAATTATTAACATTTGAAAACATTGACTAATTTATCCAATAATGTGAAACAATGCCTTCAAAACATATTTTTATAGTAATTATTAATATTTTAATATAGTACTTCATTCATAAATGACAATATATAAGAAATCATAAATAATGATAAATAATATTTCTTGCATTGAGAAACAATTATCCATGGATTGATGATATTCTCATAATGAATATATTTTATATATCTCTTCATGGTGAGTATAATCACAACACGAACTGATTTATGTTTTAAAATATGCTAGAAAAGTATTTTCATGACCTAGATTCAAAATTCACTATTTGAATATCAGGAAATTCATTTTTTGTATCTTATATTATCTTCAAATCATAACATCAGATAATGATATAAGAGTAGTTTCATTAAATATTGTTAATATATAAAAGTAATATCCAAAAATCATGTAGTATGTTATTGTAAAAAATTGAATATGTAAAATTAAATTTCTTTAATATGTAAAGGTAAATTCTTATTACATAATGGTAAACATTTATTCTCACATCATACATAACAAAAAAACATTAATGTGTAAGATTCAATACATGATATGTAGAGTTAATAACCTAATATAAAAATGGTTTCTATAAATATGGTTGATTTAAAAAGGTAAGAACTGGATAAGTATGGGTCTTTATAAAATGAAAATCCTAACTTTTTTGAATTTATGACTAAAATATCCAACTTCATGAATTTTATAAATTTCATAAATACAAGGTTTATAACATATGTGAATAATACTTTTACCCTTGCACACAAATTTTTAAAAAAATTGTAAACACAATACATTAGAATCATAATTATTTCAGAATATTATATAGATAATAGATTACTTATGAGAATTAAATATACACCATCAATACCAGTGAACAACATATAAAATCATATTACAAACATAATATATAATAGTTGAGATAATGAATACTACAAACTCATCCTATGTGAAAATAAACACAAACTATCCCCAAAACAAGTTTACAATATTAAATGAAGTAAAATGGTTCGACCAACATGTCATATAGAGAAGGAATGCCTGGAGAAGGGTATATAAGAGGGGAGCAATGCTTCAGCTGATAGACCAAATAGAGAAGGAATGACCAAAGAAGGGTATGAAGGAAGGGAGGAATGCATGAGGGATGGATGAACCAAGAATGGAGAATCCGGTGAGGAAAGGAGGAACCGTAATTGGAGAGGCATCGAATAGAGAAACCGAACCATGAATGGAGGAACCACAAAGGGAGGGACCAGAAATAGAGAATTCACACTGTGAATAGGGGAGCTATGAAGGAGAAGCCACACCTCGATTGGAAGAGAGGGAATTCAGTTGGGTGATGATCAGAAGAAAGCCACAAGGAATTAGAGATGGGTTTTGAGGTAGAGTGGGTGAGAGAGATAGAGAGAGAGGAAATATGTGAGGGAGGTTGAAAAACGAGGGATGATTTTTTTCACAGGGGATGCTCTCAAGGATTATTTCTCTTCTAAAGCCAAATTTTTTAAATAACCACAACATTTTCTTAACATATATCCACTGGCCTATTAAATTGTGGTTATAGGTATGTGGTTATAGGTCATTTTTTAGTAGTGGTAGTTGACATGGGTTGGACTCGAGGTCAATGGACATGGAGTGTCACCCAACTACACACGTTTTACTTTATTATACATTTCTTAGTTCCCATGTACTTCATATATTGTAAATGTTTTTTTGGTAGTGTTCCTTTTATCCTTTCCCTGATGGTTACTATGGAATCTTCACCTACTCATGTAACCACGATCTCTTCAGCATGAATTCTTGGATGGAGTCATCATCATCCATCCAAGAGGCCCAATGTGAGATCCTATATTCATATTCAAACCCTACAAGGAGTTTCTGGTATATTTGTGTCCAACACTACACGAGAACCAATCCCCTACTTAGCAGGTTAATCTGTATTGATTTTTTGGTATCACCCCATTTCCTTGATTGTGATCCTCATCTATATATAGTATCTCTTCAAAACATTAGCATGTACTTCTAATAGAGAGACTTGATGAGAACTACCTCTCAAACGAATTCCATAAATGCTATCATACTCATGATTGTGTTCTCTTGGAAGAATGTTTTTTGGAATCATTAAGTTGAAATGCCAGGCTAGTATACTATGTTTGTTACTTACCATTAGACTGTGTGTATTTGTTGATTATATCTTGATATTCTTGTTATATGTGTTATCGACATATACCTGTGTAGATCTGATTGTACTTATTTTTTATATTCTTTGTGGTTTCATGGTGTCCTAATGAGTATTATTTTACTCACCCATATATGGGAATTTCCCACAGGTTCTGTATCTTGTGTAGATGATAGAAATTTTGAAAGATTCTTATATGGACCCTGACTAGATGGTGCTTAGTGAGATTGGATAGACTGAGGTTCGTTCTAATATATTTTTTATAGTAGTCCCTAGTAATTACATTCAGGACGGACTTCTGTTTTAGACTCTTTATAGGGGGCTAATATTTCTCCCTATTTACTTTCCATTACATCCTATAATACTATGGTAGTTTGATTTAGTTATATGCATCCCTAGTTATACTATTGGTTTTATATTTATTGATTATATAGTATTGGATATGTGTGCTTGCGAATAGATAATTAGGGTAAAGCCTCCCATGATAGTGATATGCCTACTTGTCACTAGTCACCAACCCCAAGCCTATTAGAGGTAGGTTAGGGGATTCATAGCACGAGAACATTTTGGATGGTTCATGACATAGTGGTATCAATGGATTTGGTTCTAAATTAGGACTATCATCTATGATATTGTTTTGGGGAAATAGTTTTAAGTGTTTTGATTTTGGATTTCTAGAGAAGGACACTAGTGTTGGTGTAGCAACCAACGTATCCATACACCATGACTCTAATCACATGATTTTCAACATGGTACATGAGAACACTAGTTGCAGGGAAATAAAGGGTACATGAATCATATATGAATGTATAATGATTACAGTTTCCTTCTTGGGTTAGCTGTTGAGATGAACTCATTGACTGTGGTACATATTGTTTACTTTCATGATGTGCCTGTGATGTATTCTAGCTACAATTCAGCATCATTATCATGTGGATGATTTACTTAAGATGAGGCATTGATACAGGGACTGGTTCCAGAGGTGTTACATCAATGTTGTGCTCCAGCTATACCACCACCCATTTAAAATCACAAGGTACATGTAGTACTAGTGGATGAGGTGTGTTGGCTAAGCACACTTCACAAATTTTATCGGGACTGACCCCACATGTTCCAAGGTGGGCCTATCCCATAGGCATATGTGGACTATCTTTAGGTGGTGGCATGTGTTTTTTGCCTTCTTATGTCATCAACATATCAGGTGGTGGTTCTAGAATCGAGTCTTCTTTGTGGCTTAATAGGGTGATGGGAGAGTTTGGGGACCCAGTCTTACGACGAGGCGACTCCTACATTGATAAATCTTGAGAATGTTTTCAAAGAGGAGTTCTCACCAGCTATGCTAAGAGTTTTACGTATCCAGAAGCTTCTCCAGTTCTAGAATGGTAGTAGAACAATATATGAGGATTCGTCAAGGTTTACCAACCTCTCTAGGTACTCAATGGATATGGTTTCTGAATGGTTCTTCAGGTATTAGACTATTGAGTGAGGTTTTCCAAGAGACAATCGGGCTATTATAATCCCTCTATGCATTTATACTTATTTTGGGTGTAATAGAGTGAGCTTTGGTGGTGGAGATTTTATTGGATGAGTAGATATAGTTGGTGGTTGTCACTAGTGGGAATCAAGAGAAGAGACCTTAAAAGCAGGGATCTAATGTCAGACTCAGAAACCTGGACATGTGATATGTTTCCGGAGGTTCTCCTAGGACATAAGTTATGAGGTTTATGGATCATAGAGTGGGTATAGTCATCATATGGAGAGAAAATGATACTCATGCGATGGTAGGGGATATATTTCAAAAAAATGTCTGACCCACCATATAACTGATAGAGATATCGTGGATGGGCCACTAAGGTAGAGAAATTGTAAGGAGCATGCATGTTTGTAAGAAAGATGGAATGGATGAGGATATGTGGAACCAACATGAGTTTTTCAACCATTTATTTTGTTACCACCACCACCCCCATGTGATCTATGTCAGGATTAGGGTGCTGGAGGACATAGGTAGGGACAACTGCAGGCAGTTGAAGATTATTACTCAGAGGCTTAGAGAATGATTCATGGTATGATTTGTGTATTTTATACCTTCTCTCCAGTAATTATAGACATAAGTTTTAGTCATTACATTATTTAAACATACCTTATATGAGTCATAATTATTCTGATTGAGCCTTTGGCCTGACCCTTATGCTTGGAGACTCCTTGAGGAGAATGCTTAGTGATCTCACACTTATGCCGATAGTGTGAGCCGAATCATGGAGGTTAGAGTTTATGTTGGAATCTTCTTATAGAAGTGATGTGGCCTTATGAAGTCATCTTAGGTATGGAATGGTTTTCCAAGGTTTATTCCCATATTGATTGTTTCAGGCAAAGGATATAATGTTTACATAATGATGTGACCCAGTTATGATTTTTCGGTGAAAAAGAAACCTTGGTTGTGTAATATGGACTTGTTCATATGAGGGTAAAACTAGTTACTCATCATTTATATAGCCTCACCATTAGTGTAGTGGATGTTATGAGTTACTAGATTCCTAATGTGTGGTAAAAGTATGATGATTTTTTTAAGGATGTTTTAGGATTACCTCCTCGCAATGAGATATTCTTTTTCATTGATCTATACCATGAGAAAAAAACTATATCTACACCACCATATCAAATTTCTCCCATAGATCTTCACAATATGGGTGTGTAGTTAGTGCACTTGTTGATGAAGGTTTTTGTTAGACCCAATGTTTCACTTAGGTCTTCCCTTATTTGGTTTTCCAAGAAGACGGGTAGGATATTGAGTTTGTGTGTGGACTACCGACATTTAAACTTGGGATCTTTGAAGAATCAAATATCCACTACCATGGAAAATGACCCATTTGATCAGTTGAGTGGGGCATGATGGTTATGGAATATTTACCTTAGGTTCGGATATCACCAGATGAGAGTACGTGATAAGGATATAATGATGAAGGTATTCCTTTGTCGCTATAGTCACTTTGTGAATTTGGTGATTAACATTAGTGAGATGTACTCCCCAGAAGTGTTAATAGGACTCATGAATGGGATCACTCATCCTTTCTTGGATGGGTACCTACTAGTCTTTATCAATGAAATCCTTGTTTAATCAACATCATATAAGGATAATACAAGACACTTGATGATAGTTCTGGATGTACTTTGATCTATCTATATTTAACGATTGTTCTTGATGTGCCAATTCTAGAGGCAGGTGGTCCACATTCTAGGACATTTTTACCTTAGAAAATGGTGTTGCAGTGGACATGGCCAAAGTTGAGGCAATTCAATCAAGGGATCCATCAAAGAGTGTGATATAAGAGTGGATATTCCATGGGTTGATAGACCATTAACTTATATTCATACCTTATTTCTACAAAACATGAGTACCCATGATAGATTTGACATGAAATAAGAATCGTTTTGTGTGGATGGAGGGGTTCAAGTCGGCTTTTCCACAGTTGAGGAAGAGCTTTATGAGTGCTCCCATCATGATATTTCCAAAGTAGGTTGTTGAGTTGTTAGTGTCCTACAATGCATTAGGAACCTGGATTGGTTGTGTTTGATGCAATGGAAATCAATGATTTCCTATGGTTCACATCAGTTGAGACCATATGATAGGAACTATGCAACCCACGATCACAAATTAGTAGTGATAGTCATTGAAATAAAGATGAAGAGAAACTACCTGATGGATGATAGGTTTATCATCTAATACGATTACAATAGTCTCATGTATATCTTCTCTCAGAAGGATTGTATCTTGAGATAGAGGTGATGGCTAGAGTTCCTCCAAGATTATGACTCTGAAAATTTTTAAACTATTGGGAAGGGGAACTTAAGAATAGATTATTTCAACCAAAGATAATGTTCATAGTTGTTGAATGTCGCGTTATATTAGTTACACTCATTGCGGTTATCTTTTGTGGATTAATATTGACCAGATTACATTAAGTCGATGGTTATATACCCTTTTCTCTTAGTATTATTCGATGAGGAATAGTTGGGGTATGTTGACTATGAGACCCTATAAACTCATATATCTACTGGACATTCTCTTGATGGATTTTATAATGATGGGGATCACATCATTATTTTTAGAAGACACATGATACTACCCATGATGTTGTGGGAGGTGGTTCTAAGAGAATTTCATACGACTCCATTGGCAGTACGTCTAGGTGTGGAAAATATGTATTTGGACCATTGAAATTAGTTTTGGTGGCCATGGATGAAGAATGTAGTTTCAAAGTTTGTCTCTTGATGCCTTACTTATTAGTAAGTGAAGGGTGAGCACTAACTTCCAGCATGTTTAGGTCATCCCCTTGATGTAGAAAAATTGAATTTGGATAGGATATACATAGAATTCAGGATGGTATTACCATATACATCCATGGGACACAATTCCATCTGGGTGATCATAGTACAATTCCCCAATTTGGCCCACTACTTAGCTATCTAAGATTAGATTTTAGTAAGGGGATTGGGTCGCCTCTATGTGTTGGAGATAGTTTGAACCCATGAAGTTCGACTGATTCTCATTTCTATCCCAGATTCTAACATTATATCCAGATTTTGGAAGGTATTGAAATAGGTGTTTGAGACTCAGTTACACTTGAACACAATGTTTCACCCCGAAACAGATGGCCAAAATAAGAGGACCATTCATGTTTTGGAGGACTTTTTGTGAGCTTATGTGTCGAATATTTTCCATAGTATGGAGGATCACCTAGTACACATAGATATTGTGTACAATAATAGTTACCATTCCACCATAGATATGAAACCATTAAAGGCATTGAATGGGAGACCTTGTAGTCACTTTCTTGGACTAACCCTCGAGATTCTGTAGTCATTGGCCCAGATTTAATGTCAGCAACTACAGAGAAGGTAAAAATCTTCTAGTAGTAGATGAAGAATGCACATATCCATTAGAGGTATTGTGATGAAAAATGATGGATGCCTTTGGAGGTTGTGGAAGGAGGCTATGTGTTTCTATGGGTTTCTCCTTGATGTGAAATATGAAGATATGGATGGGGAAGTAATTTATCTCCATGATTCATTGGCCCTTTCTAGACATTGTGTCGAGTTTGACTGGTGGAGTACCTAATAGAGATCATGAATTGGTATGTGATTATCCTTCTTCTATGATAAATTCCTTAATTGTGTGTCCAGTAGTATCTTATGAATTTTTAGGAGAGCACATAAGAGTGGGAGGCTCAGATACATGCTCAGTACCTACATCTCTTTATATATCCATTTCTTATTTTTATGAAGTAAATCCCAAAGGTTTGGAGAGTGTAATGACTCAAGTTCTCCATTTATTATTTTTGGATATTTTATGTATTATTTTTGTGACTATGTGATAAAACAAAAAGTGCTTTCGAGGCCTGGAGTTCCCAAAATAAATTTTTGAAATATATTAAATATATTAAATAGCACACCCGCATAGTTTTCCTAAAAATGTGGAATAACCTCTAAATGGGTTCAAGGAATAGAAATCTGGGGTAACTGTTGAATTCATAATGTTAGTTTTACCATAGGTGTGACATAACCTTGTTTGGTATGAGTCATTTGTGAAAATTCATCACAGGCATAAAATGAATAAAATAATTAAATTTTTTTTTTGATGAAGTGACATAATTACCCATATTTAAATACACTCTTATGAAACTTTTTTATGGGTAGCCACATAACCCTTAAAATCATTACATAGAAATTAGAGAGAATGTAACGAGATTCTATTGGCAGAAAAGAATCAGATCGAGGATCGATGAATAGAAAAGGATAGAATCGAAGGATCTCTCATAAAAGTACGAAAGTGCAACATTCATCATCATTGATTCATCCAATTTGAGGTAGGATGGTTTTTTATGGGATTAATTTACTGTTATTAAATTCAATAATGAATCTGAAGCAATCAATGAACAAATTCATATGTGGTATGGTTATCTTGTAGGAATGGTAAGATTAATTGTTTATTTGGATATTTACATTTTAATTATTTATTTCTTCATTTTTATTATCATGGAAATGAATTGAGATTGCCACAAATATCGATCGAGGACTATTCCACTTATTGGTTCTTATGATTTTATCCTCGGGCTCATCATTCATTGATGGAATTCTTTATATGGCATAAGGTTTGACATATCTCGATCAATCAATCATTTCACTCCTGTTTAATGGTGAAATTATATAAAATCATAAATTTAGTGTTTGAAATGACATGACAGTTGTGTGATGATAATAGTGGTGGTGAATCAGATGGTTTTGGATACCTGATTTCATATTCTTTTTAATTCAACAAATAACAACATGTAGATCCATTTTTTGAATGGATTTGATCGTGGAACACCCTGTTCGATGATATAAAGGTTCAGAAAAAACAAGATCCTGATTTATCTGATGAAATGGTCACTAGATCAGTAACCAGAGGATCAATCAAAGGTTCATGTAGTAGATATGATTTTCTAGAATTTTTAGCACTACACAGAGTCTAATCTGGATCTATACATAGTGTGGGCCCCCTTTATAGTGGATAGTGTTTTGGTTAAGAGTTAAAAATCACATGAACTTTGACCCTATCACTCAACATGTGAATCCTCCCCGGTGACATGGCATGTACCTTAGAAGGTACATAGACATAGGATGGAGTACACAGGTTAGCTCACATCGTGTACTCACCCAGATAGACATGGAATAAACAAAGTGCACGAGATGGCCAATATACCAGCACACGATGACATGTTCAAGGGTTAAATCTATGTATTGGAACATAGTTAAAATACAGGAGAATCCCACACATTGTGTAATTCTACCAGAACGCAAGATGGACCCGTGGTCAAGTGAAAAAGTATGTGATCCCTACAACGCATTGTGTACTTTATTATAGATGGATTTGAGACCTTGTGTTCTATATCATGGGAATGTTTCTTTAGGGTGTTTTCCCATTATCCATTCCTTGAGGGTTATTACAGAATCTTCTCATACTCCTAAGACCACAAACACTTCAACATGATTTCATGGATAGAGTCATTAGAATCCCTCTGAGAGGGATAAAGTAAGATCATGTATTCATCTTCTCTCTCTAGGTGGAGTTATTGGTATCATCGTGACCAACATTATGTGGGTTCTAATTGTATACTTGATGGGTTAATCTTGATAGATTTATTGGTATCACCCCATAGACTTGTAAATGATCCCTATATATGTGTCTAATCTATTCAGAACTTCAGAATGTACTTATAATGGTGAGACCTGGGGAGCACTACCTTTTTGGATGGATGTCATTAGTTTTATCAGACTCATAAGAAGGTTCTCTCAGAGAAGTGCATTGTGGAATCATTGAGATGATGTACCATGATGGTATACTATATTTGTGACATACCTTTAGACTATATGTCATTGTTGAGTATATCAAGATATTCTTATTATATGTGTTGTATAAATATACCTATGTAGAGTTAACTATACTTACTATGTTGTATTCATTGTGGTTTTAAGGTGTCCTACTAAGTGTTTTTATAGTCAAACCAGCATTGCCTTTTCCCACATGTGTCATATCTAGTGAAGACAATCACAATTTTGATAGAGTCTTAGACAGAGTAGGACTAGACAGTGCAAAGTGAGACTAGACATACTGAGGTGTGTTTTTTCAGATTTCTGACAGTAGTCCCTTATACATACATTTAGGTTGGACTTTTATTTTACACTCTTGTTTATGGGAATGTATTTGGACATAATTACATTCCCTTACTTCCTTTCATACTCTGGTCGTGGGATTTAGATGTATTCATGATTATTGTTTTTTACTTGTATTTTTTCATTTTATAGGCTTGGAGTTGTGTGTGTGTTTACATGTACATAGGATAAGGCCTCCCATTTGAGTGATATACGTACTCGATTCTAGATTCCATCCCCTGTCTTATTAGAGGCTTCCTTCGGGAGTCCAGGTATAGACCCCTTTCAGATGGGTCATGATATAAGAAAGCATAATAAAATGGATTATAAGGTAGAGGCCTAAAAGATTCCAATAAATTTTATATTTGATGTGTTATTTAGATGACAACATATTCTTCTACAGAATTTGACATTTGAAATACATTGGATGACCATTTGGGAAAATATGAAAAATGATAAGATATTGAGATATCATCTTGAACAGTTAAATGAAAATATAGTTCAAATAAGTTTTTTGTAGATAAAGCTAGAAAAAATTACCTAATTTATATTTGAAGAAGAATAAAAATAAAAAGATAATTAAAAATATGGATATTCAAAATAAGATAAGTTTGATTTGATTTATTGATAAATATATTTATAATATTTTTTTGGAAACTTCAGGATAATATGAGATATAGACTTCCCTAGGGAATTATAAAGAAGTATTGAATCTAGTGAAGAACAATTAATGACATCTAGTAATCAATGTAGAGAATGTAATATAGTAAGAAATATGAAATCCTATCTAGTTAAGAGAAGGAAGATAAATTGGAGATTATATAGGGAGTTAATTATGTGTTCGTAGTAGATTTGGTGTTGGAGAATAAGATATGTTAGAATGAGGAGTTAACCTTGAACAAATCCATTTCCTGAATAGGTTCAAAATGAAGGGTAAAAGAAACCTACTTGGAGATATTTTACTTTAGTTATAAGATCAAATAGTTAAGCTGGGGGAAGTTAAATCATGTTTCATTACTATAAAATTATATCTCGAGGAGTTGATAAAACCATGAAAAGAATCTTCTTTGAGGACAGAGTATATGGCCACCATAGTAGTGGATAATTAATTGAAAATTATGAATCTTAAAATGAAGTAAAGGTACTCAAAATGAAATAAGGGAATTAATTTCTATTATAGAATCAACAAGTGGAGTTTGTAAGGTGAAAAATATAAAATTGGTGTGAAAGTATAAAATTATTTCTATTTGTAGAAGAGATATTACTCAATGAATGATGTCATTGAGATGCTATCACTTTAGAGTTTAGGGTCACACAATATAAGTTTTTATAGAAGCATTTTCATTAAACAATCGAAGGAAATCAACTAAAATAAATCAATTGAGTCATAAACATATGATTTATGATTTTATTATTATATTTATTATATGTGATATCCTTTAACCCATGGAAATATATTACTATAATAGAATTGATGTAGGTTACATGATGAAAACTCCCATTCACTTTCCAAGGGGGGGACATGAATGGAATGAAAAATAAACTTTTACACTTGAAGATGTATTCAATAAGTTGAATGAAAGTGGTGTTGTAAAAATATTGAACATCTATTTTAAACCAATAATTTATTATTTTAGTGGAAATCATCTTGAGAAAACTAGCATACATTGTGGAAGAATAAGGAAGCTACTCCTATTACAGAAGAGGATGATGGAAAAATGATAAAATTATCACCATGTGTAATCATGTACAAGAGGGATTTTAATGAATTTTTGGAAGGATATTCATGAAACATTCCATAGTGGATCTTGAAGTTACACTATAAAGAAAGTGGATAAAACTGGCGGATAGGACCTCATAAGGTGGATGAATCATTTTAATGGTTGAAATGATCTAATATCAAAATAAAAGACATATATAAGTTGGATTTGACTCTTATAGACCATTAATACCATGTCAATTGAGATATATGATGAAAACTAAAATATTCATAATAAATTGGGTATAACTACTATTTCTCATATGATGAAAAATATGATGGCTCAAGGGAAAATTAAATGAAAATTGTGAGCACACAATGAGAAATTAATGATATTGAAATTATTATGAGGTAGATCACTACCTAAATTATTTTAGCCTAATTTAATTTAATTTAACTTTTATGTTCATGGTAGTATTTTTAGTTTAATGAGTGTTCTAGAGTTTTAGGCCTCCAATTCTAGATTTTGGATTTGTATCCTGGGTAGCAAGGTTAGCGCACTGTTAGTGATAATAGTGAACCCTAATTATATAGGCTTATTTACATAGGCAAATAATTTTCTAAACATTCATGGGGATCTTGGAAACCATTTGAATTTCTAGGGAGAATTGTAGATGGATTTTAGATGGTTTTTTTGATTTTTTGATAACTATGCACTATATATATTCCCTATGAGATGAATTTTATGGGTAGGTTAGAATGTTTAGTGTAATATTTATCAAACCTTGGAACAAAACCATGTTCCCATTAAAATATTAAAAAATTAAAAAATTACTCTTACCAACCTAAAGACATTGAACAATAATTTGGCTCTTTTTTCTTTGGAATTAACTCTATCTTGTTCCCCAATCTTCTTACTAAGATATTGGTGTTTGTACTTTTGTTCTTTATAATTAAAATATCTTTTATAAGAAATTCAAGTCTTGAGGTAAGTCCATTATTCCTCCTCCATCAATTTTTATTCCTCTCTCTCATGCTCTCAATCCATTGTCACTAAGTACACCCTATTTTCCTATTTTTTTCTTTATTCTCAATTATTAAAATTATAAGATGAACATAAGGATAAAACCAAATTACTGGACTCCCCTTATCCTATATAATTTTGTTACTAATTTTTTTGACGTTTTGGCTTAAAATATAATAGGACTTTTATTGTGGTCTCCCCATCCAAAATATCATCGACTATAACATTATTTAAAAATAATCCTTATGACATAGCCCTGAATGAGTTCCCATTAGATGTGTTGATGACTCATTAAAAGAAAAAATCCAATGAAATATTCATTTTGAATGATTTAACAAGAAATTGGTAAATTAAATTATAAATCTTATTATGGGTTTCAAAAATAATTATTAGAAGAAAATTATATAAATTTTTTTATTAAATAGTGAGATATGAAATAATAATTGTTTTAATAATATAAATGGTAATTTGGATGCTAAAGGGGGATTATATCAGGACACAATAATTGTATAGGGGAGTAAAATTCTTGAATGAAATGAGAATAGAAACCTCCCTCTAATGTAGTGTTGATATACATTAACAAAAACACCCTCAAAGGCAGTGTTGAGAATATTTAAGGAAAACACCCTCATAGGATGTGATGAGATACATACAATGAGAGTTACATCATAAGAGATATTGATATACTTATTATGTAAATTCAAAATTGGATAGTCATGATAATTTGTTTAGTTACATAGGTTGTCATGATAACACGATATTCTTATAGACATCTGGTACTAGACTAAGCATGTGGGTCCGACCTCAGGTGTAATTATAGAGCTTGAGAAAAGAGTTTTTGATTAATTATTTTACAAGTATTATAAATTTATTTATTCAGGGACTACTATATGAACATAAATTTTTCGACCAGATCTATTTAGGGGAACCATGGGTGGTTTCCTAATATGCTTTACTCACACCATTATTAGGCCTCAATTATTTACCCAATAAGATTCACGATTATAAGTTATTATAAGGGAATGTGTGCTATCATAGATTATTGATTTCACAGTTTGAATAGAGTTAGAAGATTGGTCTCATGAATGATCTGGAACCTATTTATGGATTCATGAAGTTTTTTGTAACTTTTACTTATATATATTGTGTACATATCGGCTATAATTAACATATATGGATCTCTACTAACTTGTGTTAGTGTCATTGTGGTATCTACATTTATTATGATATAATATTTGGAACTTTCCTATCTATTTCATGATATTTTCATTACCTTCATTGTTGTTTCACTCTGATAAGAGGGTATTGTATCCCAATGACCATCTCATTGAACTTCATCACTATTAGAAAGTCTTGTCTGTAAAGGAAGGCACAACTATTATACAGTAGCAACCATTGGTCCAGGAACCGATTAGCTGTTTAAGTAACAAGGATTATATAATGTGGTTATATAGGTTTCATTTCATTTATTTTTTAATTTTGGAATGGTATATAGGTTAATACGACATGTCAAGTCATAGTAATGAGCTCGTTCATGGGAGTATCTAACCCACATATAGGAGGAAATCATACCACAATATATGGGACTACTATTCATGGAATTATCTTATTACGAATATATTATTTCACCATGAGTGATGAATATTTTTTTTATTGTAATTTATTTTCTTGGATTTATATTTTATGTTGGTATGGAAAGAGGGAATTTTTGTATTCCTTCATCATACTATGAGAATAGTATTTACATTTCACCCATGATTTATCTGTGATTGAAACACACACACACACACATATATATACATTAAAACCTATTGATAGAAATGGTGTTGATATTTTAAGATTTTAAAGGTGATTTAAATGAAATATTTCCATATAATTCTATAGTTGAAACATAATTGTCAAACTCTTCAAGAAACTCCTTCTTAAACACGTAATATTGACAGACTATTATGTAAATATTTTGGTTAAATAATGTGTTAGTAAGAAATGAAGTACATTTTCTTCATAAAATGAGAATGAAACACTATCTAACCAACCCTTAGGAATTTACTTCATGAAAACAATAAAATACTAGAATAAAAAAACATAACAAATGTGACACCTTGACGAATTATGGGAAGACAAAACTATGAAGTCCTATAAAAAGTGTTTATGTATGATATTAAATAGGATACATGGATTCATATGGAACCTGGTTTTATGATTCCTTACATGTTAATCAAATATGTATTAGATTTATATTTCGTTATTGGTTTGTTTTTTCCTGATAGTTTCATCATGATCTAGTTTGAATATGTTTTTGTTGGAGTTATAGTGAAATTATGCCTTAGAGAGCCAAGGTCCTACATTGGGAGGGAAAGGGTGAGAATGCCCCACTAGAAGGCATACCAGTTCCTTTTGTACTTAAATGTTTATATATGTATGATCATCTTAATGAGATATTTCTATATGTAGTATAATTAATGGAGAGGGGAACATTTGGGTTGTGCCATCCATGTAAGATATTTCTCACATGTTTTGATGAAATCACCCACCACTATTTATGGGAGACGGGGGTACACAGGTTGCAAGTTATGGATAAATTCTATTCAGAATCATATTGATCACTTAAAGACCCCTCAAGAAAATAGGGTGTCCATCATGGCATTGGTGTGATGTTTGTATAGAGAGTGACCAACATGTAGGGTTGACATGGGATTATTTTCAGACCTGGTTATTTAGTTTTTTCTTCCTCAAGAACTTTAAATCTGAAATGGATTGGGAATTTATGAGATTTATGTTGAGTTTATCTATGTTATAGAAAATTAATCTCTATTTATATATCTTAAATAAATTAATCTCACCTTGGATTGTGATGAGACTACTAACATGATGAACTCAAAGTAAATCATTTTTGAATAATCATTATCAAGATGAATGTTTTCCAATTTACCTATTTTTATAATATCATTAACCATTCAACACTCACTGATATGAAAATTATAAAGGACCATTTTTGTTATCTATTTTATTATATGGGTAGTAGAGGTGGTAATTCCTTATGTAGCTATAAACATCAATCAGATGGGTCATGCTAGGGTAGTGCTATCAAATTTAGACTATGAATTGAGTCTACCCTTTCATAATTGGGTCGTAAAATGGTAGTATTAAATCAGTTTTTCTTGGACTGAAGAAACTAAATAAAATTTTTAAATGGAATTTTTGGGAGTAAAAACAATGTGGAATGATGGGGCACTTGGGCCATTTTTGTAGGAATGCTCAATAGGCTCTTAGTGGAAGAGGATTTGGGTCTGTAAATGGTTCTTGGTAAGGGTATATTGTTCCTCATAAGTCTGGTAGTTGGGAATACAAATTATGTTTATGTCATGGTGGATGTATTAGATCTCTGGGTCCAATACAAAAGAATCAAAATGGTGGTACCACTTGGGATAGTTAGGTAGGAGCTCAGGGCTATGGTTTAGGCTAGTTTGCATGTCATTCAGTTTTCCCCATATAGTAGGATGTTAGACCAAATACTGTTCGAGGCATGATATTAGTATCTTTGACTAATTAACATGATTTATTTTATATAGTAGACTCACATTTATTCCATTCTTATCAGATTGTGGGAGGTTTGTATTAAGATGTGAAAACTATTATTGAATAATATCAATTAATATCCCATTGGATGAAAAGTCAGAGTGGATCTAAAAGTGGGCATATTATTCCATGTTTATTGGTCATTTTCATTTCGTCTAGTATTTTTAAATGTTTGATGAGGTGGTTTCAGTGTAATTATCAATATGTATTTGATTTATCTTTATCGATCATAGATCTATAAATATCACTTATCTGTTTCATTCAATTATACCAAGGGTAATAACTTCAAATATATTGGTTATTTAGATATTCAAGAAGGTCATGTAATTCCTGAACATCAGTAGCAATATGGAGCCACAATCTAGGTTTCTGGTCTCATCCAAGAAAAGAGAGAGTCAGACTAATTGGATGTTCCCCATTTATCAATAAAACATTGTGATGATTTGTTAGAATTATTTTATTATTATGGCTTAATACTGGGTTCAAATTTACTATAGATATTATTCCTAGAACGAGGCCTATATCTATTCCCCCTTATAAGATAACACCATAATAAATTTTGGGAATTCAATTCATACCTAGAGGACATAGAGGAAAATTGGTTTATCCATCCCATCACATACCATAGGGTTCCCTAGTCCTATTTCCCAAGAATATGGATGTATCCTAGAGTTAAAGTGTAGACTATCCAATTTCGAAACAGGCGGTGATTAAAAATTTATATCCAATACCTTATGTTGATGATTTACTCAATTAGCATAAGGGTGATCATATTTTCTTGAAGACTTACTTGTATTTATGGTACCACCATTTTATTGTAAACATTTTAATTTTCCTCTAATGACATTTTAGAGTAGGTATAACCATTATTTGTACCTTGTGATGACCATTGTATTGAAAAACACTCTTGAGATATTCATGTATACGATGGACAGGGTCATAAACCATTATTAGAAATCATTCATCATTGGATTTATTGATTAAATCTTTATATACTCATGTTCAGGGGAGGATCACAATCATCATTTGATGATATCTATGGGTAGTATTTGAGGATAAAAACATTATGACAAATCCTTAAAAATGTCAGTTTTGGATTGATTGAGTTCACTTCTTGTTCTGTGTAATTTTTATGGAAGGGGTGTCAGTATGTCCTAAGAAGTTGGAGGTGACGGTTTATAGGGGAAACACATAATAATATTTTATATCTATATCTTCTTAAGGTTGTATTGATATTGGGACATATTTATCCAGCGTTTATCCTACTTACCAGTTTCATTAATAGAACCCCTAATAAAGGATTTAAAAGTAACTGTTTTGATGCCTATGAGGAAACAATTAGGGAGATGAATAATATATTTACTTTTACAATTTTTTAGATCTTTCCTGATCCAAATTGGGGATTCACTCTTTACTATGCTACCTAAGGTATTGGTTTGGGTTTAATATAAATGACAGATGGGTGGGTAGTCACTTATGGGTCCATAACTTTGTGGAAACATGAGTGTAATTACTCACCTCAGGATTTGGAGTTGTTGAGGTGGTGCACACATTAACGTATTGGAAACACTACCTTCTTGGAGAGAGGTTCATGGTTTATATTGATCATAAAACACTATGTAATCATTTTCCTTACCATGACCTAAAAATTCATCATAGGACACGGGTTGCATATCAATATTCATTTGAATTGAACAAGAGAACTCCCTTGGGAGCCATCACTTCACTATTATCAGGATTCTGATGTGATTTTGTATGTTTGAGGGCAAGTGGTAGTCTCTATGAGTATGAATGAGAAACTGATGAGGGAATTCCATACCTCAAATTGGGGTGTGAATCATGGTCTATCCAATATGTTCTGATATTTATACAAATAATATTGGTGTCCTAGAATGAAGAAAGATATATGAGGATTTATCCCTTGATGTTCCACCTATCAGAAGGTGAACATTGATTTCCAATGACAAAATGATCTTCTATAGTAATTTAGAATTTTATAATTGAAATGGGATGATGTGATGATGGGTTTTTTGATGGGTTTAACCAGGGAAGACTAAGGCCGAAATTATATAAGGGTCATCGTGGATCAGCTAGAAAAAGTGTCCCATTTATTAAGGATTAATGAGACTTCTTCAATGGATGAGCTTAGTAGGGAATATTTATTTGAGGCAGTATGCCTTCATGGAATTCACATAAAATCATATCTGGTTGGGATAACCGTTTTAAATCATTATTTTCATAGGTATACCAAATGGTTTTGTGTCCATACGTACTACTGAGTATGGATTACCACTAATAGATAGATGGTAAAGAAAACCATACCATATATGTGAGGGGGAAAATTATCTTACCATGCATCCTGTATTTTAGAAGATCATTGGAGATTCAACTTTCCTTTGTGGTTTTTCATATTAATATCTACTAGGTATATATTTAATTTTATATTTGAGACCTAAAATTAGAGGTCATAACAATCGTCTTCGTGCCGAATGGAAGGTGGAGAGTCTACAATACATGGTCCATGACTAGTAAGGGTGACCTATGATGAGATTCAGTTGACCATTAAGTGTATAAAGAAAAACCATGTGTATAATGAAATAATTTTCTTACTAGATATTTAATATAATGTAATTTAATGTAGGTGAAAAGGTTTTCATACACATTTCATGAATACTTGGAAAGAATTGGATTGAAAAGTAGTA
Organism: Viscum album; assembly: GCA_963277665.1. Lineage (NCBI taxonomy): Eukaryota > Viridiplantae > Streptophyta > Magnoliopsida > Santalales > Viscaceae > Viscum > Viscum album. Next base: position 1,262,533,722 of record OY728132.1, on the reverse strand, counting down.
GAATTTGGAATTTAAATTTGTGGTGCAGTTTGACGCGATCAAGAAAGTAAAAACAAAATCATATTTACTGCACCTTCCACTGATATGTTCATATTCACATGATGTATTCCAAATCATTCAATTTCAATTATATTATATATAATTGCCTCATCATATTGAAGTTGATGACATCAATCTACATGTTGATTCTTCTTTTAAAGAATATCCCATTCAATTTTAGAACCGTAGAATGAGATATATTTATGGAACAAATATTCATCTAGTATGTTAGCAATGTTTGTATAATTATAATTTGGAGGATACATGGAATTATAATCTAACATATCATCCAAATAGTTGATATTATCCTTTTATGAAGCTCACAGACACTCAGGATTTTATCTTGGGATGATATAATTTATGATGGAGAGGTTGTAAGATCTCAACCTTTATTTGTGGTATGGGACAACCAAAATATTTTTAAATCAGCTTTAGTTTCTTCTATCTTGTGTGTTTATGGTAGTTTTACCTAGGTTCTTGGTTTTCTAACCATGAGAGGGGATTCTATAAAACATTTCAGTGTATAAAAATAATTATAGAGTATTTTCATATGGTTGCCACATATATTTTTGCAGGGGAATTGTAAAAATGTAAAATGACATGTTCTAGATAGTGAGGCCAGTGTGGTTAGTCCATGGTGTGTCAACCATTTTGAAAAAATAGTTACCCTTTTTAAAAGGTGGGTTTTTTGAAAACTACCCTTATGACTGAATCCTTTTAACATGATTTTTGATCCTTTTTTTCTTAATTCCCTACTAGAAAATTCCTCACTCTTCTTCCCAATATCATGGTTGTTATCCATTGTTCAATAATCATTCAAATATCTACCAGTTGTGATTAGAGGCTTGAGGTCAGTCGATATTTCCTTTTTTTAGTTTATTTGAATGTCCCAATATCTCCCTCTTTAAGATCCAAATATTCCATACTATATTTGTTTCATTCTACAATATTGATTCATATAGTTATAAAAATAACTACAGGATAATACATAATGAGTGGAATCCTTTATTCCTAAGTTATATGATCCCTAGATTTTCCCTATGTACTTTCTTAAAATATAATGTTATAGGTAGTGAAGACATGTAGACCCATGGGGAAACAAATCCAACATTAATGAAATATGTTCCTTATGAAATTACTATGAATTAATACCCATTATACATGTTCATGATTCATAAGAAGGGTGATTACAATGGAATTTCAATGACAATTTCTCGAACATGAAATTAGTAAATTAAATTATAATGCTTGAAATGGTTATTATTATAAATAATGAACTCAATGAAAATGTGATAATGGTTTTGGCTGAACAATGATCCAAATAATTATTGTTCCTTTAATTATAGAAAAGATATTGTGAAATATAAAATTTCATTATTATCGTATATGGTAAATATATGGTGGATTTGAATTCTTGAATTATTAGTTAAAGGAAAACTTCCTTTGAGGTGGTGTTGAGATAGTTTAAATAAAATAACCGCATATGTGGTGTTGAGATACCTTAATTTAAAATGCATCATAGAAAAATTCATGATATGTATTATGAAAATTTCTTTTTGGGTTATGTTAATATACATATTATGTAAATTAAATTATAGGAGGTCTTGATAATTTGGTTGGTTAAATGGGTTTTCATGGTAATGTATTATGCTCAAATACAATAGATAGTAGTTGATGTAGGTGGGTCTATCCTTGGGTCTCACTATAGAGCTTGTACATTGCGTTTATTATTATTTATTCAACTACTTTCATAAAATTCTTAACCCCTACTCTGTTGTATGGACTTATATTTTCATATTCGATTCATTTGGGGACACTGTTTGCGGTGAATTACTATATAATACTCACACCCAACTCTAGTCACTATTTGGTACATAATAAGACTTTATTATTGTCATCCATGACACTTTCAAGAGCACTATAATATTTTCTTGACTACTCGATCCACAAGGATTTGGGAGAATGCTTTCAGAATAGATCTCAAAAAACATTTTGGTGTCATGTACAATATACCTTTTATGCTTTTGTATATGATTATAATTGTTTGTTATAATAAATTGGTATATATGGAACCTGAATTTTATTTTTGTCATTATGGTTTCTATATTGTATATTATTAAATATTTTTATCTTTACAGGATGTTAACCTATGTTGTGATTAACTTCATGAAATTTCCTTTACTTCTATTGTGTTTTCACTTCGAAAGGATGATATACTCTCCCCAAGAACATTCTCACAGACCATTTTCATTGGTTTTAATCCTATTTAATATGTAAGGCATGCATATGGAATAATAGGAATAGATAGTTTTGATAATTTTTAGTGATTTGGTGTAGTTGGATATTAAAATCAACAAAATTACTCTACTTTTTGATGTCAAGAAGTACCCCTTTATCTAAGAACAAAAATTTCATAACTACTATTAGAGTGATAAAATTTGGAATGGGTGAGATATAATACAGGGGGTGAACATGTTCAATAAAGGATGAATTTATGTCAATTAGTGTCAAATTACGATCTTGAAATTCATATGGTTTGAGTGTAACATAATTTATTATCAAATTCTTTTTTATAATTTCATGTAGTGATGATTTAATTGATGTTTTATGGTTCCTGGTCTGGAATTATGATATATTAAAAGAATAATATGAAGTATCCTTTGTTATCAAACCAAAAAATGGCCATAAAAATGGTTTATTAAGAAATTACTCTTTTTAAGACCCTAATGGAAATAGAAGACACCTTAATGGAGTAAAAACAACATTTATAAATTATTTCATTATTTATTTGTTTTTTATCAAACAATGTAGTAGCATTTAGTTGTCTATTAGATTCTCGTAACTACAAAAAATAACACTCTCATATGGAATATCTTTTCGATATGTTGTCTCATATATGAATGAATTCCAGGATATCCTAGTGTATATCATTCAAATAGAACATACCTTATATATAATTGGTGAAACAACTTTTAATATAAGTGAGATCATATATTACTAGTGTCATCATTGATTTTTTTTATAAGAATTGGTATTTATTTGTTTAACAAGTGGTATGACACAATTTTTTTTATTTTATTGATTATACACTAACTGATTTATATGATTATATGATTGATATAGGTACCCATATATTTTATAAAAATATATTATAACTTGATATATGAATATTCATAAAATTTCAATCCATTCCAGAATCATTTAGTTATTGTGTATTTGGAAACTAAGAAATATAATCCCCTGAATTATAAAATATCTAAAATATCTCCCACTAATTTATTCATAACTATCAAAAATATTAAAAATATCACACTTAGTAACATTCATTAAAACCTGAGGAAAGAAAAAATAAGAAAATTGTGAACTCAGATGCAAGGTAAAGGTAAACAAGGGGGTATTAATGAGCAGAAAATCATAACATGATCATAAGAGTATTTAGCATTTCAAAACCATAAATTACATATCATATATCATAAAATTATGTAATTGAAAAACTTAGGGTCGTTCATATGGTGAGAATCATAAGGGAATCAATGAACACAATCCTTGAAATCTTAACATATATATAAGAAATTCATTTTTGGAATGAATATAAGTATAGAAAACCATTTCTTTAGCTATCATGGATCATTTCAACGGCTATAATAGTTGAATTGGTTCACTCCCCAAACTAACATGGTAGTCAATGTTCACATCAAATTCTATCATAGTGGACCTATTCTCTTACTTAACAAGGTTCACTCCCCATTTAAATCATGTTTATCTCGTGGGATATCAAGCGTTTTCCAATTTATTAAAGGGAGATACAGGTCCTACCTCTCACATATGTAATATCATACTTATTTGTGCCACAGGATCATAAAAAATTCATCATATTAGAACCCATGAAAATAAATTTGTTTCAAACACTTCTTATCATGGAATAATCCATGTAAAAGGAAAGGGTTTTATAAAAAATTTCTTAGAGCTTAACAAAATGAAAATAAATGGGTTTCATAAAAATTTCTTCATAGTATAACCCATAGAAGTTTAATGGGTTTCATAAAAATACTATATTAATATACATAAACCATCAAAGTAAAAAATATTTATAATACCATTGGATAATATATTTATTAAATCTTAATTGAAATCCAGGCTTATTTTCATTGAAGAATAATAATACCATCTAAATACCATAAAAATATTATCAAAGAAAAATAACCCATATATTTTTTAAATCACTTAAAATAATTATGCAGATATAAAGTATTTTTTTCATTCATAATAACCCTATGAGAATGTAAAAAATATTAAATTCAAATTCAAGTCATGATGGATTTAAAATCTGTTCATGTGGTATAAGTTAAAAAACATTCATTTCATAATTTTCTTGAAATTCCACAAACTAAATCATTAGGAAAATATTAAAAAATATTAGATTAAAAATGTTGAATAAAAATTAAAACATGGTTAAAAATGTATTTATAAATCATAATAAAATATTAAAACCCATATTTAAAGTATAATTAGAAAACATGGATATGAGAGAAAAAAATATTTCGAATGAAGAGATAAATAAACTCAATTTTCCTTAAAAAGGGAGATATTGGTCCCAACCATCACATAATTAAAATCATACATATATGTTCCACATGGTCATAAAACATCCATCATCTCAAAACCAATGAAAATATATAGGTTTCATAAACACTTTATCATAGAACAACTCATGGAAAGGAGATGGATTTCATAATTATTTCATCATATAATAGACCATGGTAGTTAAATTATTTCCATAAAAATCTATCTTCATAAAAAAATATACCGTGATAATAATAATTGTAATCATGGTTTGTTTTCAATGAAAAATAGAAATACCACTAAAAGAACATTAACATTTTCATAAAGGAAAACAACATTTCCATTATTGAAATCAATTATTAAGAAAAATATTAAAATATAAATGGGAAAATTAGTAAAAATAACTATGTAAAATATAATGAAATATTCAAGGAAAATATAAGTCATTATATAGGTAAAATTCAATCATTCTATTTATGATAAAAAATACCCCTTCCACACTTTTACAAGAAAAGTCACAAAGTACCTCATTTTGAAAAAAGTAAATAACTTTTATTTAAAAAAACTATATCATGTGTAAAAAGGAATTTGGAAATAATATTATTGTAGTTTAAACCTTATTTAAAATATTTTTACAAAACATGAATATTGTAGAATTAGTTTTTTCTACAAAAGAGAGAAATGATGTTTATTTTCCTTAATAAAATATTTTCAGTTTCCCAATTACATAATATGGGGTAAAGGAAAGTAAAAAATGTATTTTAAAGATATTACCATAAGAGAATAATTTTTTTCAAATAGGTTTATCATATGATATCATCATTGGAATCTTAATCATTAACAATCTTTATAAAGAATGAGATTAAAATATAAAACCCTTATCTTGTGTTTTAAATTCTTCAAAAGCAATTCAATGTACAATATAATAATTTTAAATTTATTATAATACAATACCAGATTCATTTTCATACCAATAATATCATATATTATACCTTTATTACATTTCAACACCCTATTTATCAATAATTCCTAATTAAAAATATCAATTCTTGGTGTTACCAGTTTCATTTATCATGAGTATTTTAGCTCTATAGTTCTGCTAATTGTATATATATCCTAGTACCATTAAGTACCAAATATTAATAATGATTTAAATATTATATTTCTCTATTATATATTTATTTATAATCATTAATAAAATCTAGAGATAGAAAAATGAATTACACTATTTATAGGAATGATAGGTCGTACGCACACATGAATAGTGTTTTAATTTTTGATAGATTTAATGAAGGTGAGTTAAGTATTAATTAAAAATTTTGAAATCATCATTATACCATATATATAATATATATTAATAAATTTTACCCTCATTAAAAACTAGTTAAAAGATAATTGAAAAATTAATCACATCACTTCGTAGGGGGTGATAATCCATGTAATGACCCAACCCTAGATACCCAGAGTCTGTGCATTATTACATAACATTGGCATGATCACAAAGGATTAAGTCTCAAAAGACCGATTAGTTTAGTAGTCTTGGAAACACTATATATATTCATAAGTCTTACATTACATCATAAGGTAAAAAACTACAACAACATATTGTCTTCATATCCCCTCATACTATCCCTACAGGTCATTCATAAATTACCTCTTCACATCCTGGAAAAAGATAAAACATTAAAAGGGGTGAGCTCAGATGCTCAATAAGGATAACAATATAGCATAATCTTTCATAGATAAGCATAAACACTTAAAGCAATTTATAACTAAAACAAAAGCCTTTTAAACTTGAACTTCAGCATAATATGGAAAAGATAAAATGAAATAATGCCATTTACATATTCACATGGATATTCTACTAGTCGAACAATCACATGCAATATCAATAACCACTTTCATAATGATGGAAAGCATAATGCCAGACTATCACAACCACATAGCCGGGGCCTCGTGCCAAGACTAAAAATAAGATTTTTCCAAGGCCTTGTGCCAAGACACTAGTTTGTCTCATGAGACCTACCGATGCATCAAGAAGCTATAGCGGGATCCACCCGTCACTTACTAAGTCCAATGCATTCCTCATATGAAAAATTTTAAACATAACATAAACATTTGTATTAAAACTAGCATACGAAATGTCAATACTTTATCCACAAACCATGAATGGTATAAAAATAGCACATCTACAGTCAAACATAACTCATTCGATACAATATGGAAGATTGTATTGTATCATATTAAACTCAATCGAGAATGATGAAGGATATTTACATAGATGAAAATAATCATCAAAATAATTAGAGTGAAATATCCCCTTTTTCTTGAAATCATTTAAAAGTCACACTATTTGTCAAGAATCCATTTAATATATATTTTAGAATAAAAGTGTCCCATACCACTTTGAAACTTATAAAAGGAATTTTGATTTTAAAATATTAATTTCCATATAAATAAATCCTTAAAACCATTTTTAAAACATGGACATTAATGAGCCAGATTTAGAAGAATGAGTCTTTGGAACATTTAAAAATGGTATTTTAGTTATAGTTTCTAACCAAAAGAGAGAAAATTGAATACCAATAATTTTGGTAATAAAAACTTTGTAATATCATGAGAATAAAGTGATTCATGACATACTTTGTAAAAGTACACCACATAAAAGTGATTTGGTGTATAACAACAAAGAAGTCTCAATAGAATGTAAATTAAGATGAAATATCTCATAAAGGTCGTATCCTTAGGTTAAGGATAAATCAACGACATAATTTTGTGTGAAAAATATAAATACACTAAATATGATTGGATATTCAGTGTAAAACCATCAAAGGAAATTCACACTTATTCTTGTAAAAACAACCCCAATGAATTGGATGTTTATCCCAAAAATCGAGATTGAGTAAAAATTACTCTTATCAAGTTCATACCGATGACTTGAGAATTTATCAATGGAGTGATTATGTGTATCAAATGTATATCCACTGAAAGGGGAGTGTAATTTATGACATAATCAAATGAATAGTGATTCTACACATAATCTAGGAGTAATATAATCAATGAAGTAGGCGTAAAGCCGAATGAGTGGAAATTGAAATTCCAAATTCCCTTATTGATTTGGTAACATACAAAACATACACGCATGAAAGAAGGATCATACAATGATGATGTAAATATACATGAATTAGAGTATATTACACAATGAATACAATCATGGGAAGTAGACACACCACATGTAATAAATTAGTGGTGAACAATGGAATTCTCACGGAATTAAAAGTGAGATAATAAACCCCTTACTTTGTACGTTTTCCTTGGAAGACGGTAGGTTAACCTCCTGTATAATGGAGAAATAATTGTTATTGAATTATAAAAGAATAATTTACATTAATATTATATCATATATGATCTTTTAACATTGATTTGTTAATAATATCTTAGTATTATCGTTGTTTCGAGTGTTAACTAACTCGTTTTCTTTTATATGTTTTGTTAAGTAAGCCATGTTTTTCATTGATAGTTTGTATCTTATTCATATCCAGAATGATATCAAGTCCTTAAATATTATTTTTAAATAATAAAATGATAATTATACTTGAATGGATACGATGGAGAATGAATCTCATCGCGTTCGTGGAGACTGTAGTCCGTACATACGCACAAGCGACAATATCATTCTTTTGATGTTAAAATAATATATAATTGGATAGTATATCATATAGATAGAATAATTATCATGCTATATTTATTATTTACATGAATTACACATCATTATTATACCCATCCAAATAATAATTTATTGAATGACAATTACACCACGACGTGGAGACGGTAATCCGTACTTACGCATTTATGGTGACATGTCATTAAAAGGATGGATAGAATACTGAATATGGTTGTACTATATTTATAATAATATTTCAGTATATAAGAGATACTAGATTCATTAATTTATAATGGTAATAACAAAGAAAGAAGAAGTTGAAGAAGAAAAGAATTTGAAAAAGGGTGGTAAAAACATTACCTCTTCTTCGGGTTCTTCCTTTTGATTTGATCAAAAGGGCTCCTTAGGTTGGCTTTCTGATCAAACTAAGGCCTCTAGGTTGTAGTGAGGGAAGTTGAGAGAGTATTTGGGCAGGGGTTGGCCGAACCAAATGTAACTACCCGCTCTTATTTCATACATAATCTTGAATTTATTCAAGAAAACACTTCCTTTTACATTGAGGATCTTTTCAAGTTTAGAGCTTTAGAGAAACAAGACAAATCATTCATAACATTACACATTGTTACATAGTGGATACCATAAAATCAGTTTCCATTTTCCTCAGAATATAAAACATTAAAACATAAAACAAGACTCCTTGACAATTCTTCAACATTTAACATGTATTCCTTCCTTGTATTACTCATCCATTAACTTGTGAAAAATCATTTAAAAACATGGGATGAGCACAAAAGCTAAGTAAGGTATGAAAAAGAAGGAAAAATCACATTAGCACATGAATACACATGACGTATGAAAAGATTTTCAAAAGACATGCTTTCCACCCATAAATACTTAATTTTTGTAACATGAGATTTACACAAGATCCAAACCAAACATAATTATAATCATGGAGGTATCTTGGTGCATTACTTAAATAATCTTTTAACCATCTTGGCTACCTTAAAATTTGTAACCCTCACGGCTACCATACTTTGTGTAACCATCACAGTTACACGTGGAGTAACCATACGGCCGACCTCCAACTTACTCATAACCAATGCATTGGAGGGAAATATAGGTCCCACCCTTCATCATAATAAATTCCCAATAACCAAAACATAATCATACAACATAAATAATAGCATAAAAACATTGCTTTCGAATATTGTAAAACAGAATTTTAAAAGAGGATTTTAGAAGAAAAGTCCCTTATAAACATCATATAATTGAAGCGAGAATTAATACAGTGGAATGAATATGTATTTAATCTGTAAATACACATTATTAAACATATTATAATCATAATTCATCACACAAACAATTTAAATACCACATAAATAACGAAGTATAATGTTAACCCAAAGAATGGCAATCAGGTTAAGAATTCCCTTACCTTGGGCTTGTCTTACTTCAAAATTGTTTAAACCTCCTGTATAATGGTTAAAAGAGTGTTATTAGTATTTTAAAGAAACATTTTCATGTTTATAACATCTTATATGGTCATTTAATAACCTCATTTCACCCCTTAATTGTTAGTATTTTGTTCCTTACATTATTTTGGGTGAGTTCTTTTGTGATTTTCACAATCGGTTCATGATGAATTGTTCTTGTTGATTGGAAGTGAAACTCCAGAATTGGAATGGAGTAGATTTTACATATTTAAAGTACCATAAATTATACCATTTATCACTTTGATGCTTTATATGATGATGATTCATAAGTTAAAACATTAATTATATTCGTTTATATCATTTAAGTGGTTCTTTGATAATTACAACCTCGTTTAGTCTTATAAATTTGAATCATGAGTAAAAAAGAATTCAAGAACCTTATATGAGTAATAAAACATATATTATAACCTGGTTCAACCATATAAATGGTTTCATGACCAGATTGATGGTAGAAATGGAAGAAGAGAACATGTCGTTTTTTAAGGTGATAAATTTAACACCTCATGAGCAACGTTCTCTTTAATAAAATAAATGGAAGAGTGAAATGGTGTTGGGTGATATAATATAACATTATAATCATAATATTACAGTATATATATAATACTGGATTTAAAGAACAATTTGGATGATGATAGGTAGAGAGAGATCAAGAAAGGAACTTGAACTTGAAAGGAAATTAAAGGAGAAGAGAGAGAACAAATACCTTTAGAATCCTCCTCTTGAGATCCTCTTTAAGGAAGCTAGGCTTGGTCTTTTGATGAGACCAGCAGCTTTTGGACGTGAGGGATGATCTAGGGAAGGTGTTTGGGAAGATTTTAGAGATGTCTTGGAGCTTGAGAGGTGTGAGGAAAAGAGGGAGTGAAGGGTGGCTTTTATAGTGGAGGGGAGAGGGGTTTCCTTAATATAAAATTGATTAGTTTATTAATTTCACCAAAGACCAGGAATAGTGAGTCTTGGATGACCAATAATAGTAATTTTATAATGTAATCCCGAACCAAGTGGTATTACATCAGCAGAACATCATCAGTGACTCAATTAATACATTATTTAGCATTTATTGTGAATTATCGGATTCCACTATTCATCAAAAATTCAAGTATCTCAGAAAAATCTCAAAAATTTACCACAACCATTTTTCGTCGTGTAGAATCCATAAATGAATTCCATTTTCAAAAATAATTTTATAAATATTATTAATTTAATAATTAATAAAAATCATAATTTACTTAAAAAACAGTTTTTAAGATTAAAACTGAATTTATAGTTCTTTCAAAAATTACGTAAGGTCTTATAAAATTATCTAAAACCTATTAGACATTGATTAAATAATTTATGAATACATTACAGGAAAATAAATATTCTTTTAAATTAATTAATTAATTATAATTATTTATTTATGACTTATAAAATACTAAAAACATTTACCAAGTTCAAATTGTCACTTTCTAAGATGTATAAATTTTTTTTATTATTCATAGGTAATGTTACTCTTATTTACTATTCATAAGGGTCATATTACTATTCATAAGGGTAGGCTACTATTCACCAAAAAAACAAGTTTGTTTCATCAGACTCTAAATAACATACTGAACACAATTGTAGATGACAGTTTCTTGAAATTCAAAACATAGGAGAAATAAAATTATGTTTAAAGGATACTTATAAATATATACCTTAAACAAAATTTCAAGCATTTTCAATTTATTTTTAGAAAACCTTGGGATGTTACATTATCCCCACCTTCTTGAAATTGTGTCCTCGCAATTTTATTTACTTATTAAACAACTGAGGGTATTTTTACCTCATAGAATTTTCAGACTCCCATGTTGCTTCTTCAACCATGTGGTTTCTCCACAAAACCTTTACCTGGTGGATTACCTTGTTCCGCAATACCTGTTCTCTTCGATCAAGAATCTGAACCAGTTTTTCTTCATAAGAAAGGTTCTCTACCAGCTGAATTGCTTCCGGCCTCAAGACATGGGATGAATCTGGAACATAATTTCTCAACATCGAAACATGAAAAACATCGTGTACCTGAAATAAGCTCGGAGGCAAAGCTACGCGGTATGCAACTGTTCCAATTTTATCCAAGATTTCAAAAGGACCGATGAACCGTGGACTTAGTTTCCCTTTCTTACTGAAATGCATCACACTTTTCCAAGGAGAGATTTTAAGGAAAACATGGTCACCTACCTTGAAAGAGAAGTCTTTCCTTTTGTTATCTGCATAACTTTTCTGCCTGCTCTGAGCTGTCCTCATGTGTTGCTGGATCATCCTCACTTTCTCAGCCACTTTTTCTACTAATTCTGGCTCCATCAACTTTCTTTCACCGACTTCATCCCAAAACGCAGGAGTCCGACACCGCTTTCCATACAAGGCCTCAAACGGTGCCATCTGAATACTGGAATAAAAACTGTTATTATAAGAAAACTCAACTAATGAAAGATGTTGATCCCAACTTCCCTGATAGTCTATTGAACAAGCTCAAAGAATATCCTCCAATGCTTGAATCGTTCGTTCTGACTGCCCATCTGATTGAGGATGAAAAGTTGTACTGAAATTCAACTTTGTGCCCAAAGACTTCTGAAGTCCCTTCAAAAAATTAGAAGTGAACCTAGGATCTTGGTCAGACACAATGGAAAGAGGAACTCCATGTAACCTGACAATCTCCTTGAGGTACAATCAAGAAAGCTGATCTAATTTCATTGTATCTCTAACAGAAAGAAAATGAGCAGACTTTGTTATCCGATCAACAATAACCCATATCGCATTGTTACCTCAGGAAGTTTTTGGTAGTCCTACCACAAAATACATGGATATATTCTCCCATTTCCATTCCGGCACTGGGAAAGGCTGAAGAATCCCCTTCAGTAACTACCGCTCTGCTTTAACCTGCTGACATGTCAAACATTTCATTGTAAAATCAGCAATATCTATTTTCATCCCATTCCACCAGTAATACTTTCGAAGGTCTCTATACATCTTAGTACTTCCAAGATGAACAGAAAATGGAGAACTATGAGCTTCCCACAACAATTCTTTCTTCAGCTAGGAATCACAAGGCACACACAACCTTTTTTCAAATCTTAAAACACAATCTTTATCAATATTCAATTCTGGAAACTTACCCATTTTAACCAATTCTACCTTTTTTTGTATCTTACGGTCTTCCCTCTGCGCTTTCATAATTCTGTCTGACAACGAAGAATGCACTGAAACCTGAAACAAAACAAATATATTCCCTGCAGCAACAACTTCTAAGCCAAAATTCATCAAATCATTAATCAAGGGATCATGTTCCAATCGTATCATGGTTAATTGATCGTGCAATCATAATCCTTTGTCAGTTCTAGCCATCTTCTATGCCTCATGTTTAATTCCTTCTGAGTGAATATATACTTAAGACTTTTATGGCCAGTATATATTTGGCATTTGGTTCCGTATAGATGATTCCTCCATATTTTCAAAGCAAAAACCACAGCTGCCAATTCCAAATCATGTGTGGGATAATTTAGCACATGAGGTTTAAGTTGTCTCGAAGCATAGGCAATGACCTTATCATTCTGCATCAAAACACAACCAAGTCCCTTCAAAGAAGCATCACTGTAGAAGACAAACTCACCATTCCAATAAGGTAAGGACAAAACTGGAGCATTCTCCAATCACTTCTTTAGTTCCTGAAAACAAACCTCACATTCCTCTGTCCAAACAAATTTAACCCCTTTCTGTGTTAACTTAGTTATTGGGCTAGATAACCGTGAAAAGTTCTTAACAAACCGTCGGTAATAACTTTCTAAGCCCAGAAAACTACGAATCTCTATAACATTTGTGGGTCTTGGGCATTCATCAACGACTTTTGTTTTGGCAGGATCAACTGTTATTCCATCCTTATTTACAATGTGCCCAAGAAAAGAATTTTTTTGCAACCAAAAATCACACTTGCTGAATATTCCATATAGTTTCTTTTCTTTTAATGTTTGTAAAACAACCATTATATGTTTTTCATGCTCCTCTTTATTTTTATAAAAAACCAGAATGTCATCAATAAATACAACCACAAACTTATCCAAGAACTCATGAAATACTCTATTCATAAGATTCATGAATACAGTAGGTGCATTAGTTAACCCAAATGGCATAACAAAAAATTCATAATGCCCATATCTAGTATGAAAGGCTGTTTTCAGAATGTCATCCTCCTTCACCTTTAGCTGATGGTATCCGGATCTCAAGTCAATCTTGGAAAAGTACTGAGCTCCCTGGAGCTGATCAAACAAGTCATCAATATGAGGCAATGGATACTTGTTTTTAACAGTGATGTTATTCAAAGCTCTATAATCAATGAAAAGTCTCATGGAACCATCTTTCTTTTTAAAAAACAAAACAGGGGCTCCCCATGGTGAAGTACTGGGATGAATGACGCCTTTGACAAGCAAATCCTGCAACTGATTTTTCAATTCATGAAGTTCTATTGGAGCCATACGATATGGGGGTTTTGAAACTGGCTTAGCATCAGGAACTAAATCAATTGTGAATTCGACTTCTCGTTCAGGTATGACACTGGGTAACTCCTCAGGAAAAACATCAAGGTATTCATTTACCACTGGCACATCATTACATTGAATAGTTCCCTTGTTTTCAACAATATGAGCAAGATAACTTTCACTTCCATCTTTCAGTAGTTTCTCAGCTTCCTGATATGTTATCAATTTTATGGGTTCATTCTTGTATACAAACTGAAACTCTTTCTGAAAAACAACTTCTTTAGCTCTACATTCAATCTTAGCATGATAATCAGAAAGCCAGTCCATCCCCAGAATAACATCAAACTCAACTAAGGGTAAAACAACAAGGTTTGCTGGTAAAGTCTTTCCACATACCACAATAGAAATATTCTTATAATTCCTCTTTTCTATAACACTTCCCCCTGGTGTTTTAACAACAAGTTCGGGTCTCATTTGTTGAGGTGATATTTCCAATTTAATAGAAAATTTCTCAGAGATGAAGGAATGTGTAGAACCCATATCAAACAAAACTTTAGCAAAATATGAGTGAACAAACAAAGTACCTGATACAACTTCATTGGATGGCCCAACACCTACTGACGTAGTCACAAAGGATCTCACTACACCTTTCTTCTTGTAGTCTGGCTTCTTTGCATCATTTGGATCCCTCTTTGGACAGGAATTTGCATAGTGACCCATCTCACCACATTTAAAACACTTTACTGTTTGCTTATCAGGATTAGTCTTTGGATCATTTTCATTGCAATCTCAGGCCATATGTCCAAACTTACCACATTTAAAACACTTCCCAGTTTTGATAAGACATTCCCAAGGGTGCTTCTTGCTACACTTTTCACAAACTGGAAACTGGATTTTCTTACCATCAGATTTCTTTGGTTGATTCTTACCCATTGCTTACCAACGGGACCTCTTCTTCTCTTTGTTTCCAAAATGCATGTGATCGTCATCAAATTCCATCTCTACCCTCTCAGCACATCGGACAAGTTTCTCATAACTTTTGAATTCACGGGAGGCCAACACCCTTCGATACCTTGGCTTCAATCCTGAGTAAAAGCAGTTGATTTTGCTATCGAGATCCAGAATAAGATTTGGAGCATACCTCGCTAGTCGGGTGAAGTTCGCTTCATACACAGCCACTGAATCTTCCTCCTTTTGTTTTAATTCAAGGAATTGCTTCTCCATTCTAAGTCTCACCACCTTGGGAAAATATTTTTCAAGAAAAAGGCTTTTAAATTCATCCCACACTAAGGCACCAAAATCCTCTCTACCCCTGATATTCATTACCATTGACCACCACTGATCAGATTCCCCTTCAAAACGATTAATGGAAAGACTGACCTTTTGATTGTCCGAACATCCCATAACATCAAATATCTTTTCAAGGGCTTTAATCCATCCTTATGCTACCACTAGGTCAGAAGATCCATTGAATGCAGGAGGATGTTGTCTCATAAAATGTTCCACCACTGTCATGTTCCGTTGGGGTACCTCTATTGGTTCTCTTGCATGGATTCCACCACCATTTATAGCCTACGTTAGCTAATCCATTACTGTCACAAACTGTTCTATTCCAATCCCTACCATTTCGGGCTGTAGATTGGGAAGGATGTCATTCTATCGGTGCCTCTCCTCTTCAGCATCCATGTTCCTTCTGCGGACAACCATTCTGAACAAACATTTCTTAAATGAAGCAACATGGTAATCTTTAAATTCTATAACAAATTAAAAATAGAGTGAAAATTATTTATGTTATTCTATTAGCATCACCTTAACCCCTAAAGTTATCTAAACCATCCTCTGATACCAACTGTAACAACCCGCTCTTATTTCATACATAATCTTGAATTTATTCAATAAAACACTTCCTTTTACATTGAGGATATTTTCATGTTTATAGCTTTAGAGAAATAATACAAATCATTCATAACATTACACATTGTTACATAGTGGATACCATAAAATCAGTTTCAATTTTCCTTAGAATATAAAACATTAAAACTTAAAACAAGACTCCTTGACAATTCTTCAACATTTAGCATGTCTTCCTTACTTTTATTACTCATCCATTAACCTATGAAAAATCATTTAAAAACTTGGGATGATCACAAAATCTCAGTAAGGTATGAAAAAGAAGTAAAAATCACATTAGCCCATGAATACGCTTGACGCATGAAAACATTTTCAAAAGACATGATTTCCACCCATAAATACTGACTTTTCTGTAACATGATATTTACACAAGATCGACATCAAACATAATTATAATCATAGAGGTATATTGGGGCATTACTTACATAATCTTGTAACCATCTTGGCTACCTTAAAATTTGTAACCCTCACGGCTACCATACTTTGTGTAACCATAGCAGTTACACGTGGAGTAACCATACGACCGACCTCCAAATTGCTCATAAACAATGCATTAGAGGGAAATATAGGTCCCACCCTTCATCATAAACAATTCCCAATAACCAAAACATAATCATAAAACATAAATAATAGCATAAAAACATTGCTTTCAAATATTGTAAAATATAATTTTAAAAGAGGATTTTAGAAGAAAAGTCCCTTATAAACATCATATAATTGAAGTGAGAATTAATAGATTGTAAGGAATATGTATTTAATCTGTAAATACACATTATTAAACATATTATAATCATAATTCATCACACAAACAATATAAATAACACATAAATAACGAAGTAGAATGTTAACCCAAAGAATGGAAATCGGGTTAAGAATTCCCTTACCTTGGGCTTGTCTTACTTCAAAATTGTTTAAACTCCTTTATAATGGTTAAAAGAGTGTTATTAGTATTTTAAAGAAACATGTTCATTTTTATAACATCTTATATTTTCATTTCATAACCTCATTTCACCCATTAATTGTTAGTATTTTGTTCCTTGCATTATTTTGGGGGAGTTCTTTTGTGATTTTCACAATCGGTTCATGATGAATCGGTCTTGTTGATTGGAAGTGAAACTCAAAAATTGGAATGGAGTAGTTTTTAAATATTTCTAGTACCATAAATTATACCATTTTTTACTTTGATTCTTTATATGATGATGATTCATAAGTTAACACATTAATTATGTTCATTTAGATCATTAAAGTGGTTCTTTGATAATTACAACCTCATTTATTCTTATAAATTTGAATCATGAGTAAAAAAGAATTCCAGAACCTTATGTGATTCATAAAACATACATTATAACCTGGTTAAACCATATAAATTGTTTCATGACCAGATTGAAGGTAGAAATGGAAGAAGATAACATGTCGTTTTTGAAGGTGATAAATTTAACACCTCATGAGCAACGTTCACTTTAATAAAATAAATGGAAGAGGTAAAGGGTGTGGGGTGATATAATATAACATTAGAATCATAATATTACAGAATATATAAAATAATGTATTTATAGAACAATATGGATGAAGATAGGTAGGGAGAGATCAATAAAGGAACTTGAAATTGAAAGGAAATTAAAGGAGAAGAGAGAGAAAAATTACCTATAGAATCCTCCTCTTGAGATCCTCTTTAAGGAAGCTAGGATTGGTCTTTTGATGAGACCAGAAGCTTTTGGACATGAGGTATGAGATAGGGAAGGTGTTTGGGCAGAGTTTAGAGAAGTCTTGGAGCTTGATAGGTGTGAGGAAAAGAGGGAGTGAAGGGTGGCTTTTATAGTGGAGGGGAGAGGGGTTTCCTTAATATATAATTGATTAGTTTATTAATTTCACCAAAGACCAGGAATAGTGAGGCTTGGATGACCAATAATAGTAATTTTATAATGTAATCCCGAACCAAGTGGTCTTACATCGGCAGAACATCATCGGTGACTCAATTAATACATTATTTAGCATTTATTGTGAATTATCGGATTCCACTATTCATCAAAAATTCAAGTATCTCAGAAAAATCTCAAAAATTTACCCCAACCATTTTTCGACATGTATAATCCAAAAATGAAGTCCATTTTCCAAATATAATTTTCTAAATATTATTAATTTAATAATTAATAAAAATAATAATTTACTTAAAAAAACAGTTTTTAAGATTAAAACTAAATTTATAGTTCTTTCAAAAATTATGTAAGGTCTTATAAAATTATCTAAAAAATATTATACATTGATTCAATAATTTATGAATACATTACAGGAAAATAAATATTCTTTTAAATTAATTAATTAATTATAATTAATTATTTATGACTTATAAAATACCAAAACGTTTACTAAGGTCAAATTGTCACTTTCTAAGATGTCTAAATTTTATTTTATTATTCATAGGTAATGTTACTCTTATTTACTATTCATAAGGTTCATATTAATATTCATAAGGGTAGGTTACTATTCACCAAAAAACAAATTTGTTTCATTAGACTCTAAATAACATACTGAACACAATTGTAGATGACAGTTTCTTGAAATTCAAAACATAGGAGAAATAAAATTATGTTTAAAGGATACTTATAAATATATACATTAAACAAAATTTCAAAAAATTTCAATTTATTTTTAGAAAACTTTGGGATGTTACACCAAAAGTCTTTGAAGGTGTTATGTAATGAGAAGGGGGAGTGCCCTTTTATAAGAGGGGTGAGGGGCACCTTTGGAAAAGCTAAAAATATTATTTTATAATAAATTCATATTCGTTTTCTAATGACTCAAAAGTGGATTATTTAATGGTTAAGGTGGGGATAGGTCAAAAACCACTCAAACAATAGAACTTATACAGGTTTTTGACATTATATTAACCTTATCTATAAGTATTAACTCTTAGTTAATTAGTTTTACTTTTACAATGTCTCTTTGTATTTTTATATTATATGGTTAATAAACATACTATATACATCCAAGAGACCCCCAAGTGGTCCATTAATGATACACCTATCATGATATAAGTCTCTTGGCCGAACATTATATTTTTAGGAATTTAATATCAATTAATAATATAATATTTGTTTTAATAACTCTTTTATGTCAATTTTGACACTATTCAATAATTGATTTTTGTGAAACTTATATCAGAATAATTACATCGATCAAGGTTAATTAAATCAATCCTAATATGTCATATTAACCTATAAAATTAGTTTAATTCATAAAAAGTCTCAAATTATATTTATTTGGGTATCTACAATATCAATCATTTTAATTGTTCACTATTATGGTAATTACTGCATCACCATTGTGTCATAAATAAATTAAATTATATAATTTCTAAAATTTATAAATAAAATCCCATTATGTAGGAAATCGTTTTATCTTTCTAATGAATATTTATAGTTGAAAATCCAACATATATAACCCTATGTAAAAATTGAGTTTCTAAAAGATATATGTTTGTGTCATTTTTGTATTCATTTTAACTTAATTAAAATAAAGTGTCCCTGTCACATACAAGTTGCACCATGGGGTCCCAAAAATTGACCCAAAGATGCCCATGGTTGGACATTTATCAAACAATAATGTTAGGACACGTTTTTGGGTAATTTTTTTATTTTTATAATATTATTGTTTAACCCTTATTTACTGGATTTACCCTTTAACCATAGTAAATAAAATATTTACCGAAGTAATTATTCAAAATGTCTAAAAGTAAAATTTAACTATTTACACAATTTGAACATCCTGATTCCAAATATAGAATCCATTTTTCCAAATTCCAAACACATAAGTCTCAGAAATTAATTTAAAATTAATTCCCGCTGTCAAAACAAAAAGCGTGTTTTTAAGAGATAATAACTATCAAAAGATTGACACTTGTTTATGTCTGGTTTAATTGTGAAATTATGTCCAATGAAAAATTTTTAATTAAATGGTAAAAATATATTCTAAATATACTTTAAATCCACTAAAATTCATAATTTATCAATATTAATTATTTCGATTAAAAAAGTTGTTTTTAATTAAGATCTAGGAATTTTCACTATTCATCAACATATGAAAGTTATCCGAAAAGTACCAAAATTTCACCCTAGGCTAATTTCGATATTCCTAATCCAAAAATTAAGTCCATTTTGAGAGATAGAATTTATAAAATTTCAAAAAGTAGGTATTACTATTCATAATGGCTAGTTTGATTGGTTGTGGTGTGTTAGAATCTCAAAGTTGCGTACAATGCATGCCTTTGCATTATTCAAAGGGAAATGTACCATGGAATATTGGGGTGTTACATTATCCCCTCCTTCAATAAATTGCGTCCTTGCAATTTTTTTAAAATTGGGCTTGAAAATTTAATGGAAAGTCCCACATCAGAAAAAGAGTCAATAAAACTATCACTTTAAAAGAAAGAAAGAGAGGTATAAAGGTCACCCAAGATAACCCATACTAGGATTCCAGGTAGGAAAACATGGATATGGACTACAAAATAAGTGTTAAGTTCTGATGGAGAGGGATAAAAAACATGATCAGGAGAAATTTCACAATAATAAAATCACAAACTTGTGTTGGGACAAACGGTCATTAGTCTCCCAGTAGGAAAAGTAAATGGAAAACATTTTTTGTTATAAGTTACATTTCACAAGGACGAGGAATTAATTTATGATATTAACTATGAACATAAATATATATACTTAAATTTTAAGTATAGTTTCATTCTTTAATAACTTTTTACCGCTAACTCATTTTTTTTAAAAAAATGAGTATTCAAGAAGACTTGGTCACAATGAAAGAGCTAGAATAAACATCTATAGAAATACATGATCCACGTAGGATAAACTATATATTTACCTAGTCTATAAGGATTAATCAAAACCAAAATGGTTAGTATAATATCTGATGATCCCCCAAATGGATATTCCATTAGAGAGAAAAAAACACTAATCTTAATTTCTAAAATTAAACCATCAATACCCCAAATTTAAATAAATACCATTCAATAATCAATTGTCCTCAAAATCCTTCAATATAATAAAAACTAATATTGAAACCCAAAACTTATAAGAATGTAGTCTTCCATGTTAAATTGTATCTCCAAATGACATTAATTACTCTTAAAGTCACATACTTAAAAGTAATTAACCTAATCATTTCCATGAATAACCCAAATCACTATAAATCCACAATAAAAAACATAGATAAAAATCCACCATTACTCCTCAAATGAAATCCCATAATATTCTATTTTCCTTGGGCATATAGTGTTCACAACCCAGCGAACAACTTCTAAAATAACATTTATCACATAATCACCAAATCATTTTCCTATACTAAGGGTATTCATTTGATAAGACACAAGATCCCAAATCAAATTATTATTGATCAATAAAATCATTTAACTAAAAAATAATAGTCACACTAACCAGGGAATTCACGTAGTCCTATGGTAGGCGATAAATCCCAATCGCACATTGGTTGTGGGTTCGATTCCCACAGCTTTTTCCGACGCGATGGGTTGTCACATGGTCTGCGTGTTGTCCTTTTTCAAAAACTATATTTTATAACATTACCAAAATGAGATAAATTCCTCAAAATAACCATAACATAATTTAACTACAAATATTATCTCATACCTTTCATTTTCCTCCCAAATTATAATAAATTGCAATTTCCTCAAACCCAATGATCATATAAAGCCAAATGGTTATTTATAACTATATTCGCAAGAGAAAAGATAATTCTACCTCAAATATCATTCTCATATGGAAAACTGCAGGGTTAAAAATACAAGAGAAAATTATTCCAAAGTAAACCCATCAACAAGGATCACTAATACTTTTTAAACATTTCTCCAACCATTTATTTCCACATAGCTTCTTCTTTGACCAGGAAAATATCCTATAGAATAGGGCATTCACTCGGGTAATGGCCAGGTCCCCTACATTTATGGCAAATGGCTGTAAATGGATTCTTGGGACCATTTTTTTCTTCTTCCATAGTACTCTTCATTTTTCATCGGCAATTCTTCACTTTATGTCCTTCCTTCCCGCACATAAAGCATTTCTTTGTCCCATTGAGACACTTTCCTGGGTGTATCCTTCCACATTTCCTGCATGATGGAAATTGAGGATTCCTTTATCGATGGTCTCCACTGCTGGAGCTCTTATCATTCATCACCTTTCTCTTCTTTGTCGAGTCCGGGAATTGGTTAATATATATATTGTTGATCATATTTTTGGAAAATTGATTTGGCATAAAGACGATATCTTTTATGCCTATCAACATTCAATTTTGTTGCTCATTTCCACCACCGTTCTCACCTTGTACATCATTCTCAAAGTCACTATGACTTCCTTGGAATCCCGCCATTGACTAAAACCAGAAAGAATTGTGTGAGTAACAGTAGTCATAAAATCATTTAGAGATTAACATGTCACCATATTATCAATTTGAAACACATTAGGATTAACCAAGGTCATTTACCCTCATCTTATATATAATAATTCAAATCGGTTTGTAAAGAAAATGTAAATTAGCCTAAGCATATCCCCCGGGAGTGTCGTAACCAAGAGTGTAGCAAGGCCCGTTGTCATGCACCAGTTCCCGTTTGAGTCTAGATCAAAGCGGTGTTTTCGGGTTTTACCCCTAGGTACATATGTGCCAGAGCCACCTCTACCTTCTCGTATCCAGACAGGGATGTATTGCTCGGAAAACTCACAAAAAATCTCTACAATACCAAAATTTTAGGAAGTTCTTCTATACTAATCCTCAAAGTTCATCTTAGGTCTACGTGCTCTAATCAGAGTTTATCTAAATCTACCTTCCAAGGTCTGTACTAAACTTCCTCTGATTCCAACTGTAACGCCCCGACCCTAGATACCCAGAGTCGGTGCATTATTACATAACATTGGCATGATCACAAAGGATCAAGTCTCAAAAGACCGATTAGTTTAGTAGTCTAGGAAACACTAGATATATTCATAAGTCTTACATTACATCATAAGGTAAAAAACTAAAACAACATCTTGTCTTCATATCCCCTCATACTATCCCTGCAGGTCATTCATAAATTACTTCTTCACATCCTGGGAAAAGATAAAACATTGAAAGGGGTGATCTTAGATGCTCAGTAAGGATAACAATATAGCAGAACCTTTCGTAGAAAAGCATAAACACTTAAAGCAATTTATAACTAAAGCAAAAGATTTTTAAACTTTAACTTCAGCATAATATGGAAAAGATAAAATGAAATAATGCCATTTACATATTCACATGGATATTCTACTAGTCTAACAATCACATGCAATATCAATAACCACTTTCATAATGATGGAATGCATAATGCCAGACTATCATAACCACATAGCCAAGGCCTCGTGCCAAGACTAAAAATAAGATTTTTCCAAGGCCTTGTTGCAAGACACTAGTTTGTCTCATGAGACCTACCGATGCATATAGAAGATATAGCTGGCTCCACCCGTCACTTACTAAGTCCAATGCATTCCTCATATGAATAGTTTTAAACATAACATAAACATTCGTATTAAAATAAGCTTATGAAATGTCAATAATTTATCCACAAACCATGAATGGTATAAAAATAGCACATCCACAGTCAAACATAACTCATTCGATACAATATGGATGATTTTATTGTATCATATTAACCTCAATCGAGAATGATGAAGGATATTGACATAGATGAAAATAATCATCAAAACAATTAGAGTGAAATATCCCCTTTTTCTTGAAATCATTTAAAAGTCACACTATTTGTCAAGAATCCATTTAAAATAGATTTTAGAATTAAAGTGTCCCATACCACTTTGAAACTTATAAAAGGAATTTTGATTTTTAAACATTAATGTCCATATAAATAAATCCTTAAAACCATTTTTAAAACATGGACATTAATGAGCAAGATTTAGAAGAATGAGTCTTTAAAACATTTAAAAATGGTATTTTAGTTAGAGTTTCTAACCAAAAGAGAGAAACTTTAATACAAATAATTGAGGTAATCAAAACATTGTACTATCATGAGAATAAAGGGATTCATGATATACTATGTCAAAGTACACCACATAAAAGTGATTTGGTGTATAACAACAATGAAGTCTCAATGGAATGTAAATTAAGATGAAATCTCTCATAAAGGTCATATCCGTAGGTTAAGGATAAATCAATGACATAATTATGTGTGAAAAATATAAATACACTAAATATGATTGGATATTCATTGTAAAACAATCAAAGGACATTCAGACATATTCTTGTAAAAACAACACCAATGAATTGGATGTTTATCCCAAAAATTCGAGATTGAGTAAAAATTACTCTTATCAAGTTCATACCGATGACTTGAGAATTTATCAATGGAGTGATTATGTGTATCAAAAGTATATCCACAGAAAGGGGAGTGGAATTTATGAAATAATCAAATGAATAGTTATTCTACACATAATCATGGAGTAAAATAATCAATGAAGTATGCGTAAAGCCGAATGAGTGGAAATTGAAATTCCAAATTCCCTTATTGATTTGGTAACATACAAAAAATACACCCATGAAAGAATGATCATACAATGATGATGTAAATATACATGAATTAATGTATATTACACAATGAATACAAACATGGGCAGTACACACACCACATGTAATAAATTATTGGTGAACAATGGAATTCTCACGGAATTAAAAGTGAGATAAGAAACCCATTACTTTGTACTTTTTCCTTGGTTGAAGGTAGTTTAACCTCCTGTATAATGGTGAAATAATTTTTATTGAATTATACAAGAATCATTTACATTAATATGATATCATATATGATCTTTTAACATTGATTTGTTAATAATATCTTTGTATTATCGTTGTTTCGGGTGTTAACTTACTCGTTTTCTTTTATATGTTTTGTTAAGTAAGACATGTTTGTTATTGATAGGTTGTATCTTATTCATATCTAGAATGATATAAAGTCCTTAAAAATTATTTTTAAATAATCAAATGATAATTATAATTGAATGGATACGATGGAGAATGAATCACATCGCGTTTGTGGAGACGGTAGTTCGTACGTACGCACAAGCGAAAATATCATTCTTTTGATGTTAAAATAATATATAATTGGATGGTATATCATATATACAGAATAATTATCATGTTATATTTATTATTTATATGAATTACAAATCATTATTATACCCATCTAAATAATAATTTATTTAATGACAATTACACCACGACGTGGAGACGGTAAGCCGTACGTACACACGTATGGTGACATGTCATTCAAAGGATGGATAGAATACTGAATATTGTTGTACTATATTTATAATAATACTAAAGTATAAAGTAGATACTTGATTCATTAATTTATAATGGGAATAACAAATAATGAAGAAGTTGAAGAAGAAAAGAATTTGAAAAAGGGTGGTAAAAACATTACCTCTTCTTGAGGTTCTTCTTTTTGATTTGATCAAAAAGGATCCTTAGGTTGGCTTTTGGATCAAACTAATGCCTCTAGGTTGTATTGAGGGACGTTTAGAGAGTATTTGGGTAGGGTTTGGCCGAACCAAAAGGCTTTGAAGGTGTGAA
The DNA here is from genome assembly GCA_963277665.1 of Viscum album. NCBI lineage: Eukaryota > Viridiplantae > Streptophyta > Magnoliopsida > Santalales > Viscaceae > Viscum > Viscum album. Next base: position 1,262,507,959 of record OY728132.1, on the reverse strand, counting down.
GTAATGAGAAGGGGGAGTGCCCTTTTATAAGAGGGGTGAGGGGCACCTTTGGAAAAGCTAAATATATTATTTTATGATAAATTCATATTCGGTTTCTAATGGCTCCAAAGTGTATTATTTAAAGGTTAAGGTGGGTATAGTTCGAAAACCACTCAACCAATAGAATTTAGACAGGTTTGTGTCATTATATTAACCTTATCTTTAAGTATTAACTCTTAGTTAATTAGTTTCACTTTTACAATGTCTCTTTGTATTTTTATATTATATGGTCAATAAATTACTATATACATCCAAGCTACCCCCAACTTGTCCATTAATGATACACCTATCATTATATATGTCTCTTGGCCTAACGTTAGATTTTTATGAATTTAATATCAATTAATAATATAATATTGTTTTTAAAAACTCTTTTATGTCAATTTTGACACTATTCAAAAATTGATTTTTGTGAAACTCAAATCAGAATGATTACTTCAAAAAAAGTCAATTACATCAGTCCTAATATGTCATATTAACCTATAAAATTAGTTTAATTCATAAAAAGTCTCAAATTATATTTATTTGGGTATCTACAATATCAATCATTTTAATTTTTCACTATTATGGTAATTACTGCATCACCATTGTGTCATAAATAAATTAAATTATATAATGTTTAAAATTTATAAATAAAATTATATTATGTAGGAAATCGTTTTATTTTTCTAATTAATATTTATAGTCGACAATACAACATATATAACCCTATGTAAAAATTGTTTTTCTAAAAGATATATGCTTGTGTCATTTTTGTATTAAGTTTAACTTAATTAAAATAATGTATCCCTATCACTTACAAGTGGCACCATGGGGTCCCAAAATCGACCCAAATATGCCCATGGTTGGAAATGTATCAACCAATAAGGTTAGGACACGTTTTGGGTAATTTTTTATTATTATACTATTATTGTTTAACCCTAATTTACCAGATTTACCCTTTAACCATGGTAAATAAAATATTTACCGAAGTAATTATTCAAAATGTCTAAAAATAAAAGTTACATATTTACACAATTTGAACATCCTGATTCCAAATATGGAATCCATTTTTCCAAATTCCAAACACATAATTTGCAGAAATTAATTTAAAATTAATTCCCGCTGTCAAAACAAAAAGCGTGTTTTTATGAGATAATAACTATCAAAAGATTGACACTTGTTTATGTCTGGTTTAATTGTGAAATTATGTATAATGAAAAAAATTGAATTAAATGGTAAAAATATATTCTAAATATACTTTAAAACCACTCAAATTCATAATTTATCAATAGTAATTATTTCGATTAAAAAAGTTGTTTTTAATTAAGATCTAGTAATTTTCACTATTTATCAAAATATGAAAGTTATCCGAAAAGTTCCAAAATTTCCCCTAGGCTAATTTTGATATTCCGAATCCAAAAATGAAGTCCATTTTGAGAGATATAATTTATAAAATTTCAAAAACTAGGTATTACTATTCATAACAGCTAGTTTGATTGGTTGTGGTGTGTTAGAATCTCAAAGTTGCGTACAATGCACGCCATTCCATTATTCAAAGGGAAATGTACAGTGAAATCTTGGGGTGTTACAATCCACATGTACGCATGATCGATGTTATCATTTCCAATCAATTTTATGGTAATAAGGGAGACATGATATTATCATTATAGAAGTATTATTTGTTTATAAGTATCATATATAATTATTAAATCAATCATAATACCCAGCTAAAAAAATTGGTGATGAAAAATGGATTGTATCACTAAGTATATATTATGATCTATACATATGCATGAGTGATATGTCCACTTTTCATTTGATTGTATGGATGGTTTATACTATTTTTTCAAAATTAATAATAACATTTAAGAATATTTTGGTTTATAAATTTTTTGTTTTATTTCAAATTCCATAGATTTAGAAGAGTTAATGAAAATTTTAAATGAATGTGATCAGTTAAGGTGACTACCTCTTATTTGAAATGAATCCTTTAGATATGCTCTAATGGGATATTGGGTTGTTATTTTGGGTTTACCATAACCTATTGAATATGGATATTGAATTTTATATGTTATATTTTCAGAGTTTGGAAATGATAAATGTCTAAATTTTCTGTATATATGTGAGGTAGGGTGTGCCCTCTTATAATGCAGGTGATGTGATATTTTGGAATTTCTCACAAGATTAAATTATATTAAATTTTTTCGTGAACAAAATTGGGTCACAATCAAACCGACACCCATCTCAGTCCACGATAAGGCCTAAAGGGCATTCCTAATCCCCATAGGGTGGCACAAGTGCCTGAGTCTCAAAAATAAAACTTGGGAATGATTTACCCAAACAAATACATATTAAAAAAACTGCAAGATGGATAAATTGAAACATAAATCAGACAACCAAATAGACCCTTACACCATGTTTAGATTTAAATTTTACAACATGAACTAAAAAACCTAGAAGAGACTACAACGAAGGAAAACAAGAACCCATACTCAAACCTCTATGTGACATGAGGAGTCAAATACCCAGCCCACGACACCAAAAGCCTAGTAAGATGCCATCGAGAAAAGGCTCTACGCATAATTATTAAATGAAAAATAGATTTTCAATTTAAATGTCAAAAAATAAATAAATGCATTCTTTTTTTTATTAAAAAAGTTTCAAGGAAAGATACTTTAAAGGAAAGAAACATAAATTAAAACACATACACTCTAGATTTCATGATAACACCAATGTCACACCATGTGTGGACTATGAGGGAAAATTAATGGGGGTTCACAAAACATGGGAGAGGCCCTAAAGATACTAGCGAGAGGTGGGACCATAGAACATCACGCCTCGGTGAAAAATGGTATATGAACACAACAATATACACTCTCATGCACAAGCCACGAGTAGGGAAACACATCATTAACCTAGTGTTCTCCCAACATCATCCCATGGTTTAGTTAGTGTTGTAGTTGCCAATCCAGCTATGTGAAACTAGGCTGATGCCACTTCTGTATCACTAGAGCATTAGTCCTAGTCCGCCCACCTAGTACCTAGGCCTCCCATTTGTGATCAAGTAGTATAGAGTTCATGTCATATACCAAACATAAACAAATGAAACAAATGATGTGTTATATCTACTCAACACTAAACTCAAACACACAATACCCATTTAAAAAATAATAATAAGAACACTAAAAATATCCCAAAACCAAATCGGTATCACATACAAAACCAATTAAAACAACTTCACAGTCAAAAAAAATCACTTTCTTCATCAAACAGGCCATCAGAAGAATTTATTAATAAATTTCCACACACGCCACATGACTTTATGTACCAAAACATTTAAAAAATATAACCAATACTATTTTTCACCCTTAATAATTATTTAATAAAACAATTCAAATTTTTATAAATATATTTTAACAAGAAAAACATCGCTTTACACACTAGACCAACCCAAACTCCATCACATAACCACATGCAAACAACACCAGCACAGGAACCCAATCTACATCAAACACGAGATTAAAGAAACCACCCAAACAGTAAAAATGAACATTTCTATAATTAAACAAACGTAAAGAATTTTTTTAAAAAAAATTCAAGATATTCCGTATGACATTAAACACCAAAGACAATTTAAAATGTAATTTCTAACTAAATGCAAATTGATGCAACACTAAAAAATCTATTTCACCCTTCACACAACCTAAAAAATTAACTACACATTTTTTAAAAAAAACTATTTTGTAGTTTAACAATTATTTCAGAAAAAACATACTCATATCATGAAACACACTACTAAACACATCAAAACACACAAAACATTAAGTAAAATGAAATTCACACCAAGGTAACTAATTAATAAACATGCTAAGTTAATTAAATAAGAGATTGAATTTATCAATTAATATTCATATGCGGAACCACCAACCTAGAATGTAGAAAAATATCATGATATTGGCGCGCAAAAACCACTACACGCCCATTGCACCTTAGATCGCACTAATAGACACTAATAACATGGTTTCGAACCGAAAGCATAAAAATTAAAGAAAACGTCATAGTAATCTTCACCTGAAATCCTCCCCAATGGAATAAATAATTAATTGAGGTGCAAAACATGGTTTTTTATAGGTATTATGAAAAAAAATCGAGATCGGGGATTAGGGTTCCGATATTTTTAAAACTGGGTCTCGGATGCGTGAACGGCGTTCACGCATCCCAGCCCCCACTGAAGAAGTGTGAACCCCCTTCACGCATCCTCCTGAGAGGAGGGATGCATGAACGGGGTTCATGCATCTCACAGAGAGCTCAAATGCTACTCAAAATGTATAACTATTAATTATAATCTAATACACATAAAGTAAAAACTTACAAATATTAATAAATATCAATTAAATAATAGAAAATATTGAAATAATGTTAATAATTATTTATAAATATTCATGAATTATAGATATTTATTAGATAATTATTAATAGAATGGCTTGAGTATTCTCTAACATATATTGAGAAATATATAATCCTAGCATCTTTCACTCACATCATCTCAACATGTTGTTGTTATACATCTATTTCTATAATGATCCTCATATGGATCCATTTGTATTCTAAAGTTGAAACTGTTATTATATATGATTTCCCCTAAAAAAGTGTTGTTGATCACAATATCTCTTGAAATTGGTCAAGAAATATATTAACTGATCTACAAGCCTATGAATGATCCTTTTAGATTTACTATTAGTTTTAGTGTGGTTAGTAGTTCAAATATCATTTTTGTATCTGATGCTTGTAAAATAATTCACAAAAACATCATAGAGATCCTTGGGTCTCTATTAGATATAATATAAAGATTTAATCCATGTAAACTTCCCTCTCTATTTATATATTAGTATGTTGATAGAGTTTGAAATACTCTTATGTAGTAATGAAGTAAGAAATCATTGTAAGTTGATCAACTATAAACTGAATGGAATTATTTATAATGTAGGTCTTTATAAGACCTATAATGAATTAGATGGTGATATTTTATATTTTAATGGGTAATAGTTTAATCATCCTCTTTTACCGCTTTCATTCATCCTTTACTTATTGTAAAACTATGTTTTGAGATGCATATTCAATAATCTCACTCTTTATATTGCGTACCAGTAGAAATTGTTTCCTATTATAATGTCTGAATATGTATCTTCTCAAAATTGGCCAAATGAACTTCTAATTCATATTGTAGTTATTCTGATCTTCAATCATAATCATCTACTCTTCACAAATATCCATTATTCATTCAAATTATTCTTCATTCAATTTAATTTTTGTAAAAAAATAATCGTGTTCCATGATATTCTAGGATTTTACATATAATTTTAAATCATTGAGATCAATAATATTTTTCATGATTTCTTCAAGTTCACGCATCTTTTCATCAAAAATCTATTTGATTTTGAAATAATTAATATAATTAATATTTAACATTTAATTTAATCATATTATTTATTATACATATTTATATATATACATTGGTATATATATACATTGGTATATAATTGTATAACAGTAACACACTTATTAAAAATATAATAGAAGTCTAGATAATAGTAATACACATAAAAAATGTATCATAAATCAAATGACAACCTAATCTACGCCTCTGGAATGGATCCTCATTTGTCCCACAGCCAGGCGTATACTGGATGTGTCCATGTTGTGTCTGTCTACGTCTGTGCTCTGGTGTACGTTGTGCATCCTCATCGACAGCCACCTCCACATCCTCATGTGTGACAGGTGGTGGATGTACAGTCTCACCGCCTGTACCCTGGCCCGCATCTAATGATAGTGGAAGCTAGCTGGAACTCTCACCAACATAGGAAGTAGATGGATGATCTGCTGCGGATGACTGCAATAAAACATCGAACTCAATCCAGTCATCGTCTGTATGTACCTGTGGCTGTGCCTGAGAACCTGGAGGAGAATCTAACTGATCATGCTGAACACCCTCCTCCAGTGGAACAATATCATGTGGCTGAGCAAGCTGAGCAGCCTCCTCCTGTGGAACAACAGCATCCATAACAGGTTCGTCACCCCCAGGTACATCTATGTGAGGCTCATCAGGCTCTGCGGCCTCCGCAGCAGGTGGTGGATCAAATAAAATTCCATGATAAATCTCATCCATCGATGGTAGCATCTGTCATACAGGGGTGTGAAAATATGATGGGTCAAAGGCAGCTCTCTCCACTGGATCAGACATATGAAGTAGATGACAAATACGAGAATCCTGCGAAAACAAATTCCATTGTTAACTAATATGAATAAAAAATCTTTTGAACAGTGAAAGGAAGAATGCATACCAAGTCATGGAAGCCATATCTGGGCCGTGTCAGAAATCTGACTGGGGACCTGATGTACCATCATGCATAATCCATCTGATCCATCAAATGAAAACGTAATGTCCCTACCCCTCGCAACAGGACACCCATCGTCTATCCCATAACGCAACATATCTGGCATGGTAGCTCCTCCAATCAAAATCTCTCTTCCCTGACATCATCAAGGAATGAAATGAATCCAACTGACTGGGCGGGTCAGGAACTGGCTGAAGGAATCCAAACTGTCTCATAACCCTATCTGTCTGATGCCACTCGACAATATGAAAATGAATCAGTGGAACTATAATGAGCCATAATTTACATACATTGTTATTACTTCAAAATTGAAGCGTACTTATTACAACATATAACAAAACCATGAAAGGACCGTATTGGTATATTGTCTTTAGAAACTGGGAAACATAAACAACTAGTTCATAAAGCGTCTACATTGTCTCCCATTTATTTCATCATATCTATAGTCACTTTTGGCATATCTTACTTAATAAGCTTCTTCCTAACCTAGGGAAAGAAAACATACAAAAGGGTGAGCTCAAATGCTCAGTAAGGGTAAACAAAAGAAATATCAATCACATCATATTCATAAGAACATAACATTTTGGAAATCTTAACCTTCAAAAGAGAGCATAATTTCATATCATGGGATAAATCATAGTAGTGAAATGAAATCCCAATAATCATTACATAAAACATGAAACTTTGTGGCATATAGACATAATCATAGAGAATCATTTCTTATTATTCAAGACTCATTACCAAGACTATATTATGGGACAAAGTCCATTTTTGAACCGAGTTCACTCCTCGTTTCTGTCCTGTTTCATTGAACCGGTTTAACCTGCTGTTCCAGCCATGTCTATCTCATGAGATATATAATATTTACCCAATGCATTATAGGGAGATATAGGTCCCACCCATCACATAATGATACCATTCTTATGTGTACCACAAAATCATAAATCATACATCATTGCATAGCTCATGTAATAAAAATGGGATTCTTAAACAACATGACATCAGAAAACAATTCATAGAAGATAAAAATCTTTCCATCACAACATAATAAAATCAATGTAATAATTGGGATAGAAACAAAACCCTATATTATCTTATATGTAAAATAATTTTGATAAAACACTTGAACTCCATTATTGAGGAAAATATCCTTTCTACTTCAAAAACATTTTTCCTTTCTTAACATGTCATATAAATCTAAACTAAAAGAAGTTGATTAAAAATAAACTTGAAAAATTGTAAGGGAAGCTTCTTGGAAATAATGTTTTAAAAATCCATTCCTACTGTATAAGTCAAAAAAACATTCTTCTCGTACTTTTTTCAGAAAAGTCAAAAAGTACCTCGTAGGAAAAACGACAGAAGATTCCTTTCATATATTTTACTAAAAACTCACCGAAGGGTAAAATTGGATATAAACTATTGTATAAGGATATAAATATTACATATTGAGGAAACATGTATGTGGATGATAAAATGCACCCCAGTAAATTCCAAAGTATAAACAATCTCGGATAAAAATGAGATTGTGATATTTCCCTTACCTTAGGACTGATTTGCTTTGTAAGTGTCTGAACCTCCTGTATAATGATTTAAATAATGTTATTGACTTATTCCAGAATCATACTTATTGTTATGATATCATATAGGGTCATATTCTTACCTTCTTATTAGTAATATTTCATTACTACTTGTTATTCGGGTGTTTATTACTTTTTGTTCTTATGTGTGTTTGTTGAATAAATTCTTATTCTTCTCTTTAGGTTATAGATACCTCATTTCCAGAATGGTATTATTGTAATATATATCATATTCATTCATTCAATTTATTTATATATTCATTATGCAATGAAGATCATGTAGAACGAATCGCATCCCATCGTGGAGACGGTATTCCGTACGTACGCACGAGCGATGATATCGTTCCCATGATCGTGGTATTGTATTGGAGTGTATGTATACTATTTAAGAATAAATACCACTTTACAATAATTATATATATTTATTAATTTCACCCTTACACCCATCCAAGTAAGGTGGTGGTGGAAAATAGATTACACCACGACATGGAGACGGTATTCTGTATGTACGCATGCGCGGTGATTTCGTTTTCCGTAGGATGGATAAGAGGTGAAATAGGGTTGTTTCATATCCATAATAACATATCAGTATATGAGTGATACTGATGTTATTACCTCATAATGAAACAACTAAAGAAGAGGGAGTAGAAGAATAATAGAACTTGAAGAAAATGGTATAAGGTATTACCTCTTTCTCGAAGTGCCTCCTTTAAACTTTCTCTTAAGGCACTAGAGTTGGTCTTTTGATAAGACCAATACCTCTAGTAGGTTTCTAAGGAAGTGGGTATGTGAAATGGGACTGGGTTGGCCGATCTTGAAGTCTCAAATTGGTGTGAGGAAGAGAGGGAGGAGGTGTCCTTTTATAAGGGAGGAGAGGGGCACCTTTGGAAATATAAGAAATATTAGTTTATATTAAATCTCAAACCCACATAAAAACTTCCAAAATGACTCATATCCGAAGCTTAGATGAGATAGGGTTTTAATCTCATCATCCAATAAAATTTAGACATGTTAGGAATTTATTTTAAACATTATCAACTTGATTTATCCTTATTTATCAATTTAATTTTATTTGTGGTAATAATATTCTAAATTTTAAATTTTATAAATAATTACATATGTGTTGGGAATTTTCCATAATTTGAAAAAATATGACATTTTCGACCATATAAATTTTAATTTATAATTTTTAAATATTTTTGTGATTTTTAATCAGTTTTATAATATGTTATTTTTATAAAATAACAATAGTGTAAATTTTGACACTATTGATTTATTTGAATTTAAATAAACTATATACAAAAGATATGTTCAAACTAAAATCTTTAATCGATTCATAAAATGTCTTATTTATCTTGAAAATTAATGTAGCACATTAAATAGTTCATATTATATTTATTATAATATTTTTAAAACAATTTATTTGATATTTTAATTAATAAAATAATTTCAACATCACTATTGTGTCCTAATTAATGATTAGTATTTAATCCCTAAAAATTCTAAATCAATTCCTATGATGTATATAATTGTAGTAGCTTTCTGGAGACTATTCATGTTCGAAGTTTCATTAAGGTTATCACCAAATTAAAATTATTATACTTATAAGATTTAAGAAAGTGACATGTTGTCACATTCTTTGGTTTTAATAATAATTAAATTATTTTCATGGAGAAAAGTCCATTAAATTAATCTAATCCGACCCTTAGGTGATATGGGTCAACTTTTAGTCATCCAATAGGATTTTGGCAGGTGTTAGGGTAATTTTATAATCTTATATTTACCCTTAATTGCCTGATTTACCTTTAACTATGGTAAATAAAATTTACCGTAGTTACTATTCATAATCCCCAAAAATTAAAAAGTAGGCTATTAACATAATTTGGACCCTATGATTCTGAATATTGAATCCATTTTTCAAAATTAAAAACATATAAGTTTCCGTAATTAATTTAAAATAAATCCCATTGTTAAGAAAACGGGTTTTAGAAGTTAGAACATTGCCAAAGATTGAAATGTTTTTACCTATGAATTCAAGGTGAAATTAATGCTATGACATACATTATATTAAATGGTAAAAATATATTCTATTTATACTTTAAAACCATTAAATATTATAATTTATCCATATAAATTATCTCAATGAAAAAATTTGTTTTCAATTAAAAATTAGTGTATTTTTACTATTCATCAAAATATAAAAGTTATCAGAAAAATATCAAAAATTTATCCAAAGTAAATTTTTATACCCTGATTCAAAAAAAGATTTTTATTTTGTCAAATTGAACTTAAAAACATGTCAAAAACTATATTTATTGTGGGTGCACCATCAAAAGGCGGCAAAACTGTATTTTTTGAAAATTATTTCTTTTATCCAAAAAAAGGATTTTGCTTTTATAATTCATTCTAGAAAATGTATTAGTTGAATTAAAATGTTATAAAATTCAAAATTCATTTAGTACTATTCATAACGGCTAGTTTTAATAATATTTTAATAGCATATCGTTGTTTAGTGAAACTCAGTATTGCGTACGATGCAAGCTATCGAGGAAGGTCGTGGTTGCGTGTAAAGAAAGCCAAGCTAGTGTTGTGTGTAGTGAAAGATTCCTTTGATGATTTATATAACATAAAAACAAAATATTTCTCATAAAAGTCTCAGGTGTTACATTCTACCCCCCTTAAAATGAATTTCGCCCTCGAAATTCCTCACTTTGTAACAAACAGATGAGGATACCTCTCTCTCATCATATCCTCAAGCTCCCATGTAGCTTCTTCTAATTGGTGGTTCCTCCATAAAACATTCACCAAGCGAGTGGTCTTGTTTCGTATAACTTTTTCACTATGATCCAGAATCTCTATCGGCTGTTCTTCATAAGAAAGATCTTGCTCCAGCGGTACAAATTTTGAGCTGAGTACATGTGAAGGGTCAGGTATGTACTTTCTCAGGAGAGATACATGGAACACATCGTGTACTTGAGAGAGATTCGGTGGAAGCGCCAATTGGTAAGATACCTTCCCAACACGATCCAGTATTTCGAAAGGACCGATATATCTAGGGCTCAACTTCCCCGTCTTTCCAAATCTCATGACCCTCTTTCAGGGAGATATTCGTAAGAATACTTTATCACCAACTTCAAACTCTAGGTATTTTCTTCGGTTGTCGGCATAACTTTTCTGTCGATTCTGAGCTGCTCTTATGTGTTGTTGAATAGATATGACCTGTTCTGCCATTTCATCAACAAGATCAGGTCATAATAGCTTTCTTTTCCCAACATCATCCCAACAAGTTGGAGTCCTGCATTTCATTACATAGAGTGCTTCATAAGGAGCCATCTGAATACCGGAGTGAAAGCTATTATTATAAGAAAATTCCACCAAAGGAAGGTGTTGATCCCAACCACCTTTGAAATCCATAGAGAAATCTCTCAACATTTCTTCTAGAGTTTGAATTTTTCTCTCAGACTGACCGTCTGTCTGAGGATGATAAGCAGTGCTGAAAATCAACTCTGTATCCATAGTATGCTGAAGTCTTCGCCATAACTTCGAGGTAAATATCGGACCCCGATCAGATATAATAGAAAGTGATACTCCATGCAATCATACCACTTCCTTTACATATATCCTGGCAAGCTGATCCAGAGAGAAATCCTCTCTAATAGCAATGAAGTGTGCAGACTTTGTAAGACGATCAACTATGACCCAAATAGCATTATTGCCTTTGGATGTTTTAGGAAATCATGTGACAAAGTCCATAGTGATGTTTTCCCATTTCCATTCGGGTATGGGTAATGGTTGTAACATCCCCTTAGACTTCTGTCTCTCAGATTTAACTTGCTGACAAACCAAGCATCGAGAGACATATTCAGCAACATCTCTTTTCATGCCATCCCACCAGAAGTACTCTTTCAGGTCCCTATACATCTTCGTGCTTCCAGGATGAATAGAGAATGAAGAACTATGAGCCTCATCCAGCAGCTCCTTCTTTAATTCGGGGATGGGAGGAACATAAACCCGATTCCTGAACTTTATAATCCCATCACAATCAAGGTTGAATTCAGGAACATTTTTCACCTTCTTTTGTAACTCTACATCTTCTTTCTGTGCCTCTTTAATCTTCACATGTATAGATGGTTGAACATTCATTTGAGAAAGATATGATTTTCCCCCTTCCATTATAATTCCAAGATCCATACTTTGTAAATCTATAAATATTGGATCTTTTGTGATCCTCATCATGGATAAACTGGCATGGTCTTGTCGACTTAATGCATCTGCCACCTTGTTTGCTTTCCTAGGGTGGTAATGAATTGAGCAGTCGTAATCCTTAATCAGCTCCAACCATCTTCTTTGACGCATATTCAGCTCCTTTTGTGTGAAAATATACTTTAAGCTTTTATGATCAGTATAAATATCTCACCTTTCACCATATAGGTAATGCCTCCAAATATTTAATGCAAAGATTACCACAGCTAACTCCAAATCATGAGTTGGGTAATTTTGCTCATGGATTTTCAACTGTCGTGAGGAATAAGCTATCACCATATCATTTTTCATGAGAACACATCCCAATACCTTCTTGGATGCATCACTGTAGATCACAAACCTTTCTCCACTACATGGAAGTGTGATTACAGGTGCACTGGATAACCTTCTTTTCAACTCCTTGAAACTCTCTTCACATTCATCTGTCCACACGAACTTAACTCCTTTTCGAGTCAACCTGGTGAGTGGATTAGATAATCATGAAAAATATTTCACAAAACATTGATAATATCCAGCCAAACCAAGATAACTTCGGATCTTAGTTACTGTTGTTGGTCTCGACCATCTTTCGATAACCTCTATTTTTTCTGGATCCACAGATATCCCCTCTTTTGAGATTATGTGACCCAAAAATGCAACTTTTTGAAGCCAAAATTCACACTTGGTAAATTTGGCATAAAGCTTCTCCTTTCTCAGGGTCTTCAATATAATTCTCAAGTGATCTTCATGTTCTTCCTTTCTCTTTGAATAGACTAGAATATCGTCTATAAAGACTACCACAAATTGATCATGGTAGTCTCTAAAAACTCTATTTATCAGATCCATGAAGATAGCAGGCACATTAATAAGACCAAATGGCATCACTATAAATTCATAGTGTCCATACCTTGTACGGAAATCCGTCTTTGGTATATCCTCCCTTTTGACCCTTAATTGATGATTCCCTGAATGAAGATCAATCTTGGAAAAGTATTGAGCTCCGCTTAGTTGGTCAAATAGGTCATCAATGCGTGGGAGAGGATATTTCTTCTTGATAGTGATCTTGTTAATTTCTCGATAATCAATTCAGAGTCTCATTGATCCATATTTCTTCTTAACAAACAGAACAGGTGCTCCCCAAGGTGACACACTAGGGCATATGAATCCCATATCAAGATTCTCTTGGAGTTTCTTCTTCAATTCCTGCAACTCCATTGGGGCCATTCTATAAGATTTCTTTGAAATAGGTAAAGCACCTGGTATGAGTTCTATTGAAAACTCAACTTCACGATTTGGTGGAAGAACCGGAAATTCCTCTGGAAAGACATCATCAATCTCCCGTAGAATGGGCATATTATTAATTGTGAGTTTCTCACCAACCATTTGAGATAAATAACCTTCATTAAGGGGAATCAAGACCCATAATATGGAAGAAATTTCCACTGGAAGGTTATGTTCATCCTTGCATCGATAGACGATCATAGATTGATCTAAAATATGAAATGTAACTTCCCTTCTTTGGCAATTGATATGAGCTCCATATAAAGAAAGCCAATCCATTCCAAGAATCACATCAAATTCCACTATAAAAAGGATCACAAGATTTGCAGGAAGCACATTCCCACAAACTTCAATCAGGGAAGAATTATAAACTTTTGATGCAACTGTTGTGCCATTAGGTGTTGTCACAGCTAACTCAACATCTAATTGTTGAGGTAAAACGGTGATACCCTTAGAAAAATCTTCAGAAATAAAAGAGTGGGTGGATCCATAATCAAATAAAACATTTTCTACTTTAGAGTGGATGGTAAGTGTACCATTCACCACATCGTTATCGTACTCCACATCGTTGATATAAATTAAATGTGGCTTTCCTTTGTCTTTAGCCTTAAGATTTTGTTGATGTCGATCATCATCAACAACCCTTGGATTAGGGAATTTATCGACATAATGCCCCATATCCTTGCACTTGAAATGTTGAAGTGTAGTAGGTTCATTCTGTGTGTCCCTTCCTTTGTTTGCATCATTATACATCTTCTTCCCATCATTGCAGCATTCAAATGCCCGATGACCTTCCTTTCCACATTTGAAACATTTACTTGTCCCTTTAAGAAAACTCCCTCCATGTTTCTTTCCACACTTTGAGCATAAGGGAAAGCTCATCTACTTTTCAGTGTGCTCTTTAGATTTTCCTTTGAATTCCATTTTCCTCTTCTTATCAAACCCATATGACTGATGGGTTACTCCAATCTCCATCTCGACTTTGAGAGCACATCGAATGATTTCCTCGTAGCTATTGAAGTCCCTTATGGCTAACGCCCTTCGAAGACTTGGTTTTAAGCCACTAAAGAATCAATCGATCTTACTCTCAGGTTGGATAATAATATCAGAAGAGTACCTTGGAAGTCTTGTAAAATTTTCTTCATAGGTACCAATAGATTCATCATCCTTTTACTTCAGTTCAAGAAACTCTTTCTCCATCTTTGTTCGGAGAATACGAGGGAAGTACTTATTGAAAAATAAGTTCTTGAACTCGTCCCATTCCATGGACTCAATTTCATCCCTTTGCCTCATATTCTTAATAAGATTCCACCATTGAACAGCATCTCCTTCCAAACGATACACTACTAGGATGACTTTATCATGTTCAGAACATTGAAAAACGGAAAATATCTTTTCAGTGGTACTAATCCATTGTTCAGCAACTAATGGATCAGTAGACCCGCTGAAAGAAGGTGGACGCTGCCTCATGAAGGATTCAACAGAATGTTGCTCATTCCTTTGCTCGTTTGGAAGTCCTGCATGATTCATAGCTTCCAAAAGTTGTGTGAGCATGGCTACAAGATTTTTCATTCTAGCTCCTATGATGTTTGGTTGCTCAGGGGGACAATCATTACATTGCCCGTCGCATTCGGCATTAACACGGTTCCTTCGGGTTCCATCCATTGAATAAAACCAAGAAGAATAGTGTGAGCAACACAAATTATAATAGGAATACCACATAATCAAGAATAAAATTTCACACTTAAGGTCTTATCCTAGGTTATTCATGGTCATTTCTAAAACACTAAGATTGTGTTCTATGCTTAGACTTTTACTTAGGGTTCTTACTAAGTCTTTCACATCCTAGTTTCCAAAGGTTGACTATACCTTTCCTCTGATACCAACTATAACGACCCATACTTTACATACATTTTTATTACTTCAAAATTGAAGCATACTTATTACAATATATAACAAAACCATGAAAGGACCGTATAGGTATAGTGTCTTTAGAAACTGCGAAACATAAACAACTGGTTCATAAAGTGTCTACATTGTCTCCCATTTATTTCATCATATCTATAGTCCCTTTTGGAATATCATACTTAATAAGATTCTTCCTGACCTGGGGAAAGAAAACATAAAAAAGGATGAGCGCAAATTCTCAGTAAGAGTAAACAAAAGTAATATCAATCACATCATATTCATAAGAACATAACATTTTAGAAATCTTAACCTGAAAAAGAGAGCATAATTTCATAACATGGGATAAATCATAGTAGTGAAATGAAATCCCAATAATCATAACTTAAAACATGAATCTTTGTGTCATACACACATAATCATAGAGAATCATTTCTTATTAGTCAAGACTCATTGCCATGACTATCTTAGTGGACAAAGTCCATTTCTGAACCGAGTTCACTCCTCGTTTCAGTCCTGTTTCACTAAACCGGTTTAACCTGCCATTCCAGCCATGTCTATCTCATGAGATATAAAATCTTTACCCAATGCATTGGAGGGAGATATAGGTCCCACCCATCTAATAATGATACCATTCTTATGTGTGCCACAAAATCATAAATCATACATCATTTCATAACTCATGCAATAAAAATGGGATTCTTAAACAACATGACATCATAAAACAATTCATAGAAGATAAAAATAATTCCATCACAACATAATCAAATCAATGTAATAATTGGGATAGAAATAAAACCCTATATTATCTTAGATGGAGAATAATTTTGATAAAACACTTGAACTCCATTCTTGAGGAAAATATCCTTTCTACTTCAAAAACATTTTTCCTTTCTTAACATGTCATACAATTCTAAACTAAAATAAGTTGATTAAAAATAAAGTTGAAAACTTGTAAGGGAAGCTTCTTGGAAATAATGTTTTAAAAATCCATTCCTGTCGTATAAGTTAAAAAAACATTCTTCTCGTAATTTTGTCAGAAATGTCAAAAAGTACCTCGTACGAAAAATGACAAAAGATTCCTTTCATATCTTTTACTAAAAACTCACCGAAGGGTAAAATTAGATATAATATATTTTAGAAGGATATAAATATTACATATTGAGGAAACATGGATGTGTATGATAAAATGCACCCTAGTAAATTCCAATGTATAAACAATCTCAGATAAAAATGAGATTGTGATATTTCCCTTACCTTAGGTCCGATTTGGTTTGTAAGTGTCCGAACCTCCTGTATAATTATTTAAATAATGTTATTGACTTATTCCTAAATCATAATTATTGTTATTATATCATATATGGTCATATTCTTAGCTTCTTATTAGTAATATTTCATTACTACTTGTTATTCGGGTGTTTATTACTTTTTGTTCTTATGCGTGTTTGTCGAATAAATTCATATTCTTCTCTTTAGGTTATGGATACCTCATTTCCAGAATGGTATTAGTGTAATATATATCATATTATTTCATTCAATTCATTTATATAATCATTATGAAATGAATATCATGTAGAACGAATTGCAT
This sequence comes from Viscum album, assembly GCA_963277665.1. Taxonomy (NCBI): domain Eukaryota; kingdom Viridiplantae; phylum Streptophyta; class Magnoliopsida; order Santalales; family Viscaceae; genus Viscum; species Viscum album. The sequence goes on along the minus strand of OY728132.1, from coordinate 1,262,490,950 downwards.
CACATCGTGGAGACGATATTTCGTACTTACACACGAGCGATGATATCGTTCCCGTGATCGTGGAATTGTATTGGAGTGTATGTATACTATTTCAGAATCAATACCACTTTACAATAATCATATATATTCATTAATTTCACCCTTATACCCATCCAAGTAAGGTGGTGGTGGAAAATAGATTACACCGCGGTGTGGAGACGGTATTCCGTACGTATGCACGCGCGGTGATTTCGTTTTCTGTAGGATGGATAAGATGTGAAATAGGGTTGTTTCATATTCATAATAACATATAAGTATATGAGTGATACTGATGTTATTACCTCATAGTGAAACAACTAAATAAGAGGGATTAGAAGAAGAATGGAACATGAAGAAAATGGTAGAAGGTATTACCTCTTTCTCGAAGTGCCTCCTTTAAACTTTCTCTTAAGGGACTAGAGTTGGTCTTTTGATAAGACCAGTACCTCTAGTAGGTTTATAAGGAAGTGGGGAATTAAAATGGTCAGGGGTTGGCTGAGCTTGAAGGATCAAATTGGTGTGAGGAAGAGAGGGAGGAGGTGCCCTTTTATAAGGGAGGAGAGGGGCACCTTTGGAAATATAAGAAATATTAGTTTATATTAAATCCCATCCCCACTTAAAAACTTCCAAAATGACTCATATCCTTAGCTTTGAGATAGGGTTGTGATATCATCATCCAATAAAATTTACACATGTTAGGAATTTATTTTAAACATTATCAACTTGATTTATCCTTATTTATCAATTTAATTTTATTTGTGGTAATAATATTCTAAATTTTAAATTATTATAAATAATTACATATATGTTGTGAATTTTCCATAATTTGAAAATTTATGACATTTTAAACCATATAAATTTTTATTTATAATTTTTAAATATTTTTGTGATTTTTAATCAATTTTATAATATGTTATTTTTATAAAATAACAATAGTGTCAATTTTGACACAATTCATTTATTTGAATTTAAATAAACTATATACAGAATACATGTTCAAAATAAAAGCTTTAATAAATTCATAAAATGTCATATGTATCTAGAAAATTAGTGTAGCACATTAAATAGTTCATATAATATTTATTTTAATATTTTTAAAATAATTTATTTGATATTTTAATTAATACAATAATTTCAACATCACTATTGTGTCATAATTAATGATACTTATTTAATCCCTAAAAATTCTAAATAAATTCCTATGATGTAGATAATTGTATTAGCTTTCTGGAGACCATTCATGTTTGAAGTTTCATTTACTTTATCACCAAATTAAAATTATTATATGTATAAGATTTAAGAAAGTGACATGTTGTCACATTCTTTGGTTTTAATAATAATTAAATTATTTTCATGGAAAAAAAGTCCATTAAATGAATCTAATCTGACACTTAGGTAATATGGGTCGACTTTCAGTCATCCAATAGGATTTTGGCAGGTTTTAGGGTAATTTTATAATCTTATATTTACCCTTAATTACCCGATTTACCTTTAACTATGGTAAATAAGATTTACCGTAGTTACTATTCATAATGCCCAAAAATAAAAAGTAGTCTATTAACATAATTTGGACCCTCTGATTCTGAATATGGAATCCGTTTTTTGAAATTCAAAACATATAAGTTGCAGTAATTAATTTAAAATAAATATCATTGTTACGAAAACGGGTTTTAGAAGATAAAACATTGCCAAAGATTGAAATGTTTTTACCTATGAATTCAATGTGAAATTAATTATAATGACATACATTATATTAAATGGTAAAAATATATTCTATTTATACTTTAAAACCATTCAATATTATAATTTATCCATATAAATTATCTCAATGAAAAAAGTTGTTATTAATTAAAAATTAGCGTATTTTTACTATTCATCAAAATATGAAAGTTATCAGAAAAATATAAAAAAATTATCCAAATAAATTTTTATACCCTGATTCAAAAGAAGAATTTTATTTTGTCAAATTGAACTTATAAACATGTCAAAAACTAGATTTAATGTGGGTGCGCCATCAAAAGTCGGAAAAAACTGTATTTTTTGAAAAATATTTCTTTTATCCAAAAAAAACTGATTTTTCTTTTATACCTCATTCTAGAAAATGTATAATTTGAATTATTATGTTATAAAATTCAAAATTCAGTTAGTAATATTCATAAAGACTATTTTTAATAATATTTTAATAGCATATCGTTGTTTAGTGAAACTCGGTATTGCGTACGACGCAAGCTATCGAGGAAGGCCGCGGTTGCGTGTAAAGCAAGCCAAGCTAGTGTTGTGTGTAGTGAAAGATTAATTTGATGATTTATATAACATAAAAACAAAATATTTCTCATAAAAGTCTCGGGTGTTACAGGAACCATGCAGGAGCCAATATCAAGCATCACTGTAAAGTATGGGGGCAGACTCTGAAGGATATCATCTGTATATGGCATCCATGTAATCTGAAAGAAAAAATGAATAATCAATTAATAAATGAATAGATGTACAGTCTAGAGTAAATATTTAACAATATAAATAATAATCACTTATATCATCTGGTCGAATATTGTCTAACATAAGTCTTTAGGCGTGAACATCATGTCTGGGAGAATCTGAATGTCGATGCGTCTGACTCAACCTGTAGATAACATTTTTATTTTTACATTTCATAAAAGAATCTTATACAATTAAGATAGATATTATATGGAATTAATAACATACGAACATCCACATGGATCCTCTGCTACAATATCTACAGGTAATTGTGCACGGGCATGTGGAGCTAAATGAGGTATGTGCTCCCATACCCACATCTGTAGAAGAACCATGCATCATGTGATATGCATATTATCGATGTGACATGCACTGCATAGGTCCCTGTATGTATATGCTAGAGAGGCAGACCCCTAACTATATCGGCCTTCCTGGTCTAAATCCTCCAAAAAATATAGATACATCAGGTGCACAAAAGTAGTAGAGTGGTTAACAAAAAGCGTGCCACCGATCAGCCTCAAAATATATGCACGTACAAATCGCAGCACGGTGATTTCATCAGCATCATCTGGTAAATGTGTGAAGTGCTGGTCTAACCATGGCATCCACAATCTACCACTGACGATGGTCCTGCCATCATCCTAGACCACCATGCCCAGAAGTCTATAAACAAGCTTAGGAAAATCTGATGGAACTCGGCCTGTCAAAGCATGTCCGTCGATAGGGAGGCCCAACATAATGGCCACATCCTGCAACGTAATAGTCATCTCCCCCTCACTAAAATGGAAAGTATGTGACTCTGGTCTCCATCTCTCTACAAGTGCGACAATGAACCGAAGATCAAGAAATGTGAATTCTCACATCGCTACTCCATAGAATCTAGCTCAACGAAGATGTGGGACGTTAGCGGGAGGTGGTGCAGTATGACGGAAATGGTGAGATCTACGTACACTCAAGGGAGCCATTGGACGTCCCTTTAAAAGCATTCGTGATAAATGAGTAGCCTGAGATGTAAGCAATGGAAAACCTGCCATCTGTACACATGATATCATCATTTCTAATTAATAGTGGAAGAATGATATATTCATTTTCATTTGGTGTCACAATCAACATTAGACTAGTCTCACAATCAACATTAGTTAATGATGCTCAGACACTCAGATGCCATTACAAAAACTAGACATCTTATAAGAAAACCTGAATTTAAAAGTGAAAAATTGATTATTTATTCTTTTTTGTGAAATTATGTTTTGTTAATTTTTCCATTATCCATTAAATAACCATTATGAAGCTGGTGTAATGACATCCCAACATATATGGCATTATCATTTGATGTAGGCCTATTCCCTATAATGCCAGGGAATTCAGAAGCTGGTGTAATGACATCCCAATCAAAATGTGGTTCACGAGACATTCCTCTAACTAAGGAACTCAAAACTGAAGGCTGATTACCACTAACTGGTGGATGTAGTGGATGTCTATCTCTCAAAGACACCTCAGAAGGTTCATTCCCAGCCACATCATCTCCTGCTAACTCCCCATATTCTTCTTCCCCAGATAAACTTTCATACACTATATCAGCACACAAAGGGATTTCTTCTACATTTACTTCCAAATTTTGATGATCTTACTCATTACATTCTTCCACAGGATTCATATGAGGAGGAGACAATGAATAAGACTACTGTGAAGGACAATCTTCTACAGAGCTCTCAAAGCATGGTTCTGTAGTAATCGATTGCACCGCATCAATATCAGAAATGACAATAAATAATTCCATCAAACCATTAATACACTGTTGCCTGAATAACTGAGAAGCCTCCATCCAATCCTCATCATCGACTATAGGGTAGTCGCTGTGCCACAGACGCTCAGGATATTGAAGTTGTCGGTATCTAATTGATGTGATTTCTTGTCCAGCACTCAGTTTTAACTGAATATGAATCTTATTATGAACTCCATCCAATTTCATACAACCATGGAGATTTACCACTATGACAGGTGGTACACTGTAGCTAAAACCCTGCTCGGTATAAATTACCTCACTGTTGCAATATATTTGAGTGGAAAAAATTACCTATAAAAAAATAATTTAAAAAATATTATACACTACATTAAAATTTTAAATTATCTTGAGACTTTTTAATGTATTGATTTATCACTGTTAAGGTATAGTGATTGTGATATTATCACAAAAGAAAATTTAGTATAATGTTTCATAAATTTTAATTACTTATGAATATATAATCATGACTTGATCTTGAGACTTATGATTTCTTTATCATTATCTGATAAACTAACCACAACCTATGGGTGAACTCCTGTCTCTATTATCAAATATTTCAGCAACCGTTAATCTCTTGTCAAACAGAAATCCCTCCTCTCGAACGAGTTCTCGAATGCCTCTTCGTCGACACCTCTTCGGGGATGCCTCTTCGTCGACACATCTTCGAGGAAACCTGTTCGGGGACACCTCTTTGGGGCATCTATCTTTTAATTAATAATTTACTCACATGCATGTGAGGGGGTCTAGGGGTATGAAATACATAAATTATTTTAAGCGGACACGCAGGTCCTTAGACTTACTGAGAGATGACTCGCAGGTCATCAATGCGGAAAAAATGAAATTATTACAAATTGAATAACAACATACACAAAATAAAACATGCAATTTCAATTATGCATGGTCGGTCATCTCAAGATCAGTCATCACTTATACTGTGTTTTTTGGTATATTTAATATATTGTCCGTATTATATAAAATCTATATTAAATACTACACCTCTTTTACAAAAATTTAACTTCATGTGTATATATATATAATTATTAATAACATTTAATAAATTTTATTATAACTGATCTAATTGAGATTTACATAACAAAAACTTTTGTTATTAAAACCTTTCATTAAATTAAATTTCTATAACATAAATTACTTTTCCTAAACATTAAACATTTTAGACATAACATAAAACATTCAATATTCAGATAACATACATTCAAAAAATTAAATCATAGAAACATTCAACATCAATAAAATTAAATCATACAAAACATTTCATGCATAACATATGAAATAAATAAATCATACACACAATTAAACATACAAATCAAATAAATAAACACAATTAAACAATTAAATTATTAAATAGAAATTTTACCTCAACAAAAGAAGAAAATATTTGTTGAGAAATAATTTCTGCAGGGCTTCGCAAAAAAACCAGAAGAGAACAATGGGTTTTGGTGGGGGGGACTCCTCCTTTTATAGAAATTCTCGGCCGGATTCATGAATACCGTTCACAGATCCTTTAGCTAGTCCGCGAAGGATGCGTGAACGTCGTTCATGCATCACTACCGCGGCTCGGATGCGTAAACGCCATTCATGCATCCTTTCCCACGCATGGATGCGTGGATGGAGTTCACGCATCCTTTAGCTGGTCATCGAATGACGTGTGAACTCATTTCATGCATTATCACCTGGGTCTGGGATGTGTGAACGGCGTTCATGCTTCCTTTACCGTGGAAGGATGCCTGAACGCCGTTCACGCATCCCAGACCTAGTTTTAAAAATATCAGAACCCTGATCCCCTATCCCGAAATATTGTTTTCGTAAAACCCATAAAAAAACTCTGGAAAACACCTCCACGAGGATGGCTGAGTGAGGTGACGGTTACTGGAAGATATTTTTTCCAGTTGGACCTTATAGGAATGGGGCACGACCTAGGGGTAGCAGTCCTGGGTGATGCACATAGTGGCTTCAACGCGAGGAGGGTAGTAGAGGATGCTTGAGAAGGTTGTGGGCGCAAGGTGTTTAGTGGGGCAGTAGTGCACCAGTTTAGTCTGTGGGAGGGAAAACAAGTTCAACAATGAGGATGAAGGCAACACCTAGGGTTAGGGGTAGAAAATGGCGCGACATCCAGGGGAAAAAGATGAGGAGGCGTTGCAGCTGTGGTTCGCCATTTTTGATGTCCGGCCTAGGGGGCGCAGGTCATGGGTTCGACGCTGGTGGAGTGAGTGGCAGGGGTGGTGTGGTTCAGTACAAGGTGGGCTGCATGCTGGTGCGAGGTGAGCTAGAAGGAGGCCTGGTAGGGCGGTGCTAGTCTGGGGATGTAGCGAAGGCCATCCAGTGAGGAAGAGGAGGGAATGGGGTAGCATGCGTCTAGAGTTAAAAGGATTCTGTGTAGTACGACAGTGGGAGGAGGGAAAGAATACATGACTGGAGAGAGGGGTGATCAATAGAGAGGGATACAAGAAAGAAAAAAGTGAGAAAATAAAATAGATATAAAACTAAAATTAAAATAGAAATAAAATTAAAAAGAGGCAACAATAATTAAAATAAAACCAAACAAAATGGAACTTAAGACTTTAAATATAATAATAATAATATAATAATTATTATTATTAATCATCTAATATTTTTTAATAATTTTAACAATAATTTTACATCGCAAAGAAAATAAAAAAATATTAATTGAAATAATAATAATAATAACATTTTTGAAATATCAAAGTAAATAATAATAATACTAATAACAAAACGAAAATAAAAAACCAACCAAAATAAAAATATCATTACTAACTAAGGTTGGACACCGTGCACAATCACATGTGTGGTCGCGTGCACAGTCACGTGCATAGTTGTGTGCCTGTGTAATAATAAATTTAATAATAAAACACCATCTTATTAAATATGGGAACTACACACAGTTGCACGTATGGTCACACGCCTGTATAAGATCCCAAATGTCATTTAAATTAAAACTGACTCAACACGTGGCTCAAAAGTGAGACCTAAAAGAATTAAATTAAAATTAAGCGTCGGTCGGGGTGTGACAACTCTCCTCACCCTAACACTTTATGCCCCAGAATGTCCCAAAAAAATTGAACAACCAAAGATTCCAAGTGAGACAGCAAAGACACATTAAAAAAACCTAAATCACCTGAAAACCAAGCATTAAAAATGCCCATGAACCGAAACTCCAAATAACTCAAAACCAAAATCCCCAATAAAAAATAACAAATGACATGTAATTAACCTCCAAACCCAACTACAACAAGGAACAACCTGACCACTAACTTAGGGATCACTAGGGCCACTCGAGATCTCCAAGAACACTCATCCAACGACCCACTACCCAAGCTATCCAATTAGCATGGTCGAGGTTGGGAAAAGTAGAAGTAAGGGGTTTCCCTACCAAGATCACTTTTAAGATAGTGTTTATCCACTAGTTTATACTATGATGGTCTCCACACTATATTAATATTGTTTTCAAACATTGGTTCCTCAGACAACCTCTAACACTGGCTTGACACCTCTACGATCTCTATGATTACCAATCGAATATAAGAGGGGATTCCAATGGGACCTGTAGTGGGTCTCCCCACCATTTTAGAATTTTCCAAACACCACGACACCCACGTGGGAATTTCCAAGTTTACTTTGAGCATTATTGATTGAAATCTTCATCATGAGCCCACCAACACTGGTCGACCTGCATGTATGATTCCTAAACTGGCCCATACTCCTCCACAATGGGGGGGTTTAACAGCAGAAACCCCCATCCTAGAGGCAAACAGGACATGCATGCATCAATCCTAAAGACAAGAGCATATCTGAAACGAGTACAATTTCGATCCATAACCGACCACGAGATGGTTCAAAGAGCACACCTGCTGGCTTTATAAGAATACAGATTCTTCGAACCTCTTTAAGGACCAAGAATAACTCCCATTAATTTATACCACAACAAATATACAAGGCCTTTAGATATGGTATCACAACAGAGAAATTTAGGTTGTCCCTATCATATCCCTGCAAACTTATGTCGGATAAGACCCATCCCACATTTGATGAGTTCCGACTGCATGCATGCTTCACCCCGAGATCTATGGCTAGGGACTTGATGTCTGAAGAATCTACCACCTCACAATCATAATCTGACCACCTCTGACTGGAAGTGCCTCTGCTAGAAAAGCAGCATTCGTACTTCTCCTCATGCCCCAAGTGTCCACTCCGTCATCTCACCATCTAATAATTACGACGAACCACTTTGAGTTCCTGACTGACCACACTAGAGATAGGAAATTGAGGGGTTTTTCATATGTGCGATGCAAACTGACAGAAGGGGCACTCCAAGAACAAGTCCCTTTGGATCACACTCCTCATCGGTTGAGGAACCTTCACATACCAAAATATGAACAAGTCCAACAACTATTACAAGATTGAAATTGATTGATCGACATGACCTCTGGGGAATAAGAAACTAGATCAACAAAAAGGTCGACACACCTCCTTCTCCACTTTTTGATTGGTCGAGGCCCTATGAGGTCCTCCATATTCTCTCACATTAATTTCCTTAGGTATGACCACAGGATGAATTTAGTCTTAAGGATCACTCAAGACATCCTTATTCTCATAAAAAATAGAACGATCATCGTTTTCTAGTTTAGCCCTGCTCCACCATATGTACTCGAGACAACTTACACCCACACATCTTTGGAGTTCCTACAAAAACTAGAGACACTTCCAATGTTCCCAATGCACTCAATGATATTAAACCAACCTCGACATCTACAAATAGTAGACACAACCGAGGAGAATCCAACTCCACCACTCCATGAATTTAGAGACCTGCAGAGAACCCATGGGACCTCTCTAGGGGGAATTTCCCACACAAGAGACACAAAACTATCCTTCCTCAAAAACAATCACTTCACGAAAAAAACATCCACATTACAGAAAAAAAATCCAATAAGTTCAATTTAAAACACCCAATCATTCTTAAAGAAAATCACCCACATGAAAAACCAAGCATTTCACAACAAAGCAGAACAACTTATTTGAACCCATCACATTCACTCCAGGCTCAAAACCATTTTCCAATTTCCAAAACCATTTTACCAAAAAAACGGATTTTAGAGAAAAACCCAATTTTTAGGAAATCAGAAGGAGCCATAAAAAATCAATCACTCATCATTATTATTTCTGGATGCCTCACAGATATGCATTTTTGTGCCACTCACGCACTCATCCACATGATCCACCAACTGTCCATTAATCAAGTCCACATGCACACGCGAGCACCCATAAGAACATCACAAGAAAAAACAAGGCTCTTCCTCTTTCAAAAAATAACATTCCCATATTCCAAAATTACCTTTTTCTAGAACCATTTAAAAAATTACAGACAAATTTTCAAAATAATTCCCATTTCCAAAATGACTCACTTAAATTTCAAATAACCCAAGACATTCTTTTAGAAATTTATCTTCAACAAATAAATCTCCAAATTCCAAAAACAAGGTAAAAAAGAAACAAACCCCAAAAATCATGCCAAACACACACACACACACAAATGAGCGAAGCCAATGTTTTCATTCCTTAAAAAAACATTTGCACAAACCCAAAATTGAAGAAATACACTAAAAACATTAAAGAACCTAAACAGAGGACTAGTGGTTGTGTCTAACCTGGATACATGGTTCAGTAGACCATGCCCTAGGAAAGAACCAACCACTAGGAGTGTCAAACCATACTCTTGGGCATCACATGGGTCACTACTCCATGTGAAAATGCTCGCAGTACCAGTTTACTCCTACTGTCATCCCCCATCTACACGGAGCAAATCCAAAAACATAAATCCCAGAGTACCCCAGGTTACTCGAGGATTGGAACAAGAAAAAGTACGCAACACTCTTCTCGTACCTACCACTCAAGTACTGAAAATCCTATCTCTGATCTACTTGACACCCAAAATAACAAGAACAAACCTACCTCTGATTCTATTTTTTCATGAACCAAATCAGGTATCCATCAAACTGACGGCTGACCCAGTCCACAATAAGGCCCGAAGGGTGTTCCCGATCCCTACGGGCTGGCACAAGTGCCTAGGTTTCCAAAATAAAACATGGGAACAATTTACCGGAATAAATAAATATAAAACAAACAGCAAGATAAATAAATTGAAACTAAAATCAAACAACCAAACAGAACCTTACACAAAGTTAAAATTTAATGTTTACTACATGAACTAAAACCCAACAGAGACTACAACAAAGGAAAACCAAAACCCCAACTCAAACCCCAGTGCGACATGAGGAGTCACATCCCCAAGCCACCGCCACCAAACCAACACAAGTATTCCATTGAGAATCCGAACCACCAATGTTGTGTTTGATGCCTCTTCCTGGAATGCAGAAGAAACATGATCTGTATAATCCTAAGGCTGTATGTAGGGTGTGAGCCAGAATCCCAGTAGGATGCCACTGAGAAAAGGTTCCACACATAATTATTAAATGAGAAATACATTTTCAATTCAACGGAAGAAAAATAAATAAATTCTCATATTTTTTTATGAAATCATTTTCGAGGAAAACTACTTTAAAAGAAACAACTAAAATTAAAACACACACACTCTCTAGTTTCATGGTAACCCCAATGTTTCACCCAATGTCAACTATTCACAAAAAGTATTAGAGGAGCACAAAATATAGGAGAGGCCCTAAAGATACTAGTGAGAAGTGGGACCCCAGAACATCACGTCTCGATGAACAATGGTGTAGGAACACAACAATATATGTTTTGGTGCACAAGCTAGTAGTAGGGAAAGACATCCATAACCTAGTGGTCTCCCAACATCATCCCAATGTTTAGTTAGTGTTGTTGTCGTCAATCCAACTAAGTGAAACTAGGCCAATTCCACTTCCATATCACTAGCACACTAGTCCCAGTCTTCCCACCAAGTACCTAGGCTTCCCATTTATGCTCAAATAGTCTAGAGTTCATGACATATGCCAAACATAAACAAAAAAAAGAGGTGGTATCTCTACCCAACATTACACTCGTACACCAAAAAACCATTTAAAAAAATAATAATCACACTAATAAATATCAAAAAACCAAATCTGCATCACCTACACAACCAATTAAAATGACTACACAGTCAAAGATATCACTTTAATCATCAAACACACCATTAAAAAAATTTATTAAACAATTTCCACAGACATCAGGAGACTTTAAAAACCAAAAACATTTACACAATATAACCAAAATAGTTTTTCACCCTTAATAATTATTTAATAAAACAATTCAGTTTTTCATAAATGAATTTTAAAGAGGAAAACACTGCTTTACACACTCAATTGACCCAAACCCCCTCAGTTAACCACATACAGACAACGCCAGCTCCAGAACCCAATATGCATCAAGCACACAATTTATTAAACCACCCACACCGTTATAAAGACCATTTCTATAATTCAACGAACCACCAGAAAAATATTCCAATCAATTTCCTGATATACTGCTTGACATGAAATGCCAAAAACTCATTAAAAAGTCATTTATGACTAACATAAACAGACACAACACTAAAAACACAATTGCACCCTTTGCACGCCCTACAAAATTAACAACACAATTTTTTTAAAAATAACTAATAAGTTGTTCAACATTGGTTTTACAACAGCATAATCATATGATGAAACAGACTACTAAACACATCAAAACTCACAAAACCTTATGTAAAATCAACTTCTCACTAAGGTAACTAATTAATAAACATGCTAAGTTAACTAAATAGGCGAATGAATTTATCAATTAATACTCTTATGTAGAACCACCTACCTGTAATATAGAAATATTTCATGATCTAGGTGCTCAAAAACCTCCACATGCCCACTACACCACATACCACACCGATAGACCCCGTGAACAAGGTTTCATACAAAATCATCAAAATTAAAAAAAAATGCCGCACTAAATATTGACCCAAATCCTCTCCAATGGAATAAAAATTTTATTGAGGTCGAATGCACTTGTGTGAGGATACGGGGAGGCTGGACGAGTGAGATGTGGGGTTGGTGGAGCTGAGTGGCCCCAGCTGGACCTTCGCGGATGGGGGTGCGACCTAGGGGCAGTGTTCAAGGGTGATGCATGAGGTGGCTTTGACGTGAGGAGGGTAGCATAGGCATATAAAGAATTTTGTGGAGCACGAGAAGCCAATGGGGAAGCGGTGCACCGGTCTAGTCCACAGGAGGGAAAACAGGCGCAACAAAGAGGAGGAAGGCAACGCAGTGTCAAGAGGAAGGAGAGGAGGAGGTGGAGCAGGTATGGTGAGTTGGATTGAAGTCTGGACAGGGGTCACATGTCATGGTTCTAACACTGGTGGAGCGAGAAACATGGGTCGCGTGGTTTGGTGCATGGTGGGATGCATGCCGATGCGAGGTGAGCTTGAACGAGGCAGGGAAGGGTGACGCCGGTCTGGGGGATTCAGCGGAGGCGGTATGGCGAGGAAGTAGAGGGAAGGGGGTAGCACGCATCTCAAGTTAGGAGTCTATACAGTGCAGCGGACTGAAGGGAGGGGTGAAAGAAAACAGAGTGATTTTTTTTCTGGGTTTTTAAAAAATAAAAATTTGGGAAATGGGGTTAGGGTTCCGATATTTTTAAAATTTGGTCCCGGATGCGTGAACGCCGTTCACGCATCCTTCACCGCGGAAGGATGCGTAAACGCTGATCACCCATCCCGGACCCAGGCGGTAATGCGTGAACGGCGTTCACACGTTTTTTGCTGACCGGCTAAAGGAAGCATGAACGCCGTTCACGCATCCTTGCGTGGGAAAAGATGTGTGAACGGCGTTCACGCATCCGAGCTGTGGCAGTGATGCATGAACGGCGTTCACACATCCTTCGCGGACTAGCTAAAGGATTCGTGAACACCGTTCACGCATCTGGCCGATATTTTCTATAAAAGAAGCCCCCCCCCAAAAAACCCATTGTTCTCTTCTAGTTTTTGTTGCGAAGCTCTGCAAAAATTCTTTCTCAACAAATATTTGATGCTTTTATTGAGGTAAAATTTCTATTTAATAATTTAATTGTTTAATTGTGTTTATTTATTTCATTTTTATGTTTAATTGTGTGTATGATTTATTTATTTCATATGTTATGCCTGAAATGTTTTGTATGATTTAATTTTCTTGATTTTGAATGTTTGTATGATTTAATTTTTTGAATTTCTGTTGTCTGAATATTGAATGTTTTATGTTATGTCTAAAATTTTTAATGTTTAGGAAAAGTAATTTATGTTAGAGAAATTTAGTTTAATGGATGGTTTTGATGTAAGTGTAAATTAAATTACTTTTATTTACTAGAAATAATATTTTTAATCAATAAAGTATAAAATATATTTACTTATATTTTGAAAAGTAGAAGAATGCCCAAAAAACATTACAATTTCATCAAATTTAAAATAACAAAAGTGTTTATTATGTAAATCTCAATTAGATCAGTTATAATAAAATTTATTAAATGTTATTAATAATTATATATATATATATACACATGAAGTTAAATTTTTGTAAAAGAGGTGTAGTATTTAATATTGATTTTATATAATACAGATAATATAATAAATATACAAAAAAACATGGTATGAGTGATGACTGATCTTGAGATGACCGACCATGAATAATTGAAATCACATGTTTTATTTTGTGTATGTTGTTATTCAATTTGTAATAATTTCATTTTTTCCGCATTGATGACCTGCGATTCATCTCTCAGTAAGTGTAAGGACCTGCGTGTCCGCTTAAAATAATTTATGTATTTCATACCCCTAGACCCCCTCACATGCGTGTGAGTAAATTTGTAATTAAAAGACAAACACCCTGAAGAGGTGTCGACGAAGAGGCATCCCCGAAGAGTTGTTGACGAAGAGGCATTCGAGAACTCGTTCGAGAGGAGGAGTTGCTGTTTGACAGGAGATTGGCGGTTGCTGCAATATTTGATAATAGAGATAAGAGTTTACCTATATATGTTGTGGTTAGTTTATAGGATAATGATAAACTAATCGCAAGTCTCAAGATCAAGTCATGATTATATATTCATAAGTAATTAAACATTATGAAACATTATATTAAATTTTCTTTTGTGCTAAAATCACAATCAATATACATTAACAGTGATAAATAAATAAATAAAAAAGTATCAAGATAATCAATTATTCAAAACCAAAATAAATAAATTAAAATTTTAATGTAGTGTATAATATTTTTTAAATTACTTTTTAATAGGTAATTATGTATGCTCAAATATATTGCAATGGAGAGGTAATTTGTACTGAGCAGGGTTTTAGCTTCAGTGTGCCACCTTTCAAAGTGGTAAATCTCCATGGTTGTATGACATTGTATGCAGTTCGTAATAAGATTCATAGTCGGTTAAAACTGAGTGCAGGACAAGCAATCACTTCAATTAGATACCGACATCTTCAATATCCTGAGCGTCTGTGGCACATCGACTACCCTATAGTCGATGATGAGGATTGGATGGAGGCTTCTTAGTTATTTAGGCAATAGTGTATTAATGGTTTGATGGAATTATTTATTGTCATTTCTAATATTGATGTGGTGCAATTGATTACTACAGAACCATGCCTTGTGACCTCTATAGAAGTCGGTCCTTCACAGCAGTCTTCTTCATTCCCTCCTTATCATACTACTCCTGTGGAAGAATGTAATGAGGAAGATCATCAAAATTTTGAAGGAAATGTAGATGACATCCCTTTATGTGCTGATATAGGGAATGAAAGTTTATCTGAGGTAGAAGAATCTGGGGAGTCAGCAGGAGATGATGTGGTTGGGAATGAACCTTCTGAGGTTCCTTTGAGAGACAGACATCCACTACATCCACCGGTTAGTGGTAATCAGCCTTCAGTTTTGAGTTCCTTAGTTGAAGGATTGTCTCGTGAACAACATTTTAATTGGGATGTCATTACACCAGCTTCTAAATTCCCTGGAATTATAAGGAATATGCCTGCATCAAATGATAATGCCATATATGTTGGGCAGGAGTTTGAAAGTAAACAGGTCATGAAAAATCTGATAAAACAATACCACAATGAGCAACATTTCACATTTGTGGTTTATGAGTCAAAGAAGACCAAATATCTCATTCGTTGTGAAAAATATGGGTTAGAATGTAAATTTCGATTAAGATCACTATTTGATAAATATAATTGATGTTGGAAGATAACCAAATTAGAAGGCCCACACACTTGTCTGCATCCCAGCTTGGCACAAGATCACTCTTCTCTTGATGCAGAGTTTATATCTACTGTTATTTGTGAGATGATACGAACAAGTCAGGATGTTCCTGTTTCCCTTGTTCAGGAAAGAATTCAACAGTTGTATAACTATAAGGTATCATACAACAAATCTTGGAATGCAAAACAGAAAGCCATTGTAAAAGTGTATGGTGATTGGGATGAGTCTTATGCGATGTTGCCACAGCTCATGGAATTGTTGTCTCTAAATAATCAGATTGTTTATCAATTGGACAGTGTTGAGTATGTATCCCAAAATTATCGAGTTGATTGGTCAAAGGTGAAGTTCAATAGGATTTTTTGGGCATTCAGACCGTGCATTGCTGCATTTCCCTTTTGTAAACAATTTATTCAGGTAGATTGCACATTCCTTTATGGAAAGTATACAGGTGTTCTACACATTTCTTCCACACAGGATGGTAATCGCGCTCCTCTGCCAATTGATTTTTCTGTTGTTGAAAAAGAAAATTTTGAATGTTGGAGCTGGTTCTTGGCATGTGTATGTGTTCATGTCACGCAAAAACAGGGCGTGTGTCTGATATATGATCGTCATCGAGCGATTATAGAGGCCGTGAGTAGTGATGGGGTTTCTTGGACTGAACCGAATGCTTATCACCGCTATTGCATTAGACATATTGCAAGTAATGTGCATAAGCAGTTTAGAAATGAGGCCATAAAGAAGGCGATCCTCAAATTGGGTATGGTTTTCTAAACTTTCTTTTTTTTAAAAAAATTAATATCCATTTAAATACATTATTATGTTATGCTTTTAGCATATGAACCCCAACAAGAATGGTTTGATCGACGTCTTGAAGAGATCCGAACAGTTAATGAGGAGGTATATGAATATATGGTACAAATTTCAAAGGAAAAATGGTCATTAGCATATGATGGTGGCATGAGATATGGGCATATGACCACTAATATAGTGGAGTGTGTAAATGGGGTCCTCAAGGGTGTGTGCAAACTCCCAATCACAGGGTTAGTGCAAGAGACATTTTTTATATGTGTTCACTACTTTGTTGACCGGTCCCAAAAGGCCTACTAGAGGATGGAAAATGGAATGCTTTTTACTCAGGATTTTCAAACTGATATTGACCGGATATGGAATGAGGCTTCACAATGGAATGTTATAGCCTTTGACAGGGAAAAGAGGAGTCTTCGGGTAAGACAGTGCTACAACCCGGGTACATGCACTAATGGTGGAGTGTTTGTCGTGATGTTGGACAACAGGTACTATGATTGGGGCATCTTTCAGGCATTGAGATATCCATGTGTACATGTTATTGCAGCTTGCGCTTCGGTAAACATATCATGGGAGCCATATGTTGACCCGGTGTATCACATGAGCACTTTGGTTAACTATTATAGTGCTTCTTGGATGCCTGTTGGTGACTTCCATTTCATCACATTGCCTGCTGATCAACCGACCATCATCCCTGATATTTCCAGGTTTTCATAAGTTGGTTTTGGTTTCATTTATAATTTTTTCAATGTCTGTCATTTTTAAAATTATTGGCTTCATGCTACTAGGTTGCGGCCTCGAGGAAGACCGAAGTCAACTCGCATCAGAAATGAGATGGATTGGCCTTGGCAATGATGAGGGAGAATACGATGCAGTATCTTCCACACAGAAGGACATACTCATAAGAGATCTCCCCAAGTGGCAGGACAGAGTTCCACATCTCATCATCCATGATCGAGTCTGTGTACCTGCTCCATTTTTGTGATAAATATAATTTTCTAGAGCGTGAGTTGTACTTTTTCTGGAGGAGTTCAAGTTCCTTGTTCTGGATAAATTAAAAAACGTAATTTCACAAAAAAGAAGAAATAATTAATTTTTCACTTTTTCCTGTTAGTTTTTAATGTGGAATAATGTTGATGGTTATTTAATGGATAATTGATAAATTAACAAACGTAATTTCAAAAAAAAGAAGAAATAATTAATTTTTCACTTTTTCTTATTAATTTTTAATGTGGAATAATATTAATGGTTATTTAATGGATAATGGATAAATTAACAAACTTAATTTCACAAAAAAGAAGAAATAATTAATTTTTCACTTTTAAATTATGGTTTTCTTATAAGATGTCTAGTTTTAGTAATGGCATCTGAGTGTCTGAGCATCCTTAACTAATGTTGATTGTGAGACTAGGCTAATTTTGATTGTGACACCAAATAAAAATGAATATATAATGCTTCCACTATTAATAAGTACTGATGATATCATGTGTGCAGATGGCAGGTTTTCCATTTCTTACATCTCAGGCTACTCATGTATCACGACTGCTTTTAGAGGGACGTCCTGTGGCTCCCTTGAGTGTACGTAGATCTCACCATTTCCATCATACTGCACCACCTCCCGCTATCGTCCAACATCTTTGTCGAGCTGGATTCTATGGAGTAGCGATGTGCGACTTCAAATTTCTTGATCATCAGCTCATTGCCGCACTTGTAGAGAGATGGAGACCAGAGTCGCATACTTTCCATTTCAGTGAGAGGGAGATGACTATTACGTTGCAGGATGTGGACATTATGTTGGGCCTCCCTATCGACAGACATGCTTTGACAGGCCGAGTTCCATCAGATTTGCCTGAGCTTGTTCATAGACTTCTGGGCATAGAGGTCCAGGATGATGGTATGACCATCGTCGGTGGTAGATTGCGGATGCCTTGGTTAGACCAGCACTTCACACATTTACCAGATGATACTGATGACGTCACCGTGCTGCGATTTGCACGCGCATATATTTTGAGGCTGATCGGTGGCACGCTTTTTGATGATCACTCTACTACTTTTGTACACCTGATGTATCTATCTTTTTTGGAGGATTTGGACCAGGCAGGCCGATATAGTTGGGGGTCTGCCTGCCTAGCATATACATACAGAGCCCTATGCAGCACATGTCGCATCGATAAGATGCAGATCACAGGATGCATGGTTCTTCTACAGATGTGGGTATGGGAGCACATACCTCGTTTAGCTCCACATGCCCATGCGCCATTACCCGTAGATATTGTAGCAGAGGCTCCACGTGGACATTGGTATGTTATTAATTCCTTCTAATATCTAACTTACTTGTATAAAATTATTTTATGAAATGTAAAAAAAATGTTATCTATAGGTGGAGTCAGGCGCATCGACATTCAGATTCTCCTAGACATGATGTTCACTCCTACAGACTTATGTTAGACAGCATTCGACCAGACGATGTAAGTGATTATTATTTATATTGTTAAATCATTACTCTTTACTGTACATCTATTCATTTATTAATTGATTATTCATTTTTTCTTTCAGATTACATGGATGAAATATACAGATGATATCCTTCAGAGTCTGACCCCATACTGTACATTGATGCTTGATATCGGCTCCTGCATGGTTCCACTGATTCATTTTCATATAGTCGAGTGGCATCAGACGGATAGGGTTATGAGACAGTTTGGATTCCTTCAGCCAGTTCTTGACCCACCCAGTCAGTTGGATTCATTTCATTCCCTGAAGATGTCAGGGAAGAGAGATTTTGATTGGAGGAGCTACCATGCCAGATATGTTGCGATATGGGACAGATGACGGGAGTCCCAGTTGCGAGGGGCAGGGACAGTACGTTTTCATTTGATGGATCAGATGGATTATACAGGCTGGTACATCAGGTCTCCAGTCAGATTTCTAACATGACACGGATGGGGATTCCATGACTTGGTATGCATTCTTCCTTTCACTGTTCAACATATTTTTTATTCAAATTAGTTAACAACAGAATTTGTTTTCGCCGGATGCTCGTATTTGTCGTCTACTTCATATGTCTGATCCAGTGGAGAGAGCTGTCTTTGACCCATCATATTTTCACAACCTTGTACGACAGATGCTACCATCGATGGACGAGATTTATCATGGAATTTTCTTTGATCCACCACCTGCTGCGGAGGCCGCGGAGACTGCTGCGGAGGCCGCGGAGCCTACTGAGCCTCACATAGATGTACCTGGGGGTGACGACCCTGTTATGGATGTTGTTGTTCCACAGGAGGAGGCTGCTCAGCTTGCTCAGCCACATGATATTGTTCCACTGGAGGAGGGTGTTCAGTATGATCAGTCAGATGCTCCTCCAGCTTCTCAGGCACAGCCATAGGTACTTACAGACGCTGACTAGATTGAGTTCGATGTTTTATTGCAGTCATTCGCAGCAGATCAGCCATCTACTTCCTATATTGGTGAGAGTTCCAGCCAGCTTCCACTATCCTTAGATGTAGGCCAAGGTACAGGCGGTGAGACTGTACATCCACCGTCTGTCACACACGAGGATGTTGAGGTGGCTATCGATGAGGATGCGTAGCGTACGCCAGAGCACAGACGTAGACAGACACGGCGTGGACGCATCCAGTATACGCCTGACTGTGGGATAGAGGAGAATCCACGCTAGAGGCGTAGATTAGGTTGACATTTGATTTATGATACATTTTGTATGTGTATTACTGTTATCTAGACTTCTATTATATTTTTAATAAGTGTCTTACTGTTATCAAATTATCTACCAATGTATATATATATATATATATGTATAATAAATAATATGATTAAATTAAATGATAAATATTAATTATATTAATTATTTCAAATTGCAATAGAAGTGGTCACAGTTATGATGAGTGTTGGTTCAGTCCAACCATGCAGAATGCATATGTTGATAAGAATAAAAGGCCACAACAAGTGTAGAAGAATGGAACAATAGTTGGAAAATCTTCCATTGGAAATATGCAAAACAATGTAGTCAAGAAAAATGTGAAAGAAACTATTCCCAAGAATAAGTTTGTGCTAAAATCCAAGGATTATTTCATGTTCTTAATTATATTTCTCATTTCAATTAAGGGGGAGAGCTTGACTGATGGAAAGATGGGATGAAAAGGTGAGATTTATCTTTTCACTTGAACTTTTTAATATATTTGGTGAAGTATGTGCAGGATTTAGCATTTTATTGATAATTTTGATTATCTAACCTTGGTTAATAATTGATACACCCTGAGCTTGATTTCACATGTATGGTTGTTTATGTACAACATTGAAAACTACAATATGAATTAGAAGTTCATTTGGCCAATTTTGAGAAGATACATATTCAGACTTTATAAAAGGAAACAATTTATACTGGTACGCAATCTAAAGAGTGAGAATATTGAGTATGCATCTCAAAACTTAGGTCATGTCCATGACATCACTTCTTCCACCCTATTTAGATAAAATGAATTTTTTTTAGAGATCACATGCCTTAAAAAATATTACTCTTGGATCTAGAAATGAAACTCGGAGAACTTAGCATAGTGATGATGTGATCATGGTTCATTTTTTCATGTAACTCATCTGTTCACAAATATACCAATATTTAATCAGAAAAACAATGAAAAAGGAGTATTAGAAAGTATAAAAATTAAGTTTCCACTTTAGAATACAAATGGAACCATATGAGGATATTTACAGAAATAGATGTTTAACTACAATATATATTAGAGAATACTCAAGACATTCTATTAATAATTATTTAATGAATATCTATTATTCATGAATATTTATTTAAAATTATTAACATTATTTCAATATTTTCTATTATTTAATTGATATTTATTAATATTTCTTAATTTTAACATTAAGTGTATTAGTTTATAATTAATAGTTATACATTTTGAAGAGGATTTGAGTGTTCTGTGAGATGCGTGAACGCCGTTCACGCTTTCCACCTCTCAGGGGGATGCGTGAAAGGCGTTCACGCATCCCGGACCCAATTTCAAAAATATCGGAACCCTATCCCCTTTTCTGGAATTTTTATTTTTTTAAAACCCAGGAGAAAAAAATTTCCAAGAAAACATGACGAGAGAGAGGGTAGGGCAATAAAGAGGGAGAGAAAAAAGAAAAAAGAGAGAAAATAAAATAAAGATAAAAATAAAAATAAAATAGAAATAAAATTTAAAAAAGTCAATAATAAACAAAATAAAACCAAACAAAATGGATCATAAACCATTAAATAATAAAAATAATAATAATTAATATTAAACAACTAATATTTTTTATAGTTATTAAAATAATTTAACATTAACAAGGAAATTAAAAAATATTAACTAAAATAATAATAATAATAATAATAACCTAATTGACATATCAACATTAATATTAATAATACAAATAATAAAACAAAAATAATAAAACCAACTAAATTAATAATATCATTACCAACAGAGGATGGACACCACACATAGTCATGTGTGCGGTCACACACCTGGTTGCATGCCTATGTAATAATAAATTTAATAATAAAAAGTCATCTTATTAATGTTTGGATCTAAACACGGTCACACATACGGTCACACACCAGTATAAGATCCCAAATTTTATTTAAATTAAAAACAACTCAACCAACGGCTCAAAAAGTGATACCTAAAATAATTAAATTAAAATTAAATGTCGGGTAGGGTGTGATAATGTCATTCTAAGAAAAATGATGAAAAAATCTAAGGGATTAAAATGTAAGGAATTATAGGGACGTAATCAGAACAAAAAATATAACGTATACATGTTATTGTTTCATTTTAAACCATACCACTTTTAATGACCATTAGAAAACAAATTTTACCAGTGAGAACAACTTTTCCAATATTAAAGGGTTATTATTATTTTCTTAAATGTGAAAATTGTACCACTAATGGCCATATAATGAAATTTTGTACCATATAATTTCAACCTAATATTATTTAATTTTTTTTCAATTTTAAATAATTTAGTAATATATTATTTTGATAAAATATCATTACATTCCATTTTGAAACTATTCATTTATTTTGACAAAAAAGGCATAGAGGCAAAGTTTGAATTAGAATATAATCATTAAAAACACTAATATGTTTTATTGACATATAAAATTCATTGAAATCAATAAATTACACAAATTATATCACTTTTAATATTTACAATATCATTTATTTTATTTTTTAATCAATTGAATAAACATTATTCTAGCATTTTGTATGAATTTAAGTAAATTATTTAATATAAAAAATTATAGGTAAATTTCTATCATGAATAATTTCATTATTAACAACATAACTATTAATATTTATTGATAACAAGTTTTTTACCCTATGTGAACACATAAAGTATATTTAAATATTAGATAGTGATATTTTGTATCTTTCATTTATTTAAAAAAGAATATAAATCATTTTCCCAGGTAAGTGACTACTAAAATAATAAATTTATAAAATAATATGTTAATGGTTGAACTATCTTCATCCTTTAAGAAGTATTATGAGAAATTATGGAATTTTAACTTATTTCTAATCTAGACTAACCCAATTTACAATTTATCAAGGTGATAATGTTTTCCACATCTACTATTTTTATTGATAAAAAATAAATGGGGGAAAATTTTAAAAATTAAATAATACAAATTGTAAATATTTAATTCAACACTAAAAAAACGGATGAAATGAATTTTAAAATTTAAGTGTAAAATGCAACAAAATAGTTTGTTAGAAAAAATAGATTCTTTCATAAAATGGATTTATCCTTATCATATATCCACAAAATAGTTTCTAAACGTTTAATATATTTTATCAAGAAAATAATATATATATATTTCCATAAAATAATTCATCAATAGTAATAAATTTAATTTATTAAGTGAAAAACTCATTACTTGCATAAAAACAATTTTTAAGAAAATTACTTTACATATAAATGCGTTTTTATCCTAAATTAAAATATAAAAATTCTTTCAATGAAATTAATTTTATTATTTAAATTTAGTTTAGTAAACTTTACAGTGAAACCTTTTTAAAAAATGGTTCATTTTACCTTACTAAAATAAAAATACAGTTTCCAATAAAAATCAGTATTTTTAGAAAATTCAATGGAAAATAAGTCATTTAAGATTATTATAAAAAATTCATCCTATGATCAATTTAATATGATGATTTGGAAATTTATGATAATTTCACAGAACTCATAAAATTTATATCCATTCATTAAATATTTTATCACAAATTTAATAAAACTTAATATTTAAGAAAATATATTTTTTAAAAAATAGAATTATTTCACTAAAAACTGTGTGATTATTTTATAATAATATTATAAAATAATTTTACATATTTCATAAAGTAATTTATCATATTAATAAAAATATACTTAAAGGATAATCTATAACAATCACATTAAATAATATTTTAATACTATATCATGGTTAATTTAATCTTAGAGCTTTGTGTAACACAAAATATTCCTAAAATTATATTTAATTGAGAAAAAAATATTATATAATATTTAAGGGTTTTATTATTGAAGTCAAATAGATATATTTTATGGATGTGAATGATACATTTTCTTGCATCAATGAATTTAATTGACTTAAATTTAAATAATTGATGTTATTAAATTATACAATTATTTTTATACCAAATTCAGAATTAGTGGGCTTAGAGGATTTGAGGATGTTTCTTTGGTAAGTGGTAAGATAAAAAACTAAAAATATTTTAGAATAAATCTGGAGTTTTAAGAGTTATAAATATTCAAAGAAAAACTGAATTTGTTATTGAAGATGTTTTGTAAGAAAAATATGAATTTGTGTTTTAAATTTTGTGATAATATAATTTATGGTATTAATCATTAATAATTCTAATGAGTAGGAAATGGAGGTAAAAAAGTTCTAACTAGAGAGGAAAAATATTTATAAGTGGTTAAAATAATAATTTGGTTTGTAATTAATGGAATTTTTTTGAAATATATGATGCTTATGAAGTAGTTTCATGACATATACATAGTTAAAACAGTATTAATATGGATTTATTGCACAAGTGGTGAAAGATATCATGGATTATTTTTTCAACCTCTGTGGAAAAAAATATTATATAGAGTATTTTTATCCTAGAAGTGAATATATATGTGTGATATTAAGATATATATCTAAACTTCAATTATAGTAACATTTAGAAGATGTTATCTCAGTACCACTATACATTTCTATGATAAAGGGGAATAATATAGGTGAAAAACCTCGTGGATACACACTTTTAATTTTATTAATACATGGGTATTAGTGACCATGAATATGGTGGTATAATAAAAAACCAAGAGGGAGAAAGTTTCAACCAATGGGTTTCATATTGGACATGTTGACAATAATGGTTGATAATGGTTAGAAATCAATGAAGATTAAGAAATTGAATTGTAGAATGTGGAAACCATAGTGATGTTGCATTAGATATATGTTGATGAATGTTTTTAAATATGTGAGTCATGTTTGGTAAGTTATGATTGATATTATATAACAATCCAAACTAAGATATCCCCTCTCGATATTTGAGTTATTATATCACATGACTTGAGGCATGTTCTTGATTGTCATTGGCCAAAAATAAGTTCCTAGGAAATCAATTATAGATGTTTGAAAAATTTCTCTACAAAAAATAGTTAAAATGGGGAAAATAATAAATAAAAATTAACCAAATGATAAATATCCAATATACCACATACATTCCATGGAATGAATATACCAACCGAAATCACAAATATTGAGAATACAATACTATATACAAGTAAAAAAGGAATCATTCTGCAAAAAACCTGTTACATATGAACTTCCTCAAATTTCACAACCTCTATTACTCTACAACTATAAAAATGGTCCAATATAAAAGATAATATAAGATGTTATCAATAATACAAAAAATATAGGTCATAAAATCTACAAACATTGGGGAGGTATGTAGGGTTAAATTGAACATGCAAGGTATGATTCTACAAAATTTAATCCATATATCTTTTATTAAAGAAACAATTATTTTTATGTTCTAGAAAAATATAAAAATAAATACATTTTATTTTATAAAAAATACTATGGATATATAATATTCTAAACACCACACATAATGATATCCAATTGTTTTTTATTTTTATTTTAGAAATGTATAACTTAAACAATGTAAATAAAAATTGTAGACAAAACATTACTAAAATTCATTCAATAATTATGGAAGAAAATATTGGGTATCGATGTTCCAAGATAAAATTGGATTAACATAATTAAAACATATTCAACTGCATATAATATAAACTCTCTAACTCCCTAGACATAAAATACAAAATATGTTACAAGAATTAAATAATTATCATACTGTTTTTGATAGAAACTTTGATAACCCATAATTATGAGTTTTAAAAAAGGGTTTTACTTTATTACAATTATTATATATTTTATGTTTATATTTTTAGATAATTATGAAAACCATTATTAAAAATAGACACTTCCACATAGTGTATATTTTTTCTATAAAAATAAGTTAATAAATTTACTCACTTTTTCATTTCTGATAATGTTTTTCATTTAAGAAGAGTCACAATTGAGGAATGAAAAAAGTTATATAGTTTATAAAAAACCTCAGATCCCCTGAAAACATTTAAAAACTTGTGATCAAAAAATAAAATATCATTAAGAGATATAAAATTAATCAAACCCCATTAGTCTAGTGAAAAGCATGAAAACCTATGAAAATGTTTACCATTTTTACAATAAAACATTGAGCACCAAAATAAAACATAATTAAATGTGAAAAATAAATCATTTCTAAAAGAAAATATGTATAATATATTATAATTATTTGAAACAAGTATGAAATCATGAATAATAAGATAATCCCTGAAAATATTCATTGAAAAACAAATCATTCACCTTTAAAAGCTTATAAAAATTCATTTACCCATGAAATAAAAATATTTCCTAAAAAGAAACCAATAGGAAGAATAAAATTAGTATCCTAGAGAATTGTATTCATAATCCATTCTCAATACTATTTAATCCACTTGAGAATAACTAATTTTAAATTTATTACATAGGTGTAACCTACCCAATTATCTCTAATATTTTCACATTTTAATACTAAATCATTACCTACTACATTGGATATCTATATCGAGATCACTAGTCATAATAAGATATATCGTGATAACAATTAATTATATATAATGGTTGTGTTCAATTTAATGAACAAAACATTTTCCATATTTTACATTTCTTATCACATATCCCAAGATAACTCATTTCAAAACATAATAAAAATCACTTTTAATTATCTCTTAAATATTAGGGGAGATATCCTTTTCCACAACAAAAAATTTTGAAGTAAAAAAATCCAAGAATATTGGAAATATTACAATATTATAATGAAATGAAAACTTTTATAGAAATATTTATAATTTATAATAGTAATATTGGATGTAAAATATAGTCATGAGATAAATATTAATAAAATTTCTTTTTCAATTTGGTAGAAATAGTCAAAATAGACATGTATGTAAAATATTTAAAAGATTTCATTTTAAATTTTATTAAATGTTAAGGATAGTTAAAAAATACATCGATATTTTATTGGATTATAGTAATAATATTTTTGAAACATCTTCAATAATATGGAAATGAAAAAAATGGTTTGAAGGAAAACAATAAAGTAATGTTTTTTAAAATGGAAATCCATTAACATGAATCCAATATTAGAACACAGATTCTACACATAATTAATAGTAAAATTATATTAATTTTTTTATGATTCTGTATCTTTTTCCATATTCATTCCAATATCACTATTCCTTTTTTTCTATTTTGAAATTATGTTTCGTAGCTAAATTAGTTAACTTTACATCGGACGTTTTGAGGTAGTTTGGTCCAAAATAATAGTGTGTTTTTCATTTTTAAAGGTTTAATTATTATATTATATCAAAAATATTAATCATATTATAAATATAATTTTTATGAGTTTAATATACTTTTTTTACCATCTATGTATGGTTGTCTTAAAAAATATTTATCATCACTTCATTGAGAGGGTAGTTTATACGCACACGTGAATTATATTTTCATTTTTCTAATGGATGAAAGTGAAATAAATTGGATAAAGGATTTCCTTTAAAAAATAATAAATATGTTATATATATATAATATTTATTAAATAAATTTATCCTTAAAACCATCAAAGTATGGATGAAATAAAAAATGGATCACATCATTTCACGGAGGTGGTAGTATAAACATTTACAAGAGCCATGTGAAGAAAATTCAAATGGATAAAAGGGTAAAAAAGTATATAATATGTTATATTTATAGAATCATAATAATGTCATAAGTTCAATATATTTTCACTGATTCCTTCTCTATTAATTGTTATGTGTGGGAGTGATGATAAACAAAACACATTGCTTCATGAAGGCGGTAGTCCACACATATGCATAAGAGAATATTTCATTTCTTATATGATGGAAAGGTGGTGGAAAAATATTTTTACATAATTATAACAAAATTTTATTATTGTTAAGATACTGATGTCTTTATTTTAGGATTGTTATAATATATTTTAAGTAAGTAGGAGGAGAAATAAACTTGAAGGAAAGTGGTTAAGACTTATACCTCCTCCATTGATATATTACATGGCTCACACTTTAAAACATTTTATATTGGTGTTTTATTAAGGTCAGGATGTCTACATTGTGGGGATATATGTTTTGAATTTATATGAGTATAACATTTAAGAAAAAAACATAATTCATAATTTCATTTTAAAGGTTCGATTAATTCCCCTTTTGTAGGAAAAAATCAATATCATTTTCACAAATAGTAAGTTCTTATGGGTCATGAAAGTTGTTTTAAAATTAAAAAGAGGCTAAAAAATTGAACATGGAAGAAATTTTGACCATTTTATACCCCAATTGTCATATTATAATTATTTAATGAATTTTATAAATCAAATTATAAAATATTATTTAACATTTAGTATATTTAATGTCATTTTCGAAAAAATTCACCTAATTCAAGTTTTATAAGATCAAAAAATATTAATTTGATATAGATAATTTAACAATAAATAATAGATTATATTTATACATTAAATTATTTTAGTACTATAATTCATCTCAAAAATAAAATTTTTCATTTTTTTAAAAATCATTTATAATATTTTTCTACATCTTACATAAGTGTTGTGCTAACGATGCAAGAAGTTTTCATGATTAATAAATCATCATAAAATTTTTTAGAAAATAAATATCATAAAATAATATTTTCATCCACTAAACAATAATTTTTAATCATTTATGACTTATTTTTATCCATATGAAAACATATTTGTGGAATTTAATGAAAGAGAGTGACATTTTGGAAATATTCATTATATGAAATAATATAAAAGTCATTATCCAATGAAATTTGATGTAAATTGATATATTATAGAAATTATTATTTTTGGTCCAAATAAACTCATCAAATGAACTTATGTCATATTTTTGAGTGATTTTTACATCTTATTACATAGTGTAATGCAGTTATAACCCATTTCACCCATTTTCATGGTGATAAACTTACACCTTGGTTAATATACATTATTATTAAAAAAATTAAAAATACAAAACTTGAGAAAAATGATCGAAAATATTTAATCCATTTTCTATTATTCAATTCAAAAAATTGTAAAAATTAATTTGAAAATAATAATACACAATAAAATGAAAATCATTTTTTAAAAAAATTCCAATTTTAAGAATAAATATGAATTTAAACAAAAATCAATGATATTATGGATAAAATTGAAATTAATTATATTATATTAAATAAATGAGAGTATTTTAATTTTTTATTCAAACTAAAATTGAATGGAACCTTTTAATTTTTTTTATTAAAATATAATAATGAAATATAATGTTTTTTAATAAATACTATACATAGATCTCCAAAATGTTAAACATAGTTTTTTAAGTTTAATTTTTTATTTTAAAAAGTATAATATTCGATTTTAAATAATTATTTTGTTTATAAACGTGTTTTCATAAACATTCAAATTATAATTACATTATAATTATATATTAAAAATGAAAGTATTTGTAGAATCAGTATTTTTTACTATTCACCAAAAATCTACTATTTGAGAAAAACTCAATAATATATAAGAATAATTTTTTAACATGTGTATTTCTAAAATTATGTGAATTTAATCAATTTTGTTTTATAAAATTCATAATTTTGTCATTTAAATTATTATAAAGAATGAAAAGAAAACCAACTTTAATAGTGAAATGTCTCCTTTTAAAATTTAAATGTTCTTAACCTTGTACACAATTATAGTAATACATTAAAGTTGAGTATTTATTTATAAGGAAATGATCAATGAATTATATTAAGAAAACTTCTCTACATATGTTTTGTAACACATTTAATCCTATTCATACCCAACAATCCAATATTTAGGTTATAACAGTCATATTTAAATAATAATAAATATGTTAGGTGCTAGTGATACGATTAAAACAAAAAAAACATAGAAAAATACTAATATTTATTTATTTATATAATATATCATGGTTTAGTTATGCATGATTTTTGTTTGTGGTAATTGATACAGAAAATTTTATCCATTTTAAATGAATATAAATAAAATTCTTGAGGTTTTACGCTCTAGGAAGAGTTGCATCACCTTCTAGTATAAAGATGATAATGGAGATAAACATGGAATCAACTAGGTCATTCCACAAAACACATTATCAGGGCTCCATCATGTAACAAACATGATATGGGATACATGAACTGTACCTAAATTGGTTCATCATTTTCCTGAGGGATATTCCTCAATCCCTAGGCACTGATGGCTAGAACCATATGTCTTTTTATATTGATGTGGAATAATTTACTTTCCATGTATAAAAAATATGCAATGATTAGTTTTACCCACAATCCTAGAATAAATAATATATATATCAGATGTTTTAAAAGAAAAAAATCCATCCAATTATAATAGGTGAGAAACATAGAAGGGATTTTCTGATATATATATAAATAAAAACAACACATAAAATGATACCAAATATAGCATGTGATTAGAGTTGTATAGAATAATAAATACATGACAAAACATTTGTGTATAGATGATGTGTTAACATAAAATACCATCCAATCATTGACTATATGCTCAATATTAGCTAACTCTTGATCCCACTCTTATGATATGAAATATCAATTGGAACTTGAACATCAATGAATAAAAGTACTCCAAGCATAACTTGAAATGAAGCAAGTGAGACAGCATATACATTGAGGTTTCTATAAATGTTGTGAGAAAAAATACTAATTAGGACACCAAAAATGATTTCTCCACTCACTCAATGAATAAACAAGTGTATTCATGAACTTTTCTGCTCAATAATATATATATTTTTCCAAAAAAAATCCATTCAACAATCATGGTAATAATAGTGTTTATTAGTGATGTAGTAAATCCACATATATTAAACTATAAAAAGTTACTCCCTATAATAGGAGGGTCCTTAACTACAGTAGAAGATCATATTCAACCCTTGAAATATGAGGTTAAATAACACAATATAGTTTTCATCCTTATGAAGAGATAATGTACACACTTGTATATTCCACAGTCTGTTATATATATGCATGGATACTTTTATATATATATATATATATATATATATATCTGTGTGTGTGTGTGTACTAATTCCGGGACCAATGGCCCATCATGGGGAAAATGGAATCATTTATACATAGTCAAGTAAATCTATAACCCATACCTTTAGAAATAGGGCAACATGTATAAGTCATTCTAACTGTAAAACCCATTCAATTTATTATCATACATTATTTTATTGTATAGAAACCCAAAATGTCTATAAAAAAATATAAAACAATTTTTCATATACTATATGTGTAAGTAATAATGATAATCCATATAAAAGTTGTATACATACTCCAATTCAAAACAATACACATTCTCTAAATGAAAGCAATAAATATTCTATTTATCAAAGTAATTACTAATATATTTGAAATTGAAACGAGTCACAAAACATAGAATTATATCATTTAACAATATATTGTAAAACTAAACAAGTACTAGGAAATTTTGAAATAAAAATTTAGGCATGGTCTGTATAATCCAAGCATGGAAATATATACATTATAACTTATACAGTGTGATCACAATAGGTAATAGATTGTAAAAATATATAAAACATTTTTATAAAAGGATTACTTTTTATAACTTATGTCATGGTTTAGGAACCTCCCACCACCAATAAACCAATAATATACAATGACTATAATTATAAAATTTTATTCATTCCATAAATCATTATCCTTTATTCAATACATTTTTGAAACAATTTTTATTTAAAATTAAGAATAACAAGGATAGTAAAAAAAACTTGTCCCATAATTACTATATTTTTTTATAATTAGGTAATGCATTATTTTTGGAATCATGATAAAAATATAGAAAAGAGTTTTGATAAAACATTTATTGGAGAAAATTCTTAAAAATAGATATGTTTACCCAGTGGGGAACTTTATCTAAAATTTAGTGTTTACCCAACTCTTTATATACAAAATATAGTTTGCTTATCGAAATGGATGGTTATGTTTATAAATGGAACCCATATATGTTTATACATTAAATGATTTCTTATAAATTAATTAACCCAACTATCATATGTCCATCAATTTAAACACTTATACAAAGGCTGTGTATGCATAAATGAATTAAAAATCATTATTGTTATAGTGTAAAGTTATGATCTCACATTATAGAATATATAAAATTATCAATGTATTATTCTTAAATACAAAACATATAAAGAAAAAATAGCTTATCATAAGAATTAATCCCTATTAAAATAGTGTGTTTAACACACCATTACCTTAGAATCTTGTATCATTTACCAACATGAATCAAACAATTACATTTTCCACACATTAGAATCCATATAACATATGGAATTATTTAAAATGGAAAATCATACATGGTAGACTAATAACAAATAAGGAATATGTGATCACACATTGAATTTATGAAAACAATATACCGAAAGTAATAAAATATATTTTAACCACATTATTGTAGAATTTTAATATAAAACCTACTTTAAAAAATTGAACCAGAAAAAAAGACAAAAATTACAAAAAAATAACTAAATATTTTGATTTATGATCAATAAAGTAAAACCCAAATTTTGTGGTTCAGAAACATATAAATAATCAATTAAATAAAAAACCAAAAACCAAGTATATCTATGGAATATGAATTAATCATTACCAATACATAGTTCTTATAAGAATAATCATATAATGGACTACTTATCATAACAAAATACTATTGAAATACCATACATTAATATTTATAAAAATAATATTTATACTATTTGATTATTTTCTAATGAAAAAAATTAGAAGACATTCCCAATGTATATCTTGAAAAATCACATAAGGGCCTGATACCACCTACCATAACCATAGGCAGACTTCATTATTTCCATCAATCTCTAATTAATATTCCAAAAACATTTAAAATCACCAAATATATGTAAAATAATACTTCATAAGAAAATAATTCACTAATACACATCCAATAAAACTATATGGTCCCTAATCCCAATGAAAATCGACGAAGATAACTCCTAAATTTTATCAGATAATTGAATGACTAAAATTTACTATTAAAACAACATAAAATACAAATAATTCTAACTGATATCAATTAACCACAATAATCCATCATACCAAAATCAGATTAAACCAAAATCATTATAAGCACAATGTAATAAACCTATTGGAACATCTCTTAACAAAGAGAGAAAGAATACATGAGGTGAGATGTGATTTCACCATGAATATGTGAATTCAAATCATAAAATACAAAATCAACATAGAAAAAATTATAGGATAGGGTTTGGAAAAGTAATATGACATGAGAGGGGTATGGTTTACCTTGATTGTATTGAATAAATCCCCTTGAAAACCCTTGGGTAATTGTGGTAAATGATGTGATGTGTAGGAGTTACACCCCTATAAAAATCTTCTTTGTATTTTACGACACCTTGTAATCATAATTTTTCAATATTAAAAACCCCTTATAATATATTATTGTTTGTATGCATCACATGGTATGGGAAAATTTACTAAGGGTAATTGTTTCATTGAAAGGTCATAGCAGTTTCCTACTATGATGAGAAAATAGAAATTCCATGACAGTATTTTTAAATATAAGTTCTATAGTCATATAGAATCATTTTAGGGAAAAATGATATGGGATATCCGGGGTGGAGACACATAGGACATTGAGGGACCATCACATGGTGTTAACCATTTGTAATTTCTAGTGTAGAAAATTGTTAGAATACGACCTGCCAGTAGGAAATCCACATTTATATTTGCCCTTATATATTCCAATATGATGATATGTGCATTGAACTTCAGAATTTAAGATAATTAATAATGGATTTTATGAGTAGCGAACATTTATGTATTGATGACAACTACGATGACATATTTTTGTGGTAATTTAGGATATGTTGGGTATGTCAATAGTAATATTTCATTAATTAATAATGTGTGAAATAATTTTATCATTATATTATGTTATATAAGTTGATATCTTCATCCCATTAATACAAATGAAATATATTAATTAAATCCATGGACCACGTGTCCCCTAGGAAAGTTCAATTTCATGAAATTCAAATCAAAAGACATCAAAAAAATTGGTTGATGAAACCTACTTGATTATAGAAATCATTATATATTAATTCATTACACATTAAGCGTCCATATTTCGATTTATATTGTTGAAACATTAAATTATTTCTCTATGGGTTTCATGGTGTGTTTTTAGATGCTAACCTTAGATATTGGGAATCATAAATTAATACCATAAAGAAAGAAGCGTAGAGGGTCACACATTAATTGTATCAAGAACCTATGTTAAAGGTCATTATTATTAAACATTATTCATAAATATAATTCTTACACATGGTTTATTAATTATTATTGTTTTCATGATTTTAATTACTATGTCACCAGTTATTCGAAAGACTGTTTTATGAATAGAATATTTAATGAATATTTATTTTTGATTTAGTAATTAAAATTTTTACTTATTTATTAGTGAAAAATGAAGTGATATTTATTTGATAAATAAATAGTCACTATTAATGTCCTATTAAATATTGTGGTGGAATGGGAAACTATGTTTAATGGCCGGTGAGAAATAAAATATATTGAAAATTATTTGAATAAGAAATATTTAATTTAATTTGTGATTTTAACTCATGTATTGAAACAATTATAATGTAATTATTATTTCAATGGAGTTCAGAATGAATAAAGAAATATAATAAGGTTACCTACATAATTATTTTTTTAACACTAGAAGTATATAAACCAAATTATATTATTTTCATTAATAGATCCATTTCATTTTTTGTGAACAACGACACTTGATGATAAT
Source organism: Viscum album (assembly GCA_963277665.1). Taxonomy (NCBI): domain Eukaryota; kingdom Viridiplantae; phylum Streptophyta; class Magnoliopsida; order Santalales; family Viscaceae; genus Viscum; species Viscum album. The sequence continues at coordinate 1,262,456,043 of OY728132.1, read as the reverse complement.
TCGCTCGATGCTCTAGAGAGATCCCTTTCCAAGAATTATTTTTAGAATAGATAGTGATACTCTTCCACCACCATAACTCATGAGTCTAGATTGGTCAGGGTAATCCATCATTAAGTGATTATTAGGAAGATTGAAGATGGTATTTTAATGTGTTAGGATCTTCCACAGTTGAGCCTGGAGATTCCTAAAACAATGTTCAGAGGGCCTCAAAACATTTGTGGATCAATGATGCAATGAATATTCTACTGATTCCTATAATAAAAAAATAGAATAGATACATTTTCATATCCATAAATTAAGAAAGAAATTATCACCATGTAACTAATTAATTTCATAAGTTAATTATAAATAATATGTGATTATCTTGTGGTTGGTTCTGAAATATTGAATCATTAATAAATATGTGATACAATTTCACAAATTATGTAATTTATCATTCTAAAAATATTGGATTAGTCACTGATTGTGGAAAAACTACATGTTTTTTATGCCCCATATAGCACTTATATAGTATTTGGAACCATTAAGTGGTATAAGAGTGGTCATAAATATATTTATTATTATTTAATGATCATTGATTAATTAATTTTTTTTGTTTTCAATTATTATTAAATTGTTCATTAATCTAAACTACAATATGTTCTTCTAGTTATGATCATTCTCAAATATATAATCAGATAAAATAATTTTATGATTGAAATAAATTAAAATAACTCATCTAGATGTGCTAACAAGTTTGTACATATAGCATAAGTGTACACTTTGTGTAACCCAGAGGTACACATTATATACCTATTTTTAATGCAAATAGAATTAATTAGGAATTAATTCAATCCATGGTTATTTTCTTATACATGGTGTGTATTTAAATACATCCTATGTTTATGGGGTCACCTTGGAGCATATACAGCTAGACTACACATCATGTGACTCCAATACATGATGTGCAGTTTATTATTTAAATACGAGTCATGTATTTTGGCACATGGAATTCATGACTAGTGACCATTTAAATCAGATATGAGAGACCATATATCCAATGTACATGATGTGAAATATATAATTTTATATTGAATTACAATTCATCATGTCCATGTGTGTGTACTATGGAAGAATGGTGAGAATAACACTCATCGTGTATCAACAATGTACTCACCATGTATTTTTACAAAATTAAATAGAATTAAAAATTAATTTATTATAGTCCTTAAACCTTATTAAGATTTTTCCTATGTGATAATTATGATGATAGTACATATATTGAGATGGGTTATATATATATATATATATTTATAATCCTAAATAATTTTTACAAAATCATCAGAGTTTTATATCATGTATAACTCATAATACAATTAATACTCTACGTTCATTAAATCATAACATGATACAAAAATAGCATTTTTTTTAATGTGGTCATTAATTTGATAGTACGACCCATGGAATTACATGACAATTTTACTATGTTATATTTCAAATGAGTAAAAATTATAGGAATGTAATACATGTTGGGTAGTTCGGAAGGGTACTCCCCATGTTACATCCAAGGAATATTTTGGTACATAGTTTATTTTAAATAAATAAATATATATATTAATGTTATGAAGGATGGTGGTAATAAAGAAGTTTATATGAGAATTAAGATAAATTAATTGGTTAATTAAATAAAATAATTAATTGATTCGTGGGTGATTTATCTTATGTTAGTGTGATCATAATTGAGTGATGTTTTAGTAAATTTTTAATCTGTTTCATGAATATAGATGATAATGAGAATAGAGTAAATATATCTATGTTATTAATTTCAATTTTTAATTTATTATTAAATTAAATTAATGGCATGTGTTTCATCTATCCTCTCAGTATGTAAGGGACTTAAATTTCATGGTTTCTTTTATATAATACCCTTAACCAATCCATATTTCCCATTATCTATATGTGAGTAAAATAATATGTAATGGATATAGCTTCCAATCTAGTGGACAAGGTTCTTATTTTTAGTCGAGGTGAAACAAATACAAGAGATACACATATGTGGCTATGTATAAAGATACAATAGGAATCATAAAATGGTTTAAGGTGTTTCCCCCTAGGTTGAAGGTTAGTTTGGCATCTATTAGATAAACTAAATATTTCTAAAATATCATGATCATATCAGTTTATTATTTTATTTCTATTAGGATTAATGGTTATTGCATTATGGATTTAATGTTGTGATTAAAAGAATTAATGACTCAACCTGGGAATAATTCTATGGGAAACCATTCCCAATTTATAAAGTTAACACTCTATAAATTAAAATTTGAAACCCATTTTTTTGAAACACACAAAAATTTATATTATTGAAATTTTAAAACTCCCTTAATGGATTTTTGTCATATGATACATTCCTAGACTAACTAACTTGGTTAAATTCAACTTTATTTTATCAGTAACATTTCTCAAATGACATACTTGGGACATTTGTGCATTTAATGATTTAGTTATACGGGTCTTCATTCCCACGTTAGAGATGTACAATCCCCACAAGTCACAATTGAAAATTTATTTAAAATTATTCCTTTCCTTAATGAATATTAATTTTCGAATATATTTATATAAATATATATATATCCTAGATTAATTAGATTAATTACCATTTCAAAATTATAAATACACGTTCCTTTATAAGTTAAAATTTTCATTAAAGTTCACACAAAAATATTTCAAATTCATATATATTGGTTTTATTACATAGGTTACCCTTCCCAAATTATAATGGACTATACACTGTAGAAATTGTTAGGGAAACCATTTAATCACAACCATAAATGTTTTTTCCATGAAACCAATTGTCTAATGCTCAAATATTTTTTAATTTACACATTAAGGTGCCAGAATCAAACAATATAGGGAACAACATTTAGGTGGATGTAGAAACATTAATAACCAATTCTCTATGTTAAAAGTATATTTGGTAATTATATTAATGGGAAATAAATACATTAATGTAAGTTAAATTTTTAAAGAATCATGGAAGAAAGATAATAATTCTAATTAACACTATAACATGATATACAAGTGAGCATGCTAAATAATAACACAAGCATGATAACACAACAAGAAAAAAATATCAAAATTTGGAAATAAAAAAATCATGGTATACAAATAATCATGTTAATAGATCACATGTCATCGTGTACTAGAAAGAATGCTAAATAAATACCTATGTAGGGAATAAAAATAATTATCCCCAAGGAAATATATGATTCAACCTATAGATGATGGAATATTCATGGCATGTGGATTATATGTGTCTTTAAGGATATCGGTGACAACACTTCCTTTCCATATTAGTCTAAGGGTAAATATCCCTAAATCAGAGAAAAAATAACTACAAGAAGTAAAAAAATCACTTAATGTGAAAAAATAATCAACTGAAATATAAAACAACAATCTCATCCTTAGAAACATGATATTTTACTCATGTGTGGTGTAAAGACCCAAAAAATCTGTGCACATTTTTTTTCTTAAATACATGGGAATTTTACGAGTCCACGAAATTTTACGGCGCTTGATTGCGAGGCCTGGTGTGCCCGAAATAAATTTTTGAAGTTTGGTTCGGGTATGTTCAGTAAACCTATGAGCGGGTTTTTATAACTTTTGAACCGGTGCTCAAAAATGAAATATGAGGGCCCCATTGAACTTTCAGCGCCGGTATTCGATTAAGAATTCTTTCACCTCAATAGCAGTTGGTCGAGAATAAAAGTTAGTTTTAGGATTTTTATAAAAAAATAATAAAATAAAGTGTGCAACAACTTTATTTTATTTGAGCCGCCTTTGCATGAGTGGAGGTTAAAACCTGTAAGAGGAGGTTGGAGGTGGGGGCCACCACACCTTAACCTCCCATGAGAGGTTAAGGTGGTGGGTCCCACCCTATCTCAACCTCCCATTGGGGGGTAAATGAGGTGGGGACCACCCGACTTTTAACCCCTTGAAACTCTTCATTAAGTGGGGAGAACCCTTGAAATACCCACTTAATGGTGCCACCACCCTTGGAGCCACTCCACCTTCCCATTTAATTAAATAGATCTGACCCAATTAATTAAATGGAGCCACCCCTATAATTAAATGGATCCATCCTCTTTATTTAATTTTCCAACCTGTCGTGGATTAATTAGGGGAGCCTATGTAATTTATTTCTCCTTTTTGAATTGTTGTGCCAAGGTAATATTAGATGACTCAATCTAATATTATTTTCACATGGAATTTTGGTGGAACTTGAGAAGAGGAAAGCTTGGGAGAAAAGTTCTCCCAAAGAAGAACGCTCCTCCCAACGAAGAATGAAGAATGCAAAGAATGCCAGTGACGATTTTTCTTCAACTCCCTTCATTGAATCCTACCGACTTGGAGCGTCTTCCACAACCATCGTGAGATGTCTTCCTACCATAACGCCGTCATTGGATCGACGATTGTCTCCTCATGCCAACATCGAAAAACATTGAGCAAGGTAGGGGTTATTGCAAGTTGGTGCTTTCCTTTTCTTTTTCTCCTCTTCGTTGAAAAGAATCGATGTGAAGTATTATAAATTATTGAAGTTCAACTTCCTTCCTCTTAGTTGAACAATTGTTATCTCCCCTAAACGCGGAGGGTGTGGGGTAACTAACATGGCCCGACTCCTCCACTGATCCTTTTGTGATGTTCTTTGGCATGGAGATGAAGCGACGACGAAGAAGGTGGTAATGACGATGGTCGCGCTACCCGCGGCCTCCATGAATCACGCCACCCCCACGGCGCACCGGTGCTCCTGGCCGAACACCGCTGGCCGAGCGGTGCCAGACCCGCCTACCCACGACCTCTCGATGACCTGCCCGGTGTGCGCCCCGGCTGAACCCGTGGCATACCCTAACGGCGGCCCGCCCGGTGCCCTCGCACACAACCCGCACCCCCGCCCGCTGCCCCGCGCGCTCCCTCGTGCCCTGCCTACAGTCCCCGGTGCCCTGCACGACACCCCCGGCGCCCTGCTGTGGCCTGCCCAGCGCCCCTAGCGCCCTGCTACGCCCTGCCCGGTGCCCCTGGCGCCCTGCTACGCCCTGCCCGGCGCCCCCAATGCCCGTCGACACCCTCACCGACGTCCCTTATGACCTTCCACGCCCTGCTCGGCCCCTAACACTGCCTGGACGGTGCCCCCGCCCCTTCCCAATGCCCCCGCACCCTGCCCGGTGCCCTCGCGATGTCCCGGATCCCACACGGCCACCCGACCGAGCTGGTGTCCTGGCCACCCTCACAGTACCCTGGCCAAACCGGCCTAGCCGTGCCCTCTAGGTCGAGCCATGCTGGGCCGCGCCATCGCAACGCTCCGGGATGAACTGGCCCCGACCTTTGGGCCGAGTCGCCTACGTGGCGACCTCCGGGCCGAACCGCCCTCGCAGTCCGCTGGGTCGGGCCCATCAGACCAGGCTGAACATAGCTGGATGACCCACCCAATGGACCGGGTGAGACCCAGCGGGTCTGACCGGGTCGACACAGACCGGGTCCGCCCCATCTGGGTTGGGCCGAGTCAGTCTGACCGGGTCGGACTGGGCCCAGGCCCATTACTGCCCTCTTTACTTTCTTTGACAATATCGTTGGCACCAGATTTCTGTTTGACGAACTGTCAGTGGTTTCGATATTCTTGGAGCATAGCCGTCCCTTTGAGTATATCCCACTAGAGTTTGGGGTAGATTTGAGTGACAGTTAGTTTGGATCGTACCCGAATACAACGAGACCTTCGGGACTAAAAGACTAATAACTAACAGACCATGCATCTGATTGACATGTCGTCTATTGCGTTGACACCCCTATGATATGTAGGACCTTTGAGATACTTTTTTGTTGCACTTTGCGACAGTTGGAGTACCTCCCAGTAGCTCTTCGATAGGATCCTTCCAGAGTCGAGCACATAGATTGCGGAGACCTAGTAGTTGGTTGAGACCTGATGACTGCTTGACCAATTCCACTCGGAGTGATTCGACTAACCCACTGGTGAGCAGCTGGTAGTTGGCAGCAGACTCATGACCGAGGAGCACCCGGTAGTTGGCAGCAGACTCGCGGTACTCGATAGGAGGAGTACCTATGCATGCTATTAGGGGGATCACCTGGTAGTTGGTGGCAGACCCACAGTGGTAGAGCACCTGGTAGTTGGCAGCAGACCCGCGATACTTCACAGGAGGAGTACCTCAAAAATCCAAGGTTAGCGAGAAGTTCCATGGTGTCACTACATGACCACTGTTCTCGGCAGAGGAGGAGTTGTCCAGCAGCCGTGGTTTCGATTATGAAAATCCTGGTTTGATCTGAGTCGATGACTTTTGTGTTTCCTTATGATTGAGATGGGTTACTAGATAACTTAGGTATATGTATGGATAGATACCTAAGTAATAGTTATCTGTTGATTTCATACTTTGTGGTTTATCCTTATTGGATTTTGTCATACCTTGAGGGTCTTAGAGTCCCTACTGAGTATCGTTATACTCTCCCCTACACGGGCTATGCCCTCACCTCGTTGTGTTGGTTCCAGATGACAGACAATGAAAACTGAGGCAGAGAGTAGCAGGACTGGACGATACTCGGAGGTGGACCACTCGGCATGATGATACACGGAGCAGACAGATGGACGTGGAGTGCTGAGGAGGCCATATGTAGCTACCCTTCAGGTAGGAACCACGGAGGACGACCCAGTAGCTTCTTTACTTTTCTTCAGTTGTACTTTTTTTCAGTTGTACTTTCACTTTCATATTGGGCTTGTATTTTGATCCCCTTTTTTACTTTCCAGCACTTCTCTTGTATTCGATTTTACTTAGTGTTTTGCTTCCAGTTGTGTACTATGTTGTGTTCATTTATAGTTATAAAGGCAATGCCTTCCCAGTTTAGGGATTTATGCCTTTGGTGCTAGTCGCCAACCCCTGGCCTATGGAAGGCAGGCTTGGGGTAGTCACGATACGGGCCCCAGGGGACGGGTCGTGACAAATTGGTATCAGAGGAGTTGGTTCTGCCACATAACATAGAATTATGATCTTTATTTTCAGTGAACCAATGGTGTTAAGGGTACTAAGTGTGGTTTTCTGTTCAGGGAGTCCAGTGTTGGTGCAGGCGAAGGACGTATCCATACACCAGGACCCAGAATTCTGATTTCTGACTCATTGCACGAATACACTGATTGCGTGGGTTTTTTCAAAATCTTTTTTATGTCAGATCAACCATGTATTCTCACCAGGTATAATCTTTTGACCGTTTCACATCTGTTTATTTCAGGATGCCTCCCAACGGACACAAGTTAGAGCCCCGAGAGTTGTACGTACTGACATCTCACCGAGCAATGAGGCCTCGGTGCAGGGCCCTTACTAGCGGAGGCACCAGTGGTACTACTTCCCATTGGGCCACCGATGCCTCCAGCCCTAGCAGCAGACGATGCACACCACATGAGCGCGTTGCATGAGTTCCAGCGCTAGAGACCACCCAGGTTCAAGGGAGAGACGGACCCACAGATGGTTGAGGATTGGCTGGAGGCTGTGGTGATATTCTTCAGGCTAGTAGGGACACCAGTAGACTTCATGGTGATCCTTGATGTGAATATCCTCCAAGAGGCAGCTGGCAGATGGTGGAGCCTGATGCTCTAGGTGCATGACAAGGCCACGCTACTCTGGGCAGACTTCGAGAGCCTGTTTTGGGCGGACTGTGTCCCAGCCACTCTCCGCGCAGTGCAGATACAGGAGCTACTGCATCTACAGCAGTGTAGCATGACTGTGGCGCAGTACTCAGGGAGGTTAACTGACCTCTCACGCTACTCCACATATATGGTGTGAGACCCATTTTCAGGGCCCAGACCTTCAATAAAGGGCTCAGGGGAGAGACCAGAGCTTCGATGATCTCCCTCAGCATCCCGAAATAGGTGGGCGTGTTAGATAGAACCCTCCTAGTAGAGAGTTTCCTTTCTGATCAGTCACCAGCAATGAGACCCACTACTGGCCGACACGCATCAGAGTCTTCTGTAGCTGGCAGTAGACAGATGTTGCAGAGGTCCAAGAAAACCAAACCTTCAGGTGGTCGACTGCATGACTCAGAATCGGTTGTGCGGGACACACATAGCATTGACACACATTCTAGAAGTAGGTAGTGTTACTCATTCAGTGGGCAGGGTCACATGGCTCGTGACAGCCCGACCCGCCGTTCAGATGATCACTAGACAGTTGAGGGACCTCCCAGGCAGAGACATATATTCGACCGAGTTAGTCTGCAGGGAGAAGGCGGACATGGAAGAGGATCTGGTCATGCAGATGGATGTGGACGGCATTTTGAGGTGTTATCACCACCAGGAGGTCCACCCCGACCACAGGGAGTGGGTGGATAGGGGGAGAGTTCAGCTTTAGGCAGCTGAAGTATATGACTATGGTGCTCCGGAGATGATCCGAGGTACGATCTATGTTTACTTCACCTTAGATGCAGTTATTATAGACATAGGTTCTAGTCACTCTTTCATTGACACTTCCCTCGTTTGGAGCTCGGAGATTCTAACGGAGCCGTTGGATTGATCCTTATGGATAGAGACTCCTACGAGAGTAGACTCGACGATTACGCACTAGTGCCTGCAGTGGGAGCTTACTCTAAGAGGCGAGAGCTTTGGCTGGGATCTCCTTGTAGCAACGTCAAGGCCTTACGACATCATCTTGGGTGTGGAATGGTTATCTGTAGTCTGGGCTCAGATCAACTGTATTAAGCACAAAGTGCGGTGTGTTCGCTCAGATGGGACTAGGTTCACTTTTGTCAGTGAGAAGGGAGCCTTTGCAGAACATGATAGAGTTTCTAGAAGGAGGGTGCAACCGATCATTAATCAGTTGGCCTATCTAACCCTCGGATCAGTTGACATGGAGAGTCTAAACTATCCGGTAGTGGTGGACCAGTATGTGGATGTTTTCCCTGACGATGTTCCAGGACTACCTCCTCACAGAGATGTGGACTTATAAATCGACATGTACCTCGGGACGGCACCAATATCTACTCCAGCATATCAGATGGCCCCTTCTGAGCTTCGTGAGCTTTGGGTACAGCTGGAGGACTTTCAAGGGAAGGGATTCATCTAGCATAGTGTTTCTCCCTGGGCAGCCCAGATTATGCTCACCATAAAGGCAGATGGGAGCTTGAGGCTTTGTGTTGACTACCATTTCCTGAACCAGGTGACTGTGAAGAACATGTACCCACATCCAAGGATTGACGACATATTTGATCAGCTGAAGGGAGCACGGTGGTTCTCAAAGATATACCTCAGATCAGGAAATCACCAGCTCAGAGTTTGAGAGAAGGATGTGAAGAATGCGGCCTTCAGATGTCGTTATGGCCACTATGAGTTCTTGGATATGTCCTTCGTCATAACCAATGCTCCAGAAGTGTTCATGGGACTCATGAACAGGATCTTCCAGCCATACCTCAATTACTTTATCATTGTCTTCATTGACAACGTTCTGATATACTCGACTACTGAGGAGGAGCATGCCTACCATTTGAAGGTAGTACTGGACACACTCCAAGAGCACTATCTTTATGGTAAGCTCTCAAAATTCCAGTTTTGGATTCAAGAGGTTCAATTCTTAGGACACGTCTTCTCGGAGGTTGGAGTTGCAGTGGATCCAACAAAGATCGAGGTGGTACTTTCATGGCAGCCACCCAAGAGTGTGACGGAGCTACGAAGTTTCATGGGTTTGGCTAGGTAATACAGGAGGTTTGTTCCATACTTCTCCAAAGTTGCATCACCACTATCATCCTTGACAAATAAGGGGAAACCCATTGTGTGGTCGGAGAGATTCCAGTAGAGCTTTCTAGAGATAAGGCAGAGGCTGACTAGTGCCCCTATCTTGAGTCTTCCAGAGGAAGGCATGGGGTACGTAGTCTACTGCGACACGTCAGGTACCAGACTTGGGTGTGTCCTGCTGCAGGAGTGAGAAGTGATTGCTTATGGTTCTTGGAAGCTGAGACAAAACGAGAAGAACTATACTACCCATGACCTAGAGTTAGCAGTAGTGGACTTCGCCTTGAAGATGTGGCGACACTATCTAATGGGAGAGCATTTTACTATGTACTCTGATCACAAGAGACACAGTTCTATCTTCTCTCATAAGGACCAGAACCTGAGACAACATCATTGGCTTGATTTACTCTATGACTATGACTTTGAGATTGTCTATACTTCTGGGAATGAGAACGTTATTGCGGATGCACTCAGCAGGAGATCTGGTATACAACTACTATGAATGGTGATAGAGCAGGTGGCTGCTTTATAGATGTCCTTTGTGGATAGAGATGGAGCAGCATTCCTATAGTCACATACAGTCACTCCCCCTCTTCTTCAGTGAGGCAAGGAGGCACAACATGGGGATGCTAACTGCGAGACACGACGTGCTCAGATATCCACAGGGTAGGCACCTGATGGATTTTCTGAAGGTGGGGAGCACATCATCCTCTTCAGAGGATGTACTATGGTACCAATGTCACTTTAGGAGGAAGTGTTGAGGGATTTACACACATCCCCTCTAGCAGTACATCCAGGTGTGGCGAAAATTTATCAGGACCTTAGAAGATGACAATGGTGTCCATGTATGAAGAAGGCGGTAACAGAGTTTGTCTCTCGATGCCTCACTTGTTAGCAAGTGAAGGTAGAGCACTAAGTACCAATAGGCTTGGTACAACCTTTAGAGGTCCCAGAGTGGAAGTGGGATGGGATATCCATGCACTTTTGGACGGTTCTTTGACGTACATCCAGGGGACACAACTCATTTTGGGTGATCGTTGACCGACTCACCAAGTCGGCCCACTTCCTATCGATTAGAGACTGGGGTTCAGTAGAGAGATTGGGACACCTCTATGTGAAGGATATTGTACGACTACATGGAGTACATTCCTCTATTTTCTTTGACCGTGACACACAGTTTACTTCTTGGATATGGAAGGGGTTGTAGGAGGCTTTCAGGACAAAGCTTCGCTTGAGCAGCACCTTCCATCCTCAAACAGATGGTCAGACCTAGAGGACCTTCCAGACCCTTGAGGACATGCTACATGCATGTGTCCTCCACTTCGGTCGTATCTGGGAGGATCATTGGCCTTTAGTGGAGTTTTCTTACAACAACAACTATCACTCCAACATAAGGATGACACCTTTCGAGGCATTGTACAAGTGACCTTGCAATTCACCCTTGTGCTGGACAGACCCAGGGGAGTTAGCACTAGTGGGACCGGAGATGGTACTAGCTACAACCGAGAAGGTGCAGATCATCCAGGAGTGGATGAAGACTGCAAAAATTAGGAAGAAGTTGTATGCTGACAAGGGATATAGGCCTCTAGAGTATGAGGATGTCGACCATGTCTTTCTACGGGTCTCACCTCGATGAGGTCTACGGAGATTTCACTGAGGCGGAAAGTTATCTCCGTGATTCATTGAACCTTTCCAGGTCCTCAGTAGAGTAGGTGAGGTGGCTTACCGCTTAGCTCTTCTACCTCAGTTTCACTAGTTACACGACGTCTTCCACGTAACTCTGCTGAGGAGATACGTGCACAACCCTTTCCACATCATCGACCATGGAGAGCTCGATGTTGACGATGGGGCGACCTTCACGGAGGTTCCAGTGGAGATTGAGGATTTAAAAGAGCAGGTCCTACTTGGATGGTCGATACCTCTTGTGCACATTCAATGGCAGCACAGGAACCTCCAGGAGAGCACATGGGAGAGGGAGACTCTAATGCATGCTCAGTACCCCCATTAGATTCCATAGTTCGAGTTGTAGATTATGGGGACGTAACGCCCTGAGGTGGGGATAATTTAAATACCTATAAATTCCATGAAATTGTTTTTCCTTAAATACATGGGAATCTTACGAGTCTGCGAAATTTTACGGCGCTTGATTCCGAGGCCTGGTGTGCCCGGAGTCAATTTCTAATGTTTTGTTCGGGTATGTTCAGAAAACGTACGAGCGGGTTTTTATAACTTTTGAACCGGTTCACGGAATTCAAATCTGAGGGAATCGTTGAACTCATAGCGCTGGTATTCTCTTAAAATGACTTTCACCTTGACGATAGTTGGTCGAGAATAAAAGTTAGTTTTTGGATTTTTATTAAAAAATAATAAAATAAAGTGTGCAAAAACTTTATTTTATTAGAGCCTCCTTTGGGTGTGTAGAGGGTAAAACCTCCAAGTGGAGGTTAGAGGTGGGGGCCACCACACCTTAACCTCCCATGTGAGGTTAAGGTGGTGGGTCCCACCCGAACTCAACCTCCCATGAGAGAATAAATGAGGTGGGGACCACCCGACTTTTAACTCCTTGGTTCTTTTCATTAAGTGGGAGAACCCTTGAACTACCCACTTAATGGTGCCACCACCCTTGGAGCCTCTCCACCTTCTTATTTAATTAAATGGAGCCAACCCATTTAATTAAATGGAGAAAACCCCTTTAATTAAATGGAGCCAACCCCTTTAATTAATGTGCCAACCTCTCGTGGATTAATTAAGGGAGCCTATGTAATTTATTTCTCCTTTTTGAATTGTTGTGCCAAAATAATATTAGACGAATAAATCTAATATTATTTTCACATGGCATTTTTTGTAAATTGAGAAGAGGAATCATTGGAAGAAAAGTTCTCCCAACAAAGAATGCTCCTCCCAACAAAAAACGGAGAACGTGAAGAACGCCGACGACGATTCTTCTTCAACTCCCTTCATCGAATCCTACCGACATGGAGCGTCTTCCACAACCATCATGAGACATCTTCCTTCCATAATTACCTCAATGAATCAATGACTATCTTCTTGTGCCAATGTCGACAAAAATTGAGCATGGTAGGGGGTTATTGAAAGTTGGTGCTTTCCTTTTCTTTTCTCCTCTTCATTGAAAAGAATCGATGTAAAGTATTATAACTGATTGAAGTTCAACTTCCTTCCTCTTAGTTGAAAATTTTTTACCACCCCTAAACACGGAGGGTGCGGGTCAACTAACATGGCCTGAATCTCTCCGCTGATCCTTTTGTGATGTTCCTTCGGCATGGAGATAAAGCGATGGTGACGAAGGAGACAACGGCGAAGGTCGCACTACCCATAGCCTCCGCGAATCGCACTGCCCCCGCGGTGCACTGGTGCTCTCGGATGAACACTGTCGGTCGAGCGGCGCCCGAACCACCTACCCGTGGCTTCCTGACACCCTGCCCGGTGCATGCCCTGACTGAACCGATGGCCTGCCCCGCCGCCTGCCTGGCCCCACCAGTTCCCTACTCGTCTCCCCAGTGCACTGCCCGTGACTTCGCGCACTGCTCATGCCCTCGGGCGCTACCCTACGTGCTCCATGGCACCCTGCTGCGCCTTGCCCGGCGTCCCCGGTGCCCTGTTACGCCTTGCACCATGCCCCCGACGCCCTACCGCGGCATGCCTGGCACCCCCAGGGCCTCGATGTGCCCCACCCGGCGCCCAGCGATGCCCTGCTCGGCTTCCCTGGAGCCCTTTTGTGTCCTGCCCGGCCCCTACCGCGGCCTTCCCGGTGCCCCTACACCCTGCCCAGTGCCTTTGCGCCCTGCCCGATGCCCCTGTGACGTCTCGACTCCCTCACGGCCACCCGGCCGAGCCAGTGTCCCTACCCCCTCGCGGTTCCCTGGCTGAACTGGCCTAGTCGCGCCCTCTGGGCCGAGCCATGTCGGGATGCGCCCTCGAAACACTCCTGGCCGAATTGGACCCAGCCTTCAGGCCGAGTTGCCTACATGGCGACCTCGAGGACGAACCTCCCTCCCAGTCTGCTGGGCTGGGCCCAGCAGACCGGGCTGAACTTAACAAGCTGACACACCCAATGGACAGGGTCAAACCCAGACTAGGTCGGCCCAGTCCGGGTTGGGCTGTGTCAGTCCGACCAAGTCGGACTGGGCCCAGGCCCATTACTGCCCCTTTACTTTCTTTGGCCATATCTTTGGCACCAGACGTCCGTTTGAAAAAACCTCGTTGTCATCATCATTCTTGGAGTGTAGTCGTCCCTTTGAGTATATCCTACTGGTGTTTGGGGTATAGTTATGTTACGGTCAGGTTGGATCGTACACGAATCCAACCAGATACACGAGACTAAAAGGCTAATAAATAATAGAATGGGCGTCCGATTGGCGCGCCGTCTTTTGCATTGAGACCCCAATGACATGGAGGACCATCGAGATACTTTTTCATGTCACTTTTCGAAAGTTGGAGTACCGCCCAGTAGCTCGTGGAGTGGATCCTTCCAGAGATGAGAAGACATAGTGCAGATATCTAGTATCTAGTTGAGACCTGACGACAGCTTGACTGATTTGACTCGGAGTGATTCAATTAGCCCAGTGGGGATCACCTAGTAGTTTGCGGAAGACCCACGGCGGTGGAGTACCTAGTAGTTGGAGGCAGACCCACGGTACTTGATAGGAGGAGTACCTATACAGGCTATTAGGGGGAGCACTTGGTAGTTGGCGGCATACCCATAGTAGAGGAGCGCCTGGTAGTAGGCAGTAAACTCGTGGTACTTGACAAGAGGAGTATATCAGCAGTCCAAGGTTAGTGAGGAGCGCCTTGGTGTCACGGAAGGCCCATTGTAGTCGATAGAGGAGGAGTTCTCCAACACCTGTGGTTTCGAAAATAAAAATCCTGGTTTGAGCCGAGTCAATGACTTTTGTGTTTTCCTCATGATTAAGAAGGGTTACTAGATAACTTAGGTATATATATGGGAATATACCTAAGTAATAATTATACATTGATTTCATTCTTTGTGGTTTATCCTTTTTTTATTTTTTGAGACCTTGAGGGTCTCAGGTTCCCTAATGAGTATCGTTATACTCACCCCTGCATGGGTTATGACCACACCTCTTTGTGTTGGTTGCAGACGACGGACAGCGCTGACTGAGGCAAAGAGTGGCAGGACTGGACGGTACCCGGAGGTGGACCACTCGGCATGACGATACACAGAGTAGACGGATGGACATGGAGTGCTGAGGAGGCTATATGTACATACAATTCAGGTAGGAACCCTGGAGGATGACCTAGTAGCTGATTTACTTTTTCCAGTTGTACTTGCTTTTCAGTTGTACTTGTACTTTCCTATTGGGCTTGTATTTCCAGCCCCTTTTTATATTCCAACACTTCTTTTGTATTCGGTTTTAATTAGTGTTTTGCTTATACATCTGTACTATGTTGTTTTTCTTTATAGTTATAAAGGCAAATCCTTCTTAGTTTTGGGATTTATGCCTTTGGTTCTAGTCTCTATCCCCTGGCCTATAGAATGCGGGCATGGGGTAGTCACGATACGGGCCCCGGGGGACGGGTCGTGACATGTGGTGTAGCCAAACCATTACATTAGCTATTTAACAAGTGATAAAATATTCCATCTCTCCTATCTATCAACCCAAACAATATGAAAAATGGAATAGAAATTTCTAATACCATTTCCAACCCTCTACTAAAAAACCACTTATTATAGTTCTCGGAGCCAGTTTTCCACTAATCCTAAAGTTTATCTCTCCATATTCCAGAGGATTCCAACTAGAAACGAGGGTCTAAGAGTGGTATAATGGAAAGACTATACACTCTAGATATGAAATTTATATATTTGATGCACAAATAAATAATTGTAGAAATATATAATAACATTTCATAGTCAATATATATAAATGAATAATCAGGAATAGACACGCTCTAACAAAAATACAGGCATGTATACATAGTACCTAGCGAGTATATCAAGAAATAAATAAATAAAATAATAAATGGCAATCTCAAATAACATTAGGAGCACAATATAAGTCTTATACTCTCTTAATCCATCCAATCCTAGAATGATAAAATAAATTGATAACATACCATGGTCCTGAACTAGAAATCATTTGATCAATTCAGGTGCCCCAATGAAATTATTGCCAAAACTGGGTGTGAGATATACTTAGTAGGACACCACCAATGAGGTTAATAAAAAATATAGTCTACACATATAGGCTATATTAGTGTTCATATATAATGTAAATAAAACATCAAAGATTCATAATTCAATCTAGTCTATAATAACATGCTATACAAATAAGTCTATAAATGAATAATAACTATAAATAGAGAAAATACCGACCATGACCTAAAATGATATATAAAATATCAATAGTGTGTGGTGTGTTTAAAATAATCATGTATTAGAC
Organism: Viscum album; assembly: GCA_963277665.1. Taxonomy (NCBI): domain Eukaryota; kingdom Viridiplantae; phylum Streptophyta; class Magnoliopsida; order Santalales; family Viscaceae; genus Viscum; species Viscum album. Next base: position 1,262,439,867 of record OY728132.1, on the reverse strand, counting down.
ATATGGAGGTTAGAAACTAGATTCATTGAGCATGGAATACTATTCGAGTGTATGGAGCTCATCCATAGAAAACATAGTGAAATATAGACCTACGTGGTCCATGAACCAAGATAATTTACCTCGGCGTCCTCTTCAAGTCCATGGATTGAATCCCTAGAAAACATAGTAAAGGCTTGGGTTGAGACCAAGTAACATTTCCAATTCGGTATAATAAAGTCATATCCAATGTCATAATCTATAGAATCCAATACAATATCCATATATAAAACCAGGTCATCAGTGTCATACATTGTTATGTCACATTGGTGCCATATTGTGTCAAATCACATTGGGGACATACTGTGAAATCCAATTCAACATAAATAATATAATGATTCAAATTTCTATGTTAGTTTTTATTCCCATATAAATTAAATTCATCCCATTCCATTATTAATTTAATTTACTACATGAGATGATATTTAGTTCCATGTTAATGTCCATGCTGTTTCAATAAATAGATTCATAATTATCATTAGTCAAGGGATTTTCCATTTCATTCCACCATTCCAATTTAATCTATTTGATCTATACTTTCACTTATAATGACATGTTCCTAAACTAGGCACTCAACCTTCAACATTTCATTTAATTTCATATGACTCCATTTAATATGAGGCAATCTCAACACACACTATGGGGTTGTGTAAACACGGCCAATGTTAGAAACTCACCTCACGGGTGGTTAATAATGAGGTTGACGACCTCCATCCTGGTTTATGGATGTAATAACATGTTAAAATCATAATCTAATAATCCAATTTAAGCTTCTATTAATATAAAGTGAAACACATGAAATTTTTGATGCATCAAATAATGACACAAGATATAATAAAATCTATTTTTTGGAAAGGTACAGACAACATACCAGGGTACACTCATCGAATATCGGGATTTCATTCAATCTGGAATGGGAGAAATTGGATGATTAGAAAAATTATTTGAAAATAAATGTATTTACCTCGCATGAACATATCATTACACAATTTTCGATAATTAAAAAAAGAAGGATGAGTAGTCTTAGACTTATTGAGGTGCTTCCAATGCATCTAATAATGTTCGATTCAGACACGGGATGAAGGATCTTAACAAAGGGGAGGAGTGAAAAAGATAGGCATGTGTGGGGAATTTTCTAAAGATTTTTGGGAGGAAAAGAGGTTTAATCCCCTAAAGGGTTGGAGGAAAAAGTGTCATTTTACCCCTTTAACGAGGACCATGGTTAGGCTGCATGGTTTGGATGATCAAGAAAAAAATGTAAAGATATAACTACTTAAGAGACATAACTCACATAGTTGGGCCATGAGGTTTAATCTAAATGTGTAGAAACCCTGAATTTCTACTAGTTTTGAGGAACTAACCATGAAAATATACACATGGTATGGAAATCCAAAAGAATCTCACACACCCACCTCTGTAATTTTTTTAAACCATCACCAAGGACATGCACTGCACCTTTCACTGTTTACGAAACAATGTGACACCCCTTATGATTCTGCACATTGTAATCAAATTATGTGCCTTGTTTGTTTCTCTGGGAAAGTGATATTTCAAGGACCAATTATCTTGAAACTCACCCAAACATCTGAGACACCTATTGGACCATAATAAACCTCCAAAAAAATAACATTTTAAAGTTTCATAACTCTAAAATTTATGTTCTACGAAGTAATTTAATAATTTTCCTATCCACTAAATGAAAATTTCAAATTCCTTTAGAAACATTCCAATAGACTCAAAAACTAGGATGTTACAGACTTCCTAACTAATAAATTATTTCCCCTATGAATCCTTGGGGAACCAAGAAAACATCAACCAACCTACTTGATTTTTGAAGTTCTGTTAAAACAACCTCATAACATTTACAAACACCCAACACATATCCCATAAATTTTCTAATCACATGATACATAAACTGTTAAACATGATTCAACACTCATTCCCTAAGATGGAACATCGAGATGGGACATACATGATCCTTCCTAACCAGAGACATGATAATGTCACTATCTCTTAAATCATCTATGCTATTGTCTCCCCACCATAGGTTCTTATTTTAGCATGACCAATTATGAGGCACAGTAAATCGACCATCACAATTTTATACCAAAAACGTCTTATGAATTTTATTGACACTCTTGAAACATTTATCAAATTATATGCAAGAAAAATATGATCAGTCTTGATCTAATAGAAATGGTCAAACTCCAATCATCAATTATCAAACTGGCTGCACTGGATTCTCCTTGAAAATCCCTAGTCGACCTTTTATGATGAATCTATCTCTTCTAGATAGCGTTCCCAATCCATTATCCTCACAAACTAAATCCCACTTTTTTAGTGAATTATTTTCGATCCACATTCGATCAACTACATTATAATGACTCTATACTCATATGGAACACACATTGCTAAAGAATATGTTTAATCCATTATTATATGGAATACCAATATTATTTCGAGTGGGCTCATTGAAGCCAGTAATTAAAATCTAGTGGCATATCATGGTCGAACCATCTACTATGAAAAAAATTCATCATGATACAACATAATCACCGATATTATCTTAATCCAAAATAAATGGATCATTATGATGTTATCTACAAATGACAATGACCTCTATAATTTTTCCCAATCCAATATTAATTTGTACCTATAATTGTGAAGGAATCCATTCGTAAATAGTACCAATCATCGAACATCATATGATTGAAAGAGGCCATCATAAAACCTTTGTCAAAGTTCTATGACCCTACCCACACGAGGGGTGGAGAACAGTAACATACATCATGCTCCGCGACTTAGGCTCATATATTTCGTCAAATCAGTAAAATAAATTTTATTTCCATGACACATACTATGTCCAGTCCCAGACCCAGTAACTGGAATCGATATGAAACCTTTAATCCTGAGTGTTAACTCAAATTCCAATGATCACCTATCCCTACTTCAGGAGAATGGTTATCATGTAAAAGGAAAATTCTAATTTTAATGTGGTTCATTACCTTCCAATTTAAAATTTTTTACTACTCACCATTTGGATTTACATAAAATCTATTCTTGAGAGAAACTATTAGTGTGTTATTTCATTAAACCATAATTCTATTTATAAAGGTAGCTTCGCATATATCTGGTGCTCTCTGAATTTACATAAGATGATATCATTATAGTGGGTATGATCTCCAATTATTTAGTAGTGCGCTAGGATTTTAGGTATATTTGTGTATATCTCCCTCCAAGCCATGCTAACATATTTTGGCCACACATGCTTTATCCACACGAAACTCCACGTCACTTGACCATTAATGCCTAGGTCCATTCCAATTTAGTCCTCATATATGGTTTTTTATTTAAATTATCAAAACCTCTATGTAACCCTACCTTCTTGTGTCATATTTTTCACCATCAATCCTTAACACATACTCACCTACACATCAATGTTAAACTCTAAATAGCTTCAGTATGGAACATGCATAAGATAATTGTACCATACACAACAAGTGTATAAATCATGCCCCTTGATTCATATACATGACCCATGCCTACATTAGTCATTAGTCAACAAACATAAACTGGATTTTCTATATAGAACAACACTATTCGATTAGGTTGGGAGTTACCCTAGTCCTACTATTCAAAATATTTCCCATCACATGTGACCTGATTTATTTAATGACTTTCTACTTTAAGGCATTGTTTCTATGAATAATGTGTCAATAGTGAAAGCATGGGTCAACGAGGACATGATCCCTAATATTCCTACCCATTTTGGATAATTTTGATAAACAAACACGAAATTTTCTTTTCAAATGAATGGGAATTATCTTTCCTGGATAAAAAAACATGAGAACCTTCCATGAATTAGTCTATAAAAGAGTGTAGAATAGAGATCACAAAAGAAAGTAAAATTTATTCCCTACCCAATATCTTTCATTATTTTTCCATAAAAGAGAAACTTCATTAACCTACTAGGGTATGAGTAAAAATTAAGGGTCCCTTGTCCTCACACATGTTCCTAAGGGACCTCTAACAAAAACCATGTCTCATTAATGGTAATTTTTTACCTAGTGTCTAATGTTCCTGGACCCCCAATTTTATAATAGCTAAAACTAAAATAGGTAAAGAAGAATTAAGCCATAATTTTTAGAATATATCATTATATGAATAATGAAATCACATAAAAAACATTGGTATACCTTTCCCTAATCGTCTATGAGAATCTGAATAAGGGAGTTCTCATTGAAAGTGTACAACACTAATGTTAAGAATTAAAGGGATAACAATCAGTAGTACAAATATATGGTAATATTACCTTAAGGTTTAAATTACTAGAAATACACCAATATACCATGGATTTCCTTTCATTATCTTGAGTCATACTATAGAAAACCATCACACAAGAGGAACCTACTGTCAGAAAACTAAAAGGAAAAATTTATCAATGATTTAAGCTCAGAAGGGAAACTATAACTGAGATAACTCATTACAAACATAAGGAATCAACAATTAAATAATTTCATGCCTGAAAATATCACAAATACATAACTCCTAACCTATAGATCCTACAAATACTAGGAAGAAGTAATTAGAGTTTAGTGAAAAAATTTATGTTCCCATTCAATTAAAATCTCTTGGAAACATTTAAAACTGTCCCCTAAATGGGGAGTTCCTACAAGAATAACCACTAAAAACTCAATTTTATGGAATTTAAATGATTATCATTAATTTCAACATTTACAATAGTTCATTTAATAATTATATATAGTACATGTTGTTAGAGAAACTTTACCATTCATATTATTTAGCTTAATCCATACAATATTTGTCAAACTATATCATAATTTCTTTTTAACAATTCTTTTAATTCTATTGTTTTAACAACTGGATCAGTTAAAGAAACTATAAATATCTTATATATGGAGGAAAACATATTCTTTAATTGGGAGTTTAATTAATTATAGATTCCTAATAAAAATTCTTAAAATATGATAACATCTCATTTATTTAATAAGGGGAGATGTCAAGTAAGATTCCACCATTCATTTATATGTAACACTATATAAGAGGTTGTAGACACATCAAATTACCATCCCATTTGCATAAATATACCCTAATGGGGTTTATGTAATTAGAATATGAGAATGTAAATGTGACCAAAATTGGTCCAATCATGTCAATATGGGTTCAATTATATGGGAATTCATTCCCAATTTATGGTGTAAATTATCTATAAATTATAATCAGCATCCCATTTAAGTGACACCCATAACTGTTTATATAATTGAAATTTAAAAATAACCTTAATAATTTCATCTTATAAGAAACACACCTAGACCGACATACTTTTTTTTAGTCAAATTAATCTTATAATAAATGATCCCCAATTGAGAAACATGAATCCATTTGTGCATTTGGGTAATTATTTCGACGTGTCATCAAGCCATGGAAGCCCTTTAAGTCATAATTTGCCATTTGTTTAAAAGATGTAATTTTCTATATGAATTATCATTTTAGGATAAATATTTATATATCATGGTTCATTTATATGAATTTCCATTTTCAAATTCTAAAGGTACTTACCTTTATAAGTAATAATTTTTATTAATGTAACTACAACTAGGTTTTTATTTTTGGTCTCAAATATTTCAAATTCATGTATAATGATTTCATTAAATGGGTTACCCATCCCAACATATAAAGGCCCATACACTCTATTAATTCACAGTGGATCCCATTTAGTCACATTTATAAATGATTCAACCCATAAAACCCATGGTCCTTATCTCAAAAATTTTATAATTGGCTAATTAAGGTTACACCATCAAACTCTATGGGAAAAACCATTTAGGCTGATTTATACACATTAATAACCAATTACATATTAGATAATAATATATAAAAAAGTTATCACTAAGAAGGAGTTACATGTATATAAGATGACAATTTGGGGAAGCATGATAGTTATCCCTCTAAAATGATATACAAGAAAGCATTCTAAATATGCACACAACCATGAAAACACAACAAAAAATAAAAATAAGTAGGGAATCACAAGATCATGTTATAAAAGAATCATTTTAATAGATGAAACATCATGGTTTATAGGTATGAATGTTAAATAAATACATAATAGGGGTAAAAAATTCATCATGCACCAATAAATCTTCGATGAAACCTACATAGCATGGAATATGCATGAAATTTAGATTCGATGTGTATATAATGATGCATATAACAACACTTACAATAAATTATGAGTCAAGGGAATATATCCATAAATTAATAAATCAATGACCAATGAAAGTAAAACAAGCACTAAAGGTGAAATAATAATGAAATTTAATATAAAACAACAATCTTATCACTAGAAACAAGATATTTACATCATGTGTGGGTTGATCGAACCCAGACACTAGCTATTTACAAAGAGTCAATAAATTCATAGTCTCCTATCTATACTCCCAAATTTAATAATAAAAAAGAAAATAAAGCTCTAATAAAATTTATAACACCCCAAAGAAACATACACTAAAAATGAATTTCTGAGAAGGTTTTCCATTGGGCCCCAAGCACACCTCCCCATATTATAGAGCATGCTAACTAGTAGTGAAGGTCTAATGGTGGTATAGTGGAGATACTCTACCCTCTAGAACAAAAATAAATATATTATAAGGATTAATAAATAATATCATTATAATATAATAAAATATGAAAATCAATATAAATGAATGAATAATCATGCTTGAACATGCTTGGATATAAATAGTGGTAGGTATACATAGTATATAGTGATATTATCAATATAAATAATTAAATACAAGACAAAATGTATATCTCCAATAACATCATAATAATAATCTCATTTCTCTACTCCCATAGTTCATCCTATCTGAGTAATAGAATAACAAGAATGAAGAACCGATTTTCCAAAACATGAAATCATGAGATCTATCCGGGTACCCCAGTGATATTGAGAATCGAAAAAGGTGTGATAAATACTCAATAGGCCACCACCAATGATGTCTATAACTAATCTATTATTTTTATATAGTATTTAATATTAGTTATATACAATATAAATAAATCCATAAATAATAATAATGAAATCAATTAATTAAGAGCATGTTATTACAATTATTATATCAATGAAGAATAATTGAAAATAGAGAAAAACAACTACCACAACCTAATGCGGTAAATAGAGTATCAATAAATTCTGGAAAACACTGAATAAGCACGTATCTGACCTAAAAGGGCCAGGACCCAAGGTCATTGACCATATAATCCTCTTCATGTTCAAGGAGTAAGTCCATAGAATACTCAGTGAATATATATACCGACATGTGATTGGACCCAATGAAATATTCTGGGGAAATATCTTTGAATCCACGGATCACATCCATAACAGACATGGTAGAGGCTTGGGTACAACCCAAGGTGTGTGACTAAGCAAGCCAAGCAAGGCAGATCCATGTTTACAGTCCAAGGCATCCAATGTAACAGATATATATATATATATATATATATATATAAGTAGATCATCAGTTCCATTCTATGTTATGTCATATTTGTTCTATATCATGTTACATCACACAAATTTCATACCCTTTAATCTTATTCATGATAATTCACATAATTATTAAATGGTCCATGTTCGTTTCCATACCCATATCAATTTAATTCATCACATTTAGTTATTATTTTTATCCATATATAGCTGATGAGATGGAGGGTAATGTTAATGTCCATGATGTTTCATTAAAAAAAATACATAATTATAATAATTTAAGTGATTGGCTATTTCATTCCACAATAATCATTTAATCTATTTCATAAATTTTTTTACATATAAAAAAAATAATCTCACAAAGTTACTCAACCTTTAACATTTAATTTAATTGTATTTTTCTCCCTTTGGTAAGAGGCACGATTAAAAAACTCAATGTGTTAGTGTAAATTTGATCAATAACACAATGTCACATCAAGGGTAGTTTAATTGTATGTTTATGACCTCCAAAATTACGTATTTTAGTAAAAAAATTAAATAATCGTATAAACATCCAATTTAACGTTCTAATAATTTATGTAGAAATTCTTGAAATGTTCAGCATGAGGAACAATGACATAAGGTATAAAAAAATTCAAGGAAAAGGTATAAAACAAATACATCATACATTGGTTTTTCCACTCATCCAATATTAGCCTTTTATTTGAGATAGAATCGTATAAATTAGATTATTAGACAAATTCCATGAAAATAGTGTGAATTATCTCTAACATTTTTTGAATTATATAAGGAAAGATAAATGATGAAATTATGTACGAGGAGTCCTACAGTTACTGAGGGGATTCCAACACATCATACATAATTATGTTAGGATAATTAATTGAGTATATTCAACATGGGGGTGGGGAGAGTAAAAGATAAGCATGCATAAGAGAGATTCTAGATAAATGGGGGAGGAACATATGTCTAAACCCTTAAAGGTTCGGAGGAAAAAAAACATCATTTCCACCTTTAATGATGATCATAATTAGGCTGCATGGTTTGGATAACTATGTTCTAACTGTGCATCTCTCACTACTCAAGAGGTATACCTTGAACTATTTTGATGCACGATTTAATCTTACCATGTTCCAACTGTGTAGTGCGACTAGTTTTGTAGAAAAGACCATGATTCTAGGTACATAGTTTTGAAAACTAGTTTCAACACATGATGGCACCTACTAAATTTTATATATACCATACTGAGAGCAATTTTCCCACCTTTAATGTTTTAATAAACCATGTGAAACCCCATACATGGCCACATAGATTCTCCTAAGGGACAATATTGCTTAAAGACATCATGTTCCCTATCATTTCCTCCTAAAAATTTATCACATAGGGATTGGTTATCTCCAAACTCATACAAACATCTAAAACCTTTATCAGTACTAAAAAAAATAAAAACAACACTTTTAGGTGTTAAAAATCTCATATTTTGGTTCTATTACTTAATTTAAGATTACTTTCATCCACTAAATGAAAATTTCAATTTACCTTATAAATTTACAACTGGATTTAAACATGTTATGTTACTGAAACATGGATGGATAGGTGGAAATCATCAACATGGACCATAAAATGTTTAGGGTGTTTTTCCCAAAGGTCAATAGTTAGTTTATCATCCACTATAGAAACTAGCCATCATTAAAATATATTGATCATACATGTTTATAAATTTATTTTTTTCATGTTTTATGGTTATAAAATTATGAATGTTATGTCGTGTTCATAATAATTAATATGTTAATGAACATGAATGATGTATCTAAAATAAATTCAAATATGTTTACATGTTACCTAAAAAACGTTTAATCTCATATGTAAACCCACATAATATTAATAAAAATGTAATAATGGTTAAATTGTCAATGAAAATATAAATATAATTTTTTTCACCAATATATGTTAGTTTGGTCTATACTTCCACTACACAAGTTAATATTGATCAATAGATAAAATTTCTTGACCAACCAAATATAGGTCACATTGAATTATTAGGGAATTCTAACATGATGTTTTGGATTGAGTTTACATTGTTCACAAAAGCATTAAATTAATAATAAGGAATTGGTTTAAATAAGTGTAAAAGGATGAGAAAATACATTATTTTATGGATTTAGATGTTTTGGATTTCACTAAATAGATCATGGGACTATGAGTTAATTTAGTTTTCATTTATAATACCTACCTAAACCCCTTAAAATTTCATGGCTGACCCACATCAACGTAATAAGAACGGGAATACAGATTCTTTACACTATAATGAACAAGAAATAATATATTCCAATGTTAATAGTGATGAATATTAGGTTTTCATATAATAATGAGAGATTAATAATTATAATATTTATTTATTTGACTAATTTTATCAGATAATGTACAACAATTCTACTCTTCAAATTTTTAGAAAAATAATAAAAATGATTTCAGAGATATCACTGCTATCCATACTCAAGTATAACAACCTTACCATAAGAAAAATTTCTAAGAGTGGAAAATTTTCATAAACATTATACTATTCCAGGAAAGGAAAATATAATTTCTTAAAAAACACATTCCAGAACCACCCAGTAGAGTGGCCAGAGAGAAATATTTAACTCTCTATGAGAAGAATTTTTAAAATTCCATATAGGTTTAGTTTTTTCATTATATCATCCATGACCAATGATCTTATGAAGTAGTATGACGACATGGATGAATTTAACATGATGTCTCACCTTGGGATCTATATCATGAGAAGGATAACCAAGGGAGATATGAGATCTCTAAATCATTTTTAATAACTATATTTGGATATACGATGCCTTCTAGGCCACATGGGGTCAAACATATTAGCTACATTGAATTATTATACATCTTAAGGATTAAACTCCGTGATGAGTTTCTCATATATATTATCAATTCCTCATTACCCATGTCCTTATCTAGTTTCATTTTCAATCATTACATGTGAAATATTGAGAGGTTTATTTCATAGATTCATAGTCTACTTATCCAAGTGGGAAATGACATGGGTGTCTTAAACATTCATTTCATATGGTGAATAAGAAAATGAACATCAGTGAAAATGGTCCTAAGAATCATAACAATTGAAATCTCCATACCACCATCCTTTCATAAAGAGGAACAATTAGATACATAGAAAGGAAAATGAAGCAGTTTTTTTCATGAGGAAAGAAATGAAACTATAAGAGGAATAGCACACATAATCCAGGATAAGATAAAGGTTCATTCTTTATCAAGTGTAAACATTCAATACATAAATATTAGATACTTGATAATTCTTATGGTGCTCACATCTGTTTACATCATGCAAGAACCAAGTAGATCCTAAAATATTTCTATATAGGTGGTGGATTTTCAAGCTACCAATGGTGCGATGTTGCTTGCTCAATCCATCAGATAATATAATGTTTATCTTATAATATGAATGATACTTGTTTTAAGTGATTTTTTATATAATGACTCTTATAAAGAAAATATTTTTTGTGTCCATATTTTATATAGATGGTTTTATTTTCATTTTTTAGAATAAAAGTTATTTATTTTATAATATTAAAATATTTAATGGTATAGAACATTTAAATAAGGATATTTATTTATTAAATTATGAATAAAATTTATTAACAATAGATATAAAATCATGTCTGCATGACTCATATAAAACCCAGGAATGGAATCATAGACTTGGTCATGTAAAACAATTTTTTTTTAATCTCTATCAAGATGTTTATTTAGAATATTTTGAGATTAAAACACACGAATAATGTTGTGATTATTTACAAGTAAAAATTACCAAACCCATTTTTAGTGGATGAGGTGAAAATTCTATAGTGATATATGTATTGGTATACATTGATGTGTGTGGACCATTTATAGTAGAAGCTATATGGGGTTATTCTTACTTCATAAATTTTATGTATGACTTGAGTGCATATAGATATGTCTACTTGATGAGGTACAAATTTAATTCCTTTGTAAAATTCAAATAATTATTGAATTATATATAGAATTGACATTAAAAAAGATAATGATGGTTTGATCAAATTGTGGTGGTCAATATAAAACTAATAGTTTATTGACTTTGTTTGGGAGTTTTGGATTCTATCTCAATTTAATCATAATTACATAACATATTGGAATGGTGTTAGTGAAAGGAGTAAAAATTCCTTACTAGACTTGGTATGGTTGATGATGAGTCATGTATATCCTTTATTATTCATTTGGGGATATTAATTACAAACTTCTATGTGTACACTAAATCAAGTACCATCTAAAGGGGAAAATGGAATTACCTTTGAGGAATGCAGTTGAAAGAAACTTGTTCTATCACATACATATGTATAAGGGTGAAAAGTAGGTATTAAGGACTTACAAGGTAACACAATAGCACCCTGGATCACAAATTGAATATTTAAATCGAATCATATTGAAATAAATGCATAGTAAGTCTTCAAACCCTCATAAAGGAATGTGACAGTTTCTAGAAAAAACATCTTTCAAGAGAGGTTGAAAATCATCAAGAAGGATTGTGGGATGAAGATTGAAATTAATGAAGTGAATTCTCAAGATACATAGGAGTTGGAACAAGAAAAAATTCAACACACCATCACAGAAGAAATAGTTCTTGAAAGAAAATTATTTCATAGGAGCACCAGAGAGATAACAGAAAATTGTAGATATGGTTTTATAGTCACCAAATATGGTGACTCATTATTGTTTAAAAATGAGGAACCACTCCCTTACCAAGTGGGATTAGAGAGCTCAGATGATGAAAAATGGGAGGAATACATGAATTATAAAATGTATTCCATTTATTAGGACCACGTTTAGGAATGGATTGATCCACCAGTTGAAGTAATTATTATTGGGTGCAACTGGGTATTCAAGAAAAAACCTGGCATGAATGGTTATTTAATAACATATAAAACAAGTCTATTAGTTATAGGGATTAAACATAATCAAGGAATTGCCACTAATGAAAACTTTTATCCAATTTCCATGTTTAAATCCATCAAAACTATTATTTCTATAGCTTCATTCCATGATTATGAAATTTTGTAGATGGAGTTCATAACTTATTTTCTCAATGAGAGCCTTCATGAAGTTTCCTTAAAAACACAACCTGAATGGTTTGTGACTCTAGGATATGCCAAAAAATTGAAATTTTGCAAAGATCCCGATATGGGTCGAAGCAAGCATTGATGTCATGGAACATTATATTCAATAAATATATAAAATATTTTTCTTTCAATAAGAATGAATATGATCCATGTTTTTATAATCATTTTAATGGGAATTAAGTAATTATAATAGTAGTACATGGTAATGACATATTACTTATTGAAAACAATATTCATGTCTTATAGTCCGTTAAAGAGTAGTTATACAATTGTCTCTCCATATTGGGATTAGGTGAATTAGCCTACATTCTAGTGATAAATTTCCCTCATTATAGATCCAGGGGGATTATTTTTCAATGTATATTTAGTATGGAACAATATAATAGGGTATTGTTTCTAGTGTCACATATTATACGCCTTTTTATGAAAATGTTTCCTTAAACACAATTGGAGAAATAGGAATGATTACGATCCCATCTGATCTGGTGGAGGGATAAATCATTTATTCCATGTTATATACTAGAAATGATGTTTCATGTACATTGAGCATTGTGGGAATTAATATATAAAGAAGATACTAGAGAATAAAATAGTCAACTAATACCATTGTCCTTAAGAATAAAATAATCACTAAGGTTATATTATAGGTGTATGGAGTAGAAGGTGAGATAGTTATCAGAGGTTATACTAATGCTAGTTTTCAAATAGATAATAATGATATGAAGTCACATTAATGATATTATTTCTTTCTAAATGAAGGAGTTTAGAGGTGGAAGTGTTTAAAGTATCCTGTTAACATTGATTCTAAAGAGGAGTCCAGGTATATCAAATCATCTTATATAGCATAAGAATCCATTTATATATGAAGCTTTTTCTAGGATGTTGATGTGGAAACTAGATGTAAAGACCCTATGACATTGTATTTTAATAGTAATTCTATGGTGGCTCTGAAAAAATATCCAAGGTCATGCCAATATACTATGAACATACTCCATATGTATTACCTCTTTGGGGGGTTTTCTCATAGGGGTGAAATTTTAGTATGTAGAGTTCTTGTAGAATAAAACAAAGTGGACCCCTTCAATAAAGACATATTTTAATATAATCAGGAGTGTCATGTGAGAGATTGTGAACTGAAGGTTATTAGCACTTGGACCAAGTGAATTTGTGATTCTGTTATAGTTTTCCACATACAGAAAAATTCTTTAAAATTTATGATAACTATATTCATTTTTTGAAATAATAATAAACTCTTTATAACTACAGTATTATTAATATTAAAGAAATAGTAAGTGATAATTTCCCTAGATTAGTTGTCACACTATAATTTCATAACAACTCCCGACTTTGATGCTAAAATATAAGTTCCACAATAAAATGTTTAAATAAATTTCATATAGCTAGATTAAATCATTTAATGGACAAGATTAATATAGGAAATATGTTTTGGAGACTCATAAGACTTTGATTTTCCTTCTCAGGGTGTATTCTCTTAGTAATTTTCAGTGTATTAAATTATGAGAATGATATCCCCAGATAAAAATCAACATTTTTAAGTTTCATTGGATATTCCTATCTAAATATATGTTAATTGATACATATAATTTAATATTATTATTAATTAATTTTATTAGTAACATTATTTTATTTATTGATGATAACTATGATGAAATATGGTCACATTGAAGAAATATATGTTGGGTGTGTCATGAGTAATAATATTTCATTAATGAATAATGAAAGAAAGGTGTTTTCCCTTCCATTAATCCACAAAATTTTATATCTTAGTCCATTTTATAGAAATTATATTTCTTAAATAAATCTATACGCTTGGTGTTCCCCTAGATTTTTCATTTTCAAAAATGTAAAAGAAAGAGACATAGATAACATAGGTTGTCACACCTTCATGCAACCATCTTAATTAGAGACACCATGATAAAGTGATTATATTATAATGTGTACATTTGTATGTGGTTTTATTTAATTGTGACATTAACCACCTCCTTTATTGGGGTTGAGGCATGTTTATAGATTCTATCCATTGACATGAGGTTGTATTTATTAATTCTATTTAGAAATATGAATATTGGGGCAAACACTAATTGTATCATGAACCTTAGTTAAATAATAATACTATTTAACCAGTTTAATAAATATTATTCCCGTATATGGTTAAATAATTCTTCATGTTTTGTTGATCACATTTATTATATAACCAATTATTTGAGTAAATATTTTTTGAATAGAATATTTAATTTCTTGTTAGTGATTATTATACATATTTATTTATTAAGTAATAATGTAATGAAAAATATTTGTTAAATAAATAGCCATTATTCAAGGCCTGATAAATATTTTGGAGGAATGGAAGAACAATTTTAATGGTTTGATGAGAAATAATATGTATTAAATATTAACTGAATAAATAATATTAAATTTCATTACTGAGTTTAGTACATGTCATGATATATTATTATTACTGTTATCAATTAGGGAATCTATAAGAATAATGAAAGATAATAAGGCCTCATGAACAACTACTATTTTCTAACCATAGGAGTATTGAAAACCAATTATATTGTTTTACTTAATTGATTTATTTTATTTTTTGTGCACAACGACACTCAGAGATAATTCTCTCAAAGCTAAAGAGATCTCCCTCTCTATGACAACTCTTAGGAATAGAGAGAAATAATCCACCACCACAAAAATTTCCTTTACAAAGATCAGGATAATCATTCTTCATGCTATTCTCTGGGTTATCAAAGATGAATAATGAAAGTCTAAGGATCTACTGAGATAGTGATCAGATATTCTTACAGTGACATTCTGAGGATCATGGAACATGTGTAGATCCCTATTGTTTGGAATTTTCCCTTTTTTACAATAATTAACTGATGAAAAGACTTTTTTAGATCCATAACCAATTAAATAATTCCTTTAAAGACAATTCAATAATTGTTTCAATTAATAATAATCAATTTGTGATGATCTTGTTCCTGGTTCAAATGTTATCATTCATTAATAATTATTTTATTCAATTCCATTGATCATGAAATTTATCATTCTCTAAATATTATATTAATTAGTGATTACAAAAAAATATATGAGTGGGGTATACCCTATATGGTGTTCATCTATGTATGGAACTTTAGGGGTGAAGGAAACCAAATAGAAGCATTGTAAGGACTCGTGAATATTCATAATAATGAAGTTCAATGGAAGAAAAAGTGGGGTTAAATGGTTTATAAAAAAGAAAATAAAGTCACCCATTTTTTTAAAAAATATCTTCCTTGTTATTACCATCCTGGTAAGGGGATATTGAATTCTTGTTGGAACCTCCTGGACACCACCCCATTTTATCAAGCATATCGGTACCACCATATGCTATCATAGATGAAATCCACTATGGTGGGTGGCCCCTTCACCCATTGTGACAATAGTCCTATGTTCGAACCTAAGTTCCTAAGGTTCTCCATTTGAAATTATCAAATTTTAGGGATTAAACTAATTCATAAAATCATATAATATTCAATTTTTCATAATAAGTTTTCATCATTCATAAAAACAAATCATTTTATGTCAATTTTATATTAACATGGAATTATTGACATAGACATAAAATTTAGTACAACGTCACTTTACAGAATCCAAAAACTCTTTCACCAAATCAAATATTCAATATTAAATCTAAAAATTTATTTATAATTATTAACATTTTATGTAAATAATTTCAATTATTTTTTTTAGAAAACCAACCCAAATTTTCATATACACATAGTGGGAATCATTTTAAAAGTGAAGAGTTTTTACTCTAAATAGGGGCCAATTACCTTGAAAAGTGTCAAACAATGAAGGAATACTATATGTTTTGAGACAAAATATTATAAATATCATATATAAATTTTATTTCTATTAAAACATGAATTAAAAATTTCAAGAAGTCATGTTTTATTTGGAAAATAAAATTATATAGAGACCATCAGCACATCTGGCCTGTTGAGAAATACCAACTGGTATTATCCTTTCAATAAAATAGTTATATACATATAGAAAACCAAAATGTATTAAGAGATTAATGGAAAATTATTCGAACAAAATTATTAATCCATTGATATGGAAATTCTTGGAGACTATAGACACAATCATTATACCTCATGATACAATGTGAAAATTTATCATAATAAACCCTTTTATCCTAAATCATCCAAAACCATATGGATCTTGGGTATTTTAGCTTTAAATGATATAACCCATAAATATGATAACCCTAGGTATAGAGAATCCCATGTAGAATAATATAATATTTATAAGAGTAGGAGTAAGATGAATGAGGGGGACTCACATTGATGTTCCGTTATCAAAGGAGGAGAGGATCCTAGAATATAGAGAATGAAGATTACTCCTTATATATATCAGGCATTCTAGCTACCCCATGGAAGAATAAATGTTTATCCCCTAATTTACTACATTATTCTACTTATTTAATAATAATAATATAAATATAATAATAAAAAGGTATTCCTAGAACCATATAAATTCTGAATTGTAATTATTCATTCCACATTTTAATTACCCAAATAATGTTATAAAGATATTAATTCTATGCTAATAATTATTAAAAATTAACAGATATATAGTATTATAAATATAAAAAAATATGAATAGATTAAAATACATATATTTTATATGAAACAAACTTGGTCAATAAAATACATGATATATTCAATGCTAGAAAATAATATTATAATAACAAAATAGAGTATTTTAAAATATACAAGTATGTTTAAAAATTTTATTTTGGGATAATTATTCATGAGAGGTATTGTTAAGATGTATAATTATTATAATTTTTCTCAATTACTCCATGATATTATCTTTAATGAAACAATACATAATAAGTATGATAGTTTTAGAAAATCCTACACCTAATTATGATTCATATAATTTTTATGATTTCCATTAAAAATTACTTAAATAAAATATCCTTAAATAAATATATGTGTGGGTGTTACAAATTTAAATATCTAATTTTGGAGTGAGTACAAGATTTTAAAATTGTGAAATCATAGTGCAAAATACTCAAAAGTTACTATATAGAATGATGGAAATGGTAAGATGGTGGTGGAATTATTTAGGCGACCTTAAAATTGAAAGGAAACTGAATGAAAATAATTCATGAATGATTCATGCAAGGAATATGAAATAAAGATATTTGAGATTGATGATATGAAATTAAAGGATTCTATGATGATTTAAAATTTGTTTATTCTTATTTTTTATGTGATAGATGAAGTCATCGTGGATTTTTTGAAGCTTGGAGAAGAGTGTAAAAATGTGGAAAATTATAGAGATATCTAATATTAACATGTATTTTTCAATGATAATATATGAATATCCATGTAAATAAACAATATTTGTATGATTATATTTTTTCTAATGGATATATGTGAGACTAATATGGTCTTTTTAAAGGTTAGGTAAAATTACCTAAAAAACAATAGATTTATGTATGATTAAGATATGATGTTTTATTTCTAAATAATATTAAGAAGAAGTTTCCAAATCTCAAATAAGATTATTTTTTATCTCAAATAAAATTAAATTAGTGGTTTGAAGTATCACACAATAAGAATCCATGTTACATAAGAATAAATTTTATAGAATCATTTTATATGGATTTGGGACATTTTACGATGGACATTTCATATGAATAATTGATTTTATAGTTTAAGGATACATTATTCTATAAATAAAGAGGCCACACTAAAAGTTATTGTATATGAATATCATTATGTTTGAAAATAATTAACCATTACTTAATAAGTTGGATCATGTTCCAGTTGGTTCTTCATGTAAATAAGAAATAATGTGATGTGTTAATTTTTCCAAGTATCCATGCGCTAATTTTGGGTCGTGAAATGGGGTTTAGATTTGGATTTAAGTATGAAAAATGGATCAAACCCTAGAAAAGTATACTATGGATGAAATCCATTTAAATGATAACAATATTTAATTAAGTGGTTTTAAAATGAATATTATGAGAAACCCTAAGATTTAAAGAAGGAATATATTTTTGATACTATATTATAAATTCAACACCTATCTTAAACCACTGATGAAATATGTTTCTTTGAATAGATTATGGTAGATGGAACCTTAAGTTTAAAAGAACCATATTATATTATACATAACTGTTAAATTTGAAGGTATAAATATTACTAAATTAATTTGAAAAATTATATGTTTTACATATGTATAGAAAAAATTCAATAGTAATATATTGGTTATAAATTAATATAAGAATCATTAGAATAAAAAAGATATTTTCTCTAAAAAATGTTTTATTCTAAAATGAGTTTTCATCATGATTTTCACACATACATTAAAAATATTTTTTCTAATTTTAAAAATATATTTTAAAAAATGGACCTCATTTTTTAGATCAACTTACAATTAAATTACCTTAGGGTGAAATTTTGGGAATTTTAGAAAATAATGATTTTTATGTGAATAGTGAAAATTACTTTTTTTTTGTAAAAATATCATTTATTTTCTTTAAGTTACCTAATATGAAAGACCCATTATATTTTTGATATAATACAAGGTAACATAAGTTTTATTTAGTTGTATTTAATTCAAATAATAACTTTTTTGTCCACTTGATATTGAATTTTTGTATAAGCATATTTTTGGGTTTTAAAATGATATTTTTATGAAAAATAATTTAATGTGTCTAATGTTTCAAAATTTTAATTAATTAAAATAACCACTAAAGAGGAATTATTTAAATGAATCTTTCTGATTATATGTCTATATATATGAATAAAAATTCTTCTAATAGTTATTACATGTAATATAGTTAATATAAAATAATATTTTCCAAAAAAACACTTTTTGAAAACCATTTTTTCATTGTGTCTATGGATTTGATTTTAAATTATATTATACATATTTTGTGATTTGGTTTGGTAAAATAGATTCTATATTTGGAGTCAGTATAATTTTTTTATATAATAATTTCAAAATAAATTTTTTTCACAATGAATTGTTAAATAAAATATTTTTTGGTGTTTGAGGTAAAAAACATATTTAACAAAGGTTTAATTAAAACTATAATGGTTAAATTTAACTAAAAACATATATAAAATATATTTTATCCCATATTTAGAAATAAAATAAAATATTATTAGGAATGTTCTATTATGGATTCATTTGGAACTTGAGAAATGTAGGTATCACATTTTCCTTTCAAAATTTTCATCTGTTCTCCATTGCGTACTTAAAAAAATCCTCCCACTCTCGTCACCTATTTACTTTTTCAAATCCATATTTTGGGATAATTAATATCCAAATACCTTTCTAAATACCCTCCCCGTGTCCTTAAAACCATGGTTTGATCTAAAATCCATCCTATGAAGTCTTTTGGTTCTTACCTAATGTGGTTGTTCGAAGAAGCGGTGTATTGCATAATGAAGCATTTTTTTATTTCTTCTTCCACATAATTCAAATATTAATCAATTAAGATGATATCATAACATAATTATCTCCCATATATTAATATTTTTAAATATTATTATAACTACCCAAAATCTATCTCTTATTCCCTTACATGGGAATCAAAATCATCATTTCTGTGTTTTGAAGACTACCACCTTACAGGCTGATGTAATTCATTTTTCATTGTCATCACTCAAAACATGATATAATGATGGTTTAAAAGTATATATGTATATATATGATATTTTATACATAATTATAATACTTGAATTATTATATCACATATACCTTCTTACTTTACATTCTATTTGGGATACGATAATGTCCCTCATTGGTGTGGCAGACTACCGCCTTATAAACCGATGTCATTTATTTTTCACTATTTCTTTAATGGAATGAAAAAGAGTTATAGTTAATGAATATATGTGATATATATGAATCATTATGATTTTTTTTAATATTTATCATTCTTAAAAGAAAATTTATAATTTAATTTCATACCATTCAACTCAATGAAAAATGATAACGTTGTTCGTTCATACATTTGGACTACTACCTCTGTGAAGCGATGTGATAATTTTTTCATCACCACATAATATGGATGATATATATAAGTATATATTAAGAAATAATATGGTATTTATGATATTATTATAATTATTTAATGATAAAATATTACTTTCATTCTTTCTATAATGTTTATTGGAAATGAAAACTTCACTCTTGCATATTTACTGCCTACCGTCTCCAGGATTGTAATGTAGTACATTTTTCATAACCATATTTCATGATTCATTTTAAAAATATAATTTATGAACAAATATTTCTACTATTTAATTATTATTATTTTTTTATGATAAAAAAGAACCTCTATAACCATGTTCTAAACACATAATCCATTTTGAAAGAATGAACTGACCGTCATGAAAATAGATGATGTTAACTTAATTGATGAATTTTATTATGTCATTAAAAATAAATAATTTTTTTTATAAATATAAGGCACTTAACCTAGGAATGGATCTTATAAAATAAAATAATTTATATTATACTATTATATAAGAGTTAAATAACATTGATGGAATATTTGGACTCATGGTAAGGGTTTCCCATCCCACAATTACTTTTGGGAGATATATTCCATATTAACAACTTCTTTTTTCTCTGTGGTATGTATACTTAATATGAATTAATTTTATTATTATTTTTAATAATTTTTTTGGTATTCAAAAAACCATCTTAGGATCTCCCTTTTATGTGGTTTTGATCCAGAGTTTACCAAAGTAGAAAGGGACTTCGTCTCAAATTCACTCCATTGAGGCATATTTTATTTTCAAGAACATAAATTTTAATGGCTTAAATACTGTCCATTTTACATTTTATATATTTAATAATTCATAAATAATTTCATTTTATGTTTCAGTTTGAATTATTTCATTCATGTGTATTTGACATTAATTTTACTAAGTGGTAATGAATTTCATAACTCATTTTTTATTCATTGGGATATATTAATTATCAATTGTCATTGATATTTATAGATTATCTGTGTAATTAATTTAGATTATATTATTTTGTAGTTATATTTTTTAATATTGATTTATATCTTATACATATAATATATTCATTGATTAATTATCACTTAAACATTTTGATCATTGAAAGGTATACTCATCAAAAATAGTATTCTTTGGAATATATGTTTTGTAATATACCCAACTTTCTTTATGAGGAATATCTTCTACCACTATATTATGTTATATCACGAAACTACTTATTTCTATGATATTTAAAATAACATTTTATGTTATTCTATCATGTTGTTTTTGAATGAAAAGTACCAATGTAGAAAATGAGTTATGTTACAATCCCCATTTTAATAAGGATTGTTTATGTTTGAATTTCCATTGAACAAAATAATTTTAAAATTATCTAATGCAAATTTAATATTCTTATCCTATTGTTATTCATGAATTTTTAAATTTATAGTTCAATTTTCCTCTCATTGGTATATAAAATTATTCAATAAAATGTCATTAAAAAAGTTTGACTTCAATTCTCACTCTAGGGGAAAATAATTTTTCTTCTAAATCCACTTATTCTAAAAATAATTCCAAAAAAATGTTTACTATGGTTGTTTAATGTAATTTTTATCTATAATTTTATTGTTACAAAAAATTTTAATAGTGGGATTTCGTTCCTTTTTCAAAGGAGGCAATTTTCTACTATTACAGAAAATGGGAAATGAATCTATGTTTTAACATACACGACATGAATATAATTTTATGCCCTCATGAAAAATTAATGTTTCAAATCATTATTTATATGTTTCAAAAGTTATTATAAGAGAAAATTATTCCTCTAATTTTTTAGAGAATTTTAAATTTTAATGAATTTTTTCCAAAATGGAAAAACTATTTTCCTCATTAAGTGCTCTGAGTGATCTTTCGAATCATTTTCAATATAATATGTCATCCATGGATATTACTGAAATTTATAATGTTATATTCCTATATAGATTTAATGTATTTTTAATGTTATTTGTATTCATTATCCATAACTAACCTTAATTTTAATTACACTCTACGATAATTATGTAGTATCGAGACTTTCCTAATTATTTAACTTAATGGATTTAGATATCTTAATGGAACATGTTACTTTTTTTTGGTATAATAGTGCTATAAAATAACATTTTTATTTTTTTTATTGAAAAATTATGGATTCTAAATGTTTTATTGTTGAACAGTACTTGTACATTATATTTGATGAATGGGTGTTCCCAATAATGGTTATACGAAGGGTTTATTCCCATTATAGCTCAATGGTGAGCCCTATATATCATATATTGTGTGTTATTAAACACAATTAAAGGTGATACTAATATAGAAAATATGATGGGTGTACCCATATAGTGTGGAATGAGCTAGATATGGCTTATATAACGAGCATGCCCTAAGACTAATCCAATTCATTAGATAATGTTTCATGTATATTAAGTAAAGAGGGAGAGAATATCCATGGGTAATCTCCTATTGATTTAACTAGGTCCATATATTTATTAAATTGGTTTAAAATAGAATTTGAATATGACTTTCCATGGTACCAAAACGTTTCCATTATGATTTCTATGGGTTATAAATTTTTTCCCTTATCCAATATTGATATCACATGGATCATTATTATTGATTCATATTACCCTTTACTTTGATAAATATGTATTCCTCATTTCATGGTTTATGATATATGTTACACCCAGATATTTTTATGTACCTATTATTTTAAATAAATACTATAAATATATAAAATAATAATTTGAAGACAAGAATGATGAAATATTTTATTAAATCACTAACATTAATACAACAAAATAAAAAAATGTCTCTAAAAATAACTCAATAATCTCAATACTAATATCAATATTAAAACTAGAAGTCCTTCAATCAACATAATAATTATGAATGTATAGCCTACTTTTCGTGGATCATACATAATTATAAATTTTTTAGTAAGGATAATAAAAAAATAAAGAGAATAGGAGGGAATGAGAGACCCATTTGGGATGTAAGATATAAACTTTGATAAATTTTGATCGATAAAAATATGTTTAGGGAATAACTATTTTAAGGGTTTTTAGTTTTTACCATTATAATGTATTCATTGGAGTTTTAGTTGTCATTGGGTAACAGAAAAGTGGTTTTAAAATAATTTTGAGATGATAGTTGAAGATTATAATTTGAATATATTTAATATTTGAAATAATGATAATTACATACAGTATTTTTTCGAAATAATAATATTAAATTTATTAATAAATTTTTTACTTTTAATATTTATATAAAATTTTAATTTAATAAACTAAATATAGTCAACCTCCAAGGGTAACAAAGTTATTAACCACTAGTTAGGTGGATACTAGCTAAGCCCTCGGTGGGTTTTCCCTGGTTTGATTACGTGTAATCTCACAGGTAGGTATTGAATGGGCATAGTTCCCAAAAAAGTCAGTGAACCTAAGTATAGGGCCCATGATGTATGGATAGAGGTTGAGAAGTAGCTTGAAAGGCCTGTGTGTAAGGACTATGTGGTGTGGGAATGCGATTTTGCGGTATGATGTTGCATATTATATTATAAAGTGTCAACAAAACATCAAAAAATTAGATGTTGTATACAAGTATGAATATTATTCATCCTCCCTTTAATATTATGGATAAAATCTTGGTCGTCTGTTTGATCCAATCTCAGTTATTCATTCTATTTCATTGTTCTTCTTCATCCTTGTGTCACCAAAACTAAGACCTTGACATGAAGTTCTACTTCACCACTATTACCATTATCAACCTGTGGCCCAGTTTGATGATGAATCTTCCTAGACATAAGAATAATGTATAAAATATATACGTTAATGCTCAACTCAATATAAGATATCACTTTTTTAATTTATGTCTCATCTTCAATAAAAAATTAAGAATATATATATATATATAACGTTGTTACACCAATTTATTTATGATTTACACAAACAAACCCCCCTTCCTCATTTTTTATATGTCATGATTTTGATTCATATGGTTATACATGCTAACAATAATGACGAAAACACATAAAAAATATATATACAATATTTAATATAAAAAAAGATGAATCAAACCCTTAGAAACCCTAAAAGTTTTATTTCTCAAAAAAAACGTTGTTGTGAATAAATTATACACAATGAATTTATTATATAAAACCCTATCTTCCATCACCCAACAGATACCCGAATCTCAACTATCTACATCCATAAAAAGCATGAATCATCTCAATTTATAATCTTAGGAAAGGGATTATTTTATTTTATTTAAAGTTTCAACAATTATGTTTTAATTTTGTAAAAGAGATGAACTTATGTTTATTCTACTATAAGAAGAGTATTTTGAAATTATAATCCCTTATTATTTCAAATATATATATAAATACTCTATTTTGTGTTAAACCCCTATAATGTAATTAATTTTATAAAATTATTCCATTGTTTTATATAGGTAATTATATGTTCAAAATTAATTTTTATATGAATTCAACTAATAAAAACCTTGTTTTGTTATTTAAAACAATAATGTTAATGTATAATTTATATGTTAAAGAGAAACGATATCATTTCATAAAAATAATGACCTTGAATAATAATAAATGCTCTCATTTTATGTGTGTTTCCTATTTAAAATATACATTCATTAATAAAAGTTTTTATTTTTTTTATAAAATTTCACTGTGAATCCTTGAATTTTATTTATAATCTTAATATATAGCCATTATCTATATATTATTGATATTTTATGCATTATAGTATAATAATTCGTTTATGTTTCTATAAAATTATGTTTCTGTCATTTAATTATAAGTAATTATTTGGAATAATGGGTTTCTCATAGTTCTTTTTGATTAAATAAAAATTTAATTGTCCCATGAAAATATGTTATTCAATTATTTTCATTTATGAAAATAATTTATGTATTATTTTGAATCAATTTCGGGATACGAATGATAATGTAAGTACCTATAATTTTTATACAATTGTTTATAAATAGAGTTAAAAATGATATCAAAAGGAGTGGGGAGTAAAATCAAGAACTCTAGGGGATACAATTCTACAAGTGATAATACCGAGTGGCCACATGGTTTTTCTTTTGGTCATCTAAGTACCATAATTAACCAATACATATTTTTATTTTCAATATGGATAAATCCAAATGTGTTTTTTAAAAGATTATTATTTTATGAATGTAAATGGTTTTCAAAATAATATATATATATATAAGGATGTTTTAAATAACGTTTCAATGATTTGAAACTCCCTTTAAGTAATCATTTGATAAGACATTTCAAAATGTGATTTACAGTTTCAAATAAAATCATTTATAAATGGTTTTAAAACCCCTGGCTAGGTATCTTAATTCTCTTCCATGTTTTAATTTATTTTTCATAGGTTTTTTAGAAATTCAAAAGGTTCCTACATTATAAAAGGAGTTAGTGCATGTGAAGATGTTTTTTAAATTGAATATCATTTTTTACACCCCTAAAAGCATGTAAGGTTTTGTATAATTCTATAAAACCTATAATAGAAAAGGTATATATTTGTATAAATAAATTGTGTGGTTTTTAGTTATCATTTTAAAAAAATTACTCTGCATGTTTTTGTACTGAATCTGGTAGTGTAAGTTCAAGGCCTTATAGTTTATATCAGAGGGTGGTTCTAATTTTTTATTTGGAAATTTGGAAAAAAAATTAATAATTTACACATACCTACCTAGTAAATTATATTTTCCTAACATTTTTAGATCAATGGAAGATGATCAAGAAAAACCTTTTTATCCCTTATTGATAAGCTACTCAAATATTTAATTCTAAAATTAATATTGAATATTTTTTATCCCATTGAAATCCTTGAACACACCTTTAAATGTCTTTATAAGATGTCCCACACATCAGATATACTAAGATTCTTTCTAGGATAAGCTATTGTCTATTACAATATTATGAAAACTCAAATTTCTTCCAATGCATGATGAAGAATGTTTTATGAGTGTACTGTTTAAATATTTATTCTATTCGATAAATTTTAGTCAATGGTAGAATTTTCATAAGGTGTAGAAGAGGGTGACCTTAGTGAAACCTATATGTTTCAAGCCATAGGTTTTAGATTATATTGATGATATAAATACATTGAAATATTAGAAGATCAATTTGTTTGACTGTTTTATAAGGAGAATATCAATCATACATCTATGAACTTTATACTTTTTATACATCTATATCATCATCTTATTGATGTTTAGATGAGTTTGGCCCAAATTTTAGAAGTTTTTAATGGAAAAAATAAGTCTAATAAATTGAAACTGCCCTGAGGATCGGTTTTATTGGAAGAAAACTTCATTTTCATGAGAATTACCAATATAAGAGATTCTAGAAATGATGTAAATAATTTATTGTAATCAATATTTAGTGATTAGTAATAGTATTAAATTTTTTTGTATAGTAACACAAAGGTTTATGTTTAGAAGAAATATATTTAGGGTGTGTGTATGAATGAATTGTAAGGGAGAAATTCAATTAAGGGGAAGAATATAGCACCATAAATTTTTTATGTATTTTTTTATTTAAATTAATACTATAAATAAATAAAATTTCAATTTAAAAATAATAATAAAGATCATTTTTATTAAATAATTATATTCAATATCCAATTATAATATAAGAGCTTTCAAACTAATTCAATAAACTCAGTAAAAATATTAGTAAACATATTGGAAGGCTAAAATCCACATAATAATACCAAATGTACAACCTAATTCTATTAGGTCTTCCATAATTAGAATAGTGGTAGCATGATGATTAAAAAAATTTATAGAACAAGATGGAGTTAAAGCACTATTTTTGATGTAAGAAATGATCTTTTAGAAATTTTGATCTATTTGAATACCTTTAAGGCATTCATATTTATAAGGGTTTATATTTTTGGCCTTTATAAAGTAGACTTTAGAATTTTAGTAGCTATTAGGTGACTCAAAAATAAATTTAAAATAATTTTAATATGATTGTTTAAAATTATTATTAGAATACAATTAATATTTATAATATAGGTAACGTGATGAAATTTTTTGAAAATAAAAATATTACTTGATATTATATTTTAATACTTTGAATTCTTATAGTTAATTTTAATTTAATTCAAAAAATATAATCATACAACAAGGGAAGCCTAGTGATTTTGAATAGATTTGGTGGAATCTATCCAAGCACACGATGGTAGTTACCAGTTGCAACTAGTTGTGTAAGCCCCCAATAAGGTATATAAATGTAAAAGTTCCCACAAGAGTTATTGGAAACGTGTAGAGGGCTATCCGACTTTTGGGAGGGGTTGTAAAGTAGGTTGTATGTCTTGTGTATAAGGCATATGTGGTGTTTATTTGTGGTTTCAAAGTAGAAGTGTCGCAGATTTTATTATTAAGTGTCACCTGAACATTGAACGATATGATGTGGGATGTTGGTTGAAATTCATTTCTTCAAACCTTTAAAACACAAGATTAAATCATTGATGTCTATATAATCTAATCTCGGTCACTCATTTCATTTCACATTTCTTCTTCATCATTAAGCCACCTAAACCAAACCATTGATTTTGAGGTCTTCTCTCCCATTGTTGTATTCATCATCCCATGGCCAATTTTAATGACGTATCATCCAAATAGTGTCAATAAATATAAATAATATACCAAACCCTTCAACAAATATTAGATAACACATTTTTTATTTCTATCTCATATTCCACATCAATCTAAGAATATTATATATATATATATTTATTTATTTTTTAGGATAAATTATTTGTGATTTATATAAACAAAGAAACCTTTCTAATTCTTCAAATGCAAAGATTTTGATTCCTCCAGTTATTCATGCATTTAGAAATTTTGAAAAATTTTCTATGTATATATATATATATATTATATTTAATATAAATCAAGATGAGTTGAACACTTTGAATCCATCATAATACCATTTATCAAAAAATATTGTTGTGAATAAATTATACACAATGTATTTTCTATATAAAACCCTTTCTTCCTTCAACAAAATTAGACCCAACTCTTAACTCTCTACATCATCAATAGGAATGAATCATCACAATTAATAATCTACTGTAATGGATTATTTTATTTTATATAAATAATTCATAATGATTTTTTAATTTAGTAAATAAGATTAACTTATGATTCTTATTTTGTAAGAAAGATGTTCTGAAATTATATAACCTTATTTATTTCTAATATATACTGATAAATACTAATTTTTCTCTTAAACCGTTGAAAGGTAATTATTATTATAAAATTATTCTATGGGTTTACATAATTAATGAAATATTAAAATTTATTTATTATTTCATTTAAAACAATCAAAATTTTTTAAACATTTATTATAATGAATATTTTTTATTTTAAAGATAAATGTTATCACTTCATGCAAAAAATAACCTAGAAAAATAAAGGAAGTTATCATTTGAGGTGTATTTCCTATTCACAAATAGAAGTCAATAATATAATTTTTATTTTATGTATAAAATTTCCTTATGAATCCATGAATGTCGTTCATAATCATGGATATGGAAATCATCTATAGATATTATTTACATTTCATTCATTGCAATATAAGCATTCATTTTAATTTCAATGAAACTATGTTTATGTTATTTGAATATAAGTAATTTTTTTGAAGAATGGATTTATCCTAGTTCTTTTGGATTATATAAATTTTGATATTTTTCAATGAAAAAAGTTTATAAAATTACATTTTTTATGATAATTTTTTATGTATTCTTTTTAAAGGTTTTGGGGTTAGTATTGATAAAGGTAGTACCTTTAAAAAATATTTTTATAAAAAAATTTAACTGGAGTTGAAAATTGGTATGGAAAGTAATGGGGAATAAAACCATGACGTAAAGAGGATAGTTTTTTAAAGGGGATACTATCAAGTGTCCACATGGTTTTATGTTTGGTCTTCTAAGTACCATAAGCAACACATAAATATTATTACTTTCAAAAGCGTGAAATCCAATGGAGTATTTCAAAAGAATATTATTTTGGAAAGTAAATGTTTTTCAAAATAATATATCATTTTTAAAAAAAATTGAAAACGTTTCAGTACATTTAAAATAAATTTAATTATTTAGCTGATAAAATTATTCCAAAATGTATTAATATATTTCAAATCGAATTATTTAAAAATGGTTTTAATACCCCTTACTTTTAAATTTAATACTCTTATAAATTAATAAATAATTTTTCAAAGGTTTTGTATAAATTCAAATGATACATGTTTGATAAAACGTGTTAGTCCACATGAAGATATATCTTAAATTATATATATATATATATTTTTAAATCTCTAATGTTATATATGTTATTTTTATTTTACAAAGCTGAGACAGAAAAAGATTCTCAACTATATAAATGTACTATGTAATTTTCAGTTATCATTTTTAAAAAATTATACAGTATGTTTTAGTGATCAATATGGATGATCGAGTTTAGGGACCTATAATATGGGAATTTATGGGTTCTAATATCGATATTTTATGATCATTAACTTTGATTATGTCATCATATTCATATTATCATCTTAATCTCATTGATGGAATTGAAATGATAATGTTAATTTTTCTATTACTCGGCATTTGAGCTCATCAAAATTATGTTCCATTTCCGTAGGTTATCAAGAATTATTTTTATTTAATTATTTATAGAATGGATTAATATGGATGATGATAATGACTTAATGTGAAATAATAATAAAGGGGTAAAGTAGGATGAATTATCATTTGAATACATGGGTATTTTTTTAAATGATTTTCATAATTCTATAAAAAATAAACATAAAAGGTCCTTAGGTATGTAAGTGATCCAATATTTTATTTTAATATTGTATTTTATGGATGGATAACATTGTTTCACCATTATTGGTATGAAATCCAGAAATATAAACATAAATTGAATTGGCACCATATTTGGGAGTGCAGCTTCAAGGCTGAAATAGTTTGTATTAGAAGGGGGTTTAGATAAGATTGGATATTTGAATTTTTTTTAAGTGAGGATACCATGATATTTATGGATACCATTATAGTTTTAAAATATTATTATAGATCATAATTTCTAAAGTATTATAACCCCCATTTTCTGGTTATAAGTAATGACATATTGAACCGATTAATGAATTTTTAGGCAGAATTTTATTTGGTTGAAGAATATGTAAATATGTAGATTAACATGAAGTATGTATATAATTTTTTTTGAAAAATGTTTTATGGAATTGATATCCATTAGGGTTTATAGGATCTTGGATTTTGTGGTAGTTAAGAGAAGATAAGTTTTATCATATAAATAACCTTGGATTGAAAAGTTATTTGGTGATAATGTTAATATTGTTAGTTCAAAATATGATAACATATTTGGGAAGATAATATGAAAGGTATGAGACGGACATTAAGGTTAAAACACTCTATAATGTTGTGAATATTGAGGTTATTTTGGGAATATCATTATTAATTTATGGAATTATTCATTAAGAACGTTGGTTATTATTGGTTAATTGTTTAGTTTAATGTATTATTTCAGCATATAAAGCATTATCCATTTTTGTAAACATCTTATATTATTATAACCATTTTTTGGTTAATATATAAACAAATTAGGAATATATTTTTACTCTTTATATGGTTATGTGATCCTCTAAAATTTTATTCTAGTGAGTTAGACGTGAAACAAATTCATCTTAAATACTCATTATTTGGGAAATAATACGATATTGGGGTGAAAATTTATTAAAGGATGAAATTAAAATCATCAAGTATGTAAAGATGCGAAATTTCCATGTAATTTTTTTAAATAAATGGGAATTTTATGAGTCAGCTAAATTTGACGGTGCCTGATTTCGAGGCCCAGAGTGCCCAGAATGAATTTCTAAACTTTTTTTCGGGTACGTTCAGTAATCGTGCGAGCGGGTTTTTCTATATTTTGAACTGTTGCCCAGAATTGAATTCTGAGGGCACCGTTGAACTCACCGCGCCAGTATTGGATTTAGGATACTTTCACGTCGACGACAGATGGATGAGGGTGAATGCTTGTTTTTTGGTTTTTCTTGTAAGAATAAAATAAAAATAAAAGTGTGTGACATTTTATTTTTATTTGCAACACTCATGTGGGTGTTGGTAGGTGGTGTCCACCAGAACTAAACCTCCATGTGGAAGATGGTGATGGGGACCACCAAACCTTAACCTCACATGAGAGGTTATGGTGGTGGGGACCACCTGAACCTAACCTCTTATGCGAGGTTATGGTGGTGGGGACCACCTGGGATTAAACCCCCTTAAAACCCCCCTTTAATTGGGAGAAAACCGCATCTCCCTCATTATGTGGAGGAGCTTCTTGAGCTTCCTTCAAATTAATTGTTCCAACCCTGCCCCTCTTAATTATGCCAACACACCACTTAATTGATCCAATTTAATTAATCCAATTTCAATTTTTCCAATGATTAAATTGGGGAAACTCTTTTTATTATATTGGCTATCTCCTTTATTTTGGTGGGTTCTTCTTTTGAGAACATTTGTTGGCAATGGAGAGAGAGCACTTGGTGGGAGAAAAATCTCCAACGAAGAATGTGTTATACCACAAAGTACTCCGACCTCAACTTCAAGATTCTTCCTCAGGACTTCTTCTGACGTGGGATGTCTTCATCTATGAAGAATCAAAGACCACACTACCTATTTTCACTAATTTCATCAAGCGAATGAGGTAGGGTTTTATTCCTAAATGTTTATCACTTTCCATGTACTCCCTTCTTTTCTTGTGCGGGTTGGGAACAAACATTGTGGAAGATTATGGTTACACGTTCATGCTTCATTCTTTGTGAACTGCTTCCTATCACTCTAAACACGGAGGGTGTAGGCCATTAAAACATGTACCGACCCCTTCGCCATTCTACATTGGTGTATTCTTCAAAATGGAGGAAGGCGATGAAGATGACAGAGGCAATGGCACCGCGACTCGTGGCCTCGCCACGCCACCCCGTCCGACCTACGGCCTCACCGCGGCACCCCAGCCTTGCCACACCTCCTTGGCCGACCTGTGGTCAAAGACGAGCCATGCCACCATCTGAGCCGAGACGCTCCGCCATTTTCCGAGCCACGCCGCCATCCGCCAAGCCGTGCCGCCGTCCGAGCCGAGCCACACCACCTTCTTCCAAGCCGCACCGTCGTCTGATCCTAGCAGTGCTGCCACTGAGCCAAGCTGGCCCGCTAAGCTGAGCGGCTCTGCCCTCTTGACTGAACCGCTCCCGACCTGCAGCCAGTCCGCGCCCTCGCGGTGTCCCTCGGTCGAGCCGCCCTCGCGGCACCCACGCGGCTTGCGTGGGTTGGGATGGACTCAATGTGTCGGGCCAGCCTGCAGGTTAGGCCAGACCCAACGGGACAGGCTGGATCGACCCAAACTAGGTCATCCCAGGCTGAGTCGGTCCGGGTCAGTCCAACCGAGTCAGATCGGACCCGGGCCCACTACGAATTAGTGACATTTTTTTGGCCATAACTTTGGCACCAGACGTCCGTTTGAAGAACCATCAGCAGCGCTAGAAATCTTGGAGAGATATGGATCCTTTGAGTATACTACACTGTAGTTTTGGTTTGATATGATAATTGGTCTAGTTGGATCGAACACGAATCCAACCGGGCCCCCGGGACTAAAAGGCTAATAACTCATTGGTCGGGTGTCCGATTCACACGCAATTAGTTGAGCTGAGACCCATTTCACGTGGAAGACCTTTGAGATACTTCTTCGTGGGACTTTGTGATGGTTAGAGTATCGAACAGTATCATGTGGAGGGGATCCTCTTGAATATGAGCGAGCATAGTGCATAGACCTAGTAGCTGTCTGAGACCTGACGAATGCTGCCTGTTTCAACTCGGAGTGACTCGACTAGCCCAGTGGGGAGCGCCTTGGTGTCGTGGAAGACCCACAGTGTGGAGCGCCTTGGTGACACAACAAACCCTCGGTACTTGACAGGAGGAGTACCTCAGTAGGTTATGAGGGGGATAACCTTGGTGACGTAGTAGACCAACGGTGGGGAGCACCTTGGTGAGGCGGCATACCCACGACACTCGACAGGAGGAGTACCTCAGTAGTCCAAGGATAGTGGGATGTGCCTTAGTGTCACGGTTGGCCCACTGTACTCGATAGAGGAGGAGTTCTCCAGTATCCGAGGTTTTGACAATGTGACATGGGATGTTACTTGATACTACCCCTAGAATAAAATCTTGGTTGGAGATGAGTCATTTTATCTGTGTTTGCTTCATGATTGAGATGAATTACTTGATAACATAGGTATATGTATGGGCATATACCTATGTAGGGTTATCTGTTGATTTCATACATTGTGGTTTATTCTTATTGGATTTTTGTGAGACCTTTAGGGTATCAGGGTCCCTACTAAGTATCGTTATACTCACCCCTACACAGGCCAGCCCGCACATTGTTGTGATGGATGCAGATGATGGAAAACACTAACTAAGGTTGAGAGTACCAGGACTAGACAGTACCTAGAGGTGGACTATATGGTGTGTCAATACGTGGAGAAGAAATAAAGATGTGGTGTGATGAGGAGGCAATCTATACCTACCCTTTAGGTAGGAACCCGTAGGATGACCCAGTAGCTGCCTTTTTCACTTTCTTCAGCTATTTTGTATTGTAGTTGTACTTGTAATTTTACTATTGGGATTTTATTTTAGACCCTTTACTTTCAACACTCTCTTTTGGGTGTACATTTTTCTTGAGTTTGTGTCTTTTTGTGTTCATGGTTTCATGTGCTTACAGGTTATAAAGATAATTCCTTCCCAGTTTTAGGGAATATGCCTTTGGTGCTAGTCACCAGCCCCTTGCCTATGGAAGGAAATCTTGGGGTAGTCACAGCATGGGCCCTGTGAAAAGGGTCATGAAAAATTGGTATCAGAGGAGTCGGTTCTACCATGTAACTTAGAACTATAATCTTTATTTTCTATGAAGCAATAATTTTAAGTGTAGTGAGTGTGGTTTTCAGTTCAAGGAGTCCAGTGTTGGTGCGGCAGCAGACGTATCCATACACCACAACGCTTACTTCTGATTTCCGACTCAGTGCACAAAAACCCTGATTGTGTGTGTGTTTTCGAGAGTCTTCTTTGTGAACTCTTTGAGTCTTCTCACCATGTCAACTCACGAGTTATAACTTCTTTAACCATAGCGCACCTGTTTCTTTTCTAGATGCCTCCACATAGACAACCAACTAGATTTCCCAGTGTTGTACACACTGATATCCCACCGAGCGATGAGGCATTGGTGTAAGGCCTTCTTCCAGTAGATGCACTAGAGGAGGCACTAGCGGTTCTATTACCCATTGGGCCACTGATGGCACCAGCCCTAGTAGTAGAGAGTGCAAGCTGCTTGAGTGCGTTGCACGAGTTCCAGCACCAGAGGCCACCCAGGTTCAGGGGAGAGAAAGACCCACAAGCGGCGGAGGATTGGCTGGAGGCTATGGTGAGAGTTTTCTTACTAGTAGGGACACCAGCCGATCTCATAATAATTATTTCTGCCAGCCTTCTACAGGAAGTAGTGGGAAGATAGCGGATCTTGATGCTCCAGGTCCACGACGAGGCGACGCTTCTCTGGGCAGACTTTGAGAGCCTATTTTGGGCGGAGTTTGTTCCTAGGACTCTATGCACAGTGCACATTTAGAAGTTACATCATCTGCACCATGGCAGAATGACTATGGCTTAGTACTCAGCTAGGTTCACTAAAATCTCACGCTACTACACTGATATGGTGCATGACCTATTTTTCAGGGCCTGGACCTTTGAGCAGGGACTCAGGTGGGAGATCATGGCTTCGGTGATCTCACTCAGCATCCCGACACAGGCAGGGGTGTTAGAGAGATCCCTCTTGGTGGAGAGTTTTCTTGATGAGCAGTCAACATCAGGGAGACCCACCACCAGTTATCACGTAGGGGAGTCTTCTATAAATGGCAGCAGACATACATCGCAAAGGTCCAAGAGGACCAGACCAACAGGTGGATGACAGCATGATTCAGAGTCGGATGTGAGGGACACACGAGGCAGAGATAGACATTCCAAGAGCGGGTAGTGTTTCACATGCGGCAGGCAGGGTGACATGGCTCGTGACTGTCTTACCCACTGTATGGATGATCAGTAGACGGTTGAAGGAACGCCCAGGCAGAGAAAAAGGTTTGACCGAGGAGGTCCTCAAGGAGCAGGCGGACGTGGAAGAGGATATTTTTGTGTAGCTGGCAGTGGGATACGATTCGATATGTTACCACCACCACCACCAGGTGGTCCACCCTGACTGTAGGGAGCAGGTGGACAGGAGAGAGCTTAGCTGCAGGCAACTGATTCATACGAACATGGCTCTCCAGAGATGATTCGAGGTATAATATGTGTCTACCCCACCTTAGCTGCTGTACTTATAGACACAAGTTCTAGTCATTCTTTTATTTCCAATGCCCTTGTTCGGAGCTCGGAGATTCCGACAGAGATGTTGGTTTGTCCCTTACAGCTAGATAATCCTAGAGGAGAGGATTCGATGATTACGCACTGGTGCGGGCAGTGCGAGCTTACTCTAGGAGGTGAGAGATTCGGCTGGGACCTCCTAGTAGCAGCGTCGAGGCCTTACGAAGTCATCTTGGGATGGACTGGCTATCTAGAGTCCATGCTCATATTGAATGTATTAGGTGCAAACTGTGGTGTGTCTGCAAGTATAGGACCTGGTTTACCTTCATCGACGAGAAGGTAGCCTTTGCAGCGCAGGATTGACTTACACGAAAGAGAGTGCAATCGATCACACATCAATTGGATAGCCTTACCCTCAGAGATGTTGATGTGAAGAGTCCGATATATCCTATAGGGGTGGAGAAGTACACAGATGTCTTCCCTGATGATGTTATGGGTCTACCTCACCATAGAGAGGCGAACTTTTACATTGACTTGTGCCCTGGGATGACAAAGATATCTACACCAGCATATTGGAAGGCTCTCACAGTGCTTTGTGAGCTATGGATACAGCTAGAGGACTTTTAGGGGAAGGTATTCATCCAGCTTAGTGTTTCTCCCTGGGCAGCCCCGATTCTGTTCACCAAGAAGGCAGATGGGAGCTTGAGGATTTTTGTTGACTATCGACACCATAACTAGGTGACCGTGAAGAACAAGTACCCACTCTAGAGGATTGACAACCTATTTTATAAGATTAATGGAGAACGATAGTTCTCAAAGATAGACCTCAGATCAAAATATCACCAGCTCAGAGTTCGAGATGAGGATGTGCAGAAGTTGTCTTTCAGATGTCGGTACGACCACTACGAGTTCTTGGTTATGCCATTCAGCATAACCAACACTCTAGTAGTGTTCATGGGACTCATGAACATGAAATTTTAGCCGTACCTTCATCGCTTTGTAGTGGTATTTATTGATGACATTATGATCTACTCAGCTACAGAGGAGGAGCATGCCTATCATTTGCAGGTAGTATTGGATACACTCCAAGAGCACCAGCATTATTGTAAGCTATCAATGTGATTTTTCTGGATCTGAGAGTTTCACATTCTAGTAATGTTCAATTAGAGGCTAGAGTTATAGTAGATCTCGTGAAGATTGAGGTGGTAGTGTCTTGGGAGCCACCGAGGAGTGTGACGAAGGTACAAAGTTTCCTGGGTTTGGCTGGATACTACCGGAGATTTTTGCTAGATTTCTCTAGAGTTGCAGCACCACTATCAGCCTTGATGAATAAGGGGTAACCCTTTGTGTGGTTGGAGAGATTCCATTAGAGATTTCAGGAGCTGAGGTAGAGGCTGACTACTGACCCTATATTGAGGCGTCCATAGGAAGGCGTAGGGTATGTAGTCTACTGCGTCACATCAGGTACTGGACTCGGATGTGTCCTAATGCTGGATCAAGCTGTGATCACATATGGTTCTCAACATCTAAGACAACATGAGCATAACTATGCAACCTATGAACTGGAGTTAGCAGTACTGGTCTTCGCCTTGAAGATGTGGCAGCACAATCTGATGGGAGAACGTTTTACTATGTACTCTAATCATAAGAGTCTCAGGTATATCTTCTCTCTGGAGGACCTAAACCTGAGACATAGACGTTGGCTTGAGTTCCTCCAGGACTATGACTTTGAGATAGTCTATACTCTTGGGAAGGGGAACATTGTTGCAGATGCACTCAGTAGGAGGTCTGGTATACAACTGCTAGGTGAGGCGCTAGAGTAGTTGGCTACTTTAAATATATCCTTTGTGGATAGATATAGAGAATCTTTTCTTCAGTCTCTTATAGTCACTCCCCCACTTCTTTAGCGAGTTAGGGAGGCGCTATGTGGGGATGATGACTGTGAGGATTGGCGTGCTCAGATATCCACATGACAGACAGCTGATGGATTTTATGAAGGTGGGAACCACATCATCCTCTTCCAAAGATGTATCATTATACCAGTATCACTTCAGGAGGAAGTGTTGTGGGAGTTTCACACACCCCCTCCAATGGTACATTTAGAAGTGGAGAAGATGTATCCGGACCTCCGATGACAACACTGGTGGCTGGAAATGATGAAAGAAGTAGTAGCGTTTGTCTCTCAATGCCTCACTTGTCAGCAGATGAAGGCGGAGAATTAGGTAACAACAGGCTTGGTTCAGCCTTTAGATGTCCCAGAGTGCAAGTGGGATGTGATATCCATGGTCTTCTTGATAGGACTTCCACATAAATCCAAGGGTCATGACTCTATTTGGGTGATCGTCGACCGAATCACCATGTCGGCCCACTTCCTACCGATCAGAGAGTAGGGTTCAGTAGAGAGCATGGGACGCCTCTATGTGCTGGAGATTGTGTGGCTACATGGAGTACCTACAATTATTGTCTCCGATCGTGACACACATTTTACATCACAACTATGGAAGGGGTTTCAGGAGGCCTTCAGGATGCAGCTTCATTTCAGCATTGCCTTCCATCCTCAGACGGATGGACAGACTGAGCAGACTAGAGATGGTATGAGCTACCACAGAGAAGGTGCAAGTCATCCAGGAGTGGATGAAGACTGAACAGAGCAGGAAGAAGTCGTATGCTAACAGGAGATAGATACCTCAAGAGTTTGAGGATGGAGACCACGTCTTTCTATGGGTCTCACATCGACGAGGTTTGTGGAGATTTGGATGAGGTGTCAAGTTATCTCTGAGGTTCTTCGGACCATTTCAGGTCCCCGGCATAGTTGGCGAGGTGGCTTACTGCTTAGCTCTTCCACATCAATTGCACCGGGTGTGTGACCTCTTCCACGTATCCCAGCTGAGGAGATATGTCCACGAACCTAGTCACATCATCAACCATGGAGAGTTTTATGTTGATGATGGGGTGATATTTATAGAGGTTCTAGTATAGATTGAGGATCGATTAGAGTGGGTCCTTCGTGGACGGTCTATATCTATGGTGTGTGTTTGCTGGCAGCACAGGAACCTCCAGGAGAGGACATGGGA
This sequence comes from Viscum album, assembly GCA_963277665.1. Classification (NCBI taxonomy): domain Eukaryota; kingdom Viridiplantae; phylum Streptophyta; class Magnoliopsida; order Santalales; family Viscaceae; genus Viscum; species Viscum album. The sequence continues at coordinate 1,262,400,570 of OY728132.1, read as the reverse complement.
GCGGGAGGCTCAGATGCGTGCTCAGTACCCCCACTTGTTTACCTATTTTGAATTTCAGCTTATAAGGACATAGAGCCCTGAGGTGGAGAGAATGTAAAGACCCGAAATATCCATGTAATTTTTTTAAATAAATGGTAATTTTACAAGTCCGCAAAATTTTACTGTGCTTGATTCTAAGGCTCGGAGTACCCAGAATAAATTTATGAACTTTTTTTCGGGTACATTCAGTAAACGTGCAAGCGGGTTTTTCTAACTTTTGAAACTGGTGCTCGGAATTGAAATCTGAGGGCACCATTGAACTCATTGCGCCAGTATTCACTTAAAGTGACTTTCACGTCGATGAAGGATGGTCGAGAGTGAGAGTTAGTTTTTGGGTTTTTCATGTATGAATAAAATAAAAATAAAAGTGTGTGATATTTTATTTTTATTTGCAACACTGATGTGGGTGTTGGGAGGTGGGGTCCACTGGAACTAAACCTCTATGTGGAAGTTGGTGGTGGGGACCACAAGACCTTAACCTCCCATGAGAGGTTATGGTGGTGGGGACCACCCAAGATTAAACACACTTGAAACCCCCCTTTAATTTGGAGAAAACCTCAACTCCCTCACTAATGTGGAGGAGCCTCTTGAGCTTCCTCCACATTATTTGTGCCAACCCCCCCCCCCCCCCCCTCTTAAATATGCCAACACAACACATAATTGAGCCAATTTAATTAATCCAATTTGAATTGTGAGAATGATTAAATTGGGGAAACAATTTTTATTATATTGGATATATATTTTATTTTGGTGGGTTCTCCTTTTGAGAACAATCGTTGGAAAAGGAGAGAGTGATTTTGGTGGGAGAAAACTCTCCAATGAAGAATGCATTCTTCCATGAAGAACGTTCCACCGACGAAGTACGTCGACCTCGACTTCGAGCTTCTTCCTCGGGACTTCTTCCGACAGGGGACATCTTCATCTATGACGAATCGATGACCATACTACCTCTTTGATCCAATGTTGACCAGCGAACAAGGTAGGGGTTTATTCCTAAATGTTATTCACTTTCCATGTACTCACTTCTTTTCTTGTGCAGTTTGGGAACAAACATTGCGGAATATTATGGTTACGCGTTCATGCTTCATTCATTGTGAACCACTTTCTATCACTCTAAACGTGGAGTGTGTGGGCCAAAAAAACATGGACCGACCCCTCCTCCATTTTACTTTGGCATATTATTCGAAATGGAGGAAGGAGATGAAGATGACAAAGGCAATGGCGCCGCGACCCATGACCTTGCTGCGCCGACCGGGACGACCCGTGGCCTTGCCGCGCTGCCCCGGCCGACCAGCGGTCTGAGCCGTGCCATGCCACCATGCATGCCGAGCCGAACTGCCATCTGCCGAGCCATGCCAGTGTTTGAACCCTACCGCGCCACCATCCGCTGAGTCGTGCCTCCGTCCGAACTGAGCCGTGCAGCCGTTCGAGCCGAGCGGCACCGCCATCCGTCGAGCCGAGCCACACTGCCGTTCGAGCCAAGCTGCGCCGCCGCTGAGCTGAGCCTCACCACCGAGCCGAGACGCTCCACCCTTCTGACTAAACTGTTGTCGACATGCGGCCGTTCTACGCCCTCACAGCCGGTCCGCGCCATCGCGGCCAGTCCGCGCCCTCGCAATATCGCTCAATGGAGCCACCCTCACGGACCTCGCGGGCCAGGCCAGACTCAATGAGTTGGGCACCTTGCGGGCCGGTCTAGACCCAACGGCTTTGGATGGGTCGACCCGAACCGGGTCGGCCTAGGCCGGGTCGGGGCAGGTCGGTCCGACCGGGTAGTACTGGACCCGGGTCCACTACGACCCAGTTACTTTCATTTGGCCATTACTTTTGCACCGGATGTCCGTTTGATGAACCATCACTGGCGTTGGAAATCATAGAGTGAGATGGTCCCATTAAGTACACTCTACAAGAGTTTTGGTTCGATATGGGAAACAATTAGTTTGGATCGAGCATGAATCCAATTGGGCCCCAAGACTAAAATGCTAATTACTCACAGACCGGGCATCTGATTGATGCACAGGAAGTTGCATTGAGACCCCTATGACGTGGAAGACCTTTGAGATACATCTTTATGGGACTTCATGATGGTTGGAGTATCGACCAGTAGATTGTGGACCGAATCCTTCCAGAGATGAGTGAGCATAGTGTAGAGACCTAGTAGCTAGCTCAAACCTGATGAATGTTGACAGTTTCGACTCGGAGTGACTCGACTAGCCCAGTGGGGAGCACCTTGGTGTCATGGAAGACGCACAGTGGGAAGCACCTTGGTGACGTGGCAGACCAACGGTACTCGATAGGAGGATTACCTTAGCAGTATACGAGGGAGAGCACCTTGGTGACACGGGATACCCATGGTTGGGAGCACCTTGGTGACGCGGCCGACCCACGACACTTGATAGGAGGTGTACCTTAGCAGTCCAAAGTTAGTGGGAAGCGCCTTGGGGTCACGGCATACCCACTGTACTCGATAGAGGACGAGTTCTCTAGCAGTCAATGTTTCAACAATGTGACTGGGGCTGTTAGCTGATACTACCCCTAGAATAAAATCATGGTCTGATATGAGTCATTTTTTCTGTGTTTTCCTCATGATTGAGATAATTACTTGATAACTTAGTTATATGTATGGACATATACCTATGTAAGGTTATATGTTGATTTCATTATTTATGGTTTATCCTTGGGGGATTTCTGTGAGACCTTGAGGGTCTCGGGGTCCCTACTGTTTATAGTTATACTCAACCCTACACGGTCTATGCCTGTAACTTGTTTTCATGGATGCAGACGATAGACAGCGCTAAATGAGGCTGAGAGTACTGGGACTGGATGACACCAAGAGGTGGACCATACGGTGTGTCGATACGCAGAGGAGACAGACAGATGTATTGTGATGAAGAGGATATATGTACCTACCCTTCAGGTAGAAACACAAGGGACAACCCAGTAGCTACCTTTTACACTTTCTTTAGTTGTTTTGTATTTTAGATGTACTTGTACTTTTACTGTTGGGCTTGTATTTTGACCCTGTTACTTTCAACACTCTCTTTTGGTTATACAATTTTCTTGAGTTCGTATCTTGTTTTGTGCTTGGTTGTGTGTGCTTAATAGTTATAAAGGCAATTCCTTACCAATTTTAGGGAATACGCCTTTGGTGATAGTCGTCAACCCCTGGACTATGGAAGGCGGGCTTGGGGTAGTCATGGCATGGGCCCCGGGGGACAGTCTTGACAAAGTAAGTATATTTATAAAATATTTTAGTATAGATAGTAATGAAATTAATGAAATCTAGAATAAATTATTTTAAAACAAAATCATACCTTGTTACCATAATTTTTAATGAAATTATTGATATTTTTTACTCCTATTTGGTTTTTGTTTTTTGTTTTTTCACATTCTCATGATCATTAAATTTTTTCTGATCAATGATCTATGCTACTCTCCATCATTATTTGGAATTACGATTTCATTCCATGAACATCTCTTCGGTTACCACAAATTGTTTCCTATATGGGAATCTACTATTGTATTATTTATGATGAGCTTTATACATTCCATTAAATATTATAAAGAGGATGACTTTTTTACCTTGCAAATATTTGGGTTTATATGAAAGGTTTCCTGAAACATTTAACCTTTAATTTCCAAGAAAAAATTAAAATTTCAAGAAATAATTTTATTAAAAATTTATGGAATGTAACACACTGGGATGTTTTTAATGATGTAATAAAAATTTTATAGTGTATTTATCACACACAACCTATATTAAATGAAAAAATATATATTTCCTTAAATAGATTGTGGTATATGCATCCCCTAGTATAAATAAACCATAATATAGTATATATGTTCATTTAATTATAGGATATGAATAAGAATAAATAAATTATTAAAATTATATGTTTTATACATGTATAGAATAAATTCAGTTGTTAAATATTTATTAGAATATAAAAAATTAATCATTTCAAGGAAAAAGAAATGTTTTTTAAAAAATTTATTTTTCTAAAGTGATTTTTCATCAGGGTTTTCTTAAATATATTAAAATTATTTTTTCCACTTTTAAAAATTTTATTTTTAAAAATATTATTAAATATATAATATATTATATCATAATTATATTAGGTTGAATTTTTGTGGTTTTTTAGAAAATATAGATAAACTAGTGAATAGTTCAAAATAATGATTTTTATAAAAATAACATTTCGTTTCAATAAATAAATTAATTTAAAAAACATATTATATTTGAAATAGGATTTAAAGATACATATGTATTTTTTATATAAATTTAATCCACTTAATTACTTTTAAATCCACTCTATATTGGTGTTTATTATAAAATTATATTTATTTTTAAAAATGTAATTTTTCTGAAAACTATTTTAACATTTACAATGCTTAGCCATTTAAATTGATTAGAAAATAGTTAATGATGAATGATTTATGTTAAATTTCTATATTATATATAAATAAATATTAATTTATATTTATATAATAAAAATTAATATTTATATAGTTAATATAAAATCTATATTTCTTGAAAAATAATCTTCTTGAAAACTAGTCTTTTCATCGCATCTACATGTTTAATTTCGAATTCAATTCTACCACTCTGTGAATTTTATTTAATAAAATGAATTATATATTTTTCATTAGAATAATTCAAAAATATATAATATGTTAAAATTAATATTTTTTCTTAATGAATAGTGAAACAGTAAAAATATTTTTCTATACTTAAGGTAACAAATGAATTTTCCGGTGGGTTAAAATAAAATTTAAAGGCAAAAATTACCTATAAACATAATTTAAATATATTTCCTATACATATTTATTACTTATCGGTTTTATTAATCTATAATTTTCCATTTATTTTTCTTTTTCATGGAAAAAACATGTGTAACAAAATTTCTTTTAAAAATTTACAAATGTCCCACTCACCTCACTTATAAAAGACCACCCCTATCTTCTCCAATTCACTTATTAAAATCCCTTCAGATTCAATAATATCTTACCTAATACCTTAAAAAATTATATAAACATGACCTATATCCATTTTTTTTACCATTAATCTATGCTAAGAAGGATTAGGGTTCTTATCTAAAGTGGTTTTCTGAAGAAGAGGTATTGTGCTAAACCAAGTGTTTATTAAATTATTTCTTCTTACCTAACATTAAAACAATATTTAATTATATTGAATATCCAAACTAGTATATCACATAAAAATAGATATTGTTATGTTACTAGAACAACCAAATCCATCTTCTATTCTAAGAAATAGGAAATAAAACCATCAGTTAGGTGTAAGGAGGATTACTACCTGACGAACAAATGTAATTTGTTTTTCATCGTCATATGTATCATTTGGTCATGAAGATGATCTTAAAGTATATATATGATATTTGAAACATAATTATACTCTAGTAATTATTATATCAAATTTATCATTTTATATTCCATTCTATAGGGGATATTATAATGTCGTTTGTGTGTGCAGCGAACTATCGTCTCACGAAGCGATTTATTCAATTTCAATAACACTTTCACGGAAGGTAAAAGGGAAATTTTAAGGAATATATTTGATATATATATCACATAATTATGATATTAAATAAATATTTATCATTATTAAAATATAATATATCATTTTGATTCTTACCTATCAACTCACTAAAAAATGATGATGTTGTTTGTGCATTCGTGTGGACTATCGCCTCCGCAAAGCAATGTGATTATTTTTTCATAAGCACATCACAAGTATGATATATATAATTATATTTAATTAAATAATTATTTATGATATTATGGTTATTTTTTAATGAAAAAATATTACTTACCGTATATTTATAAGGATCTTTGAAAAATGAAAATATTACACATGCATATGTATGACTTACTTCTTCATGATTACAATGAAGTTAATTTTTCATAACTGTATCTGATTATTGGTTTTAAAATTATAATTGGAAAAAAATATGATAAATATATCATTATTATTATTCTTGATATTTTTAAATAATAACTTATTTGACAGTGGCCAATACACTAAAGTAATTTTAAAATAACTAACCCATCATCATCAAAACACCCAACATGGAGTCAATTGACCAAGTATTTAAATATTTCACTTAAAATAAATAAAATAAACTATTTAATTATATGTTATAAAATCTTTAAAAAAATTTAAGAAACAAATTAATTTATATCATCTTATTATATAGGATTTTAAGGATCTTCATGGAATGTCTGGACTCAAGGTAATGGTTTATCGTATAACTTTTACTTTTTTCAGACATATACCATATTCACAACTTATTTTTTCTATGATGTATATACTAATAATTAATGAAATTTATGATTATTTTCTTGAAAATTTATTTGATTCAAAACAAAATATTATTTTCTCACTTTCATTGAGTTTTGATCTAGTTATTACCAAAGTTGTAAGGGACATCGTCTCAATTTCCTTTCATTGAGTCATATTTTAATATCACGAGCCTAATTTCTTTTAGATAGTGTATATGCTTCACATTTTAAACTAAGTGTCATTAACAATTTGAACATAATGAAATTTTATTATTCAATTTTAATTATTTAATCCAAAGGTATTTTAATTGAAATATACCTAGTGGGAATGAATTTTATAACATAGTTTTTATTCATTAGATTATATTAAATATACACTGTCTTTGATATTATAAGACTATATATCCAGTTAAATTTTAATATGTTAGGTCTCTTATTCATTTTATTAATATTTATTTTCAATTGATACACATATAATTTTCTTTTATTAATTCACACTTTAATATTATGATCATTGTAATGAGATCGCAAATCAAATTATCTTCATTGAGACATATGCTAATTTATATGGAAAACATCTTTTATGAGGTTTATCCATCAACTTTTTGACATGATATACCATATAAATCCATATTATCATGAAATTTAATGTATATGGTGAATTTATTATTTCATGTGACTTATGATTGGAGAGTACCAAAGTGGAAAAACATTTTTTTAAATATCTTTTTTAATCGGGTTATATTATGCTTGAATTTACATTAAAGAAAATTAGTTGATAATTTTCTAATAAAACCATATTATTTTAATATACATTATTTATTCATGAATATTTCTTGTAATACTTCCATTTTCCTCTCTTTGGTTATTAAAATTATTTAATTAAATGTTTTTATGAAAATTTTACTTCTTTTCTCTCTTTAATTGAAAATAATTTTTCTTCCGAAACCAATTTTTCAAAAAATGTTTTACAAAAATATTTACATTGATTTTATAAATTCATTCATACACATTATTATATTTTTACAAAAAAATTTAAATGTTCCTTCCTCACATTTTCCAAATGTTGAATTTATAAGATTATTCCAAAAATGTGAATTGAATCATTATTTTTATGTCACGACCTGTCCTCGGGGCCCGTGTCGTGCTTCTCCAAGCCAGCCTTCCATATTCTAGGGGCTAGCGACTAGCACCATAGGCGTAAATCCTGATAAAAGGGAAGGAATTGCATTTATATAAGTAATAAATCACAACAGAGTACACAAGATGAAGTAAACACCAAGTAAACTGAGTACAAAAGTATGTGTAGGAAAGTAAATGGGCCAGAATACAAACCCAACTGAAAACACAGTACAACAGTAAAGAAAGAACAACTGTAGTAAAGTAAACTAGCAACCACTGAGTCGTACTCTGGATATCCCACATGAAGGGTGGCTACAACTGGTCTCCTCAGCTCCTCGAGTCTGGTCGTCCGCTCCATGTACGTCCCACCAAGTGGTCCACCTCTAGGTACCGTCCCGGTCTACAAGACTCCACCTCGACCAGTGTTGTCTGTCGTCTACATCCAAAACAACGTAGTGTGGTCATAGCCCATGCAGGGGTCAGTAAAAGATACTCAGTAGGGACCCCGAGACCCCCAAAGGTCTCCCAGAATCCACAAAGGATAAACCAAAAGGAATGATACAAACACATGTATCAAACAAATCTACTTAGGTATATGCCCATTCATATACCTAAGTCATCAGTTACAGTTCGTCTCCATCTCTCGAGCCCAAGCACAACCCAGTCCACACAGGAAAGCACAACCCAGTCCACACTGGATAGAAAGTCAAACACATCAAAAATAATGACTGAAAGTCAACACTCAGCTCACACATGTATACTAATCACGAAGAAGGGTGGATATGATAGATGTAGCCTCTGAATCATCTCCCCTACCGAACCCGCGTAGGATCCAAGTACAGAAGTCGTCGCTGCTGAACCCACGTAGGATCCAAGTACATTATCCATTGCTGCCGAACCCATGTAGGATCCAAGTACAGTCGTCATCACTGCCGAACCCACGGAGGATCCAAGTACAGTCGTCCTCGCTGCCGAACCCACGTAGGATCCAAATACAGTCGCCATTGTCGTCGCAGTCGCAACTAGCTCTAGGGTTCCTGCACACAGCATGCTTGATTCCGGGAGGGTCCGCTCCACGATCCAAGGGGGGTCGATACATCAACTTTCAAAAATTCTATAGTGGATGTATCCCGAAGTTCCGTCTCATCAACAGGAACTCAATGCAATAGATGGTGCGTCAATCAGATGCCCAGTCTAAGAGATATTGGATTTTCCATCCCAGGGGCCCGGTTAGAAATATGCTTGTTTCTAACCCGGTTGCTATCCAAATTCATCCAAAACTCACTTAGAGTATTGAAAAAGAACCGTCTCGTCAAAAGGGTCCTAGTGCCGCAAACGGCGCGTCGATCGGACATGGGGTCTTTAAGTTATTCTCGTTTAAATGATTAACAGGCCCGACCCGTTTAGCCCAGTGGGCCGACGGGTCGAGTTGACCCAGTTGGACGGGTCCGACCCAGCAGGTGTGTCAGACCGGTCCAAAGAAAATACTCAACTCGGCCTAGCCCGAAGGGGCGCGGCCTGGCCGGGGGGGGGGGGGGGGGGGGCGGCCCGGACCGGCCCAGCACGACCCCGCTCGGCCCGGCCTGGTGCGGCCCGTCTGGCTCGGCCGAAGCCGATCGGTTTATAGGGGGGCCGACCCCCCAGTTTTCCGCACCGGCGGTGCCAAGAGGCAACGCCCTTCCCCATACCGGCCGGCTAGACCGGCCCGTCTTCTGCACACATGGCCTGCATGGGCGGGCCACCAGTCTTCTAGCGCGGTGCCCTCCTGGCGTCGTGGTCTAGCTCCGCCCGTCCAGCTGGTCCTCTAGCGGGGCGCCCGCCTGGCGCTGCGGCTCCTCTTCACCAAGCCAGCCGAGAGGCCGATCGGTTCTTCCCACACAACAGGCACGACAACGCTGGTTCCCTTTGCCACGTTCCCAGCATGGCGCAACAATACCATGCTTCCTTCGCTGCCAATTTTTAATTCTAAAATAATAAATGAGAACAACTGAGGGTTTTCGGGTCGTGTTCGTTCGGACCGCACCCTCCGCATAAAATGATAGCAATCGGCCATATTTAACAATGATATCCAATGAGTACGGGTATGTAATCATCCACTTTCAATAATAAACCCCTACCTCAATAATCGACGTCGTTCAACGGGCGTCGCAGAGGATGGCGACGTGGGGCGAGGTTTCGCAAGCGACGCTGGAGTGCGCCTGAGGAAAAATCGGTGTCTCCCCTTTTGTCATGGAGAGAACAAGAGGATTGCACATCGTTGTTCTTCGTGGAGTCGGTTCTCTACGTCTAAGAGGTGTCATTCTTCGCGGAGAAAATGACATTCTTCAATGAAGGAGGAGCTTCCTTCTTCTTTCACACAAAGGCTCTCTCCAAAATCCTCACACAACAAGCCAACCCCAAAATAAAATAAGGCCACCCCTTATTTTAATTAAACAAGACATGCATTTCAAAATACAAAATTCCAATTCCAATTCACTTAATTTATTAAACCATGTGTTGTTTGATTAATTAAGTGATAGTATGGCATGTTTTAATGGGGTGAGAGAGGGAGAGGAAGATTCATCATTAAATATGAGTTAACAAGCCTAACAGGGGAGTTTAAGAGAGTTATGGGAATGTAAAAGGTTGGGGCTCGTGTGGGCCCGACCTCACAAATATCCTTACATGGGTAGTTAGAAACTTTTGGGTCCCATCCCAACTTCCCCATGTAGGATATAACCACATTAGATATAAAAATAAAATTGTTCCACAATTTTATTCACTTCTCATTTAATCCAAAAAAATTTAACTTCTCCTCCCATGCAAACGCAACGACAGTAAACTTCCCTTTAAACAATTACCGATGTTGCGAGTTCATTGGTGCCCTCAGATTTCAATTTCCAGCACTGGATCAAAAGATAGAAAACCCGCTCGTTCGTTTACTGAATGTACCCGAGCTAAAATTCAAAAATTGATTCCGGGCACACCGGGCCTCGGAATCCAGTGCCGTCAGAATCCATAGACTCGTAAAATTCCAAATTATTTAATAAAAAAATTTCCTTGAAATTTCAGAGTCTTTACATTACTCCCACCTCAGGGCTTTACATCCCCATAAAGCTAAATCATAAACTAGGGAAACAAATGTGGGTACTATGAATGCTTCTGAGCCTTCCGCTCCCATGTGCTCTCCTGGAGGTTCCTGTGCTGCCAACGAATGAAAACCAGAGGAATCAACTATCCACGTAGGACATGCTTCTGTCAATCCTAGATCTCCACCGGGACCTCCACAAATTTCTCCCTGTCATTGATGTCCATCTCTTCGTGATCAATGATATGCGTCGGGTCATGCACGCATCTCCTCAGATAAGATACATGGAAGACATCGTGCACCCGAGGCAATTGAGGTGGAAGGACCAGGTGATAATCCACATCGCCTACCCTGCAGAGAACGTGGAATGGTTTGATAAATCACAGAGATTACTTTCCACCCCAGCCAAATCTCCGTAATCCACATCGAGGTGAGACCAGTAAGAAAACGTGGTCACCATCCTCGAACTCCAGTGGTCTCTGCCTCCTATCAGCATAGGATTTCTATCTGCTCTGTATAGTCCTCATCCACTCCTGGATGATCTGCACCTTCTCTGTCGTAGCCTCAACAATCTCTGGTCTTACGAGTTTTGACTTCCCAAGGTCAGTCCAGCACAGATGTGATCTACATGGTCGGCCGTACAATGCCTCGTATGGTGCCATCCCGAAGGTGGAGTAGTAAATGTTGTTGTATGGAAACTCCACAAAGTGTAGGTGATCCTCCCAGTTGCGACCAAAGTCATGGACACATGCATGGGTCATGTCCTCAAGTGTCTGAATGGTTCTCTCCGTCTGGCCATCCGTCTGAGGATGAAAGGCAATGCTCAAGCGTAGCTGCGTCCCAAATGCCTCCTGCAACCCCTTCCAAAGCCGAGTAGTAAAGAGAGAATCTCTATCGGAGATGATAGACGATGGAAAACCATGAATCCATACGATCTCATGAACGTAGAGGTGTCCCAAGATCTCCACTAAGCCCTTCTCTCTGATAGGTAGGAAGTGGGATGACTTGGTGAGTTGTTCTATGATGACCCAAATGGAGTCCTGTCCTCTGGAAGTACGTGGGAACCCCATCACGAAATCAATGGATATCCTGTCCCACTTTCACTCTAGAACCTCTAAGGGACGCACCAAGCCTGCCGGTACCTGGTGCTCCGCCATCACCTGCTGGAAGTTGAGGCATCATGAAACGAACTCTGCCACAACCTTCTTTATACCCGACCACTAGTGCTGCCGTTTGAGGTCCTTGTACATATTTGATACTCCAAGATATACTGAATGAGGGGATGTGTGAAAATCCCTCAGTACTTCCTCCTATAATGCAGCTGGTACCATGGTACGTCCCCTGAAGAGGATGATATTCTATCCTCCTACAGAAAATCCATCAGGTGTCTGCCCTGAGGTTAGCTAAGCACGTCGCGCCTCACAGTAAACGTCCCTATGTTGTTCCTCTCTGACCCAGTGAAGTAGTGGAGGAGTGACTGTAAGTGATAGTATAAAGGCTTCTCCATATCTATCCATGAAGGATATCTGCAACAGGGCTAGCTGCTCCATCGCCTCTCTAAGTAGCTGAATGACCGATCTCCCTCTGAGAGCATCAGCTACTACGTTCCCCTTACCAAGAGTATAGACTATCTCAAAGTCATAGTCCTGGAGGAATTCGAGCCATCACCACTCTCTCAGGTTCATGTCCTTCTGCGAGAAGATATACCTGAGACTCTGGTGGTCAGATTAGAGTGTAAAGCGCTCGCCCATAAGATAGTGCCGCCAAATCTTCAATGTTAAGACCACTGCTATTAACTCTATGTCATGGGTTGCATAGTTCTTCTCATGATACCTCAAATTTCGTGAACCATAAGCGATCACTACCCACACCTGCATCAGGACACACCCAAGTCCGGTCCCTGATGCATCGCAGTAAACTATGTTCCCTACGCCCTCCTCCGGTAGCCTCAAGATAGGTGCACTGGTCAATCTCTACCTCACCTCCTGGATGTTCTGTGGACATCTATCTGACCACACGAAGGGTTTCCCCTTCTTCGTCAAAGCTGAAAGTAGTGATGTAAATCTGGATAAGTCTGGAACAAATATCTGATAGTACCCATCCAGACCTACGAAACTACACACCTCTATCACACTCCTGGGTGGCTCCCAAGAAAGTACTTCCTTGATCTTCGCAGGATCAACAGAAACTCCCGCCCTAGAGATGACGTGCCCCAAGAAGCAGACCTCTCGAATCCAGAACTGACAATTTGAGAGATTACCATAAATCTGGTGCTCTCGGAGTGTGTCCAGTACAACCCGCAAGTGGTAGACGTTATCCTCCAAAGTAGTCGAGTAAATCTATATGTCATCGATGAATACTATGACAAATCGATCGAGTTAGGGTTGGAAGATCCTTTTTCATGAGACTCGTGAACACTGCTGGAGTGTTGGTTACACCGAATGGCATAACTAAGAACTCATAGTGGCCATACCAACACCTGAAGGTCGTCTTTTGCACATCCTCGTCTCGAACTCTGAGCTGGTGATAGCCTGACCTGAGGTCTATCTTCGAGAACCATCATGCTCCCTTGAGCTGATCGAAGAGGTCATCAATCCTCGAAAGTGGGTACTTGTTCTTTACGGTCACCTGATTCAGGTGACGGTAGTTGACACATAATCGTAAGCTCCCATCCGCCTTCTTGGAGAATAAAATCGGAGAATCCCAGGGTGAAACACTGGGTTCGATGAATCCCTTTCCCTACAAGTCCTCCAGCTGTACCTGCAGCTCACGAAGCTCCGAGGGAGCCATCCGATATGCTGGAGTAGATATCGGGGCTATCCTAGGGTACAGATCAATGTAGAAGTCTACTTCTCTGTGAGGAGGTAGTCATGGAACATTGTCAAGAAAAAACATCCACATACTGATCCACCACAACCGGAAATTCGGACCTCACACATCAACTTCTCCTAGGATGAGACTAGCCAACTGATGGGTGATTGATTATCCTATCCTCTATGTAAGTCCATTCGGCGCTTCAAAGGCTCCCTTCTCGCCAGTGAAGGTGAACCTTCTCCCATCTGTGCGGACACACCGCACTTTGCGCCTAATACGGTCGATCTGAGCATGGACTGTGGTTAACCAATCCATGACCAAGAAGACATCATAAGGCCTTGACTCCGCTACAAGAAGATCCTAGCCGAAGCTCTCACCTCCTAGAGTAAGCTCACACTACCAGCACCAGTTCGTAATCGTCGATTCTACTCCTGTAGATGTCTCTATCCATAAGGATCGAGCCAAAGGCTCCATCAGAATCTCCGAGCTCCGAACAAGGGCAGCGACAATGAAAGAATTACTCACTCTTGTGTCTATAAAAACTGCAGCAAGGGTGGAGTAGACACAGATAGTACCTCAAATCATTTCAGGTGCGCCGTGGTCATAGGTCTCGACTGCATGGAGCTGAGCCTGCCCCTTTCTGCTAGCTATCTGTGGTCGGGGTGGTCCTCCTGGTGGTGGTGGTGGTAGAGCCTCGAAGCATCGTCTACCACCTACTACTCGGCCAACTCCTCTTCCTCGTCCGCCAGCTCCCTGCGGACTGCCACGGTCGAACCTCTGCCTCTACCTGAGTGGTCCCTCAACTGTCTGCTGCTCCTCTGCATGGCGGGTCGGGCAGTTATGAGCCATATGGCCCTGCCCGCCGCATGCATAGCACTGCATGCCTCTCATATGACTAGCTTTGATGCGTGTGCCTCGCACCTCCGAAATAGTATCAGGAGGTCGCCCACCTGATGGCTTGGTCCGCTTGGACATTTGCAACATCTGCCTACCGCCGGCTGCAGAAGACTCCGCTACGTGTCGTCCTACGGTATGCCTCGCTGTTGGCGTAGGCTCCGTAAGGATGCACTCCACAAGAAGGCCTCACTCCAGTACTCCTGCGTGTGTCGGAATGCTGAGGGAGATCATCGAAGCTCTAATATCATGCCTCAGTCCCTACTCGAAGGCCTGGGCCCAGAAGAATGGGTCTCGTACCAAGTCCGTGGAGTAGCACGAGAGGTTGGTAAATCTCAATGAGTACTGGGCTATTGTCATGCTGCCCTGACGCAACTGTAGTAACTCTTGGATGTGCACCGCACAAGGGGTGGATGGAATGAACTCTGAGAGGAAGAGGCTCTCGAAGTCCGTCCATAGTAGAGATGCCTTTTTGTGCACCTGGAGCATCACGGTCCACCATCTACCTACTGCTACGTGCAGGAGACTCACGGAAAGGATCACCATATGACCTGTTGGTGTCCCTACCAATCTGAAGACTCAGACAATAGCCTCCATCCAATCCTCGGCTATCTGAGGGTTTGTCTCTCCGTGGAACCTGGGTAGCCTCTGTCGCTGAAACTCATGCAGTGCACTCTGGTGGCGTACACTCTCCGCTTTTGGGGCTGGCAGTATCGGTGGCCCAACGGGTAGAGGTACCGCTGGTGCCTCCACTGTAATGGAGCCCTGGACCGAGGCCTCTTCGCTCGGTGGGCTGCCATCTCGCATGTAACTGGGAACCCTAGATGGCTACCATCGTGGGGCCATCCTGAAAAGAAACAGGTGCACCATGGTTAATACAGTATACCTGGTGAGTTGACACAAAGTAATCACTACGAAAACTTTTGAAACACACTTTCAATCAATGTTTTTGTGCACTAAGTCGGAAATCAGAAGTCAGGGTCCTGGTGTATGGATATGTCAGCCGCCGCAACAACACTGGACTCCCTGGACTGATAACCACACTCAATACCCTTAACACTATTGCTTCATAGGAAGAAATTATCAGATTCCTAAGTTCTACAGTAGAACCGATTCCTCGGATACCAATTTGTCACGACCCATCCTCGGGGCCCGTGCTGTGACTACCCCAAGCCCTCCTTCCATAGGTCAGGGGCTGGAAACTAGTACCATAGGTGTAAATCCAGATTAAAGGGAAGGCATTTCCTTTATATAATTAATCAAACACAACATAGTACACAAGATGAAGTAAACACTAAGTAAACTGAGTACAATAGTAAGTGATGGAAAGTAAATGGGTCAGAATAAAAACCCAACTGAAAATACAGTACAAAAGTAAATAATGAATAGCTGTAGTAAAGTAAACCAGCAACCACTGAGTCATCCTCCGGATATCCCACCTGAAGGGTTGGTACAAATGGTCTCCTCAGCTCCTCGGGTCCGGTCGTCCGCTCGGTGTAAGTCCCGCCAAGTGGTCCACCTCCAGGTACCGCCCCACTCCATAAGACTCCACCATGATCAGTGCTGGCTGTCGTCTGCATCCAACACAACATAGTACAGGCACAACCCGTGCAGGGGTGAGTATACGATACTCAGTATGGACCCCGAGACCCCTGAAGGTCTCCCAAAATCTACAAAGGATAAACCAAAAAGAAACATACAAACACAAGTTTCAAACAAATCTACATAGGTATATGCCCATACATATACCTAAGTCATCAGTTACAGTTCATCTCCAACTCTCGAGCCCAAGCATAACCTAGTCCTCACAGGAAATCAAAACCTAGTCCACATAGGATATCAAGTCAAACACATCAAAGATAATGACTGAAAGTCAAGACTCATCTCACACATGTATACTACTCACGAAGAGGGGTAGAGATGATAGATGTAGCCTCTGAATCATCTCCCTTGCCGAACCCACGTAGGATCCAAGTACAGAAGTCGTCGTTGCCGAACCCACGTAGGATCCAAGTACCGTAACCATCACTGCTAAACCCACGTAGGATCCAAGTACAGTCGTCATCGCTGCCGAACCCACGAAGGATCCAAGCACAATCGTCCTCTCTACCGAACCCACGTAGGATCCAAGTATAGTCGTCATCATCGTTGCAGTCACAGCCAACTCTAGGGTTTCCTCACACATCACGCTTCATTCCGAGAGGGTCCGCTCCACGAGCCAAGGGGGTCGATACATCAATTGTCACGAACTCTAGATTTGATGTATCCCGAAGTTCCGTCTCGTTAATAGGAACTCAACACAACAGACGGCACATCAATCGAACACCCGGTCTAAGAGATATTGGCTTTTCCATCCCAGGGGCCCAGTTATAAAGACGCTCGTTTCTAACCCGACCGATATCCTAATTCATCCAAAACTCACGTAGAGGATCACAAAAGAATCGTCTCATCGAAAGGGTCCTAGTTCCATTGACGGCGCGTTGATCGGACCAAAAGTCTTTATGTTATTTCTGTTTAAGTGATTAATAGGCCTGACCTGTTTAGCCCTATGGGCCAACGGGTCGGGTTGACCCAGTATGAAGGGTACGACCCCATAGGAGTGTCGGACTATTCTGAAGAAAATAATCAACTCGGCCCGACCTGAAGTGGCGCGGCGCGGCGCGGCCTGGCGGGGCGCAGCGTGGCCTGGCCCGGCGGGGGCCGGCTTGGCCCGACCCGGCGCGACCCGGCTGGCTCGGCCGAAGCCGAGGGGGTTCAATGGGGGGGGGCATCCCCCCCCCCCAGTTTTCCCCACCGGCCACGCCGCCATTCCCCAAACCGGCCAGCTAGACTGGCCGGTCTTCTTCGCACGGGGCCCGCATGGGCGGGCCGCCGGTCTTCCAACGCGTCGCCCTCCTGGCGCCGCGGTCCAGCTCCGCCCGGCCGGCCTACGGGCCAACCGGTCCTCTAGCGTGGTGCCCTCCTGGCACTGCGGCTCCTCTTCACCCGGTTGGCCGACGGGCCGACCAGTTCTTCCCCCGAAGCGGCCCGTGTAGCGGGCTGCGGTTCTTCTCGCACAACTAGTGTAAAAGCGCCGGTTCCCATCGCCACGTTCCTGGAACGGCACAACGACGCCATGCTTCCTTCACCGCCAATTCCCAATTCTAAAATAATAAACGAGAAAAATGGAGGGTTGTCTGTCCGTGTTCATTTGGTCTGCACCTTCCACGTAAAATGATAGCAATCAACCATATTTATCAACTATTTCCAACGAGTACGGGGTACATAAACATCCTCTTTCAAGAACAAACCCCTACCTTGATAATTGATGTCATTGTCCAGGCGTCGCGGAAGATGGAGTCATGGGGTGAGGTTTCGCATGCGACATCGGAGTGCGCCCAATAAGGAAGCAGTGTCTCCCCTTTTGTCACAGAGAGAAGAAGAGGATTGCGCGTCGTTGTTCTTCGTGGAGTCGGTGATCTACGTTGAAGAGGTGTCGTTCTTCGCGGAGAGGATGATGTTCTTCAATGAAGGAGGAGTTTCCTTCTTCTTTCACACAAAGTATCTCTCCAAAATCCTCACACAACAAGCCAACCCCAAAATAAAATAAGGCCACACCTTATATTAATTAAACAAGCCATG
This sequence comes from Viscum album, assembly GCA_963277665.1. Taxonomy (NCBI): domain Eukaryota; kingdom Viridiplantae; phylum Streptophyta; class Magnoliopsida; order Santalales; family Viscaceae; genus Viscum; species Viscum album. The sequence continues at coordinate 1,262,382,713 of OY728132.1, read as the reverse complement.
CATTTGAAAAATACAAAATTCAAATTACGATTCACTTAATTTATTAAACCATGAGTTTTTTAATTAATTAAGTGATAGGTTGGCAAGTTTTAGTGGAGTGAGAGAGTGAGAGGAAGAGTCCTCATTAAAGAGGAGTTAAAAAGTTTAAAGGGGGAGTTTATGAGAGTTATGGGAATGTGAAAAGTTGGGGCTAGTGTGGGCCCCACCTCAAAAATATCCTTACATGGTTAGTTAGAAGCTTCTGGGTCCCATCCCAAATCCCCCATGTAGGATATAACCACTTTAGATATAAAAATAAAATTGTTCTACAATTTTATTCACTTTTCATTTAATCCACAAATTTTTAACTTCTCTTCCCGTGCAAACGCAACTACGGTAAAGGTCCCACTAAAACAATTATCGGCATTACGAGTTCATCGGTTCCCTCAGATTTTAATTCTGAGCATCGGTTCAAAAGATAGAAAAACTCGCTCGTTTGTTTACTGAACATGCTCGAGCTAAACTTCAGAAATTGATTACGGGCACACCGGGCCTCGAAATCAAGTTCCGTCAGAAGCCACAGACTCGTAAAATTCCAAAGCATTTAAGAAAAAAATTTCATTGAAATTTATGGGTCTTTACATTTTATCTACTCGACACGAACAGAATTTATTACCAATGGTTCCACTAAATGAGTTAAAGAATAATTTTTATGTTTAAAACGTTATTTTAAAAATAAAATTTTCTAATTATTGTTTCATATTTTAAATAATTTCTTTAAAACATTAAAGGAAATTATTCTCATGAAATGATCAATGTGATATTTAAAAATCATTTTCCATATAAGATGACATCCTTTGATGTCACACAAAGTGGAATGGTTATTTTCCGGAATAATATCTGTAATAACATTTTTACTATATTTTTTTCATTAATTACAACAACCCTTAATGTCAAATACACTCTACTAGGGATATGGGTTATTGATTCCATCCTTATTTTATATATGTATGGATTATGGGATTCTCATGGGTCTTGATTTCTTTTTACATGTTATTACTGACGTGAATGAACATTGATAATTTTTAGGATTTAAAAGAGAAGGAATCTAAATTTTTTAGTCTTTAATGGTACATGGAAATTATTTTTTATGAATGGGTGGTCCTGATACAATTGATATGAAGGTTTTATCAAAATTATTCTTAATGGTTGATCCCAATGTATCTTATATGTTGGGTTCCCCAAGACAATGGCAGTTGATCCTAATATTGTTTATATGATGGGTGATCCTAGATTGTGTTGTGTGATACAAATATAACTTATATTATCAATGTACCAAAATGGAACTCTAATTAATTGGGTAATGTTCATTGTCCATTAGTGTAAGAAGTCGGGAGTTACCGAAGAGTTTGTTATATAGATTTAACTTGTCTAAATTTAGTTCTGATAGGGGTTTAAAATGTGTTATAAATATGATGCTAAAAGATTCCAACACATTTTAATTTTGTTTTTGTGGGTAATAAATGATTCCTTTGATAAATATTGATATTACATACCTCATGGTAATTTATTATTATGAATCATGCCTTTGATAATTATTTATTCTTTGTTTTATTATTTATCATCTAGTTATTTATGGGTATGAATATAATAATTATATAATCATGAACATTTTTTATATCGACATACCATTATGATCATATTATTATCATAAGTGACATTCAATTGTTAATGATTATGTTTTCCCTTAATGAGAGTTTGATCTCACCCTTATTATGATTCATTTTCCCTGTGTTTTAATGATTTATGTTCAATAAATTATATCAAGAAGGGTTTTATATGGATGATGAAGATGAATTAATGGGAAATTCAAAAAGATGGGTTCTGTATAAGAAATTTTTATTTGATGACATGGGTACTATTTATGTAATAATATATCATAATTAACTAAAAATATATACCTAAAAGGTATTTGGGTATGTAAGTGATCCAATATTAAATTTTAATTTTGTATGTTTTGGATGGAAGAAATTGGGTCACCTTTGTTGGCATAAAATCATGAAATGTATCGTTTATGATTTTCTCACCGGAATCAGGAGATTAGTTCTGGGGATGTTATATATTATCTATATTTTATGGATATATGGATTACTTAAATATCGACCACAATGGAAACTAAAATGATATAATTATATAGAAATCAACGAATGTCGCACTGTAAGGGAGTGCATAAAACAATGATATGATTATTTCTATAAAATATATATGATTTGAATGTCATTTTTTGAAAAAAATAGGATATATGGACAGAATTTTTTTATGATTACTTCTATTAAATAAGAACACATGACCATATTAAAACATGTGGTAAACATGCCATTATCACGGAGCATAAGAGAATGGAGAATGGACCCTAGAAATTTAATGGTGTATTAGATATTGTATTGAATTATGAAAATGTAAATGACTATTCTATAAAGGCTTAAATGATATTTACAAATTTGGTTATAAAAGACGAATAAGAGAGGATATACAAAATTATAGAGTCCCATTGACCGTATCTAGTTTATTAGAGTAATAATTTTGATGAAGATTATAATTTATATATATATATATGGATATTTGAGGAGTACAATGCAGTTAATTCTTGTGTGGAATTATTATTCATCTAGAGATGTTTTTTAACTATTTATATGTATCATGTTAAGAGAAATGAAATAAATATCCCATCGAGGGTTAATTATAATATTTAATTAGAGAATAACAGGTTCAGTGAGTTGGATATCAATGATAAATCAATTAAAATGATTTTATTCAAACGGAATGAATTATACATGTTGATCTAGAAGATTCCATCATATCTATAAATTTTGGAAGAATTAAGTGATGAAATGAGTGAATGGGGATGAATAGTGAGTGACCCATTGATGATATTATACCATCCAAAGATTTTATAAAGGAAGTGAACCTTTTCATATAGTGACCATGATCTAATAAATGAATCCATTAAATTGTGAATGATATTTTTTTATGAACATTGAAACACAACTATGTGTATATTCATTTGATGTATCAAAGATTACATAAAATAAGTAATATCATTTTGTTTTCTTGTCTTCATATATTTCATTATGTGATTTCTATTTTAATGTAACAATTTGATAGAGAATGGTAAAAAAAATATGATTCTTTTTACAAGGTATCTAGATCTAATAACAAGTAAAGGTAAAGTTTAAATTAGGAAGCACCCAAATTCCCCACCCCCACTATGGGTGCCTTGGGATGTATATTATAATCTCCTAGTCCTAATAACAACAATCTATTGAAACAAATTTATATCAAATATTATTTTTATCCTTAAAATTATATCATAATGTATGATAACTAATTTCACTTGTAAGTAGGTTTTATCTATATTCATTACAACAAACCATTTTGTATATTTAAATATTATTACAAGCCTAGTAAGGAGAAGCATAAATTTTCAACCCCAAGAATCAATCTATTGTATACCATCATTAAGATAAAACTAGTATTAATTCCACTAGTTTGACTTGATGATGTCATGCATTGTAATAGAAAGTAGTAAAAGTTATTACATAATGTTTTTATAGAATGGAAAAGTATGTGAAGTGATATGAAATCTTTCAAATATGGAGTGCATATCACCATTATGATTCTGCAGAATGTGATAGTTAATGTAAATTGCTTGTGATTATTTGTTACCATGTAGTAGTGTTAATTTATGATTATTGAATTCAGTAATTGTGCAAAAATGACCTATTGAATAGAGATATGAGAATATAAAACCAAGGATATATCATTAATGGATAGTGGATTTTCCCTTAGGAAGTTGACATATTATAATAGGTTTTTGATGAATTATTTTTATAGGGGCCATGAATAGTTCCAATGATATCAAATATTGATGGAGGTGATGAAAGATTGACTAATATCTAATCTATTACTTGTAATCTTATCATAAATGAAACAAAAAATATAAAAAATCTTCCAAGTTTATATATGAATACTTTTGGTTATCATTGTAGTGATATGATCATGAGGATAATGGGAATGATAGTAAAGAGGGGATCTATCACCTATATTTCACCATAAAATATGAAACATATTAAATCATGTGCATGGCCAGCTTCAATACAAATAAATCGTAATTATAATAATAGATATCGACGAATATAATATGTTCACATAATTTCATAACATTACCATAAACTCAACACAACAATTTATGTACACCAGTTCTGCTCAAAAGCTATTTGATATCACTTTCTAAAGGTATTTCCAAATTGGTATCCAACGTATTAGAAAAACTTTTATGTAATGATACATGATTTATTGTAAAACCCATCCTTAAGTAAATAATTTATATAAATCTTGTATTTCACACAACACTTAACAAGAATAAAAACTGAATTACATTAATATTTTTTTAAATTACAGTTATATTATAACCATTATATTATTGGCATCAATATAAGTTACCCCTTTACAATAAACTATATAAAAATATTTAATAAAACAACAAATATTTTATTCTTATATGATACTTTTTTATATAAAAAAGTTATGAAATCTTATGTAACAATGAATTTTTATTAATTTTAAAATTGAATCATATAAAATAATTTTAATATTTTAATAAAAAAATTATAACATGATAATGGGTTGAATTTAATTTTTAGGCATAATATTAAATTACCATGGAAAATATTATTTACTGCGATAAACCAATTATTTTTCAAATAATGAAATTTTTATAAATATGATGTTTTTTAAATTCCATGGATATATTTTAAATTAATATTTTAATATGATGTATAATCATATATATATATATATATATATATATATTTAATAACACTAATTTTTTGGGTAATAAATGTTAAATACTATGAAAAACACTTAATGATTAACATAGTTTTAAAAAGGGATTTTCTACACATTATTTGTTTAAATCTAAATACAGCGTTTCTCAAATTTTCAAATTTAGTATGATTAAATATAGTTAAAATCATAATAAATCATCTATAAATTTTATAGGAATGGTTATATTATATTTTTAGTGTTAAAATAATAACCATGATTGATATTTAATAAATATTAACGAGGTTTAAAATAGGAAAATTAACGTGTCTTGAATTTTACTAAATCAATTTGACACATAAAACTTCTAGGATAACATTGTTTATGTTTTAAAGTTATACACACATGTATCACAAACATTTTCCACCTAATACACCAAATTCTTATGAAATTTCATTCTTACTAAATACCTTATTTTCTTTTAAATGATTTGTCCCCCCATTTCAATTATTAAAGGAGGTCACCCCTACCATTTTCCAATCCAAATTCCAAGTTAAATATTCTCCATAAGCACCACACAATTTATTTCTCTTATATAACCATAACTCATTTGGTATTATATGACCTCAATACAATTCTTCAAGTACTTAATTTCAAAATGATATTTCAAGAGAATCTCCAAATTCTCAGAAGAAGTATTACTGTCTCTTAACATCCTTTCTGTTTCCTTCATGTCCACCCTCTTCCAAACCCATTATAACCGTATATATATAATGACATCAAAATAAATAATATACATTTTTTATTATATTGATGGTATAAAAAACAATTATTCCCTTCCCATTCAATCAATAACATGAAAACGTCTCTCATGCCCCTATGTAGACAATCTCCTCCTTGAATGATACATTTCATTTTTCATCACCACCATAAATGGATTTTTTAGAAATGATTTTAGTGAATATATATTTTAGTTATGTATTCATTTATATTTTAATGATATTAATTACAAATTCGATGTTTTACATTAGCTAAAAATGACAATTATAAAACATAAAATATAAAATAGATGTTCCACAAGGAAAACTGATTTATTTATTAGTGGATGCTTCTTATATATACATACCTTATTTTTATAAATCATCATAATTTTGATTATTAGCCTTTATTATAAAAAAATAATGTCATTATACTTTTTGATAATGACATTTTATCAAAATTATCTCTTCTATTTCCATACTCACATATAGATTGTAGCATAATATTATTAGGTTAGTTTAACCACATACATGAAAAATAATATAAATTTATATTATGATTTGAATGGGAAATACAATATAGGATATTAATAAATATATAATATTTTTTATTTTTTATTTTTTATTTATAATATAAAAATCTAAATCATTAAATAATAAATTATAGTTCAATTGTTAAAAAACATTGAAACATGATCATAACCAATTTCTAATACAGAAACTGTAATATTAAACCAATTATTATTCCTGAGATTTAATGATGGGATGATTTTATGTTTTTTTGTGGAACATATGTGTATGATTAACCATTATGTTATACATGGGACCTTTTTATCACTACAAGGCATTGATTAATGATTTACATATCATTAGATAATGGTGTAATGAGCAGTGATGTTATATCTAAAAAATGTGAAACAAGTTTTAATGCTGAATTTTCCAAGGTAAATAGGTGGTAATTCCATATCTACTATAGGAAACTAGTTGTGATGCTTGATATAGTATTGTAAATAGGTGGATATTCTTGATAAGATTTTTTTGTTTCTATGATTATTTTGGTTAAACAATCCTTTGATATGTCATCATTATTTATTTCCTAGATAATGAATCATGTCTCTTGTATTCCCATTTTTTCAAACTATGTTATATGTTTGATCATATTGGATTGTTTTTCTCCAAACATTCCGTATGGACAAATTTTATGATTCCATGTTCTATAAAAATGATATTTTTCTTGTACATATGTATTCTAATTTTATTATGATCTAAACCAGGGTAACATATTAATATGTTTATTTTCCCTTAATAATAATTTTACCTCTCCACTTTATTATGTTTCAATTTACCAAGGTAAGAGGATAAGTTTATCATGGAGATGTTTAGAAGATGACCTAGTATGATGATGTTATGCGTAAATTTTTATATGAATTATAAAATATGTTGCTTATATAGTTTATCTCCAAAGACAATAAACCTATTGATTCTTAAGATTTTAAATTTATTTTTTAGTATAAAATTTTAATTATGGAAATGTTATAGAAAAACGGAATGTTTATCTTGGGTCACATTATTTGTTTTTCGGGGAATGTTTAATTATTTTTGGAGAGTGGTTTAGTTACCTTTGGTGTTAGGGTCATAAATCCCTAATGAAATACCTATGGATCAGACAATGTATAGGTTGATATATAAATATATTTTTAATGTCTTGAGTATGGTATTTTACAACAAATAGATACCTATCTTGATTCTAAAAGTGGATATAGGTACTGAAACATATATACATAGGGTTAGTAACCAGAAATGGGAATGTTGGATATTAATTCAATCATCGTCTGGTGATAAACCAAGATGCATGACTGTACACGTAGTATGAAAATAATGGGGGATTATCTTAATTTTATCATATTACCTTTAAAATCTTCTATATAGAATTGATTTCATTGTTACATTGATGGATAAGGTTAAAATGAATATGATAACACAACTTAATGTATCTATAACTGATAAAGATTGAAATAAAGTAATTTTAAGCTAACCTGATCATGTAAGTGGGTAAATGGTTTGTTAGTTTAATACCAAATATATTATTTATTATTAGAATCCCCCATGATATAAAATGTTCTTCCCTCATGTTAACCCATTTTTATTTTATAGATGGATAAAGACAGTAGGAACTGAATTAATAATTAGTGAAAGGGAAAATGTGAAACCCAATGGAATGGGGGATGCAAAATATAGCCTTAAGGAAAGGCTATCCAAACTCTCACAAGCTGTCTATAGTAATGAAAATTTTACGGAGCTTCCAAACACACCAATGGGGAGTTACATTCTATTAAGTCTTTCATTTAGTGACATCCACTCCATTTTTTGGCTCTTATAATCCATGTATGCATGGGTAATGGATCAATGTTGGGGATAAGATATTATCCATTCTCCATTTCATAAAACATGAGATGGTTGAACTATATTTGTATCAGTTTTCTGTTGGGGCCAACTAATGGTATAATCTTATTAACAATAAAATTAAAAATGAGAAAGTTGAATTTATCGTATATGAATATTTCCTGAATGTGTTCTTCAATAAGTATTTTCACTGAAATGTTCACATTATGATAGAGAGGGGATTATCATTGTGAAAAATATTGGATTATAAATCCATAGTAAATTTAAAAAAATATCATATGGTTGGTGAGGTATTCTTGTATAATTATTACAAATCCTAAGAATAAGATCAACCGTTTCTTAATTGGAAACAAACCAAGTATCCAAAGAGAAGTATCTATTAGATAATTTGTTATCTATGATGATATTATCTAATGTAATATTAAGGTAGACATTTAAGATAGAGAATCTTATAACTTGAATTAAAATAAATTAATGATTGAGATTTACGGGAACTCAGATGAAAAATATCTTGTGTAAATGAAGATTAAACATCACTAATGAATGAATTGGGTGAAAAACACCAGTAAATTTCATAATAGGGTTAACAAGATGTTTTAAATGTTTCAAAGATTTCAATTAAGGTCGTGATTTCCAATAAGATGTGAAATAAACAATGAATGAGAAAAAGATCTCGAATAATGTTATACACACTCTTTAGTGTTTCAAATACAAGGTGTTTTGGAATTATGTAAATCAATTCTTTAACCCCAATGATATAAATGTTAAAAAGCCCTAATAACCTTATAATCCTAGGGAATAGGTGAGAATATATTAAATACCTAAAATTGAGGTTGATCACAATAATGAAGTAATCCAAAGAGAAGTTAACCACCATTATAGAACTATTAATACCTTATTTGATTTGGGGTCTTCACATTCTTTTTTATATAAAATATTTTATATGAATATCAAATCATCAACTAAAAAAATGAATATTAAAAAATCCTTGAAAATAGATACAGGGATGATGATCACATATATGATATATAAGTCCGGACAGATCCACATTTTCATGAAGATACACCCATAAAATCTAATTATTCTTCCCTTTAATTTCACATAAAATCATATATATATTTGGAAATCCAACATAAAGGCCATATTAATTTTCTAGATATTGATATCCTATTTTATATCTTAGATTTTTCTATTCTTAAATATCAATATATAGATGATCTCTCATTTGATGAAAATTCTATAATAATGGTTTTTATACCCAAATATGTGGGAATTATAGATCAAATTGATTGATGGGAAGTCATTATTAATGACATGACCATCATTAAATAACACACTAATGTATTGTAATATGAACTGCATGGTATTACCCTAGAGCATAATGTTGATGATTTGATTGAACTCGTACTTGTATTCAAGACTATATCAAATATACAATGATGATTGACCCCCAATGAATTGGATAAATTAATGTAGTTTCAAAATATTAATTTGGAAAATATTTTTTCCACCCCAGTTCTTCACTATGTGGAGCACGAGTCCTTTTTGTTATGAAGAATAATGGACCAATGCATCTTTTCATTGACTGTAATTAGAAAAAAAAGGTCAGAATTAATAATAAATATCATTTAACGTGTATAAAACACATGTTAAATCAACTCATTGAAGATGAATACTTCTTGAAAATTGATGTTCGATCATTATATCATTAATTAAGGGTCAAAAGGAAGGATATTTCAAAAATAAAATATTTTCAAACATGATATAAACACAATGAATTTAATATGATTCTATTAAATATGAAAACTTATCCTGAAATATTCTTGGATCTACTAAATTCGATCCTCAGAGAGTACCCAGATCAATTTATTGTTGTATTTATAGATGATATTCTTAAATTATCAAACTATATTGAATTAAATTAATAAAAAATAAAATTACATTAAATTACTATATAAAAGAAAATTTTTATTCTAAATTTACCATGTGTGAATTCTGGATACATAAATTATCATTATTTAGACATTTAATCATAATAAATGACATATTAGTTTATCCATAAAAGATTGATGTAATTGATGAATTCACTAAATTACCAATATAACTAAGATCAATAGTTTTCTTGTATTATAATGTTATTATCTATATTTTTTGAAAAAAATATCATTAATATAAAATCCACTAATTAGGTTGATATATAAGTTTGTAAAGTTATTTTTGATATAGATACATGAAAAAAGTATCAGGGAACTAAAAAATATGTTGGTCACTACTCTGCTACTTACATCACCATGTAGTGGGAAGAGTTTTTAATAAATAGTGATGAACTGAAATAGGTTTTGTGTTACAAATTCACTCATAAGGATAAAGTAATTATATATGATTCACAACAACTATAGACTCAATAAAAAATTTATCAAACACATGATTTAGAGATAATTTCAATTATCCTTACATTCATTATTTTTTGATATTATCTCCATGGAGAATAGTGTAATATATAAATACTAATCACATGATCTTAAAAAAATATTAACATCTAAGGAGTTGAATTTTCTCTAAAACTGATGGTTGGAAATGAAGAAATATTATTATGGTTGAATAAGTTTCCACCCCTAAAGGAAAACAATGTTGCTAATGCTCTATGTAGGGAAGAACACACTATTCTATCCATAATGAGGTCTGAAAAAGACCCAATACTTGTGGATTTATAGAGGATGAATCTTGATGTTGTAATGGGATTGGAAGAATTTTATCATTCCCAACTGGCTTCTCTACCATCCCTTTACCCAAAGATCAATAAATCCTAGAAAGATGATGTATATATTCAAAATAATTAGGGAATATTCCAGAGTTCATCTATGAAAAAAATTGTGTTTTAATGTTGGAAAACCAAATATTTGTCCCATCAATTCCGATATTGAAGAAGTAAATGTTTTATGATGCACAATTAACATCTATGTATTTATCCATTAAGTTTAAAAAATATAAGGACCTGCAAAACACTTATTGGGATAACATGAAGATGAAATTAATAAATAGGAATATCCATGCTTGGTATACAAGTTAGTTAATATTGAATGAAAAAATCTTAATGGTATGGTGTAACCATTACCCATACTAGTATAGAAATAGGTAATCATCCCTATGTATTTCATCATGGGACACCTTAAAAAATCTAAAAGAAAAAATATTATTTGGGTTTTAATTGATCATCTTACAAATTCTGTTTATCTTACTAAAATCAATGAATATTTACCTTGTGAAAATTTATCTAGGATATACATAATAAATTTTGTGGGGATACATGGTATACCACTATCCATTGTATTTGATTGATAATTAAGGTCTACCTAGATATTATGGAGAAGCGTTCGAAAGTCATAGGAGGTAGAGTTGAGTTTCAACATTACTAATCTTTATCAAAAGGATGGTCTATCAAAAAAGCATTTCAAACTCTAGAGTATATGTTTAGATCTTATTTGATTGAATTTAAAGGATGTTATGATAAACACCTTCTCTAGTTGAGTTATTATATAACAAAACCTTCCATTATACCCTTCAGATAGAATAATACAAGGTACTATATAGGGAGATAATGGTGAAAATAATATACTGGTATAAAGATAAACAGATGAATTTTATAGGATCAAACATTTTATAAGAAATGATTGAAAAGTTTCAAATCGTTCAATTGAATTTGAATATAGAACAACATTAATATAAGTGTAATTATGAGAATAGTTTATAATACTTTTTGTTTTAAGTTGTTCAAAAGTTTTTCCTTCAAATTCCCCCATAGAAGTGGGTTATGATATTTTTAATGAATGGGTTGTTGGCCATTAGGTAAATTGGGACCTTTGAGAACATTGATAATGTCCGGGTAGTATATTATCACTTAGAAATCCCTCCATACACTTCCCTTGTGTGTGACATGTTGAATGTATCAGTTTTCATTAGGTACATACTAGACCCATTACATGTAATAAAAGTAATATATGTGCATCTAGAATATAATATCTCATATAACGATCAACTAGTAAATGCTATGTATCGAAGAGATAAAGTGTTGTGGAACAAGACCAATCAACTGTTCAAGGTTATATGGAGGAATCATATGGTAGAGCAAGCTACTTGGGAACCTTAGTTTTTAATGAGTCAAAATAAACCTCACCTATTTTTATCTAAATAATAATATTTTGATGAAAAATTACTTTTTATGTTGTAGAATTTGACTACCCATAATTTTTAGAAAATACTTTTCCACAAGTAAAATCATTATGAGTATATTTTCATGCCCAAAAAATAACCTAAAATTAGAGCCACATTACTATAATAAAACTGTTAAATATTATAATTATATTATAACCATTAACATTTATAGTATTAATATAAGTAACTACATTATAAAAATTATATATAAAGGTAAAATAAAACAATTATCATTTTATTCTTAGAAGTTACTTATTTCATTAAAATATTTTCATGTGTTCTTATATCAAAATTTATTTTCATTAATATTATAACATTAATCCTATAAATTTAGTTGTATTTTTGTAATAAGAATGTTCAAAATTAGGTAGTTTGGTTAATTTCATTTTTAGCATATAAATATGTTACCATGTTAAATATTAGATACCCTGATAAAATTGTTCTTTTTAAAATAATGATGATTTTATAATTTTTTATTAAATTTAAATGATTATTTTATAAATTAATACTCTAATATCATGGATAATAATATATATTAATTAATTAACAACAATTTAATTGGTAGTTAATATTATATATGATTAAATACACTTCACGATTAAAATAATTCTTAAAAATAGTGTTTTTGACACATTTTATGTATGAATTTAAAAGAAAATTTTCACTTATTTAGAATTTGAATTTAATTAAATGAAGAAAAAAATGGATTCAAAATGTTGATATTTTTCAGAAGGTTCATCTTATATTGTCAGTTACAAAAGACTAACATTGATTAATATTCAATCAGGATTCATAATTGATAAAATGGGAAATCTAATGTGTCTAAAATGTTACTAAATCAATTTGTCATATATAACATTGTGAATAAATTTTTTAGGATCAAACTTCTTACCTACACATATTAACATATTTTAAAGAAATAAATCTCTTGAAATTCTATTCTTACGCCTTTCCAAAAATATCTCTTCCAAATATTTCTCCCACCTTTTCACCATTAGAAGGAGCCAACCTCCACTATTTTTAACGCCACACCCATATTTAAAAATTCTCAGGAAACACTACCCAATTTAAATCTCTTATATCCCCTCCACACTTTTGGTAGACTATATCATTAACAATGTTCCTCAAGTCCTCTAGTTATAATGGATAATTTATGAGAAGATCCAAATACCAAATGTGGGTATTACATACCCTTTTACTTCACTTATTTATCCTCTCCATCTCCCCACCTCAAAACCATAATAATAGTATGTATATAATGACATAAATATAAATAATATAATGAACAATTTTTATATATACTGTATAAAAATTATCTATTCCAATCCAATAAAATTAAAAAATGAAAATATTTCCCATGTGTGTGTGTGGACAACCGCTACCATGTATGACAACTTTCATTTTTCAGCACCACATTTCATGGTCAGATTAATAAATGGATTTGGTGAATAGATAGGGTAAATATAACCAGATTTATATTCTAAAAATATATATTAAGTGTTCTATATGTGACATTATCAACATGAAATAACTATAAAAATAACCGCAAAAAAACCTATTAATATGAAAAGTGAGTTATTTATAAGTGGGAATGCATTATTCATTTACCTTATTGTTATAAATATTACCAATTATCATTCATCGCCTTATAAAAATTTAATTAATTTCATTATTCTAATATGATAATGTTATTATGAAAAAAAGATCTCTTTTATAGCCATACACACACATAGATTGTAATGTGCTCTAGTTGGGTCAGTTTAACCACTTATATGACAAAATAATCAAATTAAGTTGAAAGATTGAATTCGAATGTTATTCTTGGATATTAATAAGTAAATAATAGTTTTTTCTTTGTTATAGTTTTTTTACTATAATCATTTAACTCATCAATTATTTTTCCAATATCCATTTATTAAAAATCGTTGAAAAATGTTCATCAACAATTACATTTACGATAACCATAACTAATACTCTCTAAGGATAAAAAGATAATTTTAGGAAAAATATTAAAAAATAAATTATAGTACCTAGTATGATCTTTAAATGATAAATGTTTAAAGAATATTTAATAATAACACTAAAATTTCAAAACAAAGTAAAAAAGATCATGATTACAAATATGTGAATTTGAAAAATGATAAGAACTAACAAATAATCTTATAGAGAAAAAATGTAAATTAATTTTATAAAAGCCTATAAATATGAATATGGTTATGTAATTGATGATTAATATTTTAATTTTTAAAGGTTGCAGACAAAGCCTTATTTTATTATTAAAACAAAGGAAATACCTCTTATATATTGGTTGAGTCAGACCGATTACATAACATGAAGGCCCAGTGGGCCCATTATATATCCCGTATGCCCAAATTTTTGGCCCAAGGCCCATTATGTGAAAAGTAATACTATAGTATCTACCTGATACAGTACCCACCGCTGCTACAGTTCCCTACCGCCGCTAAAGTGTCCTGCGGCCTCTACAGTACCCGTCGTTGCTATAGTGCCTCCATAGCTATAGTACTACTATAGTCTACTATATTCCCTGAACCCAATTGATATTGAACCACCATATTTCTTATAGGATTTAGGGGTTCTTACAACTAATCCAAAACCCAACTATTTTCATTTTTCATATATGGAAGGTTAATGAACGTTAATAGAAATATTGTTTAATGATTGTGGAATTTATTAAATCAAGTATCTATCATTATGTTATGTAGTTTATTTCAACATTCAAACTTCAATGTTCTTTATATTAAATGATATCATTTTTTCATAATAAGTTGAAATTTATCCCTCTAGAAAAAATAACCTCTTAATACAAATCCCCTTCCATGAATTATTTAATTATCCAAAAAAATTTAATATGTTTTGAATAATTGTCATTATCATATGTTCTGATTTCTCTTAAATTTGTTTTTCTTTAAAGTTAATGATTTAACTTACCAACGTTATCCTTTAATTATTTAAAAATATAATATTAATCAATTACTTTAATCTTCATAATTTCCTTTTAATGACAATGTTTTTTAATCACTTTATTATTTGGATTCTATTTTCCTCATTATCTCAAAGGGATATAATTTTCAGATTTTATTATTTATAAATCAAATTATAAATGATTTTATGATGTAATTATTTTTTTTCATAGAATTTGGTATCGATTGATATGGTTTATGTGGTAATATATGTGATTCAATTAGAAATGTAAGGTAATACCCATTATTATTCTTAGGTTTTAATGATTTGTTTATTTTATGGTTTACTGTGGAACACATATGTATGGTTAATCATTAAGTAATGGTTGGGTCTTGTATATCATTCAAATGAATTTATTAAAGCTTATATTCTCATGATATATTAGTGAAATGAGTATTGATTATCAATCTAAAATGGTAACCATTTTTTGATACCTGATCTCCTTAAAGAAATACGTTTTTATTACTACTCTACTATGTAAAATAGGTTGTGATTCATGATCCACTAAAGGAAATAAGTTGTGATTCCAAATCCCCACTTTTATGTTTCTATGATTATGTTTTTTTCTACACTCCTTTGATGTGTGATAATGATATCCCCCCTAAAAAATGATTGAAGTATCATTTATTCCCCAACACTTAATCTATGTTATATGTTTGATCATATTTGATTACATAATCTCTCATATTTACATATGATCTATTTTTATGATTACATGTTCTATAAATGTGGAATTTTTATCCTTATTAAGTTTTCTCATATTATTATATTCTCACCCTTTGTAATATATTGATTTGTTTATTTTTACCTTACTATGTGTGTGATATTACCCCTCTATTATGTTTCCACTTCCTA
The DNA here is from genome assembly GCA_963277665.1 of Viscum album. NCBI lineage: Eukaryota > Viridiplantae > Streptophyta > Magnoliopsida > Santalales > Viscaceae > Viscum > Viscum album. The sequence continues at coordinate 1,262,366,700 of OY728132.1, read as the reverse complement.
TGGAATGATAATGAATATAGCTTGGGAGGTTTTTAAAAGATGACATAGTATGATGAAATTATATGTAAATGTTTACAATCATTATAAAACAAGTTTCTTATAAATATATTCTCTAAAGACACTAGTCTTCATGATTATTGGGTCATAGAGTTTTTTATGAAAGGTATATTTTTAATTATGGAAATACTTTATAATAATGGCATATTTATCTTGGGTCACCATAGTTGGTATTAGGTAAAGTTTATGTTATTTTTTTGGGATTAGTTTAATTACCTTTTATTCTGGGGTTAGAGAACCTTTTTGAAAACTGTAGAGATATATTGGTAAATTCATGAGTAGGTGGTTTTCCTTGAACTATGTCCCTATGTGTATAATAGAAGTTGATATAGGCTCTGATATAGATGAACCCAGGTGTACTAACCCTAAAAAGGGCATGATGGATATTTTCTCATTCATCATCTAGTGGATCACAAAGATTCCTAATTGCACACATTGATTAAAACTCTTGGGGGACATGATTTAATAAATCATATTCCATTTATAAACTAGTACAATGGAGTAATTATATGTTTACATTGAAGGATAATGTTATGAATAATATTATAACCCAACTTAAAGTAATCCTATATTGATAAAGGTTCAACAAATGGATTTAAAATTTATCATGTTAATGTAATATGATAAAAGGATTTATGGTAGAATAACCTTTATATTATTGACTATGTTATCCCAATATGATATTAAATTTTCAACCCTAATGCTAAAAAATTCTGGTTTCAGATATGGACAGAACAATAAAGAACCAAATTGACAATGATTATGAGGGAAAATATGTTGACTGCAACAATTAATTACCCAATTTAATGGAGGTTCAGGTATAAAACCTCATTGAAATCATCACCCAACTCTCAGATGATATGAATACTAATGAAAATCAAATTGATCACTCAAAAACACCATGGAGGGAGAATCTTGAAATTGAATCTTTCATGTAGCATCATTTGCCATCTTTCAGTGGATCTGTTGATCCAAAAATAACTAAAAAATAGATCAATTTAATATAAAATCTATGTTTCATTATCCAAGGATCAAAATATTATAATGTTGTTGTAGTTTTCTATTGGCCAGAGAGAAATTATGACTAATGACAGACTCATATTAAGAATAAAAAAATAAGAAAGTAGAATTTATAGTATGGTAAGAGTTCAATAATGTGTTCCTTAATTAAATTATTTTCCTCAAACTCTTCATAAAAATTTTGATATGGAATAATAGGAGTTTATTTAAAAGGTTTTGAATGCAATATCAATTATGAAGAAAACATCACAAAATATTCGACATATGCCTCCATCTTTTTTACATATCCAAATATTGAGATTGAAAAACTCATTAGGTTCCCTAAACCATTCCTTAGAAGGAGACTAGATATAAAATGCATTGGTAGCTATGAATATATTTTTACATGGGTACTAAAGGAGGATATGTAATTTAGAGACCCACATTACTCTAGAGATAATAAACAGAAGATGGAGTTAGCGAGGAACTCAGATGAAAAATAGTACCATAGAAATGGGATTCAACTCCTTATATTATAGAAATATGGGACATAACATCTAAAAAAATTCATTATAGGATTATGAAGATATTTTATATATGAAAAAGATAGTAATAAAGATCATGAATGTGTAAAGGGTGAAGAAATTCCAATAAAATAGAATAAGGTACCTGATAGTGCTCCACCATCTCTTCATTTTTTTAAATGAAATGATTTTGGGAATTATTTGGATCAATTCCAAAAACCTAGATATAAAGATGGGAATATGACCCATAATTCTCTCAATACTAGATAATTAGGGTGGTCTTATTACATAACTACCACTGAGGTAGATCATGATAATAAAATAAAATTAAGTTCACTTATCCCCCATTCTAAATCAATTAATGCCTTATTTGATTCTTTTTTTTTAATTATTTTATATCACACATAATTTATGTGAATATAGAATACTCACATAAATATTTGGATATTGAACTATTTATGAAAGAAATATATAATATTATTATCACATCTAAGATATATAAATCCTCTATGATGAATATTTCTAGAAACAAACATCTAACATGCCTTGTTCATCTCCCCTTTATTGAATTTGGAATAATATTGGGAATGGATTTTATATCCTTATATAGATCCCATATCAATTATAAGGAGAATGATATTGAACTTTATATCCTTGAACATCATATTCTCATGTATCAATATATGGATTGTCTCACATTTTGATGAAAATTCTATTATATATACATTGATACCCAATAATGAGGGGTTTACATATCAAATGGAAAAAGAGAAAGACATCATTAATGACCTGTCCATTATACTATAATGTAATTATGTATTCATAGATGATCCTACATGTCTTCCCCTTAAGTGTGAGATTTAGTTTTCTAATAAATTCATACCTGCATCCATGCCTAACTCAAACAGTCTATATAAAATTAACCCCATTGAATTGGTGAAATTAAATAAGTAGTTAATAGAAAATTCAAACAATGTTTTTATCTTCCACCATGATTTTCCATGGACAACGCCCATTTTATTTATTACCAAGATATATTTTTTAATGGATCTTTTCATTAACTAATGTGAGATTATCAAGATAAAAATTAAGAATAAATATCTTTTACCTAATGTTAATGACATTTTTCACCAACTTAGAGGAGATTAGTACTTATATAATATTATCCTTTGATCTTGATATCAAAAACTGAGGCTCAAAAGTGAAGAAATATCCAAAACCAAATTCATAATAAGATATTGATATTATAAATTTTTTATTGTTATTCCATTCAGGTAGTAGAAGTATCGAACAACATCAAATATCGAATGATTATAGTCATTAGAGACTACTTTGATAGGTTCCAATATTGTTGATATTCTAATTTAATCAAATATAAAGGAAGATCATATAGTTCATTTATAGATTATGTTAAAGTCCTCAATAAAAAAAATTGTATGGTAAATTTAGGAAGGGTTAATTATGGTTGTTGGAATTATCATTATTAGGTCATGTAATAAAAATAAAGGGAATATAAATAGATCAATAAAAGTTAGAGGTTATCTAGTAATGGAGAAAACTGACAACTATAATTGATATCCATGGTTTTCTTGGGTTAGCAAGGTATTATTGATTCTTTGTGAGAAATTTATCAGGACTATAATATCTACTAAACAATTTTACATATAAGTGAGTGGTGTTGCTTCATATAGATAAATGTAACGAATGTGTCAAGGAACTAAAAAATAGGTTGTTCACCACTACAATATTTATGTTACCCTATAGTAGTATAGGGTTTGTAATATAATGTGATGATTTATAGAGGTTATTGGGTTGTGTAATAACATTGAATAATATGTTAATTAATTATTCTTCACACCAATTTATCATTTTTGAGAAAATTTTACCACAAATTATTTTGAGATGGTGGTAGTAATTTCGACATTAAATATTTAGAGACATTATCTCCAGTAAATAAACAGTTATATATATGTTGATCACAAGATTTTTAATCCTAAGTTCACATAGATTTATTTTAATATTATCTATAATAAATAGTTAAAGCCGATAAAATATTATGACCAATTAATATATAACCAGAAGAAGTAAGAAAATAATGTGTTTGATTATCTAATAAGGGAATTCCGGGATACTATATCCATGATAAAGATTGAAAATGAAAAAACACTCTTGGATTAGTAGTGGAAGAATAATGAAGTTATAATGCGGGGAGATAAATCTTATCGATCCGAGATGGATGCTCAACCATCTATTCACATAAAGATCAAAGAATCCAAAACAATTGATATAGATATTTAATAAATAGGTAAAAAAATAATCCTTAGACAAATTTTGATAAAGATAGAGTTATATGGTTTGAAACCTAGATAAGTGTCCCACCAAATATGGAATTGAAGAAGGAACTTTTGGATGATTAACATAGGTCATCTATATCTATTAATCCATGAATTATTTTTTTTATAATTAACTGAAATAATACTTCTAGTGGCATAAAAAATGTGACGAATTGAAGAATAAATATATTTATGCTTGGTATACCGAAATGTTAAGGATGAATTACAAAAGCCTAAGGTAACTTTGAGAACATTACCCATACAAGTATTGAAATGGGAAAACATCACCATTTATTTCATCATCAGACTCCCAAAAAATTCCAAATCCTATAATTAGATTTTGGTTATAGTCAGTTATCTTATAATGTTAGGGTATTTTATTAAGAACAATAAAGATTTATCACTTGAAAAACTCACCAAGATATATATAAGATAATTTGTGAGGAAACATAGAGTACCATTGTCTATTTTATGTGACTGATATAAAATGGTTTCCTCTAGATTTAATAGAAGTCTTCATAATTATTTTGGGATAGGTCAAGTTTCATCGCCATATATCATCCATAAATGGATAGTCTATATAAAAGGAACATTAATTTTGTAGGGATATATTAGGGTATTTTTCAATAGATTTCCAATGATTTCGGGATCATCCCCTAACCTATTAGAGTTATCATATAAAAATAGTTTCCATTCTTTAATTTAGACAAAACTATATGAAAATTTATATGAGATGTCATGTATGACTCCAACATAATTGGATGTTATTAGAGAGTAGAATTTGATAGGGCTTTACATTTCCTAAGAAATTATTGAATCTGATTAAATGAGTTCATGTCATAAAAAAGAAGTGTAATGTTGATAGAGGAGTTTTTCATATAATCATTAATGAGGACATTAGTTTAAAGTTAGTGAAAAGGTGTTCCTTCAGATATACATATGAATGTAGGTTTTGTTATTTGGGAAGAAATATAAGTCTAGAACAAGGTATATTTGTCCCTTCAAGGCCCTTGATGATTTCAGGGAAGTAGAATATCACTTAGAACTCCCTCCAGAACTCCCCGAAGTATATGTTGTGTTCCATGTATCGATTTATTTGAATCACATACTGAAACCATAAAATAAAAATAACACAAAAGAAATGAAAATGTAATTTCATCCCTCATATGAGGAACAACAATTAAAAATATAGATCTATGATATAAGGTGTTGTGGAACAAGACCACTCAAATTTTTAGAGTACTATGGAGGAATTATAACATTGAGGAATCCATGTGGGAACCAAAAGATTTAATAAAGGAAAAGTACACTTACTTTTTTTATTTGAATAATAAAATTTGTAGGATGGAATTATTTTTAATGTGGTTATAATGAGATAACCCCCCATTTATATTAAATAAATTTCCCTAATTAAATACAATGTGAGTAGATTATCTTGCATGAAACACTGAATACAAAACAAAAACTATGTTCCCCAAATAAAATTATAAGACATTAATGTTATTTTATAAATATTAAATTTTAGGGTATCAATATAAGTAACCATTTTATAAAAACAATATATAATATTTAATAAAAATTATTTTATGCTAAAAATACAAGTTTATTAATTTATTTGTTTTAAAATATTATATAAAAATTGAACTTATAACTTTTAGACAATGAGTCTTATAAAATGATTTGAATATTTTTAATCATTATTTTAAACCATAGATAATGGGTTTTATATAATTTTAGGAATAAAAACATGTTACAAAGTTAAATAGTAGTTTCCATAATATAAAAAATATTTTTCAAAGAATGATGGTTTTATAAATACATTGCTTTTGGAATAATATGAATTTATTTTAAATTAAAAAATATAATGTCATATTTAAGAGTACATATAAATTAAATAATAAAAATTTAATTATTTATCAATTTTAAACACAATTAAGGTCACTTAATGATTAAACATAATTTTTAAAAATTTACTTTCAACACATTATATGTTTTAATTTAATAGTTAATTTTCACTAATTTTGAAATAAAATTAGATTAAATGGTGTTTAAATTTATATTTCACATGCTCAAATTTGGTAATATGGTTCATCTATTATTTATTAATGATAAAATTAAAACCATGATTAATATTTAATCATGAATAATAAGGATTAAAATGGGTATCATATGTACCTCAAATTTTAATTAATCAATTTGACACATAAACCATACAATACCTTAATTAGGTTATAAATTCATGCTTGTATTTCTATGAAGTAGTTCACTACCAATCCCTCCAAAATCTCATATAATTTTATTCTTACTGATTATATATGTTTTTTCCAAATTTTACCTCTTTTATCATATAAAAAAGACAACTTACACCCTTTTCAAATCCACTTACCTAGTTATATATTCTCATGAATATATTAAAATTATACTCTAATACATCCTCTATAAGGGATTAAAATAATATTTCCTGATCAAATATCCTCAAATTTTGTTTTTCCAAAGCATACTTCAAGGGAAGATCCAAATTCTCAATGTATGTATTACTTACCCTTCAACATCCTTTCAATATCCTTCTCGTACACTCCCTCAAAAACCATAATATCCATATGTATATAATGGAATTGGTATAAAAGATATACATTAATGTTAGTATATATTTTTATGAAACATTTACTATTCCTATTCTATTCAATCAAAAAATGGAATCATTTCCCATGTGGATGTGCATACTACCGCCACAATTAACGACACATTTCATAATTTCTCCCAAACAATAAAGGATATTTTTAGAAATAGGTTTAGGTAATAGGTATTATATTTATGACATGATATATATTATTTTAATATAATTTTGGAATATAATTTATGGCATTAGAAATAAGTGATCTTTATTAAACTAAATTCCTAAAATGAACATACTAAGAGGAAAAGAGATTTATTTATTAGTGGAATCATATTTAACATTTAACCATATTCTCATAGCTCTCCCCAGAAATGATTCATCTTCTAAGTAACATCTAAAAAAATTTAATTATACATTTTTATATTATATTATAATAAAAGGATCTCCTCCATATCCACATATACACATATATTATAGCATACTCTAATTGGGTCAGTTTATCAACCTATAGGATAAGCAATATAAATTTTTATCATGTATGGAATTTTAAAATAATATAAGATATTAATAATTAATTTTTTTTATTTTATTTGGTAATATAAATATTTAACTAATTAATTATATTATCATTGTACATTTAATAAAAATCCCAAAAACTTTCACTTCTCCAATTCCATTTATATGAACAGTAACTAAAAATCTCATAGAACTAAATTATAAGATTATTTAATATCATAAAAAATAAATTACAATACCTTGTTTAATATGGGAATGATGATGTTTTGGAGAATAATGATTAATAATTCCATTATTAACAAACCAGTTTAAAATGATCAACAATACTCATACTAAAAATTCAAAATAGATTAGATCTAACTAATAAATATAATGAGAATAATTATAAAATTAGATTATAAAAAGGTATTTATATGAAATACTTTATAGAATAGGTTATTAATATTGTTTTTATATATAAATACAGAAAATTACATCTATTTGAATCAAAATTAATGGTACGTTACTTTGGTGACTCAAAACTATTTCTTGGATTTATGAGATTTATTTTGAAATTTGACATTACTTCCCCAATATATTAAATGATCTCCTTTTTATATCTGATTTCGTCTTTAATGTCTCTATGAAAAATGAGTTCTTAGTCCAAATAACCTTCATTAAAAAAATTTATTTTCCATAAAATAATTATATGTTTTGAATAGTTCTCGTCCTTTTATGTGTTTATTTCACTTTAGTAGATCTTTATTTGAAGTACTTGTTTTCACATACCAAAGTCATCTTCTATTTATTTGGAATATTAATATTTATCAATTCATTTGATATGCATAAATTAATTTTAAATATAATATTTTTTATTCTCTCTTATGGTTTGAATTATATATTTTTTTATTCCAAAGGGATATATTTTCTATGATTTTATGCTTTATAAATCTCCCTTTAAATTATTTTCTGATGTTCCTATTTTGGGTGAATGAATTTGGTATCAACTGATGTAGTGTATGTGGATATGTGTGTGGTAACTTTTTAAATGAAATGTGGGACCCATTCATATTTTTTTGGTTTTATTGAACTGATGCTTTTATGTTTTTTATTGAAAATAAATGTATTGTTAATCAATAAGTGATTAAAGGGCCCTACATAGCCATACGAAGAATTGCGTAATGTTTTAAATATCAACAGAGAATGGTGAATCGAGATGTGGTGCTCAAAAAAAAATTTGAAATAGATTTTGATTCTTGATCTCTGATGAGATACATGTGGTAATATCTAATCCATTATGGTAAATCAATTATGTTTCCCAATCCACTTTAGAAAATATATGTTAATTCATGATCCATAATTTTATATTTATATTCTTAATTTGGTTCCAAAATCCCTAGATCTGTGTCTATGATATGCTACTAGCCTGCCATTTTAGTCTTTTGTTTTTATTTAGTATTTAATACCTATTATATGTTTCATTATATGGGATTATTTGTTATTAAATATTATTATATGAGATATTTTATGATCAAGTATTCCCTCAATCTGTGATTTCTCTCATACATAGGTATTTTCATATAATTATAATGTCATCTTGGATAAAATGTATATATGTTCATTTTCCCATTACTGAGCATTAGAAATCATCCCTTTCTTATGTTTCAATTTCCCTAGTAACATGGATGAAGTTAATCTAGGATTTCTTTACACGAAGAACTATTGTGATGAAATAGAGGGGAAATGATTTCATGATTTGTAAAATAAGTTTATCATGTAGCCAGTCTCTAATGACCCTAAACCTCTTGATTATTAGGATGTTGAGTTTATTATGAAATATAATGATTTAATTATGGAAGTGTTGTTGAATAATGCTATTTTTGTCATTATTTCAATATTTTAAAACCAAGAATACGTGAAAAATCATAACAACTATTTCATCAAGTTTCCTAGCATCAATCTTTCCCACTCATCAGCATCACTTATTCAATCTAGATGAAATGTTGATTCCCTTATATGGTATCTAAAACACAACATTGATTTTTTTTTGAATGTGCATAATCATTGGATGAAAGACAATATCAATTTTGTGCTATAATGAAAAAATATGATATACAAATAAATATTTATTATAATATTTTATATCATAAAAGTAAATACATCAATTAAATTAAAAAATGGAATTATGTTTGAGATAACTAGATAACAATAATGTAATGATCAATCTGAACATAAAAAAATCTCTTTTGAAATAGTTATATTATAAATTTTTAGAAAATTTTACCATTGAAAAATAATTAAACCCATTCTATTTACTAAAAATAATACTGGAATGATCAATCTAATCTTTTGCGATTAATTTTCTGACATCCTAGGATTATATGAAAGTTTTTCATACAAATTTTTTATATTATCTGATTGCTTGAATTACACAAAATGAATAGTTTATATTATGTTATTTGAAACAATATATTTATAATTCATTCAACATAACATTGATTCTCTTGGATAACTTGTGTTACACGCATGACCGAGTCTTGCCAAAAAATAATTTAATGTTGATATTAATATTTAATATGGAAGTTATCGCATAACCATTATATTGGAAGGTGTGAATAAAAATAATTATATTATTTTTAAACAATTTTATGATTTTTTACATTAATGCAATGTATTTTGTATAAGGAAGTCATGAATAAATATAGTTTTATGATTAAAAAATATATTTTTGAAAAAATTAGTTTTACCGCCTTTTAATAGAAGAGTTGTTTTAAAACTAAATATTTACACTTTGATAAATTTCTGTTGAAAAAATAAACATCAATTTTTAATAATAATATTAAAATTTATTTTGAGTTAATTTTTTTTATTTTTATGATGTTTCATTTTTTGATAAATAGTGAAAACTATCCATTTTAATTGAAAACTATTATTCATCTAATTTATTTATATAAAATTTTTTATTTTATATTGTTTTTAATTTATAATTAGTTTAATTATACATCAATAAATCCATTTTGGGAAATTTATTAAATTTCACATTGAAATTGGTTATAAAAATATTTCAAACTTTTGAACTTTTGTCTTTAATAACTAGCTATCTAAGAGCATCTATGAGATTAATTTTAAATTAATTTTATTAAATTATGTTATTTTAATTTGGAAAATAGATATATCTATTTGTAATTATTATGATATTTTTTCTAGTAAGTTCATCCTTATTTTTTGAAAGAAATGATTAGTGAAAACAATTAAAATTAATTATAGTAAGAACAAGTGTGCAGAATGATTAGATGAAGAATAGAAGGTGTATAAATGACCAAAAAGCTATAAAAACCATTTTATGGAAATATTTAGACCCTAAAAACATTGGTATTCATTTTTATCAATTATTTTAATACCATCCCATGAATGTTTCCCATATAATAAGTTGAGTAAAAAAATACGATAAAATGAACTTTTCTTACCTTTAACACTTATAAATATTTGGAGTTATGATAATGATGCATAGGTTTGGTTATAAATACTATTTTGGAATAGAAATGTCTTTATTTTTATCATATTAATTTATATTAATTTTATAGAGATGGTATAATTACATTAAATTCTTAAAAAATAGCAACACGTGGATTATTTAGTTAATAATTAAATAAAAGAAAAGATATTTTCTTTACTGATTAAAAATTACTTAAAAAATCGTGTTTTATAAATTTATGCTAAAGTATTAATAAATATAAAATATTATCCATTAATGGTCTTATTACGTTTTTGTAATGAACATATTGACCCAAAAATATTAACTAGGTTAGAAAATTAGTCACATAAATAAAAATCCAAAATGAAAAAAATAAAGAAATATAATGCCTATCAATAAAAAGATAAAAAAGATTTTATTTTTCTCTTTTGTGAGTGTGAATCAACCATAATTCCCCTTTAATACATTATTTTATATTATTAAGCACATTAGTTAAGGGATACCTCCCAATTGTGTTTATCTGCTTGGTATTTGCAAGAGTGTCACTACTCCTCCACTACAAAAACAAATTTACTATTATTCTATATTCACACATATCAAGCCTTTTAGATCATAAAAAAATGAAAAAATAATGTAAAAAACCACATAATTTAAACATATAAGACAGTATTTTAGAATAAATAAAACCAATGATGTCATTTTGTGCAAACTCAAAGGAGTTACAAGACAAAAAGGTAATGTTCTTCAACTTGCATTTTAGTTTTATTTACTTCTAAAAACACTTAAATTATTATAATTACATGATTATATAATGACATTGGTACCCTATATATACTGACATGTTTTTATATAATTTTTTATACCTACATCTACTCAAAAAAATTTCAAAAGGCTAACGAAATTACTGTTCATGTGTATGGCAGACTATCACCTCACGAAACGATGCCATTCGTTTTTCATTTAGAGCCTCTCACGGTTGAGAATTATGATGGTAATAATATTTATATATGATATATATTATATTTATAATATCTTAATACTTCAAAAGTTCTTAAATAACACATAACACATTCTATCCATTTAGTGGGAATATGATCACAACATTTGTGGATGTGCGGACTACCGCCTCCTCATAGCGATGTGATGTGTTCAGTATTTACATGGATTGTATTAAGGATTTTTTTTATACAAATACCTGATGTATATAATATATATGATATAAATGAAATAATTACCTTCTTATTAATATAATATATCATTTTATTTATAACCATTTCATCCATTGAAATAGAGATAATGTCGTTCATTGATGGGTGAATTACCACCTCCTCCAAGAGATGTGATTCATTTTACATCACATGAATTATATATATATATGTGAATATATAATTAAATAATGTGGTAATTAAGGTCAAATTATCATTATGTAATGTTTAATGTTATTTAACTCTTTTATATAATGATTATTAAAAAAATATCAATGATACTCATGTGTACGTACGACCAACCATCTCCATGATTGTAACGTTGGATCATTTTTCATAATCATATTTCATGATTAGTTGTAAATGTATAATTTATGAATAAATATGATAATAATTTTGTTACGACCCATCCCTCGGGGCCCGTGCCGTGACTACCCCAAGCCCCCCTTTCCATAGGCCAGGGGATGGCTACTAGCACCAAAGGAGTTATTCCCTAAAACTGGGAAGGCATTGCCTTTAGAACCTGTAAACACACACAACAAGATACGAACATGAGTAAACTGTATAACCAAAAGAGTGATGAAATCACAACTGGAAAGTAAAAGAAAAATTGTGATACAATACAACTAAAGAAAATGAAAAGTCACATGTTGGGTCATCCTCTGAGGTTCCTACCTAAAGGGTAGGTACAGATCGCCTCCTCAGCACTCCTCATTCGTTCGTCTCCTCCGGGTACCAACTCGTTGTGAGTTCCGCCTCCAGGTATCGTCCAGTCTGGGTACTCTCGGCCTTAGTCATCATTGTCCATCGTCTTCATCCAACACAACAATGTATGGTCATAGACCATGTAGGGGTGAGTATAACGATACTCAGTAGGGTCCCCGAGAACCTCAACGTCTCACAAAAATATTCCAAGGATAAAACCCAAAGCATGGAATCAATAGATAACCCTACTTAGGTATATTCCCATACATATACCTAAGTTATCAAGTAATCCATCTAAATCATGAGGAAAACACAGAAAAAATGACTCAACTCAAACAAAGATTTTATTCTAGGAGTAGTATCAAGTAATATCCCCAGTCACATTGTTGAAAGCTCGACGACTAGAGAAATCCTTCTCTATCGATAACAGTGGGCCTGCCGCGACACCAAGGCGCTTCCCACTAACCTTGAACTGCTGAGGTACTCCTCATGTCGAGTATCGTGGGTCTGTCACGTCACCAAGGAGCTCCCCACCATGGGTCTTCCATGTTACTAAGGCTCTCTCACTCATAGCCTACTGAGGTACTCCTCATGTCGAGTACTGTGGGTCTGTCATGACACCAAGGTGCTCCCCACTATTCTAGTTGAGTCACTCCGAGTCGAATCGGTCAGCAGTCATCAGGTCTCCGCCAGCTACTAGGTCTCTGCACTATGCTCGCTCATCTCTGGGAGGATCCTCTCAATGAGCTACTGGTTGATACTCCAACTGTTACGAAGTCCCACGAATAAGTATCTCAATGGACTGCCACATCATAGGGGTCTCAACGCAACAGACAGTGCATCAATCGAATGTCCGGCCTGTGAGTTATTAGCCTTTTAGTCTCGGGGGCACAGTTGGATTCATGCACGATCCATCCCGACTGTACCTCAACTATAACCAAACTCCAGTAGTGTATACTCAAAGGGACATTCTTGTTCCATGACTTCCAGCGTCACTGTCGGTTCATCAAACGGACGTCCGGTGCCAAAGATATGGTCGAAGGAGCGTAAATTGGTCATAGTGGGCTCGGGTCCAGTCCCACACGGTCGGACCGACCCGGCCGGACCCAGTCTAGGCCGACCAGGCTCGTGACGACTGATCCTGAACCGTTGGGTCTGGGCTGGTCCGTTGGGTTTGGCCCAACCTGATGGGTCCGGCCCACCAGGCCGCGAGGGGCCGCAGAGAGCCGCGAGGGCGGCTCGGCCGTGGAGGGTGCCGCGAGGGCACGAGGCCGCGAGGTATCTCGGAGGGCCGCGAGTGGCGTGGCCGGTGGGGGGCACGGTCGGCGAGGCCAGAGCGGATTGTGAGGGAGGCGCGACCAGAGGGCGGCGCGGCGGGGGAGGCGTGGCCAGCGGGGGGCGCGACCGGTGGGACTCGGCCGGCGAGAGGCGAGGTCGGCGGGCGGCGCGGCCTGTGTGGCTCGTCCAGTGGGAGCAAACACCGGCAGGCTGCGCGGTGAGGGTGGCTCGACCGGCGAGTGGTGCGAGCCGGGGTGAGGGTCCGGTTTGGCTCAGGGGGGCGCGGTGCGGTGAGGTCGCACGACCAGTTCGACCGGGAAGCCGGAGCGCCACGGGGGCGGCGCGGGTCACGGTGGCCACAGGTGGCGGCATCGTTGCCTTCGTCACCTTCGTCGTCTTCGTCGCATTCATTCATTCCAAAGATCACCAAAAAGAAGAACGACAGAGGGGGTAAGGCCATGTTTGTTTGGCCCACACCCTCCGCGTTTAAAATTGTAGCATATGGCTCAACAAGAAAGTAGAACGTATAGATTACAACTTCCCACAACGTTTTCTTCCCAAACCACAAACGAAACCAAAGTAAGAGTATGGGAAAATTAATATCACGCAAATAATCCCCATACCTTGATCGTTGACGTTGGAACAGGAAGAAGTACGGATGTCGAAGTCGAAGACATCCTACATTAGAGGAAGTCTCAAGGAAGAAGTTTAAAGTCGGGGTCGAATTTCATTGTCGGCATTCTTCGTTGGCATTATTCATTGGAGAGCTTTCTCTCAAGTTCTCCCAATCCTCATTTTCCAGAAAATTAATAGGTAGCCCAAAGTAATAGATTGTAATATATGTTAATTCATTGGCATAATATTCAAAAATAATTAATTAATTAATTAATGTGTTGGCTCAATTAATTAATGTAAAGGGTTGACAAGATTAATGTAGGAGGGTTGGACCAATTAATGCAGGAGGAGTCAGAGATTATCTCCCTCATTTATTGTTGGAGTTGAGAGGTTTAGGCCTCGGGTGGTCCCCACCATCATAAAATCTCATGGGAGGTTAGGTTCGGGTGGTCGCCACCACCATAACCTCTTATTGGAGGTTAATATTTGGTGGTCCCACACCTCAACATCCACTTGGAGTTTTTAACAATCAAATTAAAATTAGTGTGTTTATTTTATTTTATTATTTCCATGAAAAAGACAAAAACTAACATTCACTCTCGATCAACTTCCATCAAGTTGAAAGTCTCTTTAAGGGAAAACCAGAGCTCTGAGTTCAACAGTGCCCTCAGATTTTAATTCTGAGCACCGGTTTAAATGTTAGAAAAACCCACTCGCACGTTTACTAAATGTACCAGAACAAAAGTTTAGAAATTCATTTCAGGCACTCCGGACCTCGGAATCATGTGCCGTCAATTTTTGCGGACTCATAAAATTCCTATTTATTTAAAAAAAATTACATGGAAATTATGGGTCTTTACAATCTCCCCACCTCAGGGCTCTACGTCCCCATAAGCCACAACTCAAAATAGGTAAACAAGTGGGGGTACTGAGTAGGAATCTGAGCCTCTCGCTCCAATGTGCTCTCCTAGAAGTTTCCATGCTGCCAATGAATGCACACCAGAGTTATCGTCCGTCAAAAAAGGACCTACTCCCGTCGATCCACAATCTCTACTGGAACCTCTATAAAAATCTTCCCATCATCAACGTCTAGCTCGCCATGGTTGATGATGTAAGAAGGGTCATGAACGTATCTTATTAGTTGGGATACATAGAATACGTCGTGCACCCAGTACAACTGAGGTGGAATACCTAAGTGGTAAGCCACCTTGCCAACCCTACTGAGGACCTGAAAAGGTTCGATGAACCTCAGAGATAACTTGTCACCTCGGAAAAATCTCTGCAAACCTCGTCTAGGTGACACCCGTAGAAATATGTGGCCGCCATCCTTGAACTCCAGAGGTATCCATCTCCTATCGACATACGACTTCTGCCTACTCTATGTAGTCTTCAACTTCTCTTATATGATCTCCACCTTCTCTATGGTAGCCCATACCATCTCTGGTCCCAATTGTGCTGACTCCCCTGGGTCAGTCCAACACATATGTGATCTGAAAGGTCACCCGTACGACACCTCGAAATGTGTCATCCCAATGGTGGAGTGATAACTATTGTTGTACGCAAGATCCACCAAAGGAAAGTGATCCTCCCAGTTGTGACCAAAGTCGATGAAACACGCACAGAGAATGTCCCCGAGGTTCTGACTGGTCCGCTTAGTCTGGCCATCAGTCTGAGGATGGAAGGTAGTGCTCAAATGAATCTGCGTCCTGAAATCCACCTGCAACCCATTCCATAGCCGGGAAGTAAATCATGTATCATGATCATAGACAATCGTCGTGGGCACTCCATATAGTCGCACAATCTTCTACAAATAGAGGCGTCCCAATCTCTCTACTATGCCCTACTCACTGATCGGTAGGAAGTGGGCAGACATGGTGAGTCGTTCGATGATCACCTAGATAGAGTCATGTCCCCTGGATGTACATCAAAGTACTGTCATGAAGTCCATGGATATCCCATCCCACTTCCACTCTAGGACATATAAAGGATGAACGAATCCTACTGGTACCTAATGCTCGGCCTTCACTTGCTGACAAGTGAGGCATCAAGAGACAAATTCTGCTACTGCCTTATTCATTCCCAGACACCAGTGTTGTCATCGGAGATCATGGTACATCTTCACCACTCCTAGATTTACCACTATAGGGGATTTTTGGAACTCCCTCAACACTTCCTTTGGAAGTAACACAGGTACCATGGTACGTCCCCTAAAGGTAATGATGTTATCCCCACCTTCAGAAAATATATCAGGTGCATGTCTTGCTGATATCTGATCATGTCGTGTCTCGCAGTCAGTATCCCCACATTTCACCTCCCTGACTCGCTAAATAAGTGGGGGGATGACTATAAGAGACTAAAGAAAAAATGTTCCATATCTATCCACAAAGGATATCTGCAAAGAATCTAGCTGCTCCGTCGCCTTTCCTAGCAGCTGTATACCAGATCTTCTACTGAGTGAATCTGCAACAACGTTCCCCTTCCCAGGAGTATAGACTATCACGAAGTCATAGTCCTGGAGGAATCAAGCCAGTGTCTTTGTCTCGAGTTCAGGTCCTTCTGGGATAAGATATATTCGAGACTCTCATGATTAAAGTACACGGTAAAATGCTTTCACATCAGATAGTTCCACCATGTCTTCAAGGAAAATACCACTGCTGGTAACTCTAGGTCATGGGTTGCGTAGTTCTACTCAGGATATCTCAGCTGTCGAGAGCCATATGCTATCACTGCTTTCTCCTACATCTGGACACATCCGATGTAAGAACCCGGTTCTTATTTTTGAGGTACGGGCTTCTTCTTTTCTCTTTTCCTTAAGTGTTTTTGAGAAAATATGGAAAATGGTGAAAAATCATAAATTTTGGAACTACACGTCGTGTACTTTTCCACATGCCATGTACTTTTGGACGTGTGGGATGGGTACACGGGGCGTGTAGCCATGTCGGTGGCGAGGGGTGTAGGAACCAACTACACGCCATGTAGTGGTACCTTACACGCCATGTAGTCAGTCAGCAGGCTTAAACCGTAAGGTGCTGGAGTAGCCACCAGCTGGGCGACAGTACACGCCGTGTACTCAAGAGTACATGTCGTGTACTCATGTCGACGGCTGAACAGTGTGGTGGAGCTGCCAGAGGAAAAGTTAAATGAAGTAAGTACACTCCATGTACTTAGAAGTTCACGCCGTGTACTTTTTTTCAGATTAAAATAGGTAGTAGCCTCCTCTTTTGGAAGAGGAGGAATTTGAGCCGTTTTGGAGCCAAGGAGGATGACTGAACCTTTGAAGATCATCCAGGTGTTTGTCTGGAATCCGATTCGGCTTCGGACAATCTCATTGGAACCGCACGGGTAAGCCCTCTCCTTTCCTGGTACCGTTCTTACCAATTATTTCCTGAGGGAATGTTATTTACGTTTGAATGGGTTTTGTTCTTCATCAGATCTGCACCGTTCTTAGGCGTTTCTGGAGTCGGCGTTCGGTTATAACGCTCGTTGGCGTATAAGGTAGGTGGCTTGGTGTAAATTTCCAACTGTCGTGTGTTTTTGTGCGTTTTCGTGCCACTAACCCATGTTGGGGTGTCATTTGGCTGAGACCGTTGCTATATTTAATGCCTAGATTTTCATAGGTCATTAAATTGTGATAATAAAATGTTGGTTTGGATCTTTGCTTGGATCCGGAACCACCCTGGGGGTGTGTTTCACTGTTTAGCCGTTTGGCCAGGATACCCGAGGGTATGCCATTAAAGTAGTAATCGTAGAATTTCCTTGAGTGGAATTGCTTGTTTACTTCTTGTTTACCTATTGGGCATAGCCCGGTTACCTGTTTATCTTGACGGCATTGTTGTGATTATCCTGAGGGCACTGCACTGTTAACCTGAGGGTTGTAGTTATTTCAACTGAGGGCAACCTTTTGTGCCTAAGGTCTTGACTTTTGTGCCTAAGGGCGACACTTCCTACGCCTGAGGGCAAATTGTGTTACGCCTGAGGGTAGTACCTGCAAGTTGGATTCTGTATAGCCTGAGGGCAATCCTGAGGGCGTGGTTTTCTATTTTACCTAAGGGTGAGATTTTGGTTGTTTGAGGACACTGACTGCTTACATAGAAAATTCACTGTGGTGTTTTTCTTAAATGATTAAATGAATAATAAAATGTCAATATAACTGGTAGTTAGTTGCTTTTGAGTACTGCTTACTTTATTGCATTTTCCTATTGCACACTGTTGTTGCATGCTTACACACCGTTGGTAATGGGCCTTTGGTGGGTGCCTACTGAGATATATTTCTCACACCCTGTTTGGGTCACACTTTTTCACCCAAACAGATTACGTTTCTATAGGTGTAGATAGGGTCAAGAGTCCCTATATAGGTACTTGACTATTGCTGAGGAGTAGGAGGGCATGGGACCGAGCCTAGGCTGGCGATGCCGCTGCCAGCTGTTTTGCTTTTTTTTTTGTACTCTTCTTTTTTTGTACAGTATTGATGTATAATATGTTCTGGCTATTTTCATAGAACTTGAGGCAGGTAGAATCATGGTTTATATACTGTTGGTTGTATCCACTACAGTTGTCTATTTCAGTTATGTATGGTTTACTACTTCCGCTGTTCGTTGAATGTTTTATTTTGTATTCCGCTGCACTACACATTGAAAAATGAGGGCATAGTTTCCCCACTATCAGACCTAGCCCCTTGCTTCTAGTCAGCCGCCTCTGGCGTTTGGGGAAATGCGCTTGAGGTCATGTGGCGAACTGGGTTCGGGGAACCTGTTGAGTGGAACCCGGCTCGGGACGTTACAAAGTGGTATCAGAGGCAGGTTCTTTTCTTTGACTTACTATTTAGAGCCGTAGTCAGGGATATGATGAACGATAGTTGGTAATAAGATATGTCCGGGCGTAGCTAACCTGTGTACAGGGAAAATCCAGTCTACCTCGTATTGCAATTTTACTGATTTTGCAAATTTTACAGTTGATATGCTTTCACCGTTGGGTGACGCACTTGGATTGTGTTGTTTCTCTTTTATCTGTGGGTTCTATTTAGTTTCCACCTGATGAGATGAGGGTATGTCGTCTCAAGCATCATATAGGCACATTCTAGATATCACATGCCATGCATAGTTTCCATGCCATGTAGTGCATTAGAAATTGCATGTTGTTGTGATAGTTGTTGTACTAGAAAAGCATCTTGTTGTGATAGATGCTTTGATAAAATACCTACTTTGTGTGAGTTGTTCATAGAATGGATGCCAAACTTTGGTTTTTGGGGAGTATGGGCCCCCATTGACTGGAATTCAGTGGATCATTGAATTTTTATTAGTTATAACACAGATAAGATGTCAAACATTGATTTGTGGGGAGTATGGGCCCTCACGGGTCGGAATTTGACACTTAGGTGTTGTTTTTTGGGTATTTTCTGGGTTCTGGGGAAGTTTCTAAGGCATACTGTCCAGAAACCCAGTATACACGCCGTGTATGACATTCTGTTCAGGGAAGAAAAATTAACTTTTTGAGTACACGCCGTGTACCCTAAGTACACGCCGTGTAGTCTCTTCCCGTGTCACAAACCGTGTGGGTGGCGACACGGGGTAGGGAAAGGCTTGGGTAAAACACGCTGTGTACCTGATGTACATGTCGTGTAGTGTTGAACCGGAGTCCGACCATGTAACTAACAACACGGGTCGGTGAACTCTTTCACAAAACACGCCGTGTCAATAATGTACACGCCGTGTAGTGTGACCTGGGGACTCGGTCGTGTAACTAACAACACGGGTCAATGTCACTGTTCCTTGAACATGCCATGTACCTATGTGACACACCGTGTAGTATTGTTTGAGGAAAGACCATGTGGACTTAGCCATGTGGCAGGGAAACAGGGTGGTGTACACGCCGTGTGCGGGTGTAAAATGTCGTGTAGTGTCAAGATGAGTAGGCAGCCGTGTCAGAGACGACACAGGCTGTTGGAAAATAACACCATACATGTCGTGTAGATATTATACTCGTCGTGTAGTTTTTGTTTAACGGGAGTCGTGTGGATTAGCCATGTAGAAGGACCCGGGCAGGGGAAGGGAAGTCAAGTACACGCCCTGTAGTTAGTGTACACGCAGTGTAGTCTTGTTTTTCAAATTTTGAATTCCTTATTCCTCCTGTTCCCTTTTGGGTTTCTTCATCTTCGGTCTTTGATAATCTTGTTCTAAGTCATGTTTTTGACCTTGTAGTGTCATGCCGCCTAGACGACCACATGTTATTCTCCAGGAGAGCGGCAACGAGAATACTCTAAAGATTGTGGTCCATGGGCTACTAGTGGATACTCCAGCATAGCCAGATGCGACACCAGCTGCTATACCGGACATAGGCGCGAAGGCGTAGTTCCGTGAAGGATTATTACGGTTCATGCAGACCTTTCAGGGAGCACCACAGGCTGCCACATCTATGTATAAGCTGACACGTATCTTCCATCAGCAGCATTCGCCTACGTTCTCAGGGGATGTCGGACCACAGGCTGCGGAGTCTTGGGTATTATCGATGCAGACTATTTTAGAGCATCTTGAGACGACTCCAGGGTGGAGGGTAAAGCTCACGAATTACATGCTGCGTGATTTCGCCAAGAGGTGGTGGGATGTTACCACCCAATCATAGCATCACAGGGACATGGCATGGGAAGAGTTTCAGGCAGTCTTCTATGACTTTTTCTTCCCGAAAACACTGAGAGAAGATAGAGCTCGGGAGTTCATGAATCTGCATCAGGGCGATATGTCATTGATAGACTATTCTTCTCATTTTACGGAGCTTCAGTGATTTTCACCTGTGCTGGTCGGTGATGAGATGCTGAGAGCTAGACGTTTCGAGGATGGACTTCAGTATGACATCCAAGAGCTGGTGAATGTTTTCAGGTTGCCTTCAGTACATGCTATTGTGAACCAGGAGCTGATTACAGAGAGGAACCTGCCGGAATCTAGTGGTGTGGTCCAGGGCAGTTCAGCACCAGTTATTGGTTCTATTTCTATTGGCAAAAGGAAGAGACAGATGAACATCTCTCAGGGTGGCAGTACCAGCCCGGCAGCTTCTTCAGGTGTCCTGATGAGGTGCTACCAGTGTGACAGAGAGGGGCACAAGAGACCGCAGTGTCCATGAGACCCAGTGGAGTGCAGATCTTGCATCAAGATGGGTCATCTGCAGTGCTTTTGTAGGGATTTTCCACCAGTGGCTAGTGAGAGGGGTTCTGTGTTGACTCCGCGTGCAGGAGTAGAACCAGTGGCTTCTTATGAGTCGGGTAATTGGAATACGTCAGGGCGTGTAGGCATAGATGGTGCTCGTGTCTATGGTAGCCAGACACCAAGATCTCAGAGGCAATAGGGTGGGACATCTCAGGGTAGCCAGACTGTGTCACAGGGCCGCGGCACTGGACATGCTTATACAGTGCAGTAGACCCAGCACGAGCAGGATACCATACCTTCTACAGTCATAGGTACTATTTTAGTAGCTTTTGTCTTATCTTCAGTACTTTTTGATATGGGTTCTACGCATATTTTCATATCTTTACCCGTTTGTGGAGAGCATTGGGCTCTGTGTTTCTACTTCTTCCGATATCATGAAGCTAGACACTCTGTTAGGGACTAGAACGGTTGGTGTGCGTCAGTGCAAGGAGTTCCCCCTTGAGGTTGAAGGTTGTCACTTTCTATGGGGCCTCTATGTCTTAGAGATGAAGAGCTATGATGTCATTCTCGAGATGGACTGGTTGGTTCCCTTCCGAGATTTTGTAGACTGCTATCGTTGCAGGGTGCATTTCACGTCACCAGAGGGAAGAGTGGTTCTATACAAGGGAGAATGGGATGTTCAGTCGAGTTGAGCTGGACCACAGCATCATGGGCGAGGTGGAGTCACAGCCCAGATTACGAGCTTATATCTAGATGATCAGGGGACTTGTCAGACAGATTTCCCTCCATTCGTTGATCGTTTCAGGGATGTATTCCTGTACGAATTTTCTGGTCTACCTCTGGTGTGAGAGGTGGATTTCTCTATCGATCTTGTGCCAGTAGTAGCAAAGGTGTCCATTCCTCCTTATAGGATAGCTACACTTCAGCTGCAGGAGCTCAAGAGGCAATTAGAGGAGTTACAGGCAAAGGGCTTTATCCGACCCAGTACGTCTCCTTGGGGTTATCCTATCATTTTTGTGAAGAAGGCGGATGGTACCCTTAGACCTTGTGTGGATTATCGGAAGCTGAACCAGTTGACGGTTAAGAACTGATATCCCTTACCGAGGATAGATGATCTGTTTGATCAACTTTGTGGAGAACGAGTGTTCTCGAAGATTGACTTGAGGTCTGGATATCATCATATGTGCGTGATACCATCGGATATACCACTTACAGCTTTTCAGAGCAGATATGGTCTGTGCGAGTACTTGGTTATGTCGTTCGGACTCACAAACGTGCCAGCAGTTTTCGTAGATCTGATGAATCATGTGTTCCATCCCTATCTTGATTCTTTTGTGGTTGTATTCTTCGACGACATCTTGGTGTACTATCATACTCAACAAGACCATGCCACCCATCTTGAAATCATATTGAGTACACTAACAGAGCAATGACTAAGATCTTGAAGTGCCACTTTTGGATGGACCAGATTCACTTCCTGGGTGATATCATCTCAGAGGAAGGAGTTGCAGTAGACCCAGAGAAGGTGAGAGCAGTAGTTTCCTGGGAGCAGCCTATGAATGTGTTTGAGATATGGAGTTTCTTAGGGATGGAAGGTTACTAGAGATGATTCATACAGGACTTCTCCTGATTAGCACCACCGTTGATGGGACTGACTAAGAAGGGTATGAAGTTCGTTTGGTTAGAATCTTGCGAGGTAACTTTCCAGGACCTGAAGGGATGGTTGACATCAGCACTGATCCTGATACTCCTAGAGCAAGGGAAGAGCTATACAGTTTACTATGATGCATCATGGATTGGGCCGGGAGCAGTGTTGATGCAGGGTGACCGAGTTGTTGCATACCAGTCTCGACAGTTGAGGCCACATGAGAGGAATTACCCGACGCATGATCTCGAGTTGGCTGCAGTTGTTCATTCGTTGCGCTGTTGGAGACATTTTCTATTGGGAGAACATTTTGTGGTTTTCACCGACCACAAAAGCCTCAAGTGTATCTTTACTCAGCATGACCTGAATCTGAGGCAGAGGAGGTGGGTTGAGTACCTACAGTCCTTTGACATTGAGCTTGCCTATATACTTGGTAGGGGTAATGCAGTAGCTGATGCACTGAGTAGGAAGACTCAGATAAAGGCGGTGTAGGAGGCCAGTGGTGAGTGGGAGCTCATGGCATTGTTCTCTGAGCTGCATCTAGAGGTGCATGACAGTCAGGGGAAGACTTATCTTTCATCTTTAGCTGTGACCTCTACCCTCCTGGACAGAGTGAGGATGAGGCAGCTATCTGATTCAAAAGGCCTAGTTCTACGGGAGTCGGGTGAAAGTGAGGACCCTCCGCCCGGTTGGACGATAGGCGATGATGAGGTTTTGTGTTTCCATGTATGAGTATGGGTTCCAGGGGATATACGCGAGGATCTGATGCGGGAGTTTCATGCTTCAGTTTGGGCAGTTCATCCCAGGGTTACCAAGATGTACTGTGACTTGAGACGTCAGTACTGGTGGCCAGGTATGAAGAGAGAGATAGCTGGTTTTGTTACGAGATGTTCCACCTGTCAGCAGGTGAAGGCAGAGCACCAGAGGCCAGCTGGACTGTTACAGCAGTTACCCATTCCAGAGTGGAAATGAGATGATGTCGCAATGGATTTCATGACGGGATTACCGAGATCACCTCGACGCAATGACGCCGTGTGGGTTGTTGTGGATAAACTCATGAAGGTATCTCACTTATTTCCGATCAAGGAGCCCTTAAGTGTGAACGAGCTCGGAAGGCTGTATATCCGAGAGATTGTACATCTTCATGGGGTACCTCGTTCTATCATTTCTGATAGGGATTCCCTCTTTACGTCTCGTTTCTGGAAGAGTTTTTAGAGGGCTCTGGGTACGCAGGTGCTTCTTAGCACAGCATACCACCCTCATACCGATGGCCAGTCAGAGCGTACGATACAGGTGCTTGAAGACATGCTGCATGCATGCATCCTAGACTTTGGGGGCTCTTGGGAGAGGCATATACCCTTAGTCGAGTTTTCCTATAACAATAGTTTTCAGGAAACTATTGAGATGGCACCATACGTGGCTTTATATGGTAGGCCATGTCGTTCACCTTTGTGCTAGTTAGAGGTAGGTGAGGTAACTTTACTAGGACCACAGCTCGTGCAGGAGACATTTGAGCAGGTCTAGTTGATTCGGAAGCGGATGGCTACCATGCAGTCTCGTCAGAAGTCTTATGTTGATCACTGTAGACGACCTTTGGAGTTCGTGGTCGGGGATCAGGTTTTTCTACGTGTTTCGCCGAGGCTGGGACATAAGAGGATTAGGAGACAGGGTAAGCTTTCACCGAGGTATGTGGGGCCATTTGTGATTCTGGAGAGAGTCTAGCTGGTTTCCTATCAGTTTCAGTTACCGAAATGGTATCGAGCCATGCACGACGTCTTCCACATGTCTCAGTTGCATCGCTACCATTCAGACTCTTCTCACGTCTTTCAGCCTAAGGACGTTGAGCTAGAGGCAAATGCATCCTTTGAAGAGAATCTGATCTGTATCGTTGACATGAGCAAGAAGGTTCTCTGAGGCCGGTTAGTTCCTCTCGTACGGGTGCTATGGCAGCATGGCCGAGTGTAGGATGAAACCTGGGAGTGGGAAACTGATGTACGTGCTCAGTGGCCAGAGCTATTCTGAGCATTATCTTCACCACCCCGGGAAGGGAAATTCGGGGAAAATTTGTTATAAGGGGGAAGTTTTAAAGAACACGGTTCTTATTTTTGAGGTATGGGATTCTTCTTTTCTCTTATCCTTAAGTGTATTTGAGAAAATATAGAAAATGGGGAAAATTCTATATTTTGGAACTACACGCCCTGTACTTTTCCACACGTCATGTACTTTTGGCTGTGTGGGATGGGTACACGGGGCGTGTAGCCTTGTCGGCAGTGAGGGGTGTAGGAACCGACTACACGCCGTGTAGTGGTACCTTACACGCTGTATAGTCAGTTGGCAGGTTTAAATAGTAAGGTGGTGGGGTAGCCACCAGCTGGGTGATAGTACACGCCGTGTACTCGGGAGTACATGTCGTGTACTCATGTCGACGACTGAACAGTGTGGCGGTGCCGCTAGAGGAACAGTTAAATGAAGGAAGTACACGCCGTGTACTCAGAAGTACATGTTGTGTACTT
This sequence comes from Viscum album, assembly GCA_963277665.1. Classification (NCBI taxonomy): domain Eukaryota; kingdom Viridiplantae; phylum Streptophyta; class Magnoliopsida; order Santalales; family Viscaceae; genus Viscum; species Viscum album. Next base: position 1,262,341,103 of record OY728132.1, on the reverse strand, counting down.
TGTTTTTTCGGCTTAAAATAGGCAGTAGCCTCCTCTTTTTGAAGAGAAGGCATTTGATCCATTTTGGATCCAAGGAGGAAAACCAAACCTTTGAAGATCCGCCGGGTGTTCGTCTGGAATCCGATTCGGCTTCGGATGATCTCATTGAAACCGCACGGGTAAGACGTCTCCTCTCCTGGTACCATTCTTACCAATTCTTTCCCGAGGGAAAGTTATTTACATTTGAACAGGTTTTGTTCTTTGTCAGATCTACGCCATTCATGGGCGTTTTTGGAGTCGGCGTTCGGGTATAACACTCGTTGGCGTATAAGGTAGGTGGCTTGGTGTAAATTTCCAACTATCATGCGTTTTTATGTGTTTTTGTTCCACAAACGCATGTTGGGGTGTCGTGTGGCTGAAGCTATTGCTATATTTAATGCCTAGAATTGCATAGGTGATTAAATTGTGATAATAAAATGCTGGTTGGGATCATTTCTTGTATCCAGATCCACCCCGGGGGTGTGTTTCACTGTTTATCCATTTGGCCAGGATACCCGAGGGTATGCCTTTAAAGTACTAATCATAGAATTGCCTTGAGAGGAATTGCGTGTTTACTGCTTGTTTACCTGTTGGGCATGGCCCGGTTACCTGTTTATCCTGAGGGCGTTGTTGTGATTAGCCTGAGGTCACTGCACTGTTAGCCTGAGGGCTGTAGTTATTTTGCCCGAGGGCAACCTTTTGTGCCTGAGGGCTTGACTTCTGTGCCTGAGGGAGACACTTCCTACGCCTGAGGTAAATTTCTATTACGCTTGATGGCAATACCTATGGGTTGTATTATGTATATCCTGAGGGAAAGCCTCAAGGCGTGGTTTACTATTTTACCTGAGGGTGAGATTTTGGTTGTTTGAGGACGCTGACTGCTTACTTAGAAAATTCATTGTAGTGTTTTTATTAAATGATTAAATGAATAATAAAATGGAAATATAATTGGTAGTTTGTTACTTTTGAGTACTGCTTACTTTATTTCATTTTACTATTGCACACTGTTGTTGCATGCTTATGGCTCGTTGGGCACGGGCCTTTGGTGGGTGCTTACTAAGATATATTTCTCAGACCCTGTTTGGGTCATGCTTTTCGGCCCAAACTGATTACGTTTCTGCAGGTGTAGATAGGGGAAAGAGCCCCTATATAGGTACTTGACTGTTGCTGAGGAGTAGGAGGGCATGAGACCGAGCCTAGGCTCGCGATGCCGCTGCCAGCTGTTTTTCTTTGTTTTTCTGTACTCTGATTTTGTTGTATTGTATTGATGTATAACATGTTCTGGATGTTTTCTTAGAACTTGAGGCATGTAGCATCATTGTTTATATACTGTTGGTTGTATCCAATGCAGTTTTCTATTTCAGTTATGTATGGTTTACTGCTTCCACTATTCATTTTATGTTTTATTTGGTATTCCGCTGCGCTACACTTTGACAAATGAGGGCATAGTTTCCCCACTATCAGACATGGGCCCTCGCTGCTAGTCGGCAGCCTCTTTCATTTAGGGAAATGCGCTTAATGTTGCGTGGAGAACCGGTTTCGGGGCACCCATTGAGTGGCACCCGGCTCGGGATGGTACATCCGAGTCCGGTCCCTGATGCGTCGCAGTAGACTACGTACCATACATCATCCTCTGGAAGCCTCAAGATGGGGGAACTAATCAACCTCTACCTCAGCTCCTAAAATCATTGCTGGCATCTCTCTGACTACACAAAGGGTTGCCCCATCTTTGTCAAGGCTGATAGTGGTGCTACGACTCTGGAGAAATTTGGCACAAACCTCTGGTAATATCCATCCAAACCCAAGAAACTTTGTACCTCCATCACACTCCTGGGTGGCTCCCAAGAAAGTACCACCTCAATCATTGCTGGATCCACTAAAACTACAGCCTCCGAGAAGACATGTCCCATAAATCGAACCTCTCCGATCCAGGATTTGAACTTCGAGAGCTTACCATAAAGTCGGTGCTATCAGAGTGTGTCTAGTACTACCTGTAAATGATAGGCATGCTCCTCCTCAGTAGTTTAGTAGATCAGAATCTTGTCGATGAAGACTACTACATAGATATCAAGGTATGGATGAAAGATAATGTTCATGAGTCCCATGAACACTGCAGGAGAATTGGTAAAGTCGAATGGCATAACCATGAACTTGTAATGGCCATACCAAAATCTGAAAGTTGTCTTCTGCACATCCTCGTCTAGAACTCATAGCTGGTGATAGTCTGATCTGAGATATATCTTCAATAACCATCATGCTCCCTACAACTGATCAAATAGGACGCCAATCCTCAGGAGTTGGTTCTTGTTCTTCAAGGTCACCAGGTTCAGGCGCCGATAGTCGACACAAAGTCTTAAGCTCCCATCCACATTCATGGCGAATAGAACTCGGGATGCCCAAGGAGAAACACTAAGACAGATAAATCTCTTCCCCTCTAAGTCCTCTAGCTGTACCCGTAGCTCACGAAGCTTTGCAGGAGCAATCCGATACATTGGTGTAGATATCGGTGTCATCCAGGGGTAAAAGTCAATGTAAAAGTCCACCTCTCTACGAGGAGGTAGACCTATAACATCATCAGGGAAGACATCCGCGTACTGGTCCACCACTACAGGATATCTAAGAATCTCCACATCAACAGCTCTGAGGGTAAGGTAAGCCAAATGATTAGTGATCGGCTGTACACTCTTCCGGGTAAGTCTGTCATGAACTACAAAAGATCCCTTCTTGTCGGTGAAGGTAAACCCAGTTCCATCCATGTAGGAACACCTCGATTTGCGCCTAATATAGTCAATATTAGCATGGAAGGTAGATAACCTGTCCATAACCAAGATAAAATTTTAAGGCATCGACACTGGTACTAGGAGATCCTAGTCGATGCTCTCGTCTCCTAGAGTAAGCTCGTATTTTCGGCACCCATGTTTAATCGTTGAATCCACTTTCGTAGGAGTCTATAGCCATAAATATTGAGCCAACAACTCCGTAAAGAATCTCCGAGCTCCAAATGAGGGCAGTGGAAATAAAAGAATCACTGGAACCTGTGTCTATAAATACTACAGCTAAGGTGGAGTAGAAACAAATCGTACCTCGTATCATATTCGAAGTGCCATGATCGTAGGCCTCAGCTGCCTGGAGCTGAGCTCTCCCCTGTACACCTACTCTCTATGGTCGGGGGGTGGGGGGACCTCCTGGTGGTGGTGGTGGTGGTGGTAACATCTCGAATTGTCGCCCACTACCAGCTGCTCAACTAGCTCCTCTGCTACGTCTGCCTGCTCTCTACGGACTACCTCGATCGAATCTCTATGTCTACCTGGGTGGTCCTTAGACCGTATGCTGATCATCTATACAGAGGGTTAGATAGTCATGAGCCCTGTGACCCAACCCACCACATGTGAAACACTGCCCGCTCCTGGCATGTCTGTCTCTGCCTCGGGTGCCCCGCACAACCGACTCTGAATCATGCCGCCGTCCACCTGTAGATCTAGTCTTCTTGGACCTCTATGATGTCTATCTGTTTCCAGCCGTAGAAGACTCTACTACGTGATTACTGGTAGTGGGTATGGTTGCTGGTGACTGCTCCGCAAGGAAACTTTCCAACCAGAGGGCTCTCCCTAACACACCTACCTGCTTCGGGATGCTGAGTGAGACCATCGAAGCTCTAATCTCCCGCTTGAGTCACAGCTCAATAGTCCGGGCCCTGATGAATGGGTCCCACACCAAATCTGTGGAGTAGCATGAGAGTTCAGTGAACCTCGCTGAGTACTGAGCCACAGTCTTCATGCCCTGCTGCAGATGAAGTAGCTCATGTATGTGTACTGCGCGAAGAGTCACGGGGACAAATTCTGCTCGATATAGGCTCTCAAATACTTCCCTGAGAAGCATCACCTCATCATGAACTTGAAGCATCAAGTTCCACCATCTGCCCTCTGCTTCCTGTAGAATACTGGCAGCAAGAATCACCATGACATCGGCTAGAGTCCCTACCATTCAAAAGACTCTCACGACAACCTCCAGCCAATCCTCAGCCGCATGTGGGTCTGTCTCTCCCCAGAACCTGGGTGGCCTCTAGCATTAGAACTCGTGCAGTACACTTAAGTGGCATGCACTATCGGCTACTGGGGCAGGTGGCATCGATGGCCCAACAAGTAATGGTACTGTTGGTGCCTTCGCGTGAAAAGGGCCCTACACTGAGGCCTCTTCACTCGGTGGCCTATCAGTGTATACAACTCTAGAAAACCTTGGTGGTTGTCTATGTGGAGGCATCCTGAAAAGAATCTGGTGCACTACGGTTAAAAATTTATACCTGGTGAGCTGACCTGGTGAGTTGACATATGGAAAACTTTTCAAAACACACACGCAATCAGTGTTTTCATGCACTGAGTTAGAAATTAGAAGTCAAAGTCTTGGTGTATGGATACGTTGGCCACCACACCAACACTGGACTCCCTAACCTGAAAACCACACTCACTACACATAACAGTATTATTTCATAGAAAAGAAAGATCATAGTCCTAATTTCTGTGGTAGAATCAACTCCAATGATACCAATTTTTCACGAACAGTCCCCCAGGACCCGTGTCGTGACCACCCCAAGCCCACCTTCCATAGGCCAGGGGCTGGTGACTAGCACCAAAGGCATAATTTCCTGAAACTAGAAAGGCATTGCCTTTGGAACTTGTAAATACACACAACAAGTTTATGAACATGGGTAAACTTTATAACCAAAAGAGTGCTGAAAGTGAAAGGGGCCAGAATAGAAGAACAACTGGAAAGTACAAGTACAACTATTATATAATACAACTGATGAAAAGGAAAAGTCTGCTACTGGGTCGTCCTCTGAGATTCCAACCTAAAAGGTAGGTATATATCGCCTCCTCAGCACTCCTCATCTGTCTGCCTCCTCCGTGTACCGACTCGTCATGATGTCCACCTCCAGGTACCATCTAGTCCTAGTACTCTCGAACTCAGTCAATGTTGTCCGTCGTCTGCATCCAACACAACATGGTGCGGGCATAACCCTTGCATGAGTGAGTATAACAATACTCAGTAGGGACCCCGAGACCCACAAGGTCTCAGAAAAATCCACCAAGGATAAACCACAAAGTATGAAATCAACAGATAACCCTACTTAGGTATATTCCCATACATATAACTAAGTTATCAAGTAATCCATATCAATCATGAGGAAAACATAGAAAAACTGAATCATCTAAAACTAGGATTTTATTCTTGTGGTAATATCAAGTAACATCCCCAGTCACATTGTCAAAACCTTGGCTGCTGGAGAACTCCTCCTCTATCGAGTATAGTGGACCTGCCACAACACCAAGGAACTTCCCACTATCCTTGGACTATTGAGGTACTCCTCCTATCGAGTACCATTGGTCTACCGCATCACCAAGGCACTCCCCACCGTGGGTCTACAGTGTCACCAAGGCGCTCCCCCTCATAGCCTATTGAGGTACTCCACCTATTGATTACTGTGGGTGTACCGCAACACCAAGTCTCTCCCCATTGTGGCTCTTCTATAAAACCAAGGTTCTCCCCACAGGGCTAGTCGAGTCACTCCAATTCAAATCAGTCAGTAGTCGTCAGGTCTCAGCCAGCTACTAGGTCTCTGAAATATGCTCGCTCGTCTCTTGGAGGATCCACTCCACAAGATAATGGTCGATACTCCAACTGTCACGAAGTCTCATAAAGAAGTATCTCAAAGGACCTCCACATCCTAGGGGTCTCAAAGCAATAGACGACCCTTCAATCAGACGCTCGATATGTGAGTTAATAGTGTTTTAGTCCCGGGGGCCCGGTTGGATTAATGATCGATCCAACTTGACCATACCTCAACTATACATAAACTCTAGTAGGGTATACTCAAAGGTACCGTCTCTCTCTAATATTTTCAGCGTCACTGACGGTTCTTCAAACGGACATCCGGTGCCAATGATATGGCCGAAGGGGCATAAATAGTTCGTAGTGGCCCCGAGTCCGGTCCGACCTGGCCTCACGCTGCCTAGGCCGACCCAGCTCGGGTTGACCTAGACTGACCCATTGGGTTCGGCCTGGCCCGTTGGGGTTGGCCCGACCTGTTGGGTCCGACCCAGTAGGTCGTGAGGGGCTGCGGAGGGTGCCGTGAGGGCACGAGGCCGTGGGGCTGCTCAGAGGGTAGTCGACGACATGAGCCGGGGTGGATCGAAGGGCCCCGGGGAGTGCGACTAGCGGGGGGGGGGGGTCCGGCGATGGCGGCGTGGAATGCGGGGGCGGCACATCCGGTTAGGGTGGCTCGGTCAGCGGGCGGGGCGGTCGGCGGGGGACACGACCAGGTTGTCTTGGCCAGTGGGTGACGTGGTCGGGGTGGCTCGGCCCGTGGGGGGCGCGGCCGGCGGGGGGCGCTGATGGGGTGGCTCGGCCGGCGTGTGGAGTGCATGTGGGCACGGGGCCGGTTTGACCCAGGGTGGCACGACGCGGTGAGGGCACACAACTGGTTCGACCAGGAAGCCAGAGCACCATGGGGGAGGCACTGGTCGTGGCGGCTGAGGGTGGTGGTGGTTGTGGGTGGCGGCGTCGTTGCCTTCGTCGCCTACGTCGTCTTCGTCGCTCTCCATCATTTTTATGATCACCACAAAGAAGAGAGACGGAGGGGGTCGGGCTATGTTTGTTTGGCCCACACCCTCTGCATTTAAAATGGTAGCATATGGCTCAACAAGAAATTAGAACATATATCATAGAACTTCCCAAAACATTTCATTACCAAACCGCAAACTAAACCAAGGTAAGAATATGGGAAAAGTATTATCACTCAAATAATACCCCTAAATTAATCATTGACATTGGCATGGGAAGAAGTACAGATGTTGAAGTCGAAGACTTCCTATGTCGGAGGATGTCTCGAGGAAGGTGGTCAAAGTTGGGGTCGACGTTCTTCATTGGAATTCTTTATTGGAGAGCTTTCTCCGAAGTTCTTCCAATCCTCTTTTTCCAACAAATGAATACGTATCCCAATGTAATATATTGTAATATCTATAAAGTCATTGGAATAATATTCAAAAATATTTAATTAATTAATTGATGTGTTGGCTCAATTAAATAAATGGAAGGGTTGGAAAGATTAATGTAAGAGGGTTGGCACAATTAATTTAGGAGGATTTGAAGAGGATCTCCCCCATTTATTGTGGGAGTTGAGAGGTTTAGGCCTCAGGTGGTCCCCACCACCATACCCTCTCATGGGATGTTAGGTTCCTATGGTCCCCACCACCAAAACCTCTAATGGGAGGTTATGTTATGGTGGTCCCCACACATCAACTTCCACTTTTAGGTTTTAACAAAAAAAATAAAAGAAAACATGTGTTTTTTTTATTTTATTATTTCCACGAAAAATCCAAAAACTAACTTTCACTCTCGATCAATTGTCGTTATGGTGAAAGTCTCTTTAAGAGAAAACCAACGTTGCAAGTTCAATGGTGCCCTCAAATTTCAATTATGATCACCGGTTTATAAGATAGAAAACCCCACTCACACGTTTATGGAATGTACCTAAACAAAAGTTCAGAAATTCATTCCAGGCACTCCGGACCTCGGAATCAAGTGACGTTAATTTTCATGGACTCGTAAAATTCCCATTTATTTTTATGAAAATTACATGGAAATTCTAGGTCTTTAAAAATTTCATGATTATAAGTTGGGATATTTTTATATAATGATCTCATTGACCATCACCAACCAACCTTATACATTTTGACACATAAACTGAATATAGTAAAAACATCAACCATTGCCTTAATTTTATGAGTAGTTGTATAAAACATTGTAATAAGTAAAATAAAAGAAATTATTAACATGAAAAAGTTTCTATAGAAAGTAAACAATTAACATATGTTTATTATTGAGGATGATAAATAAACATGTGACAATTCAGACTCAACGTAAGGGACTTTGTCTCAATATCCTTTCATAAAGGCACTATTTTTGAAGTCATACACCACCTTATTCTATGAAGTATACATAAAACCCCTTTGATATATCATATCATGAATTTATTTATTCTTGTGTTGTTCTATGTTCAGTTAAATAATCTTTCATTATGTGGACTATGATTCAAATGTTTCAATGTGGTATGGAACACTTTGAAATGATTAAATATTATCTTCTTGAAAAATGTTTTTAATGAAATTGTATTATTTTTTATATTCATCAACATCAATAAACACTATAGATACTTATCATACACTCAAGGTATTTCATATTTAAATAATCCATTATATTTATTTGGATAGATTTTGATAATTTCAATGATATTTTTATGGAAACCATTTTTTTCATGGGTTAATCTTGTTTCAAAGAGATTTACATGAAACCCATTTATTTTCTATGGGTTTATTAGGTTATAAGTGAATAATTATTATTTAAATGATTTTTATGATGAATATTTTGTATTAATGATATAGTATGAGAGAATTATATGAAATGAGTGATCCCATTACAAGTTATATGTGGGGTGGACGAGATAGCATCGAGTGAGCATGTTACTAATTTTTTGTGGGGTGGCCATGAAAACATCGAGTGAGCATGTTACATCTTATATATGGGGTGGCATAGATATCACAATGGTGAGCCTATTACAACTTAAAAGAGGGGTGTGTCTATGATATCCCTATAATTCATTGGGTATGAAAGTCAACTGTGTGGTTATTCCATTACTAAGATTGAAATTCTTGGATGTCATCATATGACTATTCCAATTAAAAGGTTTTTGAAGTGGTTTAATGAATATAATTCACTTTATCAACTAAAAGAGTTTTAATTTATTTTTATGGGTTTTAATGATTTATTTTTAAAAAAATATGTGTTTTTTTCATTTGAAAACGTTTTATTTCATATTCTCAAAGAGATTTGAATATAAAAGTAAATGTTATGTGCATCCCCATTTTTTAGTAATGTTACAATTTCATTTCTTTTTATACCTCTTATTGGGATTTCATGCTAATCGCGCATTTTTTAAATGTCTTCATAGGGTTCAAGGACGGGTGAATGAATGAAATAATCAAGTTTAAAGTCATGGATATCATCCATAAAAAAATTATATTTAACTTAATAGTATTATAATATGTGAAAAATGAATATTATTAGAAGGTTGACATTTTATTTTAGGGTTTTTTATCTACGAGTTATGGACTATTAATCTAAATCTCTAAACTAAAAAATATCCTTAACATGATATATAGTAAAATTATTTTCTTAACATAATATTATGTAGTTTATAAGGATGGGTCCTTATAGTTAATATCAAAGGAAAGGTTTTCACAACTATTGAGGTTATTTAAGTGTTAAAAGTATTCCATTAGAAGATTTTACTTTTTGGTAAAGCTAAAAATGATAAATCATTTCAAGATTTTCATCTCTCTTTATCCAATGTATGTTTTTGGAGAATTTATTTCCATAAATGAAATATGAAATTTCTAAGGAGAATTATTCTAGAGGAATATATCCTTCCAAATCTGTATCCCAAGATAGTTGTAATTGGGAAAGAACAATTTTTTGTAGTGATGGATTTGTTTCCAAAATCTTAAAATGGTGACGGTATCCTTGCTAGAGTGGAACCTGATCTAGAATGGAGGAACATGTCTATTTTGGATAATTCTATGGGGAAATATCACCCATAATTCAATGGATCATCTAACTATGTGGTAGATAAAGGATCGATCATGTCTCTGAATATGTTATATAAATTCATCTGATGTTCATAACATCAAAAGGTAACTCTTTACATATATCATTATGAAGGTGAAGTTGATTTATTATGGAATTCAGTAAAGAATTATAGAGAGAAATCTGATATTTATTCCATAGAATGGAAAACATTTATGAATATATTCCAAGAGAAATATTTCCTTAGATTTATTTGTATTAGGGTTGATAAACAATTCATTGAATTAATTAAAAAGGATAGAGATTTAGTGGATTTGTATGAATAAATATTCACAAGAGTGGATAGGTATGTTTCAGATTTTATTGGGAACATTGATACTTAAATTAATACATATTAATTAGTATTAAATCCACACATAAGAAAATACATGGCGTCTTATGAGAAATTTGTTCATTGTGATGAGAATTTTGAGATAGAGTTTTCCCACATATATGTGTTATGAGATGAAATGAGTAAGAAATGGTCAAAATGGAATGATATTGATAAGAAACTAACTAATAATTCTGGATGTAATCCTCAAACATATTCCAAGTTTGGTAAAATACATATTGGTGAACAAATGTTAGGATCCAGAATGTGTTCCTAAATTTGTATGTTTGGTCATAAAGTTTATGATTGCGAAGAGAATAGTTCTGACAATCCATTAGTGAGATAACAACTATCAGGTAAACATTGATACATTTTTTTTGTAATGAGTTGGGACATTATGCTAATGTGTTTCCAAAGTTACTTTGGGGGGGAAATCATCAATATATGAAATAAAATTTATGTTAAATTCTAATTATACTATTGTATTTGATGTGGGGCCATCTGGTAGTGATGAAGGCTCTATCGATGTTGATATTTTTTTGAAAATTAACCATATGTTCATGGTTTAAGACACTCATTCTTTGTTATTAAGTAATGTGATCATCAATTAATTATGGAATTTTTGGGATATTTGTATTAGGGTTTTTGTTAATGTAAGGATTTTGTTTAATTAGAATTATGACATTAATTTTGGACATGAGTTTTCAGGTATTGACTACCATTAGGTTTTATACGATCTTTGTTGAAAATGGTCAATTTTAGGGATGTTCATCATATTTCTGGGAATGTTATGAGGGTGAAATTGTAATTATAGAAATATATCAGTTAAGTATATTTCCATATATTCTCATATAGTAAAATAATTCCTAATCATTTGTAATATTATCTTTTCAATAATGGTAATTTCATATGTCCAAAAATTGTTTACTAAGAAAATTTTTAAAATGCAAGGACACATTTTTTTATGGGGGGTAGGATGTAACATCCCAATATTTTAGAATATATTTTTGACACTAAGTTTTTTCATGGGTGATGAAAATATTATGAAGAGCATCTTAATCATGTAAAAGCTGTGAAGATACAAAAAACGAATCGAAGGGACTTTCCCAAACTAGCAAGCACACACACAAAAATGCATCAGAAGGCATCCATAGCCCCCCTCACCCCAATAATATTATAAAATAATGGCTAGGAATGTTTGGGATATCTGTACAGAGCACATGTTCCCTAGATCAGTTTTAGAAACCTACTTCGACTATGGTCCAATATTTTCCTATAAATAAAAACCTAGGTATCATCATTTTCACAACTAGAAAATCTAAAGAATCCACCAAGCTCTGATCACGCATCCCCACCATAGAGGTCTCCAATTTTTTTTAAGTAGCTCTACAAAACCTAAGAGAAGGTAGAATTAAGGGGGTTAAGTGAGATAAATTTCCCTTAATTGTATAATCATATGATAACTTTACAACGAACCCATATCCACTATTAAGAAACCACCTACGTGATCCCCCTTTCCTAATTAGGGAACTGCACAAGCCTTATTCAGGGACACCTAAGGAGACTCATGGTGCATAGGATAAAGACTTATCTAGGTTTTTTCCTTTTTGGTCCATTTACTAAGGCATTCCCAGCTCTCAATGTCATATACTCACTTTGCGAAGAACCTCAAGTTCCTCACTGTCATTGCGTAAGGAACCCTTTCTCTATAAAGCATGTACTATGTGAGAAACCCTTTGAGTCATTTTAAAAGCCACCAAAGGAATTTCTCCACTTTTATTGGATCCATCACGCATGGGAGGCCTATCATAAATATAAAAAAATCTTATGCACTTAGCAAACCATGCAGATGAGAACACCGATGTATCTGTAACGCCACGACCCTAGTTATATAGAGTCTGTGCGTTATTACATAACATTGGAATGATAAAAAAAGATCAAGTCTCGAAAGACCGATTATTTTAGTAGTCTTGGAAACAATAGAAACATTCATAAAGTTTACATTACATCATAAAGTGAAAAAAAAACTACAACAACATCATGGCTTCATATCCCCTCATACACACCCTAAAGGTCATTCATAAAATACTTCTTCACATCCTGGGAAATATTAATACAGTGAAAGGGGTGAGCTCAGATGCTTAGTAAGGATAAAAATATATTAGAAACATTCATAAATAAACATAAACATTTAAGGCAATGTATAAATAAAACAAAATCCTTTCAAACGTGAAATTCAGCATAAAATGGAAAAGATAAAATGAAATAATTCCATTTACTAATTCACATGGATATTATAGTAGTCGAATAATCACATGAAATATCAATAACAACTTTCATAATGATGGAATGCATAATGCCAGACTATCATAACCACATAGTCAAGGCCTTGTGCCAAGACTAAAAATAGGATTTTGTCAAGGCCTTGTGCGAAGACACTAGTTTGTCTCATGAGACATACTGATGCATCGAGGAGCTATAGCAGGCTCCACCCATCACTTATTAAGTCCAATGCATTCCTCATATGAACAGTTTTAAACATCACATAAACATTCATATTAAAACTAGCATACGAAGTGTCAATACATTCTCCATAAACCATGAATGGTATAAAAATAACACATCCACAGTCAAACATATCACAAAACCTTCAATACTATATGTAATTTTTGTATCATAATAAATCAACCTCTAATAAGCTTAAAATCCATCAAAGGTTGTTGATATTAATGAAATCAAAACTATTTGAGAGAAATATCTCTTTTTTTAAATAATTTTAAAGTCACATAATTATAAAATAAAACATTTACTTTGAAAATATTCTTATAATATTTTAAGGGAAGATTTGAAAATTTTATAATGGTGGAAAATAGCAGCACATGCCGTATAAGTTAAAAAAGACATTCTTACCTTAATTCTGTCAAAAAGGTTAAAAATGACCTTTTTTGGAAAATGACAGAAAGATTCCTTTTTAAACTTCTTATAAAAAGTAAAACACGGTTATAAATGACTTTAACCCATATTCTGTAAAATAGTAAGAATGATTTGAAATAAATTTTTAGGAAAAATGGATGTGGATGATAAAGAGGTCCCAGTAGATAATTACATATAAACAACCTCAGATAATGAAGATATTGTGAAATAAAACCTTACCTTGTAATTTTCCTTGGTTGAGGGTAGGTTAACCTCCTGTATAATGGTGAATTTTTTTTTATTAAATTATACAAGAATCATATACATTAATATGATATCATATATGATCTTTTAACATTGCTTTGTTAATAATATCTTAGTATTATCGTCGTTTTGGGTGTTAACTTACTCGTTTTCGTTTATATGTTTTGTTATATAAGTCATGTTTGTTATGGATAGGTTGTATCTTATTCATATAAAGAATGATATCAAGTCCTTAAAAATTATTTTTAATCATCAAATGAGAATTATACTTGCATGGATTCAATGGGGAATGAATCTCATCACGTTCATGGAGACGGTAGTCCGTACGTACGCATGAGCGACAATATCATTATTTTGATATTAAAATAATATATAATTGGATGATATATCATATATACAGAATCATTATCAGGTTAAATTTATTATTTACATAAATTACACATCATTATCATACCAATCCAAATAATAATGTATTGAATAACAATTATACTACGACGTGGAGACGGTAAGCCGTACGTACGCACGTATGGTGACATGTCATTCAAAGGATGGATAGAATACTGAATATGGTTATACCATATTTATAATAACATTGTAGTATATATAAGATACTGGATTTAGTATTTTAGAATGGAAATAACAAAGAAAGAAGAAGTTGAAGAAGAAAGGAACTTGAAAGAGGGTGGTGAAAACATTACCTCTTCTTCAGGTTCTTCCTTTTGATTTGATCAAAAGGGCTCCATAGTTTGGATTTCTGATCAAAATAAGGCCTCTAGGTTGAAGTGAGTGAAGTTGAGAATATATTTTGTCAGGGTTTGGCCGAGCCAAAAGTCTTTAAAGGTGTGAATTAGAGTGAAGGGGGGAGTGCCCTTTTATAAGAGGGGTGAGGGTCACCTTTGGAAAATCTAGAAATATTATTTTATAATAAATCCATATTCGGATTATAATGGCTCAAAAGTGAATTATTTAAAGGTTAAGGAGGTTATGGGTCAAAATACTTTCAACCAATATATTCTAGATAGGTTTGGGTCACTATATTAACCTTATCCTCTATATTTAACTCTTAGTTAAATAGTTTGACATTTACCATGTCTCTTTGTATTTTTATATTATATAGTTAATAAACTTACTATATACCTCCAAGAGACCCCCAAGTGGTCCATTAATGGTACACCCATAATTATATAAGTCCTTTGGAAGAACCTTATATTTTTAGGAAAATAATATCAATTAATAATATAATATTTGTTTTAAAAACTCTTTTATGTCAATTTTGACACTATTGGGTATTTTGTTTTTGCTTATTTCGTTACAACATTATTACTTCGAAAAAATGTATATAACCAATAATAATATGTCATATTAACCAATAAAATTAGTGTAATACATAATAAGTTTCAAATTACATTTAATTTGATATTTATAATATCAATTATTTTAATATTTCATTAATTAGGTAATTATTGTATCATTATTGTTTCGTAAATAAATTAAATTATTTAATGTCCAAAAATTAAAAATAAAATACCATTATTTATGAAATATTTTTATATTTCTAATGAATATTTATAAGAGAATTTATATTATGTATAACCCTATATTAAAAATGTTTTACTTATTAAACTTTGATTTTAACTCTTTTAACTCTTCTTTGAATTAAATAATAATAAATGTCCTAATCTAATCCAAGTGGACCTAAATGATAATATTTTATTCCTAAGGTTGTTTTTGGTCGAGATACATCTGTCCAATTGAATTAGGACATGTGTTAGGGTAATATTAATATCATTTTTACCCTTAATTACCCTATTTACTTTTAACCGTGGTAAATAAAAGTCAAAAGTTACTATTCACCAGAAAATATTTTTATATTATTGAACCACATTTTACTCTTTAATATTAACCATGTCTCTTGGATTTTTAAAATTCCACTCACATAAGTGGTAAAATTAAGTTTTATGTGAATTTTCAAATTCTACTAGGAGGTGGGTAAAAGACGGTGAAAAAGTTCAATAAAATTTTTATATATCTAAAATTATTCTAAACTAACTCCAATGAATTACATTGAACTTATATAGGTATTACATATCAATTTTTACCTTAATTATATTTAAATAATATAAATAATTATTTAAATAAAAAATTGGTTTTAAACTATTACTTAGTGTTTTTTCACTATTCATCAAAAATTGAATGTTTTCACAAAAATACCAAAAATTCACCCTAAGGTAATTTTGATATTTTTAATCAAAACATGAAGTCCATTTTGAAGGATAAAATTTATAAAATTTTAAAAAGTGGGTATTACTATTCATAATGGCTAGTTTTATTGGTTGTGGTGTGTGTTAGAACTCGAAGTTTCGTACAACACATGCTACTGTATTATTCAAAGAGAAGCGTATCGTGGAAGCTTGGGGTGTTACATTCTACCCTCTATTAAATAATTTCATCCTCGAAATTTCTAGAATACTACCTCATGAAAAGACTCGGGTGATTCTTCATCATAAGATCCTCTGGTTTCCACGTTGCCTCTTCCATTTTATGGTTTCTCCATAGAACTTTTACCAGACGAGTCGTCCAATTTCTCAGAACTTGTTCTCTTGTATCAAGAATCCTAACGGGCTCTTCTCAATAAGACAGATCAGGTTCAGGTTCTAATTCCTCATAAGTGAGTACATGCGTTGGGTCAGGCATGTATTTTCTCAACAATGATACGTGGAACACATCGTGAACTTTGGAGAGACTTGGAAGAATTTCCAAACGATAAGCTATATCCCCAATTAATTCTAGAATTTTGAAAGGTCCGATGTACCTGGGACTCAATTTACCCTTCTTACGGAAACCTATAACTCCCTTCCATTAAGATTCCTTCAAGAAAACATGATCTCCTACCTGAAATTCCAAATCCTTCCTTCGGTTATCTGCATAGCTCTTCTGCCTACTTTAAGCTGCTTTGATGTGGTTTTGGATTACCTTTACCTTTTCCATCGTTTCCTCCACCAGTTATGGGCCTACAAGTTTTTATTCACCAACGTCATCCCAACAGGTTGGCGTGGGACATCTCTTTCCGTATAACGCTTCATAAGGTGCCATCCGAATACTTGAATGTAAGCTATTGTTATAGGAAAATTCCACCAGAGGTAAATATTGATCCCACATACCCTGGAAGTCAAGTGAGCATCATCTCAACATGTCTTCTAAGGTTTGAATAGTCCGTTCTGATTGTCCATCAGTTTGTGGGTGGTAGGCAGTGCTCAAACTAAGTTTAGTATCCAGGGCTTTCTGAAGACTTTTCCAGAATCGTGAAGTAAAACAGGGATCACGATCCGAAACAATTGATAGGGGTACTCCATGAATCCTCAAAACTTCATTAATATATAGTCTTGGTAGATTTTCAAGTGGTAAATCTTCCCTTATAGAAAGAAAATGTGCTGACTTGGTAAGACGATCAACAATGACCCATATTGCATCATTCCTTCTAGGAGTCTTCGGTAGTCCCATGACAAAGTCCATCGGGACATTATCCCATTTCCACTCAGGTATGGGAAGAGGTTGCATGACTCCTCCAGGATGTTTCCTTCCAGCTTTCACTTGTTGATAAACCATACATCTTGAGACCAAATTAGAAATCTCCCTCTTCATGTTGTCCCACCAAAAATGTTCCTTCAAATATCTATACATTTTGGTGCTCTCAGGGTGTATAGAGAAATTGGAACTATGAACATCATCCAACAATTACCTTTTTAGATCAGGTATATTGGAAAAAAAATTCTCTTTACAAATTTCAAAATTCCATCTTCATACTGAAAGTCACTCAATCTCCCATCATTCATAGCTTTAATCTTTTTTTTAAATTCTTCATCATTGGTCTAAGAACTCTTTATCCTTTCTAGTAAAGATTATTTGGAAACCATTTGAAAAAGTATCAATGTTTCACCTACGATGGTTATTCCCATATCCAACTTTACTAGATCCATGAAAATTAGATCCCTTTCAACTCTCATCTTGTTCAAAACTCCATGAACCTTTCTACTCAAAGCATCTGCCACCTTATTTTCCTTCCCTGGGTGGTAGTGTATCGTGCAATCATAATCCTTGTGTAGTTCAAGCCATCTCTTTTGCCTCATGTTGAGTTCTTTCTATGTGAAAATATACTTCAAACTCTTGTGATAGGTATATATCTCCCATTTTTCACCATAGAGATAATGTATCCATATTTTCATAGAAAATATTACAGCAGATAATTCAAGATCATGAGTACGATAGTTTTTCTCATGAATTTTCATTTTTTGTGATGCATAGGCAATAACCCTATCATTCTGCATAAGGACACAACCAATTCCTTTATTCGACGCATCACTATAAATAACAAACACATCATTCCCCGATGGTAGAGTCAATATAGGATCATTGACTAATCTTCTCTTCAATTATTCAAAACATTCTTCACACTCTTTTGTCCAAAAAAATTTACCCCCTTTACGTATGAGCTTCATTAATGGGTTAGCCAAACGAGAAAAATTCTGAACGAAAAGTCGATAATAACCTGTTAAACCAATAAAACTGTATACCTCAGTTATACTCATCAGTGTTGGACATTATTGGATTACCTTGTTCATATAAGGATCAACAGAGATTCCATATTTGAAGACAATATGGCAATGAAAAGAAATCTCCTAAAGCCAAAATTCACACTTTCTAAACTTACGATATAATTCATGTCTTCTAAGAGTCTTCAGGATAATGCGCAAGTTATTTTCATGATATTAGTAGCTTTTTAAGTATACCAAGATATCATCAATAAATACCACAAAAAAATCATCGAGATATTCCTTGAAAACTCTATTAATTAGATCCCTGAATACAGAGGGTGGATTAGTCATCCCAAAAGGCATTACTGTAAACTCGTAATTCCCTTACCAGGTTCGAAATGCTATCTTCGGAATGTATTCCTTTTTCACACACAGCTGATGGTATACAGACCGAAGGTCAATCATTGAAATTTATTGAGCTCCTTGTATTTGGTCAAATAAATCATCAATGTGAGGTAGGGGATACTTCTTCTTTATTGTTATAGCATTAATCTCCCAGTACTCAATGCACAGCCTCATAGATCCATATTTCTTCATAACAAAAAGGACAGGGGATCCCCATGGAGAAACATTTGGGAGAATAAATCCTTTATTACTAAATTCCTCTAGATGTCTCTTTAGTTCCACAAATTCCACAGTGTCCATTCTATAAGGGGTATTCGATATGGGTCTTCATCCAGGAATTAAATCAATAGAAAACTCAATTTCTGGTTCTGGAGGATATCCAGGTAAATCCTCTGAAAAAACATCAAAATATTCTTTTTCAATAGGTACATCCTCTATTTGAACATTCCTTTACTTACCCACAGTTATTTCATTCTCTTCCTCCCTAATAATTGAATTTAGTTGAGCTATTGGGGGTGGATCTAGGTAAGAATCAGGTGGTGACGATTCTGCTCAAATAATAAGGTGTTCTTTATCATCATCATCAAAAAACGTAACCTCCTTATTCTTAGAATAAATCTTCGCATCATGGTCTGAAATCCAATCCATACCGAGGATTATATCAAATTCAATCATAGGTATGATGATGAGATCATCAGATAAAGAACATTTATGTGACCTAATGGGGACTGATCCACAGAAATTTGTTGCAATGATACTTCCCTAAAGGGTTTTAAATGACAACTACCTTTTTAAATCAAATTAAAAATATCTAATTTTCGTAGAAAACTGGGAAGATATGAAACAATGTGATGATCTAGAATCAAATAAAACATTGGATAAACATGAGGAAACCATTAAATTACCTGCCACCACTTATTTTGGAGCCTCTAACTCAGAAGTACTGATAGCATAAGTTTGGCCATGATCCCTTGGCCTTTTCTGAGGTAAGTTCCACTGATGTTTAGGACATTCATTTTCATAATGTCCCATCTCCCAGCAATTGTATCACTGAACATTGGTAGCTTCTTTCTTCCCTTTACAATCATGAGCTTGGTGTCCTTTTTCACCACACTTGTAACAGACACCCATTCCCTTCAAGAAAGTACCGTGGTGTTTCTTACCATATTTACTATAGGATCAATATTCAAATTTTCCCTTCTTCCCCTTATTTCCATTTCTTGAGTGATTAGTAGATCTCTTCTTCTCGTGCTTTTCTTTAAAGTCGTAAGACTTAGAGAATTCCTTTTCTATCTTGATAGCACACGAGACAATGCCTTCATACGACGATAAGGACTGTGAGACTAATGAACAATGAATAAATGGTTTTAACCAATAAAATAAACGATCAATCTTACTCCTTGGGTTACATATATTATTATCTGCATTCCTCGCTAACCATGTAATGCTAGCTTCATACATTGTGAAATTCCCATCCTCCTTTTGTCTCAGACTCAGAAATTGCATTTCCATATCTACTCGATGGTCATGAGGAAAGTATTTTTGTAAGACAATATATTTGAACTCCCTCCATTCCATATTTGATACTTCATAATCTTTGTTTGTGTTTTGAATCAATAACCACCATTGGTTAGCATATCTAGTGAGGCGGTAAACTGCTGTGATAACTTTTTCCCTTTCACTACTCTTCAAGGCATGAAATATTTTCTCTAAGGAATTTATCCATTGCTCAGATACTAAGAGATTTGTACTCCCATTGAATGTCGATGGTTGTTTTCACATGAAGCGGTCTAACATTGATCCTCCACGCTGCAGATCAGGGTGCTCCATACCGGTAAGGTTATTATTCATAACCTGAGAGAGTTGTCCCAGAATGGTGATTAGCTAATCAGCACCAGTTTCATCACCAGCTCCACTATAATTATCTTAAGCAAGAGGGAAATCCCTACATGGAGTGCGTTCATTGATACAATTTCCATTTCTTCCATTAGGTTCCATTTCTAAACAATGTCATAAACTAGATCAGTTTATGAATCAAAATACATAATTCCATACTAGTAAAACACTTAACATAAATTGAAATATTTATGGATATAATCCATAATCATAAAAATGTTTTCATTGAGGAAGTATATACACATAAATCCTTCATAATGGTTGGTAATGAAAATGAGAATTATCCTAAGCATATCCCCCGGGAGTGTTGTAACCAAGAGTGCAGTAAGGCCCGTTGTCGTGCACCAGTTCCCATCCGCGTCTAGCTCATAGCGGTGTTTTTAGGTTTTACCCCTAGGTACATCTATGCCAGAGCCGCCTCTACCTGCTCGTATCCAGACAAGGATTTATTTCTTGGAAAACTCGCAAAATCTATACAATACCAAAATTCTAGGAAGTGTTTCTATACTAATCCTCAACGTCCATCTTATGTCTATGTGCTCTAATCAGAGTTTATCTAAATCTAGTTTCCAAGGTTTGTACTAAACTTCCTCTAATAACAACTATAACGCCCCTAACCCGGTTACCTAGAGTCAGTGTATTATTACATAACATTGGCATGATCACAAATGATCATGTCTCAAAAGACATATTAGTTTAGTAGCCTTGGCAACACTAGATACATTCATAAAGTTTACATTATATCCTAAAGTGAAAAAAACTACAACAAAATCTTGACTTCATAAACCCTCATACATTCCCAACAGGTCATTCATAAAATACATCTTCACATCCTGGGAAAAATTAAAACATTGAAATGGGTGAGCTCAGATGCTCAGTAAGGATAACAATATAGTGGAAACATTCATAAATAAACATAAACATTTAAGGCAATGTATAACTAAAACAAAAGCTTTTTAAAATTTAACTTCAGCATAATATGGAAAATATAAAATGAAATAATGCATTTACTTATTCACATGGATATTCTACTAGTTGAATAATAACATGCAATATCAATAACCACTTTCATAATGATGGAATGCACAATGCCAGACTATCACAACCACATACTCAATGCCTTGTACCAAGACTAAAAATAAGATTTCTTCAAGGCCTTATCCCAAGACACTAGTTTGTCTCATGAGACCTACTGATGAATCGAGGAGCTATAGCGGGATCCACCAGTCACTTATTAAGTCCAATGCATTCCTCATATGAATAGGTTTAAACATAACATAAACATTCATATTAAAACTAGCATACGAAATGTCAATACTTTCTCCATAAACCATGAATGGTATAAAAATAACACATCCAAAGTCAAACATATCACAAACCCTTCAATACTATATGGATGTTTTGTATCATAATAAATCAACTTCAAATAAGATTAAAATCCATCAAAGGATGTTGACATAAATGAAATCAAAACTATTTTAGAGAAATATATCTTTTTTTAAAATCATTTAAAAGTAACATAATTATAAAATAAAACATTTAATTTGAAAATATTCCTATAAGCTTGTAGGGGAAGCTTTTAAGATTTTATAATGGCAGAAAATAGCGGCACATGCTGTATAAGTTAAAAAAGACATTCTTACCTTAATTCTGTCGAAATGGTTAAAAAGAACCTTGTTTGGAAAACGACGAAAAGATTCCTTTTTAAACTTCTTATAAAAAGTCAAAAAAGGTTATAAATGACTTTAACCCATATTCTGTAAAATATTAAGAATGATTTGAAATACATTTTTAAGAAGCATGGATGTGGATTAGAAAGAGGTCCCAATATATAATTAAGTATAAACAACCTCAGATAATGAAGAGATTGTGAAATAAACCCTTACCTTGTATTTTTCCTTGGTTGAGGGTAGTTTAACCTCCTGTAAAATGGTGAAATAATTGTGACTAAATTATACAAGAATAATATACATTAATATGATATCATATATGATCTTTTAACATTGCTTTGTTAATAATATCTTTGTATTATCGTCGTTTCAGGTGTTAACTTACTCGTCTTATTTTATATGTTTTGTTACATAAGTCGTGTTTGTTATGGATATATGGTATCTTAATCATATATAGAATTATATCAATTCCTTAAACATTATTTTTAATCATCAAATGAGAATTATACTTGCATGGATACGATTGGGAATGAATCTCATCACATTCGTGGAGACGGTAGTCCGTACGTACGCACGAGCAAAAATATCATTCTTTTGATATTAAAAAAATATATAATTGGATGGTATATCATATATACAGAATCATTATCATGTTATATTTATTATTTACATCAATTTCACATCATTATAATACCCATACAAATAATAATGTAATGAATAACAATTACACTACGACGTGGAGATGGTAAGACGTACGTACGCACGTATGGTGACTTGTCATTCCAAGGATGGATAGAATACTGAATATGGTTGTACCATATTAATAATAACATCACAGTATATAGAATATATTGGAGTTATTATTTCATAATTGGAATAACAAAGAAAGAAGAAGTTGAAGAAGAAAGGAACTTGAAAGAGGGTGGTGAAAACATTACCTCTTCTTCGGGTTCTTCCATTTGATTTGATCAAAAGGCCTCCTTAGGTTGTCTTTCTGATCAAACTGAGGCCTCTAGGTTGAAGTGAGGGAAGTTGAGAGAATATATGGGTAGGGTTTGGCCGAGCTAAAAGGCTTTGAAGATATTAATTAGAGATAAGGGGGAGTTCCCTTTTATAAGAGGGGTGAGGGGCACCTTTGGAGAAGCTAGAAATATTATTTTATAATAAATTAATATTTGGTTTATAATTCCTTAAATGTGAATTATTTAAATATTAAGGTGGGTATGGGTATAAATACTTTCAAACAATAGATTTTAGACAGGTTTGGGTCACTAATTAACCTTATCCTTTATATTTAACTCTTAGTTAAATAGTTTGACATTTACTATGTCTCTTTGTATTTTTGTATTATATAGTTAATAAACATAATATTTACCTACAAGTGACCCCCAAGTGGTCCATTAATGATACACATATCATTATATAAGTCCTTTGGACAAACCCTAGATTTTTAGGAATAGAATATCAATTAATAATATAATATTTTGTTTTAAAAACTCTTTTATGTCAATTTAGACACTATTGGGTATTTTGTTTTTGATAATTTCATAATAGCATTATTACTTCAAAAACAAATTATATAACCAATAATAATATGTCATATTAACCTATAAAATTAGTGTAATTCATAAAAAGTCTCAAATGACATTTATTTTGATATTTATAATATCAATTATTTTAATATTTCATTAATTATGTAATTACTGCATCACGATTGTGTCATAAATAAATTAAATTATTTAATGTATAAAAATTATAAATAAAATTCCATTATATAGGAAATATTTTTATCTTTATAATTAATATTTATAATATAATTTATCTTATGTATAATCCTATATTAAAAATGTTTTAGTTATTAAACTTTGATTTTACCTCTTTTAACTCTTCTTTGAATTAAATAATAATAAATGTCCTAATCTAATCCAAGTGGACCTAAATGATAATATTTTATTCCTAAGGTTGTTTTTTGGTCGAAATAAATTTTTCCAATAGAATTATCACATGTGTTGGGGTAATATTAATATAATTTTTACCT
This sequence comes from Viscum album, assembly GCA_963277665.1. Classification (NCBI taxonomy): domain Eukaryota; kingdom Viridiplantae; phylum Streptophyta; class Magnoliopsida; order Santalales; family Viscaceae; genus Viscum; species Viscum album. The sequence continues at coordinate 1,262,317,358 of OY728132.1, read as the reverse complement.
TTAATTACACTATATACTTTTAAATGTGGTAAATAAAAGAAAAAAGTTACTATTCGCCAAAAATTATTTTTATCTTACTGAACCACATTTTACTCCTTGATATTAACCATGTCTCTCAGATTTTTTAAATTCCACTCACATAAGCGGTAAAATTAAGTTTTATGTGAATTTCCAAATTCTCCTAGGAGGTGGGTAAAAGACGGTGAAAAGTTCAATAAATTTTTTATATATCTAAAATTATTCTAAACTAACTCCAATGAATTACATTGAACTTATATTGGTATTATGTATCTATTTTTACCTTAATTAAATTTAAATAAAATACATAATTATTTGAAAAAAAATTCTGTTTTAAACTACAACTCAGTGTTCTATCACTATTCATAAAAAATTGAATGTTTTCAGAAAAATACCAAAAATTCACCCTAAGATAATTTTGATATTACGAATCCAAAAATTAAGTCCATTTTGAATGATAAAATTTAGAAAATTTCAAATAGTTGGTATTACTATTCATAACGTCTAGTTTGATTGGTTGTGGTGTGTGTTAGAACTCAAAGTTGCGTACAACACACGCTATAGTCTTATTCAAAGAGAAGCATACCGTGGAAGCTTGGGGTGTTACATATCTCCCATTTGGATATTATTTCCTTTGATCAAAGGCTACTTGTACTTTTCCTACTTAATGGTTATAGTCCATTTAGTGCATGTGGATTGACATTACCATTTTCAAGAGGAACCTGGCCTTGGAGGCAGTGTCATGGAACTCCCAATTATGGATACTAGTGTTAGGAAAATGTCCTTAAAAATTCATCTCTAAGACTTGTAGCCTCTTTTTCTATGTGTGGAGGGTAGGGATCACACTTTTTTTAATTCAATGAGGAATATGATCCTCATCTCCAACTTTAGAACTAAATTTTGGGTATCCCTCATGAAGTAAGACCCTTTCCTTTCTTGAAGTACATTTCCAACATTGTTACTTCCTCATTCTATACCACTTTACAAAATGGGAGGGGATATGTGCTTCTTGAAAGCCCTTTATCTCTACCTTTGGGACTAGTGTATTATTATGGGAGGGACGTCTCGTCGGCCTGGCCTCTTCCACCAGTGGAAGAGGGATTGGGTAGTTTTCCTGATCTTCTTCTTCCTCGTATTTCCCACATCCAATAATGACTCAATGTGAATCATATGGTATTATCATATGGCCATGATAATTAAATATAAAGAGTCATATGCGTGTTTTGGAAAAGGATCTTCTCCCAAATATTTCCTTCACCTTCCTTCAGAGTTCCTCCATAAGCGTGGTTCCTCAAGGCCATGTATCCAACCTCTATTAAAAGTAGATCACGTGTCTTACTAAATCTTCTACTTCCTCTTGTTTCTCTCACCGAGCATGACTCACATGGGATTAGTGGTTGAATTTTTTCATGAAATCCAAATGTTCACCAATCTTAGGACTCATCCTCAAGTATAAACCCTGATCATAAACAAACCTAGTCATAATCTTTAGGAGTAATCCCCTACCAAAACAATATCAGTGAATCCTCTTTAGGTGTAATCCCCGAACAAAACCCTCTAATATATATGATTCAAGTAACTCCTTATGGAATCAAACTAAAAAATTTCCCCCACTTGTTATAATCCCCAACTCAATTATATGAAAGGGAAAAACTCTTGTGTGAGAAATATCCAAGGGCCTCTAATAACCAAACTATGTGTGATTTTATTCCCATACAAATGAGATACATTTGAAGGCATCTTAAGGATGAAAGCTAACACCACAAATAAACCCTATTTTCTCTAGGACACATTCCTATTAGGTTCTTATTTAACTTTGAAATACATATATCTTCCATTTCCCTTGGCGGCTTCGAGATAAGTCTCACACCAATCATTTACTAAGTATCTTTTTCCTAGACATCCATGCCACTTGAAATTAATCTATATGGTTAGGTCCTTATAACATGAACTTAAAAGGTATGATTTTCCCATTTAAAAGGCACCAAACTACATGGGTTATGATTTATTTCATAAAGATATATAGGAATCCCATTAATGGGTATGATCCCTAAATCAAAACAACTTCCCTTTCCATAGATGATGACTCACTCTAGTGCACACCACTGTGTTTCTAGAAAACTAGCATCATCGTAATAATGACCAATGTATATGTAATCAATGCATAAGAGGATAACCTCATTAGAGAACCTCAGATACATACATATAACTCTATTGATGGATAACCATAGATATGTACAAATGATTCCAAATTCGAAAAATAAGAATAATTGATTATTAATTCAATGGTAACCCACATCATATTAGGTAATTAATTAAAGATTCATCTACATATCTTAAATCTATTATATTTTCCTTGAGTAGGAAATAATTCCCCTCAAAAGGGTGTGGTGTTTTGGAATTCTCATCCTATTAATCAATGATAGTTCATATGAATTTCCAGCCAAAATCCCCAATGAGAACATTAATTTTAAATAATTTACCTTATGGATATAGATTTTTTGGATGTTTCTTATTCTATGAATAATCCTATTGGAAATAATTAAAAAATAGTGAGCTTGATGTGGGTGATTTCAAAAAACTCAACCCCCAGCAATCGACCACCGGTAGTATAGTTTTTCTGTGAAAAAATGATGATCCTGACATAAATGCTTAACCAAGATGAAAATTTCACCTACTTGTTAGGCATATTTATCTCTCATAATGATAGAGTTCCAAACAACATAATTAATCATTCATGTGTTTTTTTTTATATGAGATTATCCTGTGATGGGGTTTTCTTGTTTGTGTTTGTAAATATTATTCCACTTTCTATCAGAAATTATATTAATCTAATGGAATGCTTCCAGCTTCAACAATCATATGACCTAACAACATTTTAGGCAGGGTCTTTGTCTGCTCAGAGGAAGACATCACCAGACTAGTGTCTTCAATGCTGGGTCTCAAATACACTGGTTTGGGAGTATCATCTGGATGGTACAATATTGATCCTAGAGGCTACCTGAATGGTCCTCCAAATCATCAAGAACCACTGATCATCTAACCAGTGATGCCTTATGGTATAGAAGAATATGGAATGAACCACCATCTTCAACCATTTTAGGAGTTCATCCCCTTAACGTAGTAACCAAAGGCTACTATATATTATAAATTTGGATCAAGAGGATGCATATATCCTCATCCAAAAGACACATGGGTCCATCCAATGGGATTCAACTAGATGTATCCACCACCAACATAGTGTGGTAGTAAACCCATATCATGATGAGGGTGCCATCCCCGACAATCCAACTGAGGTCATATAGGCCCAAGCATGCTTGAAGTCCCACATGGTAAATTAACTAGCCAGAAGCAAGCATGGACACACCCCTCTCTCCTCCAGATAATTTCACCCATCAAATTTTGTTGGAAATTTTGAGTGAGAACATACAAACACCCACACTAATGAAACTATCCAACATACTCACCTGAAAGCATCCAAAAACTCCCTTGATTCAAATTCTATGGAATATATCAAGTATGAAAATATGATTTTCCACACTCTTCAATAATACAAGAAGTATAATCTAGTAACACTCAAAGAATCCTACAAAAAATGTTATGTGAAAACCCACAAGTAGGAACACAAACATAACTGTATTAATTATGGCTGGAAATAGTTTTATTTGGTCACTCTTAAAGAATTTAGTCAAAATTTACCAATGATGAATAGGTATCAGTCTCAACTATCTACCCCACACACAATTACCATTAGTATTTATTGGTAGGAAAGGGATGATAAGACTAGAAAAATACCTATTCTCAAAATATAGATTGGGAAAATATCCAAATTTTAGCCACTGAAGTCACCAAGCATTTCATAACAACAGTGAAAGAGAATATGTAAATATGTACACATATTCTACATACATTCTAGGATATCATAATATAAATGAATTTATTAATAATTTTAGGGACACATAGATCCATCCCCAAAAATGGGTTTTCTCCTCAACATTCCACCGAAGAGAAGACACACCCCTCTACTCCCATCCATTAAGGTCATGGGGAAAACTCCCCCACTATATATGGGAAACTGGACTAGGAACATACCACTATTACAATAGGAGGAAATTTCTTCATTCTAATTGACACATCATGATTGGAAAAAACTCCAATCTATGAAAACCAAGTCCCCAAGAAAGTGGCCCAAATTTCTCAAAAGATGGAATCCAAAAGGAATACTCTCATGGAACTAATGGAATATGAAGAGATGGTCTATGATCATGCTCCACTTAATGTTGTAGTAATTGAAACCCTAATAAAATTATTTGTGGCATCTCAATATCCTACTCTGTAACTTCCAAATTATTGGGTAAGTTTCAATAATTTCAACGGTCCTCCTTAGACACATCACTAGCACAACTTTCTTCTTGACCATAATCTAATAGATCTCAGGATCCCATCTCATGATGAGAGTCACGACTACCCTCCACATGGACACAAGATCAAGGAAAAAGAGGGTATTTACTTTTCTATAATGTTCTATGGTAGTATGCCCCATGATGGAAAATGCTATGAAATTTCTCTCAAAAGTAATATTTCCCATCACTATAAAGGTATTCCATGTAGTGATGTAGTGACGAGAAAGACATACTACTGTGAGGAACTTGGGAAAACAATTATGGTGATGTTATGGGCCTTTTCATTAGAAATTGAAATAGTTTCCCAATCAGAACACACCGTTACACAATGGTCATTCTATGAAACTCCTTTAGATCATATTACTTCCAATATAAAAAAGGAAATCCCAAATAATGTTTCCATGAATGATAATACGACCCAAAAACATCCACATTGTTAACACAAGGTAAAGGAACCTCTAGATAATGATAAAAATGAAATTATATACATGAGGAAATAGATAGATAGATATGAAAAACCAGCCATGTTATGGCCTTTAGAAAACCCTCAATAAAGCATTCCAAAAACATTGTTGGAAGATTTAGTGCACAATATTCACCTCATTATATAGAAAACTCTTTGAAAACTTAGATAAAATTCATTTCCCTATGATGAGTGTTATATTAATTTCTTGTTAATAAATGGGATGCAATGTCAAATTTAATTGGTAGCTATCATGTATGTTCAAAATCTAGAGCTTGAGAAAAAACAATGTTCCTTCTACCCACATGCCTCAGTTCGTTAGAAATATTGTGATGGTTTGTCATAGGTACCCCATCAAGTGTTTATATTAGAGGATGGGGGTGAACATGGAGTGTCACATTTCACTGCTCTTCTTGACGAGTAAATCCCGACCAAGGTAATATCATTTAATGTCATATCTCTGGACCAACATCAAGAAACCGACCCTATTCAGAACAAAATAGTTTCTCAACAAAAAATTTTCCTAAATGACTCTCACCGAGAGAAGGAAAAAATAGAGTATGATATTAATAGACTTTTTCACTAAACATCTCAAAATATCATGAAATCCTCAACATATTGGAATTCCATTATCAGATAGTGTAAAGTCCAAAATAACACAATGATCATTGAAAGTTAGTGATTTTGGTACATAGAAGATGATGAAACAACCTATATTTAGACAACGCTTCATAAAATAATAAGGGAAATCATAGTACTGGTGGACATAGAAGTTCAAGGGAAACCCTATCCAACAGAGCTGTGGGATTTTTTAACCCAAACATTGAGGATCGAAATCCATTCCTAGATAGTTGTAAAAGTGGAATGGGAACAGACCCAACCCTCAAGGAATGTGTATTTTTTACCTCCACAAACCCTAACCAGTTGATGTCAGTCTTATCTGGATTAGGGAAAATTCCACATAATGTTTCCTCCCATTTTGATCCGTTCTGTGACCTGATTACCTAATTGGTAATATATATGACTGAACTATCTAGATATTCCATTCCGATTTTTTTAACCAAATAGCTCCCATAAAATAAACCAAGGAGGGGATAAGGCCTTATCGAGGGTGTATAAATTTTTTTGTATCATAAAGGTAGTGAAAATATGGCTTCAATGCATTACGCATACTTGGATTTCATTAATACCACCCCTGGGGACCCTATAGAACATGAGGTCAATTCATAGAAGGAATTGGAATAGTATGTTTCTATTAAAAAATTGTTCCACACCAAATCAAATGAAATAGGGTGGCATACCCAAAACAAAAGGCTTTACCTGAATATAGGAGTCCCCACAAGTAATCTATCATTACATTCTTAAGAGGAAACTAAAAAGGAAAAGGGTATGGGTTAAATTCCGCCTCACCTAACTCTCAAAGAGGTTGAGACCCTTTAATTGGGAGAATGATTTTCCTAGTGGGGGAAAGATATGAATAAATTGAGGAGACCCCATATAGAAACACTCTGAGGCAGCCTTCCTATTGTATAAACTCTATAAGAAGATCCCCAACTCTACCTCTTAATGGGAGTACCTCAATAAAGAGGGTTTTTTGCAGTGACTCATGTGGACCTAGAATGACTACTCAGTGTGGGATACCAACAACAAATATTCTTAGATCCCACAATAGGGTATCCTAAATTCCCCCTTTTGGGTGAATACCTAGAATAGGGCAAGACCCACCCTTATATTCCTTACACTATAGGATATCCATGGTAGATACTAACAGTGCCACCACTGACTTCCCTACCAACCATGAAACCTTCTCTAGATCTAGATCATCCAGAAATTCCCTAAGGGCTTATTAATGATATTGAGTCACTCATGGAATAATTGAAATATATAGAGGAATGGTTCATATCGACATAAAAAATAATAATTCCCTACCCAGAATGGGTAAATCTGACTCTTCAAATTTCAAATTTTAGGAATCCAACATTTTCAATTTTCAATGCCTTAGGATACCCTATGCAACATTTGAAAAATTCTATCTCTCATTATGATCCAATGAAAGGGAAGCCTAAACAAAAGGAAGCGATGAAACTGAGGTTCTTCGTGTAATCACTATAGGGACCAGTCTTTGTTTGGTACACAAACTTGTAGGTTTCGTCAATTATGGGGTGGGATTAACACCATCAAAAGTTTCCCTTATATTTCAGCTCAATGTTGTATAATAAAATACCCCTTAACCCTTCAAACTCCGTGACATTATAAAATGAAAAGGTATAATAAATCATTTCTCAGTAGAAAATATTGGCATACTCTTTGAAGCTACCTATACCATAAGAAGACTTATTTCCCATCGGTACAGTGAATATTCATGATGAGATATGCATGCCACTTATCCCTATAGAATATACATGTGGATTTAATGACATTAACTCAATTTTAGAGAGTGGAAGACTCCATTATTGATATGAAGGATAAGTCCTAAAATAATTCCATTATCTCATGGAAGGAGAATGAGGAAGGAATAGGACGACACTAGTACACCTAAATAGGCCCTTATACATGATCTCACTCTTATGCTAACTCCATATCATGTAGATCCTGTTATTGAGCATCAGAAGAAAGGCCTACCTCATCATAATGATCAAAGAGTTAATATAATAAAATGTTTCAGGTGATGAAAAACATGGGCTATTATTTTTGAAATGACCAAGTCCCTTGCTACTTCATCTTGACATTATAGAACAACCTGATCAAGTTCCCCAATAATAGGAATCCCAAAAAAATGATGAATATATCCTAAACTATTTCTCATTCCATCAAGAACTGGGGAATAAAATCTAACAGTGCTATCTCATCAAACACATCATGAAAAAAATGGTGGACACATGGCTAGTTATGTTGGCCAGGCCACCCACTCTAGTAACTTGTTTCTTTACCACTGATCTGGAGGAAGAGAATGAATGGAAATAAGTTATCATTAAGGTTTAATAGAATATAAATAATTGGATAGTGAGAAATATGGTCAACTAGACTCGTGTTATCCTATGAACATAGTTGAAACAACCAATTATGCCTTCAACCTCTTCCACAACAACATCGCCAACTTCATTGATAGCTCAATCCTCTAAAATATTGTCTTCCAAAAAGAGATATTGATAAAAGAGTAAGAATAAAACACATTAAGTTGAGCCTGTTCCAAAGATGAATTTTTCTTTAACATTAGTATACATCTTTCCTATAATTTCATAAGAACGTGCACTACCCTGGAAAAGGGTATAGTAAGAGTGATCCTAACCGAAAGAATATCTCTTAGACAAGGATTTAATATTCAATTCCATTAATGTTATTCACTTTATGGATCCATTCATTGATGATGATAATTTTTATGAAAATAAATTCCCTACACTTCATTAAGGAACTGGGGGAAGATGTTGTTAGAGAGTAGAGGGTACAAGAGAAGATGTAGTTGTGATAGAAGTCCCTACTCTAACCACATCTCTGCTAAAACTATCGACATGGCCAAAACTCAAGGTAGGTCTCTCTAATAAGGTCACTAGGAGAAATAATTTTCCCCCACACATGAAAGGGTAAACCCTAACATGATCATCCTAGAATATTAGTTAGAGGATACTCCATCACCAAATCAACCTTAGTGTATAGGAAGACTTGGATGACCTAATACACCATGAGAAGAAGCACCTTCAGTTCTTATTCCAATGCCTTGTCCATCTCCATTAGGTACTTCATATCTTAAACCACCTATGAAATAACATTCCCATTCTGGGAAGCAATGAACCTTTTACCAAAATTGTTCCATTTAGAAGCAATTATCCTTGGTGTCGATCATGTTTTCAATCATGGATGTTATTAGTCTATCAAAACACCCCTCGAAAGCACTCATATAGTCCTTTTTAAGGCATCATGAATTTGAAGTTTAGGTTAATACTACAAAAATATATCTTGTAGAGAATGACCCCATAGAATTCAACACAGTCCCTTATTTCATAGAACATTATGAGTATAACTTCATATAGGGGCACATCAGACCCATAAATATATCTGTTAAGAAAAATGAAATTTATATCAGTGAGTTTTTATTGTTAATGGATTAGGATTAAACCTTATTAGAGTCCAAAAACATCATCAACTTGGTTTCAAATAATCTCACTCTTCCCCATCCACTTTGATGATACATGGATTGGATAATAATGTGTGAAAAATTCTTGGCAGAATCAAACTCATGATATGGATTAGGGATATCGTGGATGACTCAAAATTTATGGTTGTTTTTAAAGATACATCCTTCATCATTGTGTTGGGAATACATTGGATACATCAACATATAGTTATCCCATATTCATACCACCAATGCCTCTAATATTGTATCAATGGACAAATTGGGACATTTAATGGTGACCAATCCCCATTCAAATCTTGGGAATCGTAGTACATGTATATAGGATTCTACCATAAGAAATTGATATAGTCCATTGTTGATAATGTCCCTCACATCAGTGCCCTTATTAGCCTAGAGATGATACCAGAAAACCCTTTCATCTATATCAATGAATATTACATGTTTTGAATCTATAATATAGAAAGAATGGTCCCTAATTAAAGCTCACATTCCACAAATTCTATGATGTTAGTTCTGAAAAAAGATCATGTCAACACTGAATAAGTTTTCAAATCTCCTAGTGGTAATCAAATCTTGGATGAAAACATATTTATTCCATCCCCAATGTTAAACACACCCATGTTCCATCAACTAACCTAGAAAAAGATGGCATGTAATTGAGAGAAAATGCAGATGGTCATTCTTAGACCCTTCTCCCCTTTAGATAACCAAATAATCATCGCTCCATCAATTTGAGTCACAAGTGGATTCTTTATCTTTATGATATCCCAATGTCGACACCTCCCCTAACTCAGAGATACTTGCTTCAATAGCTACTCCCTATGTTGATGATAAAGAGGTAAATCAAGATGATTAAGATGAAGACCACATGGACTCCCCTCCATCATTAAAGTAATGTTTATCCACCAGTTTCAATGAGATAGAGGAGATAAATATGGTTATAGATGAATATATGTGTCCCATATTCGATTAGTGAAGCCATGAATTCTAATGAACATGAGGTAAAACCATCCTACCTGAAGAAACACTAGAATGTATTCAAATAAAATTATAATGGGATTTTAGGAATTGATCCTAAGGTGGAAGACCATCATTTGAGTTTTCTAGAAAACCATAAAGGATAAAAAATAGGTATCTAGATGGACACACCTAACTCACACATCCAAAATTGAGGCTAAATTTTATAATATCATCAAGGAAGACTTCATCGGATAGTTACATTTCCTGAAATGGTAATCCAACATTTTATATATGAAGAATAAAAAAATGGAAAATTAGATATTTCATCGACATCAGATATCTCAACTGACACTATAATAAATATGAATTACTATTTAAAATCACAAAACTCGTGATTGATGCAACAACTAAATATCAATCTCTTTCTTTAATGGATGGATAACTATGATACAACCAAATTTGGATGGCCCAAGAAGATTAAGAGCACAGTGCCTACATGGCCCCAAAGTGAGTATTCAAATATCAGCTAATACCCTTTGTCTTGAGGAATGTTGGTTTGAAATAACAAAATTCCATGAAAATAAACCTTAAATATTTCTTGTAGAATTTCATTGAATTCTATGTTGATGATATAGTGGTCAAATATCCAAAATGTTATTTTCACATGGTCATCCTTTATACCATCTTGCACAAGAAATGAAATGATATTATAATGATGAACTCCTTAAAAAAAATTTCATAGAAACCTCATAGAAATTTCTTAGATTCATTATATGTCATCACATCATCAATTATGTCCCAAAGAAAAATAAAATCTATCCTAATAATTTTACCACCTCTAATCCTTAATTATTTTTTTACAAATGCAAGGAATCTTGGGATATATTTTGTGCTTTATATCCAACCTCAAAGGTAAGTGTTACCCCTTCACCAAACTGATGAAGGAGGGGGTCATATAATAGTGTACATGTGATTTTATGGAATAATTTGAAAATCTCAAGATATACCTCTTGATCCAACTTGTATTAATGCAATTGGTTGATGGAAAACCAGTCATTCTATATGTGATAGTTCTTGAGAAATCACCAGCTACCTTCCTTACCCAAAATTATTATTATGAGAATAAAAAAAAAACCTCTATAATCTTTTTCAAAACATTCTAGACATTGATACTTGTTATTAAAACATAAATAATATTTTTTTGAAATTAATATTTGGAGATAAATTTTTGAGGAACTACCTACAACACCATGAGGTTCATTTGGTTACTTACAATAACCCAATAAAATAAATCCTTATTCATCTTATGTGGATTAGATATCATGAATAGTGGGATTTTATACTACAAAAGTTCTATATAAAATTATTTCCTCAGAAAGTGCTAATGGTCTAGGCCTTGGCATATTTCCTTACAGAACACCCATATGTAGAAACAACTTCACTGAATATACAATTTCCTATTAAAGAGATCATCTCTATTTAAGGGGAAAAAAATGTGGGAATTAGATTTTAATAGAACACCCAGGAGACCAAAATGGAGGATAATGGAAGACCCTAAACTCAAAAAATATGGTCATGCAATCATGTTTATCTCCCATGAAAAGGTAGTTGTACCTTAACCCTTCCTTTTATCAGAAAGATATACCAAAATTAGGTGGAATATCAGGCCCTCATCATAGGTATGTAATTGAAACATTAAATACTAGTGGAGCACCTAGATGTGAAAGGTGATTTAGAGTTAGTAATAAAACATATCAATGGGGATTATTCCATCAGAAAAAAATATCTAATCCCCGTGCGTGACTATGTTTGGGGGTTGATGGAGTAATTTCCCTTGGATCCAATAGTAAATCCTGTATCAAAATCATAAAATTATTAATAAGATGAATTAGAAAATGAATGTACATCATTATTGGATCCAAACTACGATGAAACTATCATCAACATTGCCAATCATTTAAACCATTTGTTCAAGTCAGAAAAAATGAGACCAATGAATTCAGTCGTATCCCTGAACTGTATAATTATACCATTGGGTGGATAAACCCAATAGTGGGATACCATTAATAATCACTACTCCCATCGAATAGATCTGGGACAGAGTAAATCTGACGGTGAAAATAAAACATTACTCTTTATGATGGACCAAATTAATAGAAAGTCCTCCAAATGAGGCATTGATGGAGTCCTTGTCAGATTCATTGAAGGAGGAGATACCACTACTTTCATGAATGAAGTACACACTAGAGCCTACAACATCCACAAGTTAGGACATGAGCTTTCCAATAAAATCTTAACGCTAGGATTATTCTGGATGTGAATGAAAAAGTATTGTACATAATTCACCCAGAAATGTCATTTATACTAGCTGTATAACAACATCATCTTTCAACTCTCATAGTTTCTACATACAGGAAAATAATTATAGCCATTCCTTATATGGAGAATGGATATTGTGGGACCATACCCTCCAACTCCATCCAAGCAGTACAAATACATCTTGATTTCTACTGATTTATTCTACAAATGAACTAAGGAAATACCCATAAAATAAGTTAGGGACAATATAAAGTAAATATTTTTGAAAGCCAACATAATTACCAGATATGGTGTCCCATAGACAATAATGATGGAAAATGGAACCAACTTCTGCCATGATGAGGTGGGAATGTTGAGTTAAGAGTAAAATATCAAGTATATCTGTCCATATCACTATCATTCAATGACTAATGAGAAGATAAAATCCTTGAACAAGACTTTATCAATCATAATAAAAAATATAGTGGATAAACTTAAAAATTCTTGGCCATACATGATCTTAAATTCCCTATGTTCTTACTCGACTAAAACCTGTAATGCCACACAGGTGACCCCATAATCAGTTGTATATCGAATGAAATCAGCCATTCCCATTAAGGTCCAACTATCCTAACTCCATTATTCCATATATGACCAGGTATCCATAGATGATAAATCCCAAAAAAGGTTAGATTATTTTTAGTGGATAGATAAAAAAATATTTCACACCTTTCATCATTTGTAAGTCTATCAAAATTGGATAGCATGAGACTTTAACAAGAAGTCCCACCTGCATTCATTCCTCCATGGAGAACTCATATTTTTTCTTAGAACTCTAATGAAACCTAAAAGTAAGCCTCCAAATCATGAACCAATGTTGGAAGGACCATACTCCATGAACAAGGCCCACTCCAACTTAGCATATTTATTAATCTAAATTGATGGAGAGATCCTTTTAACCCTGACCAATGAAAGGTTCATAAATAAAAATTTCATATAGTCATGAAACACCTCATCCATGTAGAGGGATGTTAAACATAAGAACACCATACCGAATCTCCATTGAAAGATGCTAAACTGCATAATTGTTGTTTCTCGCATGACCTTAATATGAATAACATAATCCCTCAGCTACAAAATGTTAAACTATGTGGAATCACCATCCTTGTCAGACGATGATAAACTAAATGAAAAATGGTCATAGTTGTATAACCTAAAATTGAAACACACCATTTATCCTCACTGCATGATACTAAATTTCATAGTAAAATTACCTCTAATAGGAAACACCTGTAATTCAACAAGAAGTGGAACTCATTGTGGTCCCTTAAATAAGGGTCTCCATATCATGTGTAAGACCCAATCCCATCACTCTAACCCCAAGGTGGTTCAAGATGACATCTTGGATAGATATGGGGTTGAAAGGATGAAAATATCACATTAATAAGCCCCACATACACAATTTCTACTTTTTAGTGGAACTTGGGCCCCTTTATTGGTTTAATCACTAATTTTCTTATAAACATACCACATGAAATAAAACTATATGGCCTACATCCTCGTTGCATGATATGAAACTGAATGATATCTTAAGAACTATAGGTGTCTTGATTCTCATCATAATGAGATACACAATGATTCTCAGATATCCAATACTAAGTTGAGAAATAATGAAAAAAAGAGCCCCATTTCCATGTGTATGAATCAGAAATGTATAGAGATGTTTTCTAGAACTACGTGGGGCTTGATTATCATTCTAATGAGATTTGTGGTAACACCCTTAACTCATGTATTAGGTTTATCCACCATTACAGTAAATATAAAGACCCCCTTTTCCCTACATCAAAACATGATTAGTGTGGGGAACTATTTTCATGAATTCAGTGTGTCTTGATTCTTTCTATCGAAAGTTACACAGTGATGGTAAGATCACATATCCTGGTGTGGCTATAATATTACTTTAACATCAAGTGAACCACATCCTTACTACATTATTTTATACTTCCGGGTCAATATCCTCATCTCATGATGATAAATTGAATGAAAATTCATGAAATATGTGTGGCCTGATTCTCATTATATTGAGATACATATAGACACTTGGATCTCCAGTATTAGTTCCAATTGCAACAAACAAAATTGGTCACTCCTTGTGTATCGGCCGTACCTGCATAGGGAACCTTTACAAGAACTATGTGTGTCTTCATTCATACTCCAACAAGAAAAGCAGGGATGGCCAGCTCATATACCTTGGTCATACCACAATACCCTTTTTCACATTGAGAATATCATGTCATTTCCACACAACAGTAAACTGCATTGTTCTTCAAGAACTATATATAGCTGGAGTCTCATTCTTGTGATGTATATAGTGATGCTCTGGTTTCAATCATTATGTCTAGCCAGAAGATTCCCTCTATTTCACATTGATTTAACATTTTCCTCACCACATGATATTAAACTACATGAAATTTGATGAACTATGTTTGTCTTCATTCATATCCTAATGAGATACCTAGATATTGTTATATCATACCTCATTCAAAATGCACCATCATAGAAAAAATATAAACCTCGATATCCTACCATTGTATTACCTTTGTGTGGTGGAATATATAGTTTATACTCCTTAGTTATCACATTGAGAATAAGTCACATGAGATTAGGATTTTTTTAAAAATTAAATCCATGAATTGGTAAGGAATATCAATTTTCATGAGGGATATCATGGTCCTGGATGCCAGACCTTAAAAGGCACAACTGATATCATAATCGCATGGAAATTAACTACACGGTTACCTCAAGAACTACATTTGTATTGATTCTAATTCGATGGAGATATATATTTATGTTAATATATTCAAATCTAGACCTAACAACATAGTAATACATTAAATTACCTTGCTCTCTAATGCATGTGTCAGATCTATATGAGAGTATCCAATATGGGGTTCTCACTAGGTGTGTGAGCCTATATTAAAAAAACCATATTTCCTCAAAGTAAAAATTAAATTAGTGTGAGGGGTATTTATATTATAACTATAGGTGGATTTATTCCTAGATTAACCAAATACATAGTGACACATAATTCCTATACCCTGGTCTAGCCGCAATCATGTTGATTCACATTTATTCTCACTGCATGATGGTAAATTGTATGACTAACATTCTTACCACCTGACATTAATTTACATGGATAATGTACGCACCATATAACTTTAAAATGCATGGTACCATTATAAAAACATGTAACTTGATTATCATTATAGTGTGATATATAGTGACACCTAGGACCCATGTCATATTCCTAGCCATAAAGTATACAAAAATTCTCCCACTTCTTTGTAAAAATGAGGATCTATATAGGATCTCTTAATCTTGATCCCTTCATTAGGGGGTCCTCTAAAGAAACTGATATTCCCCCTTCTACTTATGATTCAGATATATGCAAGGGAATCTACCCTTCATAGACAATATTGGCCCAAATGCTTTATTCATACTCAGACCCATCCCGCCACATTTCATTCTCCTAATATTGGACAATTTTGGATCATTATAATCTTTATCCAACCCTAGTGATATATTTTATGATACGAAAGGACTCCTCTACCAAACTATATTCTATTTTCCCCCATTTGGATGTGCATAAAGTAACCCAAAAAATGGGTTTAATAGACAAATTATACCACTATTAGATTATTCTTTAACACAACCTCGTGGTATTTTCAAATAACAAACCACCAAACCAATTAGTCAACCTGAGGTAACTTCACCCTCATAAGAGGCCTCTCCTATCCTTGTAAGATTTGATAACATTATGTTGAAACACGTGATTTAAATTCATTTTATGGTTATTCCTAACATATAGTTCCCATTTCCTTTATCTCAATATGAGAACCCCCAAGATGATGGTTTACAATATCCTACCTCAAGTATGATGTATTCCAGGATGACCATGGTATGATAGGACACACATCACCTATCACTTAAAATATTCCATGGTCCTGGTCTGAAGACCTGAAACAATATGCACCATATTTCCAATGATGGAGTAAAAATTTTTTGGGTAACCCATTCCCCCTATCCTTTAGTTATTTTGACATGAAATGCTCCTTCTATGTTCATGTAATTTCCATCCAAAAAACCACCCATCATGGTGTCAATATGTACAAATCTCTGTAAACATCCACCATCCATCAATAATAGAACATAAGAATTCCTGAGATCTCCTTTTCCAAGATATGTTTCAATGCATTCCTATTTGATTAGAATAAGTTGATCATAAATATCAAGACCTGTCAGTCAAAATATTCATCTATTTGACTATGATGTAACATGACTAATAATATTTTCAAAATTTAACCCATAAATGGGGTTGTCAAGTAGATGTTACTTCGTTCCCAGATGGTAATTTCTATATATTCTCATTCCCATTTCCCCAACCAATCCTCAGATCCAAATACCCCTAGACTATTGCTTACAACATTGCATTCCTCATAAATGAATATGTTGAAACATTCTCGTAAATATTACCATGAAATGGTATATTTTTTATACTTTTAGTGAAGTAAAAAGACCTTAAATTATATCCCCTATAATGTAATTATTTTATGAATTTAAAGTATAGAGAAAAAATTCCTAGTTAAAAATTGGTAAACTATACAAAAATGTCTACACCATAAGATGTTTAACTACACAGTCAATAACCAGGTCATAGAAAATTATACTAAAAAATGGTTTAACCATTTTTAGAAAGGGGAAATCCCCCTAACATCGATCGTTTATCAAAATTTACCCTTTTTCATAGAAACCAATTTCATGTAGGAGTGGATTACTATTCATGAACAATACCAATACAGATGATTTTTTATTCTCAAACACTGTCCCTTGGAAAAAAAACACCGATCATGGTCTTGTGAAATCTAAATCTCTATAATCTTCTTTTAGCCATCGACAATAGAATATCGATATTTTGAATAACTCAATTACCTAATTATGTAGTAACGCTCTCTATTTGGATTCTCATAAGTCTCTCACAAAATGGTAGGTCAATGTAAGGATGCCATTATATTACTATGAAGCAACATACCCTAGTTTTCTTTGTATAAATTATCCATAAAAAGGGGATTTTCAACATGTGGTGTCTTCTTCCTCATGAGAGACCTCCTATATTATAGAATATAATATTTTATTTTCTAAAGTAGAACAATTGTAGTTCAAAATTCCAATCTAATTTATAAATAATGTCAGAACAATCTTGTACAACAATCCTTGATTGAGTAATCATTTAAAAACATATGGTCAATGTTGTTCAACCTAAACACAAACTTTATTATCCTAGCTTGCACGATGTTGTTGATGCTCCTTTCAGTCATAGAGTCTAAATGACTGAAAAAATGGGAATACCTTAGCTTAAAGTGACTCATCCTTTGAAGAAACATCAAAAAATGACAAAGGCATGAACAAAGATTTCCTTCAGCATGGGCCAGGCAGGTTCCAATACGGTCGCACATGGTACCTACGTGCCACATATTGGGTGCCCAGGTGACTTGCGCCCCCTATTTGATTTTCGCCTGGGGTCTTCAATAGCCTATAAATACCCCTTGTGGGCCCCCATTTCAGGGACAAAAAAATCCAGAAACTCAGATTTGAGCTCTCAGTGCCCTAGTCTCTTCTCGAAGCCTTCTGAACACTTGTAAGGTAATTTATTACCTTGAACGGAAGGTCTAAAGAGGGGGGACAAGGCCTAAGTGTTTCAATTCATCAAAACCTCTGCGCCTAAGTGTCTAAACCCTTAAGGGAAATTATCACACCTACGCACCGCCTTATCCCTTCAACAGAACCTACGCGCCACTCATTTAAAAGTCATTAGGGATAATACTAAGGGATTGATCCAAGACTCACCCAAGTATTACCCTATGGGTTAACCGTTGCACAGGTACCTATGTGTTTCACAGGTATACCAGCACGACCAAGACCTACACACCCTAACAGGACCTGTGCGCCTACTTCTTTTTGGGGTCCCCTCCCGCCTATTCACCTATCTTATTCAAATCCACCCCTTCTATTCATGATTCAGCCTTCAAAACCCTCTTCAAAGCCATTTTTTTAATGGTTCCCTTGTTGGCTTCCTTATCTGAAAGGAATTTTGTGGAACATCTCTCAAAACCTAGTGATTTACATATCATTATATCACTAAGGTTAGAGATTTCATTCATTCAATCTAATACTTTGAGATAAAAGGATATTTAACCTGGGACTCCTTTTCATAAGTAAGTCCCAGTCTCAAATTCCCAAATATGGGCATCCTCCTTTGGATTAAGCCCCAAGTCCCCTAACCTAGGCCTCCTTTTCAAGAGTAAGCCCTCGTCTCAAAGTTTCCAAATATGGTAATCCTCCTCAGGAGTAAGCCCCATGTTCCAAATTCTATTAACATTGGCATCCTCCTTAGGATTAGGCCCCAGTCATAATTCCCCTTAACATGGGCCTCCTTCTCAAGAATAATCCCCACTCATAATTTCTCTTAACCAGTCTTAATTTCTTTTGATTTGGGCTTCCTTCTCAAGAGTAAAACTCAATCATAAGTCCCCTCTAATTTGGGAATCCTTCTCAAGAGTAAGCCCTATGTTAAGTATCCAAATCTCCATAAAGAACATATACCTTTATGGACATTGTCCCCGAGTTTCTTCCCTAATGTAAATCCTAATCTTCATCTATCTGGGTAGTCATACATATATAAGCCCCCACATTATTTCTTATGATTGCATATTTCATGGAACAATCGTTTGGTTTTACCAATACCTCTTGTTCCTTACACCGAGAATGACTCACGTGAGCTTAGAGCGTAAAAGTAATTATGACATATTTCTTTGATCCATCAATCATAAATAAACCTCATACTTCTTTACTCGAAATATGTGGGTTCTGATTCCTTTTCTAAAACAAAGGTTATGTAGGTAGCCCATCTGCAGGTATAATCCCAACTTTGAAATAATCCATTTCTTTCTAAATGACAATAAACATGAAGTTCCCCACTGAGTGGCTTTAAAACCAGTATGGTTATCATAATGGCCATGATATTTCTACGTAATGTGTAAAAGGATACCATTGACTAAGTATCTCTAACAAATAAAAACAATTCTTTATCGTTGAAGAACCTAGAATACATATGAAATATTCTCTAAATCTTCAACATACTAATCATTGATTGTCATATCTAAAGGAAATCTCATTTTCATACATGGTAATTTAATAAGGATTCATGAACATAACATAAATCTATAAAGAGAGTCCTGGAGTAGAAAATAATTCCCCCCAAAAAGGTGTGATGAGTTCGACCTCTCAGCCTATCAACCAATGAAATTTCTTAATCCTCATTGGTTCACAACTAATGAGCACCTACCTTTGGAAAGTAAGTCCAAATGGATATTGATTCATTGGATGTTTCTGGTTCTATGAAAAAACCCGTTAGAAACTGATTGGAATGTTTGATCCATAAACAAATGAGGTCATCCATAATTCCATAGGAAACAAAAGATGGTGAACCCGATGCGAATCCTTAATCAAGTTAATGTTTTGTTTTAGTAATTTATTAGGCCCCTATTTAAACTCAATGAGAGGGCCAAAAAAACAATCGTTAACATATGTTCTCATCCAAAAGATGTAGTGGACAAACTTATCTTGATTATTTCTATTATATCAAACATGAACTCTTTTCCAAGATCTTATAAGTTATATAAATGGCTTCCCTAAAGATCACACCTATGAATGCCTCTGCTGTGAATACCTCTGCTGCTATTCCTGCTGGATCATCATCCGCTTTGAGGAAAACATCACCTACTCAGCGTCTTCAACACTGGGTATCAAATGCACTGGTTAAGGAATACCGTCAAAACAGTACAATTCCGACTCTAGAGGCAGCTCGACAAGCCCTCTAGGTCAATATTCACCCTGGTTGTCTAGAAAATGACGACCAGTGATCAAGAAGCAGGTGGTTCCAACCACCATCTCCAACCGTTTCGGGTCGTTATCCCTGGAATGCAGTCACCAGTCCCTCCAACCGTTTCGGGTCGTTATCCCTGGAATGCAGTCTCCAGGCGTTCGGCTCAGGTTCCTCGAACCTGAGCAGGCAAGACGAACCACCAGAGGTGACGACCTATAACGACCCATACTTTACATACATTATTAATAATTCAAAATTGAAGCATACTTATTACAACATATAACAAAACCCTAAAAGGACCGTATAGGTATAGTGTCTTTAGAAACTGGGAAACATAAACAACTGGTTCATAAAGCGTCTACACTGTCTCCCATTTATTTCATCATATCTATAGTCCCTTTTGGAATATCTTACTTAATAACCTTCTTCCTGACCTGGGGAAAGAAAACATACAAAAGGGTGAGCTCAAATGCTCAGTAAGGGTAATCAAAAGAAATATCAATCACATCATATTCATAAGAACATAACTTTTTGGAAATCTTAACCTGAAAAAGAGAGCATAATTTCATAACATGGGATAAATCATAGTAGTGAAATGTAATCCCAATAATCATAACTTAAAACATGAAACATTGTGGTATACACACATAATCATAGGGAATCATTTCTTATTAGTCAAGACTCATTTCCAAGACTATCTTAGTGGACAAAGTCACATTCTGAACCGAGTTCATTCCTCGTTTCAGTCCTGTTTCGTTGAACCGATATAACCTACCGTTCCAGCCATGTCTATCTCATGAGATATAAAATCTTTACCCAATGCATTGGAGGTAGATATAGGTCCCACCCATCTCATAATGATACCATTCTTATGTGTGCCACAAAATCATAAACCATACATCATTGCATATCCCATGTAATATAAATGGGAATCTTAAACATCGTGACATCATAAAACAACTCATATAAGATAAAGGAATTAATAAAAATAATTCCATCACAACATAATCAAATCAATTTAATAATAGGGATATAAACAAAACCCTTTATTAACTTAGATGGAAAATAATTTTGATAAAACACTTGAACTCCATTCTTGAGGAAAATATCCTTTCTACTTCAAAAACACTTTCCTTTCTTTAACATGTTATAAAAATTTAAGCTAAAAAAAGTTTATTAAAAATAACCTTGAAAACTTGTAAGGGAAGCTTCTTGGAAATAATTTTTTAAAAATACATTCATGCCGTATAATTTAAAAGAAAACATTCTTCTCGTACTTTTTTCGGAAAAGTCAAAAAGTAACTCGTACGAAAAACGACAAAAGATTCCTATCATATCCTTTACTAAAAACTCACCAAAGGGTAAAATTGGATTTAAACAATTGTAGGTGATTGGAAATAATATTACATACTGAGGAAACATGTATGTGGATGATAAAATACACCCCAGTAAATTTCAAAGTATAAACAATCTCGGATAAAATGAGATTGTGATATTTCCCTTACCTTAGGTATGATATGCTTTGTATGTGTCCGAACCTCCTGTATAATGATTTAAATAATTTTATTGAATTATTACAGAATCATACTTATTTTTATGATATCATATATGGTCATATTCTTAGCTTCTTAGTAGTAATATTTCATTGCTACTTGTTATTCGGGTGTTTATAACTTTTTGTTCTTATGCGTGTTTTGTCGAATAAATTCTTATTCTTCTCTTTAGGTTATAGATAAATCATTTACAGAATGGTATTAGTGTAATATATATCATATTAATTCATTCAATTCATTTATATAATCATTATGAAATGAATATCATGTAGAACGAGTCGCATCACATCGTGGAGACGGTATTCTGTACGTACGCACGAGTGATGATATCGTTCCTATGATCATGGAATTGTATTGGAGTGTATGTATACTGTTTCAGAATCAGTATAACTTTATAATAGTCATATATAGTCATTATTTACACCATTATACCCATCCAAGTAAGGTGGTGGTGGAAAATAGATTACACCATGGCGTGGAGACGGTATTCCGTACGTACGCACACGCGGTGATTTCTTTTTCCGTAGGATGGATAGATGGTGAAATAGGGTTGTTTCATACTTATAATAACATATCAGTATATGAGTGATACTTATGTTATTACTTCATAATGAAACAACTAAATAATAAGAAGTGGAAGAAGAAATAAAGGTGAAAGAATCGGTAACGAAAATTACCTCTTCTTTGAAGCGCCTCTTTGATACCTCCTCTTAGTGAAATAAAATTGGTCTTTGGGGAAGACCAGAACCTCTAGAATGTTTCTAGGGAAGTGGAGAGGAGAAATTGGCAGGGGTTTTACGAGCTTGAAGGCTCAAAGTGGTGTGAGGAAGAGGGGGGGGGGAGGTGCCCTTTTATAAGGGAGGAGAGGGGCTCCTTTGGAAAAACTAAAAATATTATTTTATTATAAAGTCAAGTTCGGTTTTAAATAGCTACAAATTGATTTATTCAGAAGATAAGGTGGGTATGGGTCGAAATAATCTCATACAATAGAATTTAGACAAGTCAAAGTTCCTATTTTAACCTTATCATTTAGATTTAACATTAAGTTAAATAATTTTACTTTTACCGTGTCTTCTTGTGTTCTTATACTATAAGGTTAATAAACTTACTATAAGCAGCAAAACAAACCCCAAGTTGTTTATTATTAATATATATAACCTTATCTAAGTCATTTGGCAGAACTATATATTTTTAGGAATAAAATAACAATTACTAATATAATATTTGTTTTAAAAACTATTTTATGTCAATTTTGACACTATTTGGTAATTAATTTTTGTGAAAATAATAAAAGAATAATTAGTTCAAAGAAAGTTAATTAAATCAATAATAACATGTCATATTAACCTATAAAATTAGTTTAATTAATAAAAAGTCTCAAATTACATTTATTTTGGTGTTTATAACATCAATTGTGTCAATATTTCATTAATAAGATAATTACTTCATCATCTTTGTGTCATAGATAAATTAAATTATTTAATGTCTAAAAATTAAAAATAAAATACCATTATGTAGGAAATCTTTTTATATTTCTAATGAATATTTATAGTCGAATTTATCTTATGTATAACCCCATATTAAATATGATTTACTTATTAAACTTTGATTTTAACTATTTTAACCCTTCTTTAAATAAATTAATAATAAATGTCCTAATCTAATCCAAGTGGGCCTAAATGGTCATATTTTATTCCTAATGTTGTTTTTGGTCGAATTACACTTGTCCAATAGAATTAGGACATGTGTTAGGGTAATAATAATATCATTTGTACCCTTAATTACCCTATTTTCTTTTAACCGTGGTAAAAAAAAGTAAAAAGTTTCTATTCACCAAAAAATTATTTTCATCTCATTGAACCACATTTTACTTACTGACATCAACCATGTCTCTCGGAGTTTCGAAATTCCCCTCACAGAAGCGGTAAAATTAAGTTTTATGAAAAATTTAGTTTTTTTAACTACCACTTAGTGGTTTCATTATTCATCAAAAATTGAAAGTTTTCAGAAAAATACCAAAAGTTCACCCTAGGCTAATTTCGATATTCCGAATCCAAAAATGAATTCCATTTTGAAAAATAAAATTTATAAAATTTCAAAAAGTGGTTATTACTATTCATAACGGCTAGTTTTAATAATATTTTAATAGCATATCATTGTTTAGTGAAACTCGGTATTGCGTACGGCGCAAGCTATCGAGGAAGGCCGTGGTTGCGTGTAAAGCAATACAAGCTAGTGTTGTGTGTAATGAAATATTTTTTTTATGATTTATATAACATAAAAAACAAAATATTTCACATAAAAGTCTCTGGTGTTACATTCTACCCCCCTTAAAATGAATTTCGCCCTCGAAATTCGTCACTTTGTAACAAACAGATGAGGATACCTCTCCCTCATCATATCCTCAAGCTCCCATGTAGCTTCTTCTAATTGGTGGTTCCTACATAAAACTTTCACCAATCGAGTGGTCTTGTTTCGTAGGACTTTTTCGCTACGATCCAGAATCTCTATTGGTTGTTCTTCATAAGAAAGATCTGGCTCCAGCGGTACAACTTCTGAGCTGAGTACATGTGAAGGATCAGGTATGTACTTTCTCAAGAGAGATACATGGAACACATCATGAACTAGAGAGAGATTCAGTGGAAGAGCCAATCGGTAAGCTACCTTCCCAACACGATCCAGTATTTCGAAAGGACAGATATATCTAGGGCTCAACTTCCCCTTCTTTCCAAATCTCATGACCCTCTTCCAGGGAGATATTTGCGAGAACACTTTATCACCCACTTCAAACTCTAGGTCTTTTCTTCGGTTGTCGGCATATCTTTTCTGTCGAATCTGAGCTGCTCTTATGTGTTGTTTAATAGATCTGACCTTTTCTGCCATTTCATCAACGAGATCAGGTCCTAATAGCTTTCTTTCCCCAATTTCATCCCAGCAAGTTGGATTCCTGCATTTCATTCCATAGAGAGCTTCATAAGGAGCCATCTTAATACTGGAGTGAAAGCTATTATTATAAGAAAATTCCACCAAAGGTAGGTGTTGATCCCAACCACCTTTGAAATCCATAGAGCAAGCTCTCAACATATCTTCTAGGGTTTGAATTTTTCTCTCAGACTGACCGTCTGTCTGAGGATGATAAGCAGTGCTGAAACTCAACTCTGTATCCAGAGTATGCTGAAGACTTCGCCAGAACTTCGAGGTAAATGTCGGATCCCGATCAGATATAATAGAAAGTGGTATTCCATGCAATCTTACCACTTCATTTACACATATCCTGGAAAGCTGATCCAGAGAGAAATCCTCTCTAATAGCAATGAAGTGTGCAGACTTTGTAAGACGATCAACTATGACCCATATAGCATTATTGCCTTTGGATGTTTTAGGAAGTCCTATGAAAAAGTCCATAGTGATGTTTTCCCATTTCCATTCAGGTATGGGTAATGGTTGTAACATCCCCTTAGACTTCTGTCTCTCAGCTTTAACTTGTTGACAAACCAAGCATCGAGAGACATATTCAGCAACATCTCTTTTCATGCCATCCCACCAGAAGTACTCCTTCTGGTCCCTATACATCTTCATGCTTCCTGGATGAATAGAGAATGAAGAACTATGAGCCTCATCCAGTAGCTCCTTCTTTAATTCGGGGATGGGAGGAACACAAACCCGATTCCTGAACTTTATTATCCCATCACAATCAAGGTTGAATTCAAGAACATTTCTCACCTTCTTTTGTAACTCTACATCTTCTTTCTGTGCCTCTTTAATCTTCACATGTATATATGGTTGAACATTA
Source organism: Viscum album (assembly GCA_963277665.1). Classification (NCBI taxonomy): domain Eukaryota; kingdom Viridiplantae; phylum Streptophyta; class Magnoliopsida; order Santalales; family Viscaceae; genus Viscum; species Viscum album. The sequence goes on along the minus strand of OY728132.1, from coordinate 1,262,291,796 downwards.
ATTTGATAAAGATACGATTTTTCCCCTTTCATTATAATTCCAAGATCCATCCTTTGTAAATCCATAAATATTTGATCTTTTGTGATCCTCATCATGGATAAACTAGCATGATCTTATCGACTTAATGCATCTTCCACCTTGTTTGCTTTCCCATGGTGGTAATGGATTGAGCAGTCATAATCCTTAATCATCTCCAACCATATTCTTTGACACATATTCAGATCCTTTTGTGTGAAAATATACTTTAAACTTTTATGATTAGTATAAATATCACACCTTTCACCATAAAGATAATGCCTCCAAATCTTTAATGAAGAGATTACCGTAGCTAACTCCAAATCATGTGTTGGGTAATTTTGCTCATGGATTTTCAACTGTCATGAGGCATAAGCTATCACCATATCATTTTGCATAAGAACACACCCCAATCCCTTCTTGGATGCATCACTATAGATCACAAACCTTTCTTCACTACAAGGCAGTGTGAGCACAGGTGCACTGGATAACCTTCTTTTCAACTCCTTGAAATTCTCTTCACATTCCTCCATCCAGACAAACTTAACTCCTTTCCGAGTCAACTTGGTGAGTGGATTAGATAATCATGAAAAATATTTCACAAAATGTCGATAATATCCAGCCAAACCAAGAAAACTTCGGATCTTGGTTACTGTTGTTGGTCTCGACCATCTTTCGATAACCTCTGTTTTTGCTGGATCCCCAGATATCCCCTCTTTTGAGATTATGTGACCCAAAAATGCATCTTTTTGAAGCCAAAATTCACACTTGGTAAATTTGGCATAAAGCTTCTCCTTTCTCAGGGTCTTCAATATAATTCTCAAGTGATATTCATGTTCTTCCTTTCTCTTTGAATAGACAAGAATATCATTTATAAAGACTACCACAAACTGATCAAGATAGTCTCTAAAGACTCTATTCATTAGATCCATGAAGATAGCAGGGGCATTAGTAAGACCAAATGGCATCACTATAAATTCATAGTGTCCATACCTTGTACGGAAAGTCGTCTTTGGTATATCCTCCCTTTTGACCCTTAATTGATGATACCCTGAACGAAGATCAATCTTGGAAAAGTATTGAGCTCCGCGTAGTTGGTCAAATAGGTCATCAATGCGCGGGAGAGGATATTTTTTCTTGATAGTGATCTTGTTAAGTTCTCGATAATAAATGCAGAGTCTCATTGATCCATCTTTCTTCTTAACAAATAGAACAGGTGCTCCCCAAGGTGATGCACTAGGGCCTATGAACCCCTTATCAAGATTCTCTTGGAGTTTCTTCTTCAATTCCTGCAACTCAATTGGGGCCATTCTATAAGGTGTCTTTGAAATAGGAAAAGCATGCGGTACGAGTTCTATTGAGAACTCAACTTCACGATTTGGTGGAAGACCCGGTAATTCCTCTGGAAAGACATCATCAAACTCCCGTACAATGGGCATATTATTAATCGTGAGTTTCTCACCAAACATTTGAGATAAATAACCTTCATTTAGTGGAATCAAGACCCATAATATGGAAGAAATTTCCACTGGAAGGTTATGTTCATCCTTGCATCGATAGACGATCATAGATTGATCTGGAATATGAAATGTGACTTCCCTTCTTTGGCAATTGATATGAGCTCCGTATAAAGAAATAAAATCCATGCCAAGAATCACATCAAATTCCACTATAGGAAGGATCACAAGATTTGCAGGAAGCACTTTCCCACAAACTTCGATCAGAGAAGAATTATAAACTTTTGATGTGACTGTTGTGCCATTAGGTGTTGTCATAGATAACTCAACATCTAATTGTTGAGGTAATACCGTGATACCCTTAGAAAACTCTTCATAAATAAAAGAGTGGGTGGATCCAGAATCAAATAAAACATTTTCTACTTTAGAGAGGATGGTAAGTGTACCTTTCACCACATCGTTATCATACTCCACATCGCTAATAGAAATTGCATGTGAATTTCCTTTGTCTTTAGCCTTAAGAGTTTGTTGACGTCGACCATCATCATCAACCCTTGGATTAGGGCATTTATTGGCATAATGTCCCATCTCCTTTCACTTGAAACATTGAAGTGTGGTAGGTTCATTCTATGTATCCCTTCCTTTGTTTGCATCATTAGACATCTTCTTCCCATCATCGCGGAATTCAAATGCCCGATGACCTTCCTTTCCACATTTGAAACATTTACTTGTCCCTTTAAGACAACTCCCTCCATGTTTCTTTCCACACTTTGAGCATAAGGGAAAGCTCATCTTCTATTCAGTGTTCTCTTTAGATTTTCCTTTGAATTCCATTTTACTCTTCTTATCAAACCCATATGACTAATGGGTTACTCCAATATCCATCTCAACTTTGAGAGAACATCGAACGATTTCCTCGTAGTTATTAAAGTCCCTTATGGCTAAGGCCCTTAAAAGACTTGGTTTTAAGCCACTAAAGAATCGATCGATCTTACTCCCAGGTTGGATAATGATACCAAAAGCATACCTTGCAAGTCTTGTAAAATTTGCTTCATAGGTACCAACAGATTCATCATCCTTTTGATTCAGTTCAAGAAACTATTTCTCCATCTTTGTTCGGAGAATATGAGGGAAGTACTTATTGAAAAATAAGTTCTTGAACTCATCCCATTCCATGGACTCAATTTCATCCCTTTGCCTCGTATTCTTAATAAGATTCCACCATTAATCAGAATCACCTTCCAAACGATACATTGCTAAGATGACTTTATCATGATCAGAACATTGAAGAACTGAAAATATCTTTTCAGTAGTACTAATCCATTGTTCAGCAACTAATGGATCAGTAGACCCGCTAAATAAAGGAGGACGCTGTCTCATGAAGGATTCAACAGAATGTTGCTCCTTCCTTTGCTCGTTTGGAAGTCATGCGTGATTCATAGATTGAGAATGTTCTGTGAGCATGGCTACAGGATTTTGCATTCCAGCTCCCATAACGTTTGGTTGCTCAGGGGGACAATCATTACATTGCCCGTCGCATTCCGCATTAACACGGTTCCTTCGGGTTCCAGCCATTGACTAAAACCAAGAAGAATAGTGTGAGAAACACTAATTATAATAGGAAAACCACATAATCAAGAATAAAATTTCACACTTAAGGTCTTATCCTAGGTTATTCATGGCCATTTCTAAAACACTAAGATTGTGTTCTATGCTTAGACTTATCCTTAGGGTTCTTACTAAGGATTTCACATCCTAGTTTCCAAAGGTTGACTATACCTTTCCTCTAATACCAACTATAACGACCCATACTTTACATACATTATTAATAATTCAAAATTTAAGCATACTTATTACAACATATAACAAAACCACGAAAGGACCGTATAGGTATAGTGTCTTTAGAAACTGGGAAACATAAACAACTGGTTCATAAAGCATCTACATTGTCTCCCATTTATTTCATCATATCTATAGTCCCTTTTGGAATATCATACTTAATAACCTTCTTCCTGACCTGGGGAAAGAAAACATACAAAAGGGTGAGCTCAAATTCTCAGTAAGGGTAAACAAAAGAAATATCAATCACATCATATTCATAAGAACATAACTTTTTGGAAATCTTAACCTACAAAAGAGAGCATAATTTCATAACATGGGATAAATCATAGTAGTGAAATGTAATCCCAATAATCATAACTTAAAACATGAAACTTTGTGGCATACACACATAATCATAGTGAATCATTTCTTATTAGTCAAGACTCATTGCCAAGACTATCTTAGTGGACAAAGTCCCTTTCTGAACCGAGTTCATTCCTCGTTTCAGTCATGTTTCACTGAACCGGTATAACCTACCGTTCCAGCCATGTCTATCTCATGACATATAAAATCTTTACCCAATGCATTAGAGGGAGATATAAGTCCCACCCATCTCATAATGATGCCATTCTTATGTGTGCCACTAAATCATAAACCATACATCATTGCATAACCCATGTAATAAAAATGGGAATCTAAAACATCGTGACATCATAAAACAAATCATATAAGATAAAGGAATTCATAAAAATTATTACATCACAACATAATAAAATCAATGTAATAATAGGGATAGAAACAGAACCCTTTATTATCTTATATGGAAAATAATTTTGATAAAACACTTGAACTCCATTCTTGAGGAAAATATCCTTTCCACTTCAAAAACACTTTCCTTTCTTTAACATGTTATAAAAATTTAAGCTAAAAGAAGTTGATTAAAAATAACCATGAAAACATGTAAGGGAAGCTTCTTGGAAATAATGTTTTAATAATCCATTCTTGCCGTATAATTTAAAAGAAAACATTATTCTCGTACTTTTGTCGGAAAAGTCAAAAAGTACCTCGTACGAAAAACGAAAAAAGATTCCTTTCATATCCTTTAATAAAAACTCACCAAAGGGTAAATATGGATTTAAACAATTTTATGTGGTTGGAAATAATATTAAATATTGAGGAAACATGGATGTGGATGATAAAATACACCCTAGTAAATTTCAAAGTATAAACAATCTCGGATAAAAATGAGATTGTGATATTTCCCTTACCTTAGGTCTGATATACTTTGTACGTGTCCGAACCTCCTGTATAATGATTTAAATAATGTTACTGACTTATTACAAAATCATACTTATTTTTATGATATCATATATGGTCATATTCTTAGCTTCTTATTAGTAATATTTCATTGCTACTTGTTATTCGGGTGTTTATAACTTTTTGTTCTTATGCGTGTTTTGTCGAATAAATTATTATTCTACTATTTAGGTTATAGATATCTCATTTCCAGAATGGTATTAGTGTAATATATATCATATTCATTCATTCAATTCATTTATATAATCATTATAAAATTAAGATCATGTAGAACGAGTCGCATCACATCGGGGAGACAGTATTCCGTACATACGCACGAGTGATTATATCGTTCCTATGATCGTGGAATTGTATTGGAGTGTATGTATACTATTTCAGAATCATTATAACTTTATAATAGTCATATATAGTCATTATTTACACCATTATACCCATCCAAGTAAGGTGGTGGGGGAAAAAAGATTACACCACGGCGTGGAGACAGTATTCTGTACGTACGCACGCGCGGTGATTTCTTTTTCCGTAGGATGGATAGATGGTGAAATAGGGTTGTTTCATACTTAAAATAACATATCAGTATATGAGTGATACTGATGTTATTACTTCATAATGAAACAACTAAAGAAGAATAAGTGGAAGAAGAAATAAAGGTGAAAGAATCGGTAACGGAAATTGCCTCTTCTTTGAAGCGCCTCTTTGAGACCTCCTCTTAGGGCACTAAAATTGGTATTTGGGGAAGACCAGAACCTCTAGGATGTTTCTAGGGAAGTGGAGAGGAGAAATTGGCAGGGTTTGGCCGAGCTTGAAGGATCAAAGTGGTGTGAGGAAGAGGGGGAGGAGGTGCCCTTTTATAAGGGAGGAGATGGGCTCCTTTGAAAAAACTAAAAATATTATTTTATTATAAAGTCATGTTCGGTTTTAAATAGCTCCAAATTGATTTATTTAGAAGCTACGGTGGGGATGGGTCGAAATACTCTCATCAAATAGAATTTAGACAAGTTTAAGTTCCTATTTTAACCTTATCATTCAGATTTAACATTAAGTTAAATAATTTTACTTTTACCGTGTCTTCTTGTGTTATTATACTATAAGGTTAATAAACTTACTATAAGCAGCCAAACGAACCCCAAGTTGTTTGTTATTAATATATATAATCTTATCTAAGTCATTTGGCCGAACCTTAGATTTTTAGGAATAAAATAAAAATTACTAATATAATATTTGTTTTAAAAGCTATTTTATGTCAATTTTGACACTATTTAGTAATTAATTTTTGTGAAAATAATAACATAATTATTAGTTCGAAAAAAGTTAATTAAATCAATACTAACATGTCATATTAATCTATAAAATTAGTGGAATTAATAAAAAGTCTCAAATTACATTTATTTTGGTGTTTATAACATCAATTATGTCAATATTTCATTAACAAGATAATTACTGCATCATCTTTGTGTCATAAATAAGTTAAATTATTTAATGTCTAAAAATTACAAATAAAATACCATTATGTAGGAAAGATTTTTAGATTTCTAATGAATATTTATAGTCTAATTTATCTTATGTATAACCCCATATTAAAAATTATTTACTTATTAAACTTTGATTTTAACTATTTTAACCTTTCTTTAAATAAATTAATAATAAATGTCCTAATCTAATCCAAGTGGGCCTAAATGGTCATATTTGATTCCTAAGGTTGTTTTTGGTCGAATTACACTTGTCCAATAGAATTAGGACATGTGTTAGGGTAATAATAATATCATTTTTACCCTTAATTACCCTATTTACTTTTAACCGTGGTTAAAAAAAGTAAAAAGTTACTATTCACCAAAAAATTATTTTTATCTCATTGAACCACATTTTACCTACTGACATCCACCGTGTCTCTCGGATTTTCGAAATTTCCCTCACATAAGCGGTAAAATTATGTTTTATGAAAAATTCAGTTTTTTTAACTACCACTTAGTGGTTTCACTATTCATCAAAAATTGTAATTTTTAAGAAAAATACCAAAATTTCACCCTAGGCTAATTTTGATATTCCGAATCCAAAAATGAAGTCCATTTTGAAAAATAAAATTTATAAAATTTCAAAAAGTGGTTATTACTATTCATAATGGCTAGTTTTAATAATATTTTAATAGCATATCATTGTTTAGTGAAACTCGGTATTGCGTACGACGCAAGCTATCAAGGCAGGCCGTAGTTGCGTGTAAAGAAATCCAAGCTAGTGTTGTGTGTAGTGAAAGATTTTTTTGATGATTTATATAACATAAAAAACAAAATATTTCACATAAAAGTCTCGGGTGTTACACGACCAGTCAACAGTGAGCATGTTCTTATCTCTGCCATTTCTGGATAAGTCCACCAAACTAACCTGGTTGAAAGTAACGAGTGGGCACACACACCCGTCAGTTTTAATTCCTCTATCCAGCAGACTCATCTGGAAGCAACATTCCATTCCCGCCAGGCAATTCCAGCGGAGTACTATAGACTGGAACATACACCTTTTTATAAATCATGAGTTAGTCAGCAGGCTCGTCTGACTACATACGATGAATCCCACCAACCCAATGTATTGACAACAGGTAAACAGGCACATACGCCTGCTTACACCCATCAATCCTACCAGCAACCTCGTCTGTTAGTATTGAAGGAAGTTCATCAACAACATTCGGCGGAGTGCAATCAGCAGGCACATACACCAGCTAGTATTGATAAAGCCTACCAACAGACTCATTTGGTAGCACTCAGAGAAGTCAATTGGAAAGATCCAATGACAAACAGGAGGCAGACTCAACTCTCTTCCCCCACACATGAGTGCTGTTGGAATTCACAGACAGGAAAAGGAGGATAGGAGTAGGCACATACACCTACTCTAGACATGGAATGGACATATATCCTCATTCCGGCAGCACAAGTCACCAAGCATATTCTGTCAATGGTGAATGAGCGGAAGCAAATTCCTGCTCATATTATAGATGACTGTCATAATATTATAACATATTCAGCAGAATCACAGGGAATGAAATGAAAATCTATCCCTACCAGTGGAGTGACACATCAATATATCACTCCGGAAGAGACACACACCTCTGTTTCAGTCCAAGAAGGTTGTAGGGGAATACTCCCCCATGTCATATGGACAACCAAGTCAGGCACATACACCTGATTTGAGTGAAGATAATCAGCCTGACCTGACTATTTCTCCTAATCAGGCACATACACTTTCCCTAAATAACCACTTTTGTCAACAAGTGGTTCCCAAAGTGAGTAAGAAGGCATCTAAGAAGAAGAATCGTCCAACACATTCATGAAATCAACAGCCAATTTTTAATAAGGCTTTGCTTGATGCAGGAGTTCTTGAAGCCATCGGACAATTATCTATGGGAACTAATGATTATACTCTCTCAATTCCAAATAATGGGAACATTAATTCCAAAGGTCTTCATCAAACACTTTCTCCTGAAGTCCTGCTTCACGATAATTCGGTCGATCTCAAAGTATCATCTTTAGATGAGAGCCATAAGAACCCTTTGTGTGGCCAGAAGACCAAGGAGCAAAATGTTTCATCTTTTTCTGTAACCCACCATGGTGGTTCTCCCCATGGTGATGAATTTAGCTGTGAAAGTCCTCTCCACAGTAGTAATTCACATTGCCTGGAAAATTCTTCAATGGACAATGTAGTGACAAGAAAGTGCTCTTATACCTTGAGGCACTTACAAATGTGAAGCCAGTCATGTCTGACGCTTTACAGCTAGCAGGTGAAATACTTTCTCAATCAGAAGATAGCCCGGGGTGTAGGTCATTCTCTAAACCACCACTGGGTCGTTCATCTTCTAGTTCGATTAGTGAATTCTATACCAATCTTTTTGAATCTGATGAAGCAACAAGGAAGCACTAGCTTTGGTCTAATCAAGAAGAAGAATCATTATCAAATGATAAAGAGAAAGTGCTGAATATGAGAAAAAATAATGGAAAAAGGTGAAGTGCCAGTCATGTTTTGGCCTCTGGCTGACTCTTAGTATGACATTCCAGAAATGTTGACGAAAGATGGAATTCATGATATTCATTGAAAAATATTGGAAACTATTTGTCATTTGAAAAATAAAATATTATCTTATGATGAATATGAAAATCAAGTCAAGATAATAGAAGGGTTACAATGCCAAATTTACTTGGCATCTCTCTCAGTTTCTCCGTATCCGAAGGCTGAAAAGCAGTAGAGAGCTCTTCATCATTCATGCCTTGGCTCACTAAGATGATTGCACTAGTTAATTTCAAATGCCCCATATGGTATTCATATCAGGGGATGGGGTGTTCATGGAGAACTACATTTCACTGTACTCTCTAATCAGCAAAGCCCTTCGAAAATGTTCTCATGAAACCTTATTTCCCATGGACGACCACAGCCAATTGGCATTGTTTGTAGTCAAAGGCTTGCTCAGGAACAGGCCCCAACAAGTTCTTACCAAAGCCAGACATACAAAGAATAAGTTTTCAAATTACTCTTGCATCAGGAAAATGAGAATATTGAACATGCTTCTCGTTTAGAGATAGTGCATCATCGGGTGACACAAGTGTTAGAAATCATCCAACGTTCATTTGAGCCAGGTGATTTAAGTGGATGTAGGTTGATGCATACAGCCAATTTTCGGACTAATTTCCTCAAGATCAGGAGAGATTTTAAGAAGGTCTCAGATATAGCTACTCAAGAATGACCCCAGCTTGCCAGACTGAGGACTCTTTTAACCCAACTCTCAGAATCAACAAATAGGATTCGAGGAGTTGAGCAGAAACAGCAAGAATAGCCCCAGTCCACCGGAATGGGGACTTTTTCAAATCCTCAATCTCTTCCTCAGAGATAGTTATTCTTCTCTATATTATGGAAGAAGACACAAGAGCAATGAAGAGCCAAATTATCATAAGATTCTCTCCAAATTACGGTTCATCAAGATGTTCCTGAGGGATCAAATCAACAAATGGCAATGTCTCATCAAGGACATGAAAAAAGACAGTATCACAGAAATTCCAATAGAAGTAATGCAATGCAATATGCATCAATTAATGTCAGCAATGCCGTTGTTGTTGATCCCCCAAATGAGGCTCATTCATAGGGATCAGATGAAGAAGTTCCTGCTCAAGAAGTTGTACACACAGACACAAATGAAGAAGGTGTGCGTACACGAAATCAAAGGCTTACCCAGAATCTAGGTATTCCATCAAATAATCAACTTCCCCTCTCCAAAAGGTGTCGAAAAAGGGTAAAGGAAAGAATAAGGTTACATACCCATCCTCTGGATAAGGAAAATCACACTCATTAGAGCAAAGATTCGCACAACAAGAGGAAGAAATGAAGGAATTGAGGAGGTTGAATGAAGAACTATTTCAAGGTAGTCTTCCTCCTAAGAGTGCTATAGTCAGTTAGACAAGGTAATTTGTTGCATCTACTGATATGGATCAAGAATATACTCATTTATCAGTACACCCTCATAGGTCTAATCCTATGGGTCAGGTGCAACAATAACCGGTGGTATTATCATCCAATGCAGTACCAGCCACCACATCTTTCCAAGCTCCAGTTATTGCACCTGCTCAGGTCCAAGCTCAATCGGATGCTTCTAAAAAGTTAATAACTACTAGTGAGTCATTAACATCTCGGTTGGAATCAATGGAGGGAAAACGTGCTCAAATTCAACCAGAAAAGAGAGCTTACCCAAAATGGGTTGATAAAATTAATCCCCCATCAAATTTTGAAAGTACCACGTTCCCTATCATTAATGGTTTGGGAGACCCAGAGAAACACTTAAAAAATTTTGTTTCTCGTTGTGATCCATTGATAGGAACCCCTCATCAAGAGGATGAAATTAAGCTCAGATGTTTTTTACAGTCAATAAAAGGGCATGCTTTTGTCTGGTATACAAGCTTGTAATCCCAATAAATTACCGGATGAGAAGATCTTCGTCAACGATTCCTTCTTCAATTCAGATCATCTTTTCCAAAGACAACATTTTTTGGTCTTACAAATTGTAAGAAAAGGGAGAATGAAAGGGTTTTAGATTTCATTTCTCACTGGAAGGGATTAGCATATTCCCTAATCTTAGCACTCCCTCAAGAAGAGTTGTTTCCAATCTATGTGGAAACTTTGCCTGATGAATTACGCACAACATTGATCCCTGTGAAATACAAAGGAGGGTTTTGAGACCTTAATTCGATCAATCAGTAGATTGAAGACTCTATTATGAATAATAAGGATAAAACTCGTGTAATTCCATCAGCTCCATGAAGGAGAATGGGTAGAGCATAGACTGCTATAGTTATGCTTAAACAAGCACCTGTACCTGCTTCTACTTCAAAACGTTCATCGTTTTTAAGGGCTCCACCTCCTGAGCGTCAACAATAGAGGTTGTTTCGTCAAGATGATCAAAGAGATCAAAGACCGAAACAACTTGAGGATATGAAGAGAAAAGTTTATTCTTTCCAAAATGAAAAAGTTCCTGGTTACCTCATTTCGGCTCTGGAAAATAATGTGGTTCAATTGAAAAGGATCAAAATTCCAAACAAGGAAGGAGATGAAGGCTGTCCCACTATTTCCCATTTCATCAGATGTTGGGACATCCCATTCAGGAGTGTTTTGTCTTCAAGGACCTCCTGCAAAAAATAGTGTACTCGGGACAGGTAAAATTGAATGTTTCTTCAGCTCAGTTAGCATGTGTTACTGCTACAGATTTAGAGGAAGAAAACGAGTGGCAAGAAGTCAAAAGCAAAAATGAGTAGAAATATGATTATTGGATGGTTAGAAAAATGATCAACCGAACTCATGACATTTTGTGAACGCAATTGAGGAAACTGATTGTGTCTTCTCCTATTAATGCCACAGCAAAGCCCCCTTCATAAGAGGGAAAATCCTCAAAGAAACCAGATAAATGAAAGAAAGAAAAGCAATCAAAAAAAGACGAGATAATGTTAAAGCTTATGTTATCTTTGACTTTGGCAGATTTTATGCCATCTACTTCGATGCCATGGGCACCGCCCCACCAAACGGAATAACCTAAACTGGCTAATCTGACAAAGTCTTCATCTGATGAAGGGTTGATCTTTGCTTCTGTTAATATGATTCACTTAACAGATCCATATGCCAGTTGAGGTTTTGATTTTGATGAGCCTGAGTTCCCTGTATAAAATAGAGTAATCAGAGGGAATTCTAGAGGTCTGGTATACAGAGGAAGACATGGATATCCCAGAATCCACCTTTCCAATTCTACCCCTACTAGAACTGTATATGTAGCAGAAAATCGTGGAAGATCCCTTCAGCGAGCTCAACAAGAACAAGCATGTTCTTTCACACATTACAGATTCAGTCATGGCACAGTCATTCTAGAAGATCGGTTAGAGGATACACATTCTTCCTCTCAGTAGGTAAATATACCCATTCAGTCTAATCTTCCAAAGCTAGGAGTATTTACAACCCCTACCCCGATACAAGATGCATCTACTTCCATAGCATCAACGTCTAAGGCACCTGCAAAACCACATGTTCATATTGGGAAACGCAGACCTTTGGATCCAAAATATGATGTCTTGAAACATTTGGCTCAAGTACCGGCCAAGTTATCAATACTGGATGCCTTGAATCTATCAAAGGATCTTTGGGAGGCACTCATTGAGGCTTTGTCAAGTCCTCTGGAATTCGAAACTGAAATTGTTGCGGCTGGAGTCTATAATGTAGAGAATAATCCTACATAATTCCATGCAGTGATATCTTTTACAGATGAAGATGAAGATGATGTTGTGCATGGACATATTAGACCATCGAATTTATATGGAAAGGTCAATGATGTAGAAATCCTAAGAGTTTTCATTGATAATGGTTCAGAAGTCATCCTCATCCCCATTCGTACACTTCGTCGATTGGGCCTCACCGAATATGACTTATCTGTTTCTACTTTGATGTTTCAAGGATATGATAAAAATGAACAAGAACCTATGCACGAGATCATACTCAAAACTCAGTTTGGAGATCTTGTATCCAATTTAGATTTCATGGTTGTTCATCATGACACAACTTTCAACATTTTTCTTGGAAGACCTTGGCTACATCAGCATACGGATATCCCTTTATCATACCATCAATGTCTCAAATATTGTTTCAATAGAGAAATTGGGACATTTTATGGTGATAAATCCCCATTCAAAACATGTGAATCTCAATACATTGAGGAGGAATTCTATCACATGGAGGGCAAGGAGAAATCCACAATAAGGGAGGTTAGCAAAGTTAATGCTCCATATGGTTTGGAAAAGATTCCAGTAAACCCATTCATACATGTGAGTACAGATTATGTGTTGACTATCAGTCAAATTGACATGATAGAACCAAATCCAAATACTCTTATGGACACTTCCATAATTTCAATTACAGTAATCAAGCCAGACAACATGGGAGAAATTGGTGATTCACCAAGCAATGATGAAAGCTCAAATGGAGATGTATTCATTTCATCCACTGAAATCCAGTAAGTCTATACTTCGCCAACTATGATAGAAGAAGTTATAGCATTGTCAGAGGTGAACGATGATGTTGATTCTCAATCCATTATCTCTTCATTATTACCCAAGAATGACCCTTCATCATCAATAGGGTCGGAAATGGAAGCCTCTTATTCAAGCTATTCAAATTTTGAAATCTCTCTTGATTTTGGAAATTCTGATTCATCATCTACTATGCAAGTAGAAACAGAGGAAATAGCACATGTTGAAGAAGAAGAGGAAGATATCAGAGATTCTCCTCTAGCTATTGAAGTGGGTATCTCTAGCACTGTGGATGAACTAAGAGAAATAAATCTGGGTACAAAAGAAGATCCACACCCCACTTTAATTAGTGCGGACATGAATCTTGAAGAGTAGGAAATATAAATTTAATTTTTGAAGCCAAATCGAGATATATTTTCTTGGAACTATACAGAAATTCATGGGCTTGTTCCTGATGTTGCTACTCATTGTTTGGGTTTTCCATAAGAACATCGAGGACATAAGAAATCCGCAAGAAGAACACACCCAACTTATCCTTCCAAAATTGAAGCTGAAGTGGATAATATTATCAAAGCTAACTTCGTCAGGGAAGTTCAATATCCCAAATGGCTGGCTAATATTATCCCTTTGAAAATGAATAAAAGACAAATTAGAGTTTGAATTGATTTCAGAGATCTTAATCGGCATTGTCCTAAGGATGATTTTCCAGTTCCGATCATAGAACTCTTAATTGATGCAAAAACTGTCTATGAAGCACTTTCCTTCATGGATTGATATTCCGGGTATAATAAAATCCTAATGGCTCTATAAGATGAAGAACCTATAGCCTTCAGATCCCCTCAGGGTGTGTTTTGCTATCGAGTAGTGCCCTTTGGAATGAAGAATGCAGGTGCAACATATCTGCGTGCCAAGAATCGTCTCTTCAAACCATTTTTAGGGAAGTTTGTTGAATGTTATATGGAAGATTTTGTGGTTAAATCCAGACAACATTCTAATCACTAGTCTGATTTGGAAGTCATATTCCACAAACTTCGACAGCACAATTTGAAGATGAACCCCTTAAAATGTGCTTTTGGGGTAACCTCAAGAAAATTTCTCGGCTTTGTTGTAGGCCATCGTGGTATCGAAGTCGATCCTGAGAAGGAAAATTAAATCCTTGGTATGTTACCTCCTCAAAATTTAAAGTAATTGAGAGGACTTCAAGGACACTTAGCCTATATTCGGCGTTTCATCGCCAATTTGGCTGGAAAAAGTTTACCCTTCACCAAATTGATGAAGAAGGGAGTCACTTACCAGTGGACTGAAGAATGCCAAGAAGCATTCAATGTTCTAAAGAAGTATCTCTTGAGTCCACCGGTATTAATGCCACATGTTGAAGTAAGACCACTTATCCTTTATGTGACAGCTTTAGAGCGATCATTGAGTGCCTTCCTTGCCCAGAAGAATGATGCTGGGAATGAAAACGACCTTTACTATCTCAGTGAAACATTGTTCAAGTATTGAGAAGTGCTGCCTAGCATTAATCATTGCAGTTCAGAAGTTGAGACACTACCTACAACATCATGTGGTCCAATTGGTATCTCGTAATAACCCGCTCAAATTCATCCTTAGTCGTCCAATGCTTACAGGATGTCTGTCATGGTGGGCAGTTATTTGGCAGCAATTTGATATCCAGTATGTGTCTCAAAAGGAAACAAAGGTCCAAGCTCTGGTTGATTTCCTTGCTGAACATCCTTCAATAATAGATACATCTTTAGATATTGAACTTTCTAATGAAGAAGTCTTTTCTATTCAAGATAATATTCAAACATGGGAAATGTACTTTGATGGTGCTTCCAGAAGTCCAACAGGGAAGAAAATGGAAGATCCTAAATTCAACAAAGTTGGGTTAGGAATTGTGCTCATTTCCCCGGAAAAGGAAGTTCTACCTTATTCATTCTTATTGTGGGAAGGCGATACAAATAATGAAGAATAATACCAAGCTCTAATCACAGGATTGGAGTTGGCTCTTCAAGCACAAGTGAATCACATAAAGGTGAAAGGTTATTCAGGCCTGGTAATCAAGCAAGTCAATGGGGATTATGCCATCCGAAAAAAAGAGTTAATAACTTTGTATGATTATGTCAGAGAGTTAATGGTGGAATTTCCTTCAGAACTAACATTTTGTTATGTCTTGTGATCACAAAATGCTCAAGCTGATGCACTGGCTAATGTAGCCACAACCCTAGAAGATCCAAATCGGGATGAGACAATCATCAATATTGCCCACCGTCGTACAATTTCACCTTATGTTCAAACCAGAATAGAAGAAATCAATGAAATTAGTCCCATTTATGAACCATATGGTCATACTATAGGATGGATGACACCTATTAGGGAATACCTTCAAAAATGGAACACTCCCACCTGATAGAGTCGGGAAAGAACAAGTCTGGAGACGTGTGGTCAATTTTACTTTTTATGACAGCCCAGATCACCTAGAGAAAATTCAATACAAGCGTGGTTTTGATGGAATTATATTCAGATACATTGATGGTGAAGAGATAATGGCTGTCATGAATGAAGTACATGCAGGAAATTGTTGCGCCCACCAGTCTGGACATAGACTGTCTGATCAAATTTGAAGGTTTGGATACTTTTGGCCTTCAATGATACAAGATTGTGTTGATTTCACAAAGAAGTTTCATTATTTACAAGTATGTGCCAACTTCATTCATAAAACCCCAGAGTTTCTTCATACAGCTATGTACTCTTGGCAATTTTTCACATGGGGAATGGATTTAGTAGAACTTTATCCTTCAGCTACAGCCAAGCAGTTTAAGTATATTCTTACTGCTACTGACTTCTTTTCCAAATGGGCAGAGGCAATACATCTCAATGAATTTAGTTCTAAAAGAAATGTTAGCTTCATCAAGTCTAACATCATTACCAAATTTGGTGTCCCTCATACCATATTGACGGAAAATGGCACCAACTTCTGTTCATCTAAAGTAAGGAATTTGTATCAAGAATAAAACAACTAATCCAATCATTCATCTCGGTATCATGTAGCGGCCAATGGCCAGATAGAAGGCTTCAATAAGACTCTTTCAAATATACTGCAAAAGATGGTGGATAAAGATAAGAAGTCATGTCCTGATAAACTCTTTCATGCTTTATGGGCTTATCTGACCACCACCTGTACTGCAACACAGTCAACACCATATTCATTGGTATATGGAACAAAAGAAGTCTTGCCCATTATGGTTCAATTACCTTTGCTCAGAGTAGCCATTTGTGATCAGTCATCTACATATGAAAAATCTCAAAATTGATTGGATGAATTGGAACGATTAGATGAAAAAATATTGTTCACCCTGCATCACTTGGAAGTCTATCAGAATCGAATAGCATGAGATTTCAACAAAAGAGTTCTTCTTCATTCATTCATTCAAGGATAATTGGTATTGGTTCTCAGAACTCCAATGATACCAGGAAAGAAACCTCCCAAGATTGAGCCAAAAGGGGAAGGACCTTACTCAATAAATAAGGTCTACTCCAATGGATCTTATTCTTTAATCTCAATGGATGGAGAACTCATCACGACTCCATCCAATGCTAGATTTCTGAAGAAGTATTTTGTGTAACACAAATACCCTATCATCCAACATGACGTTAAACTATGTTGTCCTTACTATAAGACTTTAAACTGTATTGTACCTTACGTCCAATAAGACATTAAACTGCATAACCACCGGTCAATGCATATGACCTTAAACTATTCAAACCATCGTCCAACATGATGTTAAACTGTGACATCCTAGCTACATGAAGCTAAACCATATAGAAGTCCCTTACATTCAGCAAGACGTTAAACAGTGTTGTCCTTACTGCATGACATTAAACTGCATAGTCCCAAAAGCCCTTACTGCAAGACTTTAAACTGCATAATATTCTCTTATGTCCTAGCAACATGACGTTAAACTGTACAGCACCCCAATGTCTAACATGATGTTAAACTGTGAAAAAGTCCCAAATACGTCCAACATGATGTTAAATTGTGTCCCCATTGTTCTCACTGCATGAAATTAAACTTAATAGCCATACGTCCTAGCTACATGACGCAAAACTGTACAACACCCATCCTTGTTATATGACCTTAAACTATACAGCCCCTCTTTTGTCCTTACTGTATGACATTAAACTGCATATTCCTTCCATAAGTCCTTACTACATGACATTAAACTGCATAGTCCCTTATATGTCCTACATGACATTAAACTGTGAATCGTTAGGGTTGTTACTACCTCTTTTTTCTCACACTGAGTATGACTCATGTGAGCTTAGAGTAAACTTCAACCAAAACACCATCTTTGGGCCGCTAACCATGAGTAAGTCCCAACACCATTTTTTGGTCATTGTCCTCAAAGAACAACTTGATCACTAATTCATTCTTCAATTGAACTACGCAGACATTGATCCTTGCCTTCTAGGCTGGGTACATAGGCCACCTCATGTGGTTTAAGCCCAAAACCAATTTCTTCACATCGGTTCACCTCCATCTCATACGATGTTAATTAGTGAAGCCACCCGCAGAATCAATATCTTTACATTGGTTCAACTTTTTCCTTGGTATATGACATTAAACTGTACAACACTTTTGTCCTGTATGAAAATAAACTACAAAACTTTTTGACACCCTCACCTGAGAAAGAATCATTATTTATATTTATCTCCAATCATGTTATATTATATAGACTACGTGCATACATGGCAACGCCCGAACCTTTTATATTGGGTCAAACCATCATTGCACTAAAGTCCCCTTTCACCCTTCACTTGTACGAATCAAATCTGTACAAAAGGGTATTTCAAGAACTACGTGTGTCTTGATTCCCATCCTTATGGTATACGTAGGAATGTTCGAGCGTCCATCAAATCCAGCCCCAAGTCTTTGGGCCTAACCCCAAATTCCACTTTCAGTCCCTTTTCTTAATAGTCCCCCTGTGAAAACATGAATGTGGTATGAAAATCCTAGTTTTCATTTACATCAGGTTTATAAAACACACACTATGTATTCATTATTATGGTCTGAGTTCTATGAACCTAAACTAAGATCTCCCACACTCTCATCCCACATGACGTTAAATTGTATTTCAAGAACTACGTATGGCTTGATTCTCATCCTTATGGGATATGTAGTGAAGTCCAGCACCCCAATTCAGGACCCAGCCACAACATGATTATGGTTAGCATTGGTCTGTGTATCTCTACATGCATTGGACAATACCCATTTTTTTATGTGTCATAATCCTAATCTTAAATATTTTCAGATCTTAATAACCCTTTTCTTGACTTCTAGTCACAAAATGTCTGATACCATAGTGTTCTTTTCCCTGACTATGCAGTACGTTCCCTTAGGCGGCCTTTGCATAAGTAGTCTACATAACAAACCTGTCAGCCAAAAGAAGCTATTATTTGACTATACATCCAATTCCCTTAGGTGTCCCTACATAATTCAACCCCCTAACGGTTTTTTAAAATAATGGTAACTTCATTCTTGGGAAGAAAACCTCTTTTGTCCTTAGTTGTCTTAACGACAATATATAGGGATCCTCAAAAATAGCCATCCTTAACATATTTGTCCCATACTCTTTTTCATGATATTAAATTATTCAAGTCTATGGTTTATATTTCCCTTCCCTACATTTGGGTCAGACCTTCGTAAGAGTGACATTCATCCAATTCTTAGAGAATCTTGATTGGAAATATCTTCTCCATATTCAAGTACCTCTCTCCATACAACAAACTCTATGCTTTGGAAAATTTGAATCTCCATAAACTTTCACTGACTTTTTAGCAGTAGAAAAGTAAATTTCTAAGAGTTATTTTGTCTGACTATGAAGCATGTTCCCTTAGGTGGCCTTGCATAAGTAGTTTACATAATAGACCTGTCATCCAATAGATTCTATTATTTGACGATGCAGCCAATGCCCTTAAGCGGCCCTGCATAATTCAACCCCCTAACGGGTTTGTTAAATAATGGTAACTTCACTCTTAGGAAATACTTCTTCTAATGCCTATTATTCCTTTTTATTATCATTCCTTAGATTTAAAATTTATTAAGTCAAAGTTTACATGTTTTCCGTCATACTTGAGTGTGGTAACATGTTTTAAGATAAATTTTCACGTAATTGAGTCAATTTTAATCCATTAGGTTAAAGCTATTTCGACCTTAAACATTATCCTTTTTATGTCCGACGTGTATGACTTTAAACTGCCCACAAAAGAAAAGGGAACTCTGAACAAAATTCAAGTCCCAGCTCACTAAACATACATTTTGTATGATTTAGGTAATTTTGAGAAATTAAAAGATTCCAAGTTTGTAGGGATATCTTTATAATACTAGAAAAAATCAAACTATGCTTACTAGGACGATGGTCTTAGGTAAAATTTAAAGCAGGTAGCAGAAGAATACAACACAAATGATTGAAGATGAAAGCGTTTTTCATTTGATGCACAAGAGTTAGAAGGACATCCACAGATTTGGGTCTCTTATCTTTTCCAAGAACTACAAAAGGCCATCAACATAAATCTTCATTTGATTTAAGGCATCCCTAGATTCATCAGCATCCACTTGAAGCTCATGAACTCGACCAAATTCACTCATTTCATGTCGATGGAGTGCTTTATTGTCATCTTCAATGGATTTCATACCATTCGTTTGAGCTCCTTCTAGTGAGTTATTAATTTGGTCATGTTCCCCAGTAACAACATGTAACTGTTGATGAAGATGCATCTACTGGACAACTTTATATTTGATCTTATGATTCATCTCCTTTAACTTGAAAGCATAATCAGCCTCATCTCGGGATACCGCAACCTCAAATTCGTTGATATTAGCTGACAACTTAACCCTGGTCAAATATTGACGGTACTTTTACTCCTTCTCCCTTCTTAAGATGAATTGTTTTACCATGACATGGATCTCTTGATATCTAAAACCGCCAAGTCCCAAAATGACGAATAGGGATGACAGTTGGGGAATCTTCTATGACAGCTCTTCTAGATTCACTTCAGATATGATCTTCCATATGTTCTTCCATGCCATGCGTCATGAAAATTGGAGAACATTTGGTATCTCTGGTTCTGACTTAACATCACTGTCACAGGGGGGAATATAATCTGGGATTAATGTACTTAGAGAAGTGACCTGTTCTGCTCTTTCCCCCTGACCTGTGTTACTTCACATTCTATTCCCATTGGGGTGGAGGCTGAGGCTTCACCACCAGATCTAGCCACTGAAATTGATGGCCCTGCATAATAAATTGAAAGATTTGGTTAGTTTCAGAGGATAACAAAAGTTGATTGGTTGTCTTGAAAAATAAGTACAGTAAAAAATATTGTTATCCCTTACCCAACGGTAGATCAGAAACCTGAGAAGGCTCCACCCCATCTTTCCTAGCTTCAACAGGATTTTCACGATGAATTTCAGGAAGCTATGCTAGGTTCAGCTCCACTTGAGCTAGTGTCTCTACAATAATAGGGTTGTCCATATCCCCTTCAGGAATTGGCAGTTCAACAGCTTTCTCAAATGAAAATTCATATTTGAATCAATCATGGTCAGAGATGTAATAAGAAGTTATTTTAATAGGATGAAGGAAACACTCACATCCAAAATTTGCTAAATTAAATGGTAATTTAACTTGATCTAAAATATATTCAAAATATGTGCCATGATTCATCATTTCATCTAATGATATCTTGGATTCTTGGTTAGTCACACCAGTGAGAGAATTCGATGTATCCACTTGGCGACCCTCATTATGTGGCCTCTGATCTTGAACAACTTCTTCAAGTAAAATCGCAGCATCAGTTTCAATGGCCGCCAAAAGCTCTAGTGTAGGGGTTGAACATAAAGTATCACAGAATGGAAGTCAGTTGATGTTTCATTCAACATTTTATGAATCCTTGTTAACTTACCCGAAGCAGATTCTTCTCTTCTTATAGTAGTAGTGGGAGTGATAATGGGAAGATATGTTGGTTCCTCTTCATGAGTAGCCAAGCCAGCATGAACTTGTGATTGTTCACCATCACCCTTCGTTGTTCTTAGAGGAGGGTCAGTCCTCTCCCTCAAGGGGGAACTTGAAGAAACCCCTGAAATCCCAAGAAGTATGAGCAACCTTTTCATGGGTTAAGACTCATGAATATCTGAAGGACTTACCACTACTGATGAAGCGTTGAACTGTGGACTTCTTCCTTAAATGTCTTTGTTTCTTTGGGTTTTTGGGAGTGTTGACAGTCTCCTATCCAAATACAGGTATTGGAGGGTGAAAATACCTTTCGAACTCCTCGTACATGGCTTGATGGCCTGGAGATATCTCACTCGGCTCGGGAGGAGATTTATTAGCCCCGATGGAAGTACCACTATGGCTATACTATAGTGAAGGAACCTCATCAGTTCCTTTCTTTTCAAGCTGCAGGATGAAGAAAATAATTTCCTTGAGTAAAAAAGCTTTGACTGAAATCAAGTTGGAAAGTAAATAAGGAAATAGACTTACTTCTTTAGGATCCACGTAATCACGCCACTCCTCATCTCTGGAACCACCATTCCCCTTAGTGGCTCCATGATCTATCATTTCCTTCACCCACTTGGTGATAGAAATGGAATCGTCGATGGCATATATGAGCATATCTATCACTCTGATTTAAACCCGCACTTCATAGGGATTATCCTAGAAGTAGATATCAGTAGAAGCCCGAAGATTCCCTATTCCAGGGATGTGTAGCCCTTCGTATAAATCCATCCAGGTGGTTTCAGTATTGTAATATAAACTCCGCTATGTCTGGACAACCTCTGGTTGTAAATATTCAGCTTGTGTACCAAAAGGCTATGATGAGGGTCCTACAATCTTAGACTTCGCTTCTTCCCAGGTACATCAACTACATATAGAGAATAAGAAAATAAGACTTGTTGCTCTATAAAGTAATGGTGATTAAATTTCCCCAAAGAAGTAGCACACTAGGAGTTTATGGACTTGGTCTTTTGATTTTGAAAGGAGGATTATATCTGGAACAGGGTCACTTTTCCACATGTAGTGCCTCATCATCCCCATATTGGGAATCCGGTGAGTCAGCCCTATGCGAGGAACTAGGTGAATCAGCTCCCAGTGGGGAAGCATCACCTTCCAGATGAAGGGTTTCTTTCTCTACAGTTCTTTTCTATTTCCCCACCTGATAAACCGGATGATTCAACACCCCTCCAGGGTATGATGTTATCCAGTTCTCGGCATACCATGTATTCAAGTTACTCACCACTTTGTCAAGTGGTAGATCAAAAAATACCCCGGTCTTCTCCAAAGATGTCAGAAACCATAGTTGCCGTGAAACAATCAAATGCTGCTCTGACCTAACATGCATAGGAGGGGATACAATAGTCTACTGTAGACACTTGAATTGGCATGAAAATCTGTATGGAGCATAGGCCTCGTATATAATCTATCCGTCAATCCTGGTGGCCAGTACACCATCTCTTCAAGCCAGCATGTATGACCTAAATTCTAGGCCAGCTGTTCCATCATCAGCCAACCGCTCGGTTGGCGGGTTTCCATAAGAATGAAATTGAATTCCTTTTACATGCTCAGCCTCACCCTCATATCATAGTTGTTGAGAGCTAATAGAGAAACTCCAGAAAATGCCTACATTGATGGTCTGAAAGAGCTTCCCAGAACCTATACTCTATTATGTACATTATATGTCCTGAAATGAGTGGCGATTCATCCCTACAAAACATGAAATGGTCCTTCTATTGTCAAATGAGACATACCCATAACGACGTGGAGTAAGATCCTATGAATCTTTTCCAAAATGGGGGTGGACAACCCAACCGTTTTCTTCTCAGCCAACTTGGCTGCCACAAAAAAGGTCCCTAGCCTAACACCTCCTTTAGAATCCCTGACTGGGAGAAGATAAACACTGATCCACAAGGCTAAGAATCCCGCCAGATAGCTCTTTTTTGGGATTCTCTAATCCACTTTGTACCCCCACTTCTCAAATTTTCTTGCTTCTAGAGTTAGCCAGAATGTTTCAAGAGCACCCCTCTTCTCTATTTTGTGGAAAATAGTAGGAAGATTACAAGAGGGACACTCCCCTTTATTCTTGGTAAGAAACATATCCAGCCACTCCTCTTGGATGAATATCCTTTCTGTAATGAGTTTTGGAGGTCTTAGAATTCTTGAGCTTGTAGAAGATTTTCAATAATTACTGAGCCAAAGCCGGAGTCTTCTCTGAATCATTCCAAGTCACTTTGGGGGGGATGAATTCATCATACATGTCACCTAGAAATGGAGCCCCCGATATCTTATAGACATCCCACAAACTAATGCCTACTTCTCCATGATTCAGATGGAATGAATCGGTTTATGGGCTCTAGTGGCTGATTAGCTGCGACACAAACTCATCATTCCTGTAGACATATGGCATCCCATCCCAGACGGCTTCATATATCACAGATCCTTTCAAATCCATTAAAAACTCTGCATAGGTTTGTCGCACCCAGTATACCCACATCCAAGTTGGTTTCACAACTCCTCTAGGGTGAATGTCCCAACTCTTCTTCCAGCCTTTGGATTGATCCATCTGTGAATTTCAGAAAATTGAATGATAACAAAGTGGTTGCATCTTAGGTTTGTGAGGTTTCAGATCCAGCGCACAAGGGATATGATGCATCATATAGGCCTTATCCACTGTTCCAGTATTTAAAAATGCTCCTCCACTTGAGATATTTGCTGAAGCAATGTTGGTGTAATTCTGAAACCAAGAAAGTGGGAGATAGTTCTTTGCCTTTGGAATGTTGACATCTTGCAGATGACCATACCCATACAGAGGCAAGTAGATGCTCTCTAGAAAGTTAAGATGATACTTCTTCAACTACTTGGGTAAGTCTGGAAGAGTTCAGTCATAGAAAGTATAGTAATCATGTCCAACAACATTTATCATGTCATTAATTCGCTTGCTAGCCAGTTCATCAGCCGTTCCGATTCTTCTAAGAGACATTGAATCTGCACAAAGGTCCAACAATTAACTCTTAAGTGAGTTTATTTTTTCATCAAATTTGTGAATAAAGGTGAAAAAATGGCTAAGTAATTAAGGTGTGCAAGTCCACTTTTGGCGTGCAGGTATCACCACGCAGGTCAAAATACATCTGTAGCAGCGCAACACAGAAAAAACAATGAACCGCAGAAAATCATCCACTTGCGCGACGAAAGCAACCTGCACAGTGAGAGTGGAAATGTTTGAGAGCTGGGTGCTTTTTGTGAGAATGGTTGCATATTTATGGGTCAGGCTGCACCCCTGCGCGTCGAATCCTGCATGCCTCTCACCTGCGCGCCAGTATCTGCGCGCTCAGAACCTGCGCGCCACCTTTCCTTGGTTTTCTTCTTTACCTCAGAGTCACATCCTCATTCCTTTCAGATCCAACACTGAGGGGGGGACTTTTATTGATGCTCCTTACCATCACAGAGTCTAAAAAACTGAAAAAGGGGAATACCTTAGCATAAAGTGATTCATCCTTTAAAGAAAAATCAAAAATTGACAAACCCATGAACAAGGATTTGCTTCAGCATGGTCCGCGAAGGTTCTAAGATGGTCGCTCAGGGTACCTGCGCGCCACATATTGGGTGCACAGGTGACCTACGTGCCCTATTTTATTTTCGCCCTGGGTCTTTAGTAGCTTATAAATAACCATTGTGGGCCCCCCATTTCGGGGACAGAAAAATCCAGAAACTCATATTTGAGATTCCGGTGCCCAAGTCTCTTCTCGAAGACTTCTGAACACTTCTAAGGTAATTTCTTACCTAGAACAGAAGATCTAATGAGGGGGAACACGGCCTAAGTGTTGAAATTCATCAACACTTGTGTGCCTAAGTGTCTAAACCCTAAAGAGAAATGATCACACCTACACGCCGCCTTATCCCTTTAATAGAACCTACGCGCCACTCATTTAAAAGCCTTTAGGGATAATACTAAGGTCTTGAGCCAAGCCTCGCCCAATTATTACCCTATGGGTTGACCGCCGCACAAGTACTTATGTGTCGCGTAGGTATACCTTCGCGTCCAAGACCTACGCACCCCAACAGGACCTGCACGCCTACTTTTTTTTGGGTGCCCCTCCTGCCTATTCACCTCTATTATTCAAATCTACCTCTCCTATTCAAGATTCATCCTTCAAAACCCTCTTCAAAGCCATTTTTTGCATGGTTCCCTTGTTGGATTCCTTATCAAAAGGATTTCTGTGGAACATCTCTCAAAACCTAGTGATTAACATATCTTTATGTCACTAAGGTTAGAGATTTCATTCATCCAACCTCATCCTTTAATATGAAAGGATCTTTAACCTAGGCCTCTTTTTCAGAAGTATGTCCCAGTCTCAAATTTCTAAATATGGGAATCCTCCTTAGGAATAAGCCCCAAGTCCCCTAACCTGGGCCTCCTTTTCAAGAGTAATCCCCATTCTCAAAGTTTCCAAATATGGGAATCCTCCTCAGGAGTAAGCCTCAAGTTCAAACTTCTCTTAACCTGGGCATCCTACTTTGGAGTAACCCCAGTCATAATTCCCCTTAACCTGGGCCTCCTTCTCAGGAATAATCCCCAATCATAATCTTTCTTAACCAGTCTTAATTTATTTTGATTTGGGAATCCTTTTTAGGAGTAAAACTCAATCATAAGTCCCCTATAATTTGGGCGTCCCTCTCAGGAGTAATCCCTAAGTTAAGTGTCCAAATCTTCATAAAGCACATATACCTTTATGGACCTTGTTCCCGAGATTCTTCCCTGAAGTAAATCCTAATCTTCTTCTATCTGGGTAGTCATACATATATAAGTCCCACATTATTTCTTATGATTTCATATTTCATGGCACAATCGTCTGGTTTTACCAATACCTCTTGTTTCTCACACTGAGCATGACACACGTGAGCTTAGAGCGTAAAAGTAATTATGACATCTTTCTTTGAGACATCAATCATACATAAACCTCATAATTATTTAATCAAACTACATGGGTTATGATTCCTTCTCTAAAAAAAAGGATACGTAGGTAGCCCATCTGCGGGTACGATCCCAACCCTGAAATAATCCATGTCCTTCTGGATGACAATTATCTTCAAGTTCCCCACTGAGTGGCTTTAAAACCAGCATGGTTATCATAATGACCATGAGATTTCTATATGATGTGTTGAAGGATACCATTGAATAAGAATCTCTAAAAAATAGAGATGATTCTCTATTGATGAAGAACCTCGAATACATATAAAAGATTCTCTAAATCTCTTACATACTAATCAGTGATTATCATATCTAAAGGAAAGCACATTTTCATACTTGGTAATTTAATAAGGATTCACGAACATAACTTAAATCTATCAAGAGTCTCTTGGAATAGACAATAATCCCCCCAAAAATGGTGTGATGAGTCCAACCTCCCATCCTCTCAACCAATGAAAATTTTTAAGCCTCATTAATTTACAACTAATGAGAACCTACCTTTGGAAAGTAGGCCTAAATGGATATATAATCATTTCATGTTTCAGGTTCTATGAACAAACCCGTTAGAAATCAATTGGAATGTTTGAATCTTAAAAAAATGAGGTCATCCCCAATTCCAGAGGAAACAGACGTTATAATACCCTTAAAAAGAGAGACAACACTCACCAGATTAAAAACCAAAAAATGGTACTTTTGGAAAAAAATTAGTCTCATCTCACTAGAATAATACATTTTATGGTTTAGAAAAAAATCAATCAATAAAATGAAAAAGCTACAAAAGTTTTTAGGATGAAAACCCACAAAAGGGAGGTCCAAGAAAAATTAAAGTGTTACCCACTAATTCTTATTTATATTTGACTTAAGAATGAAATTATAGTGATGATATAAAAATACACAAAATTTTTATGGTTGTCCATACAACCTAATATACAGGAAAAATATGCTTGCTAGGCCCCATTACTTAAACAAACATAAATAATTATCTCATAATTACCATTAAAATTATAACCTGATGTCATTTAATGAAATGAGTCATTTCTTCGTTGTTTTTTTAGGATTAAAGTATATATACGGTGGTAGGAACAAATTATTAGAAGAAAAGAAATGCTTTCTATTTGTGATCCAAAAAGTATGGGAACTTCTACACATCAGATCCTCTCTTTCGCGTTTCATATTTATTCCTCAAAAAGATGTTGATAAGTTGAACTACAATAAAATTAATTTTTACAGATTACCGAAGATCGAATTTTTGTGCAGTAGGAGCCTCCTAAACCTTATGAAATTCTCTTACTCTACACGAATGGAATCTCTTCTATGATCTGAATCCCATACCAATGACTAGTGGAGTTAGACTACCTATTACCATAATGAATTGTATTCTTCATTGAGGTGAATAATTTGTAGAGAATTATTTTCTATGAAATCTTGTAACTCCTCCACATTCATAGAGTGACTAGCCTTAGATTGGATTACAGTTGCTTTGAGCACCTCAAACTGGCCAGCCAGTTGCACCTCAACTTTCATTGACCATTGATCCTCCTCTATTTATGAGAAAGTGATATTCACTGCATAATGAATTTCATGATAATTAAACCCACCATATCCCAACATGGAATGATTAAATAGAAGAAACCGATGTCACGATGAAATGAAATCAAGATGTGCCTTTACAAATATTTTCTCGATGTCAATCAAAACTAGAAAGAATGTAGATTGCAAAACCTCATGTGTCTAAAGATAAGAATCACAGTCTCTCTTGGAGGGAGATATATATATTAAAGGAATAGTTCAATATATAATCCACAATCCAATGCACCCCCCAAAATAGTCTTAGTCTCACATACCAACATTGGTGGAACTGGCAGGGAAGCCCCCATCTCAAGCCAAGTCACTAAATCCAACATTAGGAAATAGAAGATTACAGTTATCATCAAGATCAGGAAGTAAAAAAATGTAAATGGTATTAAGGTGACCAAAATAGTGGATAACACTCATCCATTGTTGGATTAGTTAGTAGAACTGATACCTCTCCAACACCCAAGCCTCAATTCCCAGAGAATGAACCTCCTATCAAGGAAAAATCTCATGAATTTTCTCAACAAATGGGATCAAAGGCTCTTATGGATCTCCCACATTGGGATTCTCAACCTTCACTCCCAAAGCAAAAATATTTAGGTGGACATAGATACCATGTTCATGATGTTCCCTGGACACATTATCAATAGAAAAATATAAATGAGATGAGCTTTTACGTGAATGATTTGGTGAATGAAAATCAATTTTTTTTTGGAAAATTCAAAAATGTTAAAACTCACATTCATCCAACTGCCTATGAAAATCCTCAATATACTTGGGGGGACCTAGAATATCAATTCTTGGATTAATTAGATCCATCATTTCATGATACATGGAATCATCTATCACAACATCCTCCCCAGTATGGGTATTTGATAAAGCTATTCAAGACCCAAATTGGCCCCTCCGTCAATCCCCTCTTCTGAATTCTCAATAGTCAAAAAATCTTCTAGAACTATCGAGTCGTGGTCAGCATAATAACCTTCTTCGGGTGATCACATATCCTTATCAACTCATTTTGGAGTGACAATTTTACCAACAATGATTTATATAGGGTCCTCTGGTGTAGGAAATAGATTTGAAATTTCATAAAGAGAGGAAAGATAAAAATAGTACATGACACCTAAAGGAGTGAATATGACATTACAATGGACCTCTCATCTTCCTTCAATAGTGGAGGATGGCATGACTACATGTGTTAAAACGACATCCATTATAATGAATAATTCATCAGTATGAGTTCTCACCTCTACCCGGGAGTCACCCTCAATCCTTGAGGAATTGTGTCTGATCCCATAAGGGAGGAAAGAAACACACATTAAAAAAGTCACAATTATGGTCAGAAAGGTTATGTCAAAAAATTCAGGATATCATCTGACAACACAATGTCTAACCGTGGTGTATGATCCATGCTATCTTTGTCACCCTGCTACGCTTCCTCTTTTGAGACACGAAGGTACTATGTTATCCCACTTTTCTATAGAATCTTGAAGAGAAGGTCAAGGATTCCCCACCACCATATCCTCTACCATGGTCCTATAACCTATGGATAGTTATCAGGAACCAAGGGAGTATTCCATTTTCCCAATGGGGGTGATTATGGGCCCATACTTTGGCAATCTATGCACATATATTTCTCCTCCTTTTTATCCATCATCTTTTTCTCTGAAATACTAAATAATCGACCTTGATATTTGTAATTGAAAATTGAAGAGAAGAATGGGTAGGTAAAAGAGAAATATATCATTGAGTTTAAGGTATTATTACCATTCTTTTTTGGGATGACCACCTAACCCTTCACGCTCTCCTCACTCTATCAGGTCAGACACTCACTTTTTAACTGTGATCTGATAATTAATTGAATATATTGAAGACTCCAGCTCCAGAATATTCCTTCCCTCATTAGTTGAGTCACTTTTGGGGTGGATATGAGAGGGTGATTTTAAATTTACCACCTATGGGATTCACATTCGGATCTAGATAATCATCCATTCATCTCTAACATCACATGTTACCCTCTTCTAAGATCATATTACAAAAGGTCATATGTTATTTGGATTTAATGTTGCTGGCTTTGAGGAAGACCTGGCACCATTCAAATTGGTAGATAATTTAAGCCACTTTTCTCTCATAGAATAATGATTGAATGGAACACATGCATCCTTCTGATGGGGAAAACTATACTTCCTTTGAATATAAGGTATTATTTTCTCAACACTAGATGGATTAGTTGTATTTGATTGAGATATTTTCGAAGGATCTAGAGAATCTTCATCATCACCCTCAGTTTAGGGTTTTCTTCCACACATATCAAGACTAGATGTTTTTATGGTCATGACCCATTAAAAACCTTTCATGAAAACCATTAGAGGTTATGAAGAGATCTACACCTTTGCATACCTGGCCTCTAGACAGATTTTTTCATCTGATGGAGGTAGTGTGATTGAGATTTTGGACACCACCATAGCCTTCAGGATAAAAAATGTAAGGATAATATTATATGATTCTCGATCCCAACATGTGAATGGGAATGATTCTTGACTATTAAAGACATTTTAACTGGATAGAAAATCCATATGATGTATCAGTCTCAAAGATGATCTCATAATCAATGTGATCCAATAGTAAGTTGTCTCTAAATTTTATCATGTACAACCTCAGTTCGTAATTCCTTTTATTTCCATAATCGATAAAAATCCCTATTAATGGGTTACCATATGGAATGAATTTTAATTCCCTTGAATTTTTTAGAATCATCATCATGTATTTATACATTGGGTTTAGATTTCGAATTCGAGAAACAACCTGATCAAATGGGTGAAATCATTGTTAGGGAATTTAACTATGCTCAACATCTTATGAGAACTAATGTGTGCGTCAATCCACCCATACAAATCATGAAATGGGCTTTCAATTTTAAATGGGTCATTCCCATTGTATTTATTCAACAACCACTAGTAAATCCTTTCCAGGATATGGTAATCTAACCCTATATACCTCCCCTCTACTTGTTTGGTAACTATAACAAGTCCCTGGCCTCACACCATCAATGGAGCCACAGGCTGAAAGATGATAAATGCATAGCCACATAATTGAAAATCTAGTCAAGATTGTCTTCCCAACAACCATGGGATTGACTTTACAACCCCAATGGGTATACTGGCCCTTCTCCAATATATAACAGAATTTGCTCGGACCACCACGATTCTCTGCACTAGGGAATAATATAGGGTTCCTTCAAATGGGAATACTACTTTGGATTCTAGAAAATCATTCATACACACTCCCAGTTCGATGTTATCCCTAGAGAAATGATCATTTTTCTGTAATTTCATCACCACCATAAAATTTTCATGGGAAAAGGTTGGTTTCTTTTCATTATCACCCCCCATTGTATTTAATGGGATAAATTCATCATAATTTTTCCAAAAGAAGTGAGACCTTAAAATTATATAGATTTCCAATAGGATAATACCAGCCACACCTTCTGTTAGATATGATGTATTTTTCTTCATGCTCCATTAGCTCAATTGATTGGGAATGATATTAGAGTTATTGTAAACATATGTTTTCCCTTACCAAATAGACTCATAAACATGAATATCTCACTACTTATTTTTGAATTTTTCACATGTTTGGTGCACCTAGTATGCCAACATCCACCCAGGCTTGACTCCACCATTCAAAATGAAAATATGAATCCCATTTCTATCATTTCGTTATATCTATCTATGAGGTGTAGAAGGTTGGGACAAAACAATGTGGATTCAATCCCTATATATGCAGCTTCTGATCTAGAGTGAATCTATTGTGATGCGAAATATATATAGTGGGAACCAATCCTTTCTTAGTGTAAACACCCATGGAGTAAATGTTCTTAGAATTCCACTTTTCATTCTTCACAAACCAAAAATTTGAAAATTTGCTCCTAATACCAAGGATAACATATTCCCTATAAAGATAATTATAATACAATGAAATGTAATAACTTCATGGACTTTCACATTAATATGGTTCCAAATACTACACTGGATCTACAAGAGTAGGCTCAACCACATTGTAGTAATCTGGCCTAATAGTATTAAACATCTCAGAAGAATGTGCATTATCTTATTCAATAAAATTCATCGAAGTGGGCATAAAAACATTAAATAAGGCACCAATATATCTCATTATGTTTTAATATTATATTAATAATGTTAAAATTTTGAATAGGGAGAAATTTTTAAAAGTAATGAATGCATGAAAACCCTTCGACAAGGTTCCTCGTGCATCCCTATTGACCACACATCTCCCTTACTCCATTTTATGGGATGCCTCATCCAAGATCCTCATCAAGTATATCCCACAAAAAAACATTTCTCAAGTTGTTGTACCATTGGTAAATACTTGGAATACCTTCATGAGATGTGAATCATTGCATTGTAGGTTGAAAAACCTATATTAAGAGAAAAAATGTTTTAATATAGAAGGAGAGAAATACTACAAAGGTGTCTGAGGTACTAATAGAATCCAGTGGCCTATGCATCAGACCTGCATAGTGGAGCTATACCTTTGACCTAATCCCTGACCCTACGCACCAGACCTATACCACTGACCAGCATGGATGCCCCATGTTGTCGACCATCACCCCTTCATAATCATTTATCCATTCTACCTCAAGAATAAACACTCTTCTTTCAATCATATCCAATACTGAGGGGGGGGGGGATTTCAATGAGAATATCTTTTTTCATAGAGATGAAAAGAATATGAAGAGAACTTTAATCATGTTAATGTGGAAAAGATCACCAAAATGAATCAAAGGGACGTTCCTGAACTATATTTCATGCACACCCTTATGTATTAACATGCACATGCAGCCCCTATATATGAGATACCTATGATGAGACCATGTTATCGAGATCTGTGGGGGGAAAACTTATTTGAATAGGGTAACTTATTTTCCTATAAATCACACCTTAAGGTTCCTAATTTTCATAATTAGAAAATAGGAAGAATCCACCAATCACTGATCACATAGCCCTCCCACCCAAGACTTTAAAAATTCATCATGTAGCTCTCTAAAACTTGATAGAACATATAATTAATGGGGATAAGTGGTAAAAATTCCATTCAAGTTATGAAAATAAGACAGATACATAAGGAATCTTTCACCCTATTAGGATACCACATGTTTGAGGTCCCCATTCCCTAACAAGGGACCTGCATGAGCCTCATCTTGGGACACATGAGGAGACCCATGATGGCTAGAATAAAACCTTACCCAAGTGTTTTTTCCGAGGCCTTCCATTTCCTATGTAATACCCATATTGTGAAGGTCGATCCCCCCCCAATGAAAATCAACTCCAATTCATCACATGACCTATGTGAGGAACCTTTTTCTCTCCGAATATGGACTTATATGATCCCCTCGTTGATTCCTTTTCTAAGCCACTAATAGCAAGGCACCTCTTCCTTTGGATACCTCACTCGAGGGGGGACAATCAAAAACCTCCACCAAAGCTTCTGGACTTCAAAACCCATGGATAAGAGAACACTATCATGCATCCCATTTGGATATGAATTCATATTTTCATAGGTTTCCCATACATAACATACCTGACAGTTAGGTTATTTGGGTCGCATGTGGATGTACATTCCTAGGGTCATGAGGACCCCTACCCTGGAGGTAGTGTTAGAAAACTCCCAGTTATGGGCACTATGGATAAGACCATGTCCTTCCCTGGTTGTCTCTAGAACATACATCTACCAGTTCTAGGTAGATATGGTAATTATATTGCTTTATTTTATAATCTATATATAATGAGATCATATCCTCCAACCACTAAATCAATTTTATGGAATCTCTTTTTGAGTAAGCCTCCAGCCTTTCGTAGAGGACCTATCTTGCTTCATTCCACCCTCTATCTACCTCGATTAACAAATGGGAGGAGAGATGGGAATCTAAAAATATATTTGTCTCTCCCTTTGGGTCTGGGTATGATGATGGGAGGGATGTTCCATTTCCCTATCCTCCTCCAACAGTTGAATAGGGATCATGTGATTTTTTGGTTCCTTCGCTTCCTATTGATTATCTCATTCAAGTATGACTCATGATGACTAATGTGGGATTAGAGAATATCCATTTTCATGAAATTTACCCATCCAGTTGCACGATTTGGAAGATGGTAGTTTCATGAATCATTCTATCACAATCCATCATAGTTCCTCTATATGCATGGGTCCTCTAGAACATGTATTTAACCTCATGGTAGAGTGAATGATGTGGATTCAAAGATCATCTATTTCTTCTAATTTATCAAACCAAGAATGAATCACGTATGTTTAGAGGTTAGGAATGGTCATTACATCTACATGATCCCCATACCCAGGACTCCCCCTTCTGTATAATACATGATCATAACAAAACCTAGAAATCCTCTTTAGGAGTAAACCTCAACCAAACCAATCTAAGGGAATCATCTTTAGGTGTATTCCTTGAACCCAGTACTCAAATATTGATGGTTCAAGTCACTCCTCAAGGCTTAAAACTCATAAAGGGCCTCCCACTTGGTATAATCCCCAACTTAATCATCTAAAAGGGCCACAATCCCCTCTGAGCCAAATCTAAGGGACTTCTTAGGCATAATTACTCATAACTGAACTACGTGGGATTTGATTGCTGTCTAATTGGGATATGTAGGAAACCTTCCCAAGGACCAAACCCAAAACCCCATATCAAACTTATTTTATTTATGCTACATTACAAATAAGGTCTTATTCTTCTTATAAATTCATATCCCTTCCAAGTTCCATGTTCCACTCTAGCATGTCTCGCAACAAGACTTGACTAGGAATCATTCTACAAGATGTCCATTCCACAAAAAGTTAAATTGTAGGGTTAGTTCCTTACCACAAGACCTGACAATATATGATGTTCCCTATTATGTGTCTTCAAACTATGTGAGTTTCTATTCCTTTCACAAGAATATGCAGGAAGACCATTCATGGGTCTGATCACCACATCAAAACAACTATTGTCTCCCTGGATGATGACATACTTTTGAGCACCCCATTGTATAGATAAAAAATCACCATCAATGTAATAATAGGAAAAAATATATAATCAATAC
This sequence comes from Viscum album, assembly GCA_963277665.1. NCBI lineage: Eukaryota > Viridiplantae > Streptophyta > Magnoliopsida > Santalales > Viscaceae > Viscum > Viscum album. The sequence goes on along the minus strand of OY728132.1, from coordinate 1,262,256,939 downwards.
CTAAGAGGACACCATTGATGGAGAACCTCTGGTACATATAGATATCTCAATTGATGATGAACCTCATATAAATAAGGATTATTCCAAATTCCATACATGAAAATAATTGTTTGTTAATTCAATGGTAACCCACATCATAATTGGCAATTAATTAAGGATTCGTGATAATATCTTAAATCTATAAGAGAATCATAGATTAGGAAAAAATTCCCCCCAAAATGGTGTGATGATCCCGAACTCACATCCTCTCGACCAATGTGATTTCTTAAGCATCATTGGCCAAAATCCCCAAAGAGAACCGATCTAGGGAATGAATGTCCCTTATGGATCTAGATATATTGGATATTTATGGTTCCATGAATAATACCAATGGAAAACCTTCTAAAATGGTGTGCTCTATGTGAGTGATTGAACAAAACTCAACCCCTTGTAATTGACCGTCGAGCGACAATGTTTTCATAAAAAACAAATATATATATTTAATTTTTTAAATTAATTGATATATAGAGCTTGAAAAAATTAATAGTTTATATTATTTTTATGGAACACCAATTTTATATTACATTTCATAGAACTATGAGTTTCTTTGATAACTTGTGTTACATGCAAGGTCGTGTCCTACCGAATAATAATATACTAATGATATTATTGTTTAATATGGAAGTTGTCTCCTAGATGTTATAATGGAGGGTGTGATTATGAATAAATTTTTTATTTTTACATAAGTTTATTTTTTTAATTCATACTAAATATTTGATTGGCACAAGATAAGAATAAATCCAGATTTATGCTTAAAAATTGTATTATTCTATAAAGTACTTTTAACGGCTTTTAATTGAAAAATTGTTTGAAAACTAAATTTTATGACTTTAATAAATTTTATTTGAAAAAATAATATTATATTTTGGATATTGGAATATAAAAATTTACTTTGGGATATTTTTGGGAGTTTTTATTTGATGTTTCATTTTTCAGTGAATAGTGAAAACCTTGTACTTTAATAGAAAATTTGTTTATCATCTAAGTTATTTATATAAATAAATTAAATTTTAAATTGTTTTTAATGTTTAATTAGTTAAATTTTACATCAATAAATCCAATTTAGGATAATGGATTAAATTTTTCATTTAAATTGGATAAAATATCATTTCATGATTTTGAAAATTTTTACATAAAAAACCCACTTCCACGCAACATCAATGGGATTAAATTTAAATTAATTTTAGACACTTATGTCACCTTAATTTAAAATAATGGATATATTTATTTGTAATTATAATTAAATTATTTATAATAATACCAAAATCATTTTATTACCGAATAGATTATTGGAAACTATTAAAATTAATTATAGTGATTAAGGAAATAATAAGATTACTTAATGATTAAACATATTATATAAGGTGTATAAATAACCAAAAACAAGTCCAATACACATTTTATGGACCTATATAGACCCAAAAAACTTGAGGATGATTTTTATTATTCATTATTATACTATTACCTGGCATTTACCTATATAATAAGCTATGTATGGAGAATATAAAAAAACAACTTTCATTGCCTTTAAAACTTATAAATATTTGGAGTACAGATATAACTAAATTGTCTTGGTTATAAATATAATTTTGGAAAATAAATGAGTTATTTTTATCATATTAATTGTTATTAATGTTTTATATATGATATAATTACGTTAAATTCTTAAGAAACGACAACACATGGATCATTTAGTTAATAATTAAAAAAAAGTGATATTTTATTAAAATTTATGAATTTACTAAAAATAATATATTCTTACATGTTATAATTATGTGTTAATAAATATAAAATATTTTCCATCCATGGACTAACTGGTATTTTATAATGAAAAGATTGACCCATAAATAGAAAAAGCTTTTTTAACATTGTTCGGGTAAAACCAGTGTTTTTTCACGTTATATGTATTTCTATTAAAATTAATTTCTTAAATATATGCTTTTATATTTTTTAAATTATATGTAATATTTTATAATCAAAGGGTCCTAATTTTCACATAATTATCACATTAATTTAGTCTTAATGGTTGAATTAAATAGGTTATAAAGCGTGTTACCTAAATGAAAAACCAAAACAAAAAATAAGGAAACTTAAAGACTAAGGGAGAAATGCTAAAAAAATTATATTTTATGAGAGTTTTTATTTACGATAAACCCTATTTACTCCATTTTTTTCATTTTTTAATCATATTAGATGATTAAGACCTCCCAATAGTTCTTCCATTTTTAGAATTTACATGAAGGTCACCCATCATCTTCTATAAAAAGTCTCTCACTCCTCCCATCTCTTAAAACCTATCTTGAATTTTAGCTCATCAAACTACTGGGAAAATAAAATACCAAAATCACTAATATATTCCTAAAATAATCAATTTAGGAATAAATATTTCCAGGTATTTTTATTTGTGAAAACCAAAAGGAGTTCTTTAAAAATAGGTAACGTTCATCAACGTACATTTCACATTTATTTCATTCTCCAAAAACATAAATTATTATTATTAAAAGATTATATAATAACATATGCTTCTTAAATACAATGATATTTTTTATGTGAATGTTTCTAACCTACATCTACTCACAATTCTATCAAAATGGTAACGAAATTTGCTTTCATGTGTATGGAGGACTACCACCTCGCAAAATAATTTCGTTCAATATTTTTTACCCTCTATCATGGATGGAGAATATAATGGATATAGTTTTTTAAAATGATATATATGATACATATAATTTATTAATAATTATATAACTTTTATATAACATATAACAACATGCTTTCCATTTTTTGGGAGTCCGACAATATTGTTTGTGGACCTGTGGACTATCTCCTCCTCAAAGTGATGTGATTCATTCACACTTTAAATGGAATGTATTAATGATGAGGTTAATAAAAATATTTTTTATAAATAAAATATATATTGAACTAATGAAATAATTAAAATTAGGAAAATAAAATATATCATTTTCTTTATTACAATTTCAAACATTGAAAAAGTTATAACGTCATCTGTGGACGTATGGACTATCACCTCCTCAAAGGGATGTGATTACTTTTACATCACAATAATTATATATATAAATATATATTATTAAATATTATTGTATTTATGATATAATTATAATTATATAAAGATATATTTCACTTAACTATTTCTATAAAGATCATTGAAAAAAGGTAACAAAAATCATGGGTGTGTACACCCTATTATTTTCATGATTGTAACATTAGTTCATTTTTTATTACAATATTCCATGATTGGTTTACAAATTGTAAATGATTTATAATTATGTTAATTATTTTATTAATATTATTCTTTATATTTTTATTTACTTAAGTCTATTTCCATCATCAACCAACCTTACACATTTTAGCATATAAATCGAATATAGTCAAAACACCTGATGTAGACTTAATTATTGGAGTAGTTATATAAAACATTATAATAAGTGAAATAAAAGTAAGGATAAATTTTATAAAGGTTATGAATAAATTAAATTGTTAATATAAAATTTTTATTCAGGAAGATAAATACACATGTAACAAGTTGGAATCATGTTAACTGAATTCAATTCAATATCCTTTTCATTGGGGCATTGTTTTTGATGTTATACACCCACCTTCTTTTATGAGGTGTACGTAAATCTGCATAACATATCTTGTAATGAATTTTTTTTATTATCATGTTATTTATGGTTCAATTAAATTTTATTCCATCATATTTATTATGAGTCATATGATTCAATATAGTTTAGGATAATTTGGAATGATTATTGATTATCTCCCTCAAGAATGTTCTAAATGATATTTTAATGGTATTTATATTAATCAACATAGATAAACCTTATTTTGAATAATAATATAGTAAGGGTATTTCATATTTACACAATAATAATTTTTCTTATGTATATATTAGTGTTTTTTGTATAATATGTTTTTTGGAACCAATTCCTTTTCAACATGTTAATAACATTTCAAAGATATTGACATCAATCCCATTTAATTGTATTGATATATCTAGTTATAAATGAATAATGATTTATTCTATGAGTTTTTTATGGATTTATTTTTTAATGAAATATGAATGAAGAATTATATTAAATAAGGGATCCCATTATATCTATTATATGGGGTATCCTAGATAGCGTCGAGTGAGCACGTTATAGCTTATATGTGGGGTGGCCTTGATAACGCTGGGTGAGACTGTTACAACATATACATGGGATGAACCTGATAACTATTGATGATAACGGTATATCATAATGGATGGGTGGATTTGTGATATCCATCAAATGAATTAGGTATGGATGTCGGCATTATAGTTATACCATTTTTAAGAGAATTTTTTTTGGATGTCGATCTTATGTATTTTCCATTTAATAGGGTTTTGAAATGTTTAATGATTTTGATTCTCTACATCACCTTAAGAGGTATTAATTTATTTTTATGGGTTTAAGTGAATTTATTTATGATTTTTTTTCATGTGAAAATGGTTTATTTCATGATCTCAAATAACATTAAAGATAGAGGAAACATTATTAGGGTTTCCCTGTTTTTATTGAACTTCCAAATTCTTTATTTTTATTTAACTTACTGAGATTTTTTGCTCATTACATTTTTTTAAAATGATTTCATTGGGTTTAAGGATGTGTAAGGTAATGGAACAATTCATGTTGAATGTTGTGGATATTTTACATGAAATGAATTCAGACATTAATTTATAAGTTTTATACTATGGTAATAATGGATGGTGATCGAATGTGTCCACATTGTATTTTATGGTTTTGTTATGTATGATTTGTAGAATAAATCTCTAAATATCTAAACCTTAAAAGATCTTAATTGTGATTTAAATTATAAATATAGACTTAACTCAAGTATATTTAGTGTTTAATCTGGGTTACCTATAAATTTCATTTGTATCATATATGGATTGCATGAAAATAGATAATATTTTTTTGGATAAGTTATATATTCAAAATATTAAGTACGTATATTATGAAAATACATGTATAACCATATAATTTAGATATAGGAAGGAATAAGATCATTCTAACTCATAGTTGTTATGGGTTATTTTATGGTAAATAACCCCCCTCTCTAATAATAGTGAATTTAGTGTGAAGTTCTCAACATGAAAGTGATTAATAAATTAAGAGGTATACATTATCCAATAAATTAATCCTGATAAGTGTTTTAAGACTATTAGAAAAGAATTTTATTTACAAGGATATTAATATATCAATAATTTAGAGGATGCTTGTTAGTTATTGACATAGTATTAATAGTAAAAACATTTTTATACCCTATATTTTCATCCACTATATTATTAAATTGTTTTATAATATAATCATGGAAGAATATAAATAGTATGTGGGATAGGGTGATATTGATTTGAGGATCATATTAGATGAAATGAATATTTTATTAAATTCGATTTCAATTTTTGATTTTAAATATTCGTTAATATGATCCCATTGTGTGATATTATCAAGGTTTGATAATGTAGAAAAAGTGGAAATCATATTGGGAACAAGAGAAAAACATGATTCTCTAAAAGTACAACAATAACCTAAGAGATTAAGAAACATATCAATTATTGAATTTTAAAATTAAATTCCTCCAGTTCATTATAATAAGAAACCATATAGTGAAAAATTATTATACCTATGAAGTATCAGATTGTATTGAAAAATCCCTTAAGGGGTCACAAAATCATGCTAGTAATGGTTCAAAGAAGTCAACTGATGACCTATGTGATTAAAAAATACTAAGATAAACTAATCCATGTTTAATCATTGATTAATTAAAACATTATCTACTTTTACATTCATCACACATTCCACAAACAACCTTTACTTAATAATTAGTTATGTTTAATTTTATCTAATAGAAAACAAAACAACTCTTTTTATATTACTTTTTTATATTAATAAAATATTATTAGAGTGTAGATAATTTGACTTCCCTTTGAATATAACATGGAATTTATAGATTAATTTACTATAATAACCCAGAAAACATACATGGTTTTATTATCAAAACCACAAACATCATGAATTTCATCATCCCACTTTATTATTTATAATCTATTTTATCCATGCAACACATCCAGACAAGAATGATCACACTTTTAATTTTCATACTCGTTACAATATCAATTTATATAATAGTTTATATTCAATTGAATTTAAAAAAGTGAAAAATTGAAAGTAATATCATACAATGACACATAATGTTTAATTTTAATAAAGTATATCAGAATATTAAAAATTAAATAATTTCCTTTACCATATACCAACTATAAACTCATCACCATTTTTTAAGGACATTTCAAAGGTAAATCATCTTATGAAAAAAACATTATATATGTAAGTAAGTTAATTTATACATGGTCACCAAAAATAGAAATTTATAACTTTAAATAATCTAATCACTCCCACAATAATTCACCTCCACCAACTATCCATCTAACATAAAACTAACACTACACTAAGACCGAGTCACGGAGATAAAATAACCATATCCAGATTTTTTAATTTAACTCTTCCCAAATAAATATTATCCCAGAACATTTCAGAACATATTCTTGAAGAAAACTCCTTTAAAAGAGAATATTAAATGAATATTTTCATTACTACAGATTCTATTACCTAAATAAATAAAATTCTCATAAAATTTAAAGATTCAAAATAAATAACAAAATAATAAAATTACAAAATAATGGTATGTGATTTTCAATACGTATCACATCCAATATAGTATTTCATAAGTTAGCAATTCAAAAAAATAATAATATATTCATATATGATTTGATATATATTTTTTGGGTAATTTAAATAACATTGAAGGACAAAGCAATTAATTTATATTTTTTTCTTATTTACAACCTCTCATAATAAGGGATTAAATTCTAGTACAAATATAACCACTCTCATTAATGAACTAGAAACAATATCCTGGGAATTGTATCATTATGTTGTGAAATAAGATTTAAAATTAGAAACACTCTATATGAATCCTATAAGGATTTTAATTCATAATTTAATGGGATACACCTTCCCCCCTCAATAACTACCATGCATTATCTTAAAATCGGGAACAAATGAATCCAATATGAATACCATCAAGATAACAATTTCAATAAAAAATGATGAAATATGAAATAAATAAAGGATTTATAAACTCAAATGTCAAGGTACTAACAAAACTAATCATCACTACATTGAGAACATTATCAAATCATATTAATCATTTAAATAAACCAATATTATAGCAGAAACATTACCATAGAAGCTTCAAATATGGGTCATTCATAAAAAGAAGAAGAAGAATGATATCAAATCGATAACATATACTCCTATATAGGAATTAAATTAAACCTTTTAAATATCTTTCGAATATATAATTTCACACTTCATAATCTAAGACATTGTATATCAATAATATCATAGAAATAAATTCAATAATCTTGATAACTAAAATAGAACAATATCTACACAATATAATATGATGATAAACTACAATATAAGATACATAACAATTTAAAATAGATATAGTATTGAATCAACTACAACATAAGTAGAATTATTATTATTAAAATTAAAATTCCACCTCGAGGTTTATAGAAAAACAACATTATAGATAATAGGAAATTCTATAGATAAATATTTATATAAGAATATATATCATCCTTATTATTTATGTTTATCTTGTATGTTCTAGTCTAATTATCCTGAAATTATTTCTTAAACAATTATATTATTCTACCACTAAAAAAACTAAAATATATTGTTGAAGTATCAATATTAATTACTCATAAAAAATTACCCATAATATTATCATAAAATTAGTAAGGTAAATTTTAATAATGAGTTCCTCCCATAAAATAATTAAAATTGGATAATAACCCTATATTTACATAAGGATGAGAGTAATAATGAAAAAAAATAATATAAGTTACAGAATAAAATATATATCAATTCATTCCTCCATAACTCATATTAGTCAATACCAACCTTATAGAAGTCTGTATACCCCAAAGACTAATGAAAAAACTTCCCTCAATGATCACTGATGGTGATCATGTGATTGAAATAACCTTAATTCTAAAAAATAAACTCACATGAACTTACCTCAGAATCGTTCCACAAAACTACCTATAACAAACACATGGAATATATGATATTTGATTATCCAAAATTACAATATAACTACCAAAATCACTCAATAATTAATGGAAATGACAAATAACTAAAGAACATCTAAAAATGAAAACATCATTATCAACAATATATTGTTACATGGTAGAAAATGTAAACCAATAATAATCACCCTTTCATTAAACTCTATAAATTATCATACAGATTTAAAAAAGAAAAAAAATTAAATTGTAGCGATGATGAGTAATCTAAACCTTAAAGGTATTTCTCAATAAACTAGATTAATGATATATATGTATATATACATATATACATACATATATATATATATATTGTTATGTAGATAAATAACTAATTACACCTAATAAACTAATGTCTTCTCAGAAAATAAAACTTATTAAATAATAAACATAATAAAAATACTAAAATTGTTTATGATCAACCATTTATTATTTTAGGACATTGTGATCTTATTTTTTTTATACTATAATCCTTTATATTACAACACTTAGTAAAAATAATCATGAATTGAGTGAATTGATAAAAAAATTCTCATACACAAGATTAATATTTAAATTATTAAGTCATTAAGTTCACATTATGTCTAATTATCTATAATGAAATCTAAATAGACCTTATTTCCTAATTTTATAATATTCTATTGACCAAACAAAATAAATTTTATTAAATATCTCAATTAGATATTGGAAAAATACCACATGAGCTTGTTGTCTCACCGTCTTAGAAACAACCATTTGGAAATTTTTATGAAATATGACTAAATATAATATAATGTATTTGATCGAACATAGATTATTTATATGGATTTTTTAATTATATATATCCCCTAGTACTATCCTTTGGTAACCATTGTCCTAAAATTCATCATATATCTTTATCCTAACAAAAAAGATACTATATATTTTTGGTTCCCTTAACAACAAAAGTACTCTATAGTGGGTATAATCATTAATTAAGAATAATGAATATACAATCAATAAATTTTCATTGTAATACATGGGATAATCAAAATGATAACTTGTTTACCTAACATATTTTCCATCATAGTCATGAATGTACCACTCCCTCACCAATATAACAAAATCATCTCATATTCTAACTAAATAACGGTGTCCAAAAAGATGTTTTGATACAACATCTTCTTGACTAGATCCATTTAAAACAATTACTACATTATATATATGACGGACTATACACCCATAAGACAACATCACATATGAAACGTGGTAGTGGGAAGAACTATGTTTATAATCAGATAAAAGAATATTCATTATACTTTATGAAAACTCAAAATAACTATAAGAGGTTATATATGTTTATAAAAATCCATGATCATGATGAATTACTAATAAAAAAATTTATAATTTAACTTATGTATGTGTTTCAAAAAAATATGATAATTTGAATGAAATGTTTTAATAAAATGCTCAAAAACTGTAAATAGAAATTAAATTCAGTACTCCAATTCAAAATCCACCAACATTTTTAAGAAAACTTATACATATGGTAATGTACCTGAACACATCCTCAATAAAGTTCCTATTAATATATAAAATGTTTATATAAAGTAATGGGGAACATAAATATACTCAGTAGGTTACTCTCTTAATCCATTAAGTGATAACATTACTAGTGAAAACTAACACATTTGTATGAGAGATAGAGAAAACAATATAACTGACAATCAAAAAGTAGGTCTCCAATACTATGTATTACCTATTTTTGATAACAATGACACTCGCCATATAATTTGACATATTTATATTATTAAACATGAAAATACACATATTTATAAAAAAATGGACCTTATAAACCAACCCATATAGACTTTGTCACTAAAAGTATCAATGTATAAAACCATGGGGTATGATTTAATTTTGACATCATCAACCATCCATATATTAAATATATATAGAAAATAATATGATTATCCATAAAAAATCATCATCTACACCACCGAATATAAGGAATCGAGTGTGGGGAAAGTGATCAAAAATCCAATAAAACTTGGATTTGGGGTCAAATTTTATAATAATCAGAGGATAGTTTCCAACCTCATATATCATGTCGTGGATACCAACCATGTTTTCTTTACAATATTTGGGTTAGGATGATTCAACATGATCAAAATATGTTTCATTAGCTTACCTACCATGGAATGGATTGGTTGAATAATGGTTTTTTATAATGGTTCTATTCCTTCTAAGGTGAGTTTTCTGGTTTTACATCCTCACAGAAAGGTTATAGTTTTTGAGAATGTGGTCTAATGTAGAGGTATAAAACTGAACATATAACATTTTTTAGTATAACACATATATGGAATGCAAGGTTCACATTATCCACTATGGGGAATGGGAATATTGTATATGGAATATTTATATATACCATTTGGTTATCAACCCACCCTTTATCTCCTTTAATGAATTTCTTGCATCATAGCTTTATAGAGAGGATATCTGATCCACTGTTGGTCACACATATAATTGGTGTTCTCTATAGGTTTTTAGACCGAACTAGAGATTTGATATCAATATAGGAACTATGCATCAGGTATCGACCCAACCCTACTCAAACTCAATGCTCTATTCCTTGAACAACAATTCTGGTTGGATTTTTGATTGGAAAGATGACTACATGGTTGAGTAAAATATTATCTTTTACCCGTTACTCTTATAAAAACTATCATATAAAACCAAGGTAATGGGTTAATTTGGAAGTCTCCTATTTCAGGATAGATGCTAAACATAGAGGGTTCTTAATCAACTAGATTATTATATCTTAAGGGTATTATTCCTGATTCTTTTGGCATGGTGATGTTGGATTTCAGTGATTTCTATAGAGATATAAATCATATCATCATATATTCCTGAGCCATTATTAACAGGATCTCATCGATAAAATCCTATAACATTTCTCTATTAGTTTCAGAATCCCAATTAGTGAAACTAATTTAGTTTTAATATGGGTAATATTATGTCCAAAAATTTTTGGTTTATACAGTACACAAATTCAATAATATAATCAATTGTGTTGTCATGATTCAACAAAAATGGTCTAAGTATAACAATGTAGAATATATTTTGTCCTACATGCGAGTTCATTTATATGACATTAAAATCTTGTTATACTATGGTTCTCTAACCCCTTATTATAGTGGCATAGTTTTAGGGGATTCCATCCACTTTCATCATTATTACCCCCTTGATAGTTGTTATGGAGTCTTTGTCAACCATAATAAAAATTAAACCTGAACTATAGATATGTTACCATTAGTTCTATATGAATTTATACAAAAGTAATCAAGATTAACCAGGGTAAAGCAATTTTCATCAACATATATAAGAGTAAAATATAAGAATTGAACTTTTTTAATAGTAAAACCAATTGTTAATATTTTGTACAAGTTTTATCCTTTATTATACTTTTCATAATGGTAACATCAAAATTTCATAGGTTTTAAAATAATAACTTTAAGATATTAAATCCAACGTTGAAGTTGATAATATCTTTCTAAAATATTATCTTAAAAATAAAAAGCTTACACAATAGAAATATGTAATTTTATAATTTTCATAATAATACAATGTTTTTTCAAGAAATTACGAAAATATAATTCTTTTAGTTAATGTTATTCATTTAAATTAATCTAATAAAGTTATTCATAATCTAATAACTAAAAAACTATTTATGTAAATAACTAGACAATCCCACCATACATTAAAATATAACATTAGTGACAAATAGTTTGAATTATTATAATAATTAAAACTATTGAATATTTAGAATAATATAGAGAAAAACAACACCTAAAAATCTATCTTTAATGAATAAATAACCAATAAATTGGAATAAATTATATATTTTTTAAGAATATAATATTTTTTTATATTTAATTATTCCCCTTTTATGAAATAAAATATGTTTTCAAAATAATTAAACAATCAATCTAACACACTAAAATTAGTTATGAGTATAAAAACATTGATAAAAACCACGTATACCATTATTTTTTTAAAAAGTATTATAATATAAATTAAAATAAAATAGAAATAAAAAAAATAAATTGAAAGCATGATTAAATAAAAAATCATTTATATTGAGAAGAAAATTTTCGATTTAGAAGTTATGGAGTGGTAATTTTTCCTTTTAATTTTAAAAAACATTCTTCATTGAATGCATAATTAAATGATAATTAGTAGTCACATCCAATCATATAGTTTTTATTTATTTCTTCTTTTTAGACTCCATAATAGGGTTTTATCTCATGTGATATTGGAGAGGAGTAGACAACTATATTGAGGACACTGAATATATAAAATTAGATATTATTATTTCCTTTAATTGAATTCACATTAATATTAAATAGACATCAATATCATTTTTAAAAAGAATGAATATGTGGTTAATTATCACTATTACCTATATTATCACATAAATAATTGACATAAATATATAATATATTCACCGCATCATTCTGAAAGTAAAATTTATTTAGTTTGTTATGTTCTATTATTATAAATAATTACCATATTTTATGTCTTTCACATCATCCTTAATTAAAAAATATTATGACTAATCAGATGAGATACATTCCAGTTTTCTAAAAGCTCAATCTAATATTTCTTTAAATTTTTTTTCTATATTTCTTATCATTTTTTCAAAAAAAATTATGACTCAATTTTAATTAATCAATCTACTTTTAAATTTTCATAGATTAGTATAAATATATGAAATTTTAGTTCACATTAATTTATAACAAATATTTAATTCCTTAATAACTTTAACATCCATTAAAGGTTTAGATGTGGAGGTTGAATTGATATGTGTACTTAACATTAATCCATTATTAATACCAATCAAAATATTTTTATTATTTTTCATTAAAGGATTTTATGAGGAAACTTTATCTTCTATTAAAGGAAGAGTATTCATTTCTATAGATATGATAATATTTTATATAATAAATGGATGTGAAAAATTATTGATATATCATGTATCAAATAGTTTTGAAAATCAATGACTCGCTGTTTCATTATGATAGACTGAAAACTTTTAAATTCTATTTTCTTCAACAAATAATCCATTATATAAAAATTATTTACCAATATCAATCTTTAAATTAACTAATAATTCTTTAGAGGGAAATGAATTTAATAAATTAATGTTTTCCACTTTTTGAGTGCCTATAACCAGAAAATTACACTAACTGTTGATACAACTACTAAAATAATTAAATTTCAATCATGTTATAATAGAGAATTTAATATTTTCAAAATTCCACTATGAAAACATTTACAAAAAATTATTCTCATATTCTGTATCATTTCTTTATTCTAGAATTTATTTAAGATTAAAAATATCTAATTATAAATATATTTATATATTCATTAAACATTTCTTTATAGTTTATTTGATATTATTTCTCACTAAAATAGTGGATTTGATATTTATTATCCTTAAGATTAATAGAATATATTTGTGTCACTATATTCATTCAATATTTAACTTAATATTTTACATCTTCAACAACAACATCAACTCTAGAATCATTTCCATATTCATGAGCCTCCACTATATTAGTATATAAATCATTTTAAACTCTATCCATAATATATTCTTGATCATGGGAAATAATCGCTTACAATATTTATGTTTTCTTTTTTCCATACTCTTCTCTACTAGAAATTAAACTTCTAATTTTATCAATTACAGCCCAAAGAATTATTTCTTCCCCTGATGAAGTATTATTTATATATTTATTTGATTTATCCTTTATTACGATCCCTACACCTACATTCTCATTTTTATCCCCCTTTTATACATCTATATATATTTCTTTATTTTTTTCTATCATCTTTTATTATTACTTCATCTATAATATCATTACCACTCCCATATCCCAGTTTTATAATTATTTATACTCTTCTAGAAATATTAGTCACACCCAAAATTCCCTTATCCATTTTCTAGATTTAACTGTACCAAAAAGAACTTTTATAACATCCTTATTAACATTTTTATAACTCCTATCCACCTAAATTTGATTCTCAACAGCATTATCTAATAGTAATTCAGCATTAATAATTTCTTCACCATGATATTCTCCAAAACAAGGTATAATTTTTTTCATTGTATTTAGAATAATCTAATGAAATAATAACTCTATTCAAGTTAGAAATAAATGAATACTACATTTTACTTAGTAAACCTGGTGAATATTTAATTTGATCACGAATCTTACCAATATCATATTCTTACAATGGAACTTATATATTTGGGAAAAGGTTAAATATTACCCCAAGGAAAAAACCTCAACATTTTCATCCCCCTCACTATAGTATTTCATAATTATCACCATATATATATATATATATATATTCAAATTTACCGATCATTCATTTATTAGCATGTGCATCATGTACATTTATTGAAACAAAATTTTTCAATACACAAATACTATAAATGGAATATCTATATTGGAAAACAATAGAATTATATTAATTTTTAATTATCAGTTATTTCAGCGATGTTTTATTTATTACAAGACACCCTAATAAGAAAAACATAATACATTATTATTTTACTATATTTTAATCGATAATATTCTTATTAAACAGTAACATTATCTCATGTAACTTATAATGGCTTAAATAATGTAGGAGTATTAAAATGAAATGATATTTCATTAATAGTTTATTTAAATACATATTTAGGGATTACCAAATCATTATTAATAAACCCTCATATTATTATATACCAAGGCATAATCTAGATAATTAAACATATAAAACCACCAATAAAATTTTAAAAATTTATTAGGTAACAAGTTTGATCTATCCATGTAGTCAATAAAAATTTATTTAAATGGTAACATAATTCTCCTAAAATATAAATTTATTACTTCATTAAAACATAAAACATGAGTATAATAATCACTTCTCTTGGTTATTTCCATGTAATTTTTTTTATTGTCATAAGTTCAAATGTTATAGAATTTATAAGGGAAGAAGATTATAGGTCAAGGATTTTAAAACTGATAATCAGAATAATATTTATGGTTGGTTAGATAATATAAAATAGAAGTTATTTATTTGAGTTTGATATGAATATATTGTTAGGTCAGATAGGGTAATGGAATAATTTCTATAGGGGGTGAATTGACTAGATTTAAAAATTTAAATGAAATAAATTTTTTAAAAATAATTTATAGAAGATAATTATTACAGATAATTAGTAGTAGAGAAACTAAATACCACAAGTATTTTTTTAGTAGTTTGGTCCAAATTGGGAGTAATTTATAATTATACCTCTCTACTTGGCTAGAGATACATGTGCACAAAAAAATATTGTTTTGGGAATCATAGCTCAATTATATAATCCTTCTATATTGGAAAGAAAACCATGACACTGACTTTTGTATGGGGAGTCACAACCCTTACAACATGACATTAGATAGAGGGAGTCAAAAATAGAATATTACAGAAATTATATATAGGCAGTCACAACCCTTATATCCTGATATTTGAATCTAAGAGTCACAACCTGAGGAAGAAGAATAAAAAATAATTCTTTTTGTGAAAAGAATAAAAAAAATTAGAATGTGTGTGTGGGAGATGGGAAATAGAGTTGTAGACTTAGACACTATACAAGAGAAGATATACAGTGGAAACACTAGTTTTGGTTCTTAAGATTTGGATCAAAACATATCATCAAGGAATTAGAAGTCAAAGTAGGAGATATTTGGCCCCCGAGAGATCATGTAGGTGATGAAATAGAGTGTCTTAGGATGTTGAAAATGTATAAGAGGTTGATAGTTCACATCACATTCTATTTGAAAAATGGCGTATCAAAAATTTTTACCCAGATTTCTTCTTTTCCTACTAAATATATATATATATATATATAATAAATATCTAGAAAAAATTTCTCTATACTTCCTTCAGATATTAAAAACCGATTAAACTATGACTTTTCATAAATATCACCAAAAAAATCACTACACCATTTCATTTTTTTCCTATAGAATAATTCTAAAAGAAAATAATTTAAAATAATTTGAATAATTATTCCAATAATATCGTTAGAATAATAACATCATTGAATGATTTTAAAAAAATAATTTAAATCTATTCAAACCTATTTAGACATAGTCAAAATACCACATTAACAACTGGAAACACAATATTAATGTAAATTATAATATTTGAATTTAAATAATATTTAATCCACCAACTTTATTAGAAAAGATATTAAAATAATCTATTAATTTTTTCTTTTAAATATTTCACCTAAATCATCAAAATCTCTTTGATCATAATTAGTGTTTTTTATGTGAATTAATCCACTAGAAAAACCTATGAAAATAATCCATATAAAATAGAGAACATTAATATTCAGTATAAAAGTTGAAATCGACAGCCGAAAAGTTGGGGAAAAAATTATTGTACATGATTTTAGGGTACATAAATATCAGGTACATTATGGCAGGGTACAGAAAATTAGGGTACATGAATTCTGGGAAAAAAAATTGGGGTACATAAAATAAGGGTTCACCAAAAGTAGGGTACATGAAATGAGGGTTCACCGAATGTAGGGTACACTAAATTATGTTATAAGAAAAAATGGTACACCAAAATAGCGTACATGAATCATAAGTTAATAAAATTATCATTGGGTTTATTATGAAAGTAGAAAAGGGTTCAATAAAAATTTAGTGTTTTTGGACCCTACATTTCACTATTCTGAATGTAGGGTTTCTGAACCATACATTATAATGTTCTGAATGTAGGTTTGTCAAACCTTAAATTATACTGTTCTGAAATAAAGGTTGCTGAATAATTCATTACACATTTCTAAAAATAACGCTATCAAACCATACTTTTTATTTTTCTAAAAGAAGGGCTTCTTAATAATACAATGTATTATTATGAATGTAGCATTGTCAAACCATACCTTCCACTATTCGGAATGTAGGGTTGTTGAACCATACTTTGTGAAAAAACTAGAGAACATACATTAACAAAATTCAAATAATTGTTAAATGATTTAAATACCAAATACAGAAATTGTTCGGGATGTCGTATCTATAGAAAGACATATTATATTTCTTTGTATTAAAAAATTTAATATATATGACTTATAAGGCTCCTGAAATAATAATAAAATGTAAGAAAAAACATTTTCTAAAAAATGCAGCTGTGAAACAACATAGAAGTACAATAGATATTTTATTGACCATCCAAATTAACTTTTTTGCCTTTGATGAAAACTAATAAAATAAAAATCAACCAGATGGTTTCTTATAAAATCATGTTTCTTAAAAATCCAATATCTGTATTTGTTTCAGTAAATTAAAAATAAATTGTTTTCAAAACTACAAACTATCTTTTTTCAAAAACTACATCAGCAACTCCGTTAAATTTTAGATTCCAAGAATTGAATTTTCAGACTTACTAGTAAACTAATAATGTGTAGATAAATCTCTTATCTATACAAGATGATAAGAATCACACAAATCCAAAGAGTTTTATTTATTATATCATTAAAATTTTATAAAAAATTATATTCAAAAAATAGTATTTGAGATGAAAAAAATAACAATTCACATGTAATCCTATAAAACCATAAAGTGTTTTGGAAATTGAAAAAGAAATTTAAAATAATATCTAATCAAAAAAATAATATATGGTAGAAAAATGTATTCATTTTTAATCAAACAGAATAAAACAAGCACATGCACAAACAATATCCTCTTTTTTATGTTGATTACAAAACCAAAAAATATAAACCATTTAAAACAAATTTATTTCAACGCCATTTTGAAAAAAATAATAATGAAAAAAATCCACTAAAAAAGTAGCAATAAAATGTTAAAATTCCATCATACCAAGATCAAACATAATTTTTGCAAACTGATTATAGTCTAATGGATTTGTAAAAATATTTTCTAGATAATTTTCAGAGGGAATAATTTCAAAAATAATATCCTCCTAATTCAAATGATCTATAATAAATAGAAATCTAATATCAATATTTTTTTATTATATTTTTATGTAATGGGTTTTTAGAGGTTGAAATTAATGAATTATTATTACAATAAATAGGATATCTATCAATATAAACACTAAAATCTCATAATGCTTTTTGATCTATAAACATTGAGCACAACTACTGGAAACAGAGATATAATTAGCTTCTACAGTAGATAATGCAGTAGATAGTTGCTTCTTAGATGAATATGAAGTTAAAGTTGTTTCTAAAAAATGACACATACCTGATATGATTTTTGGTCAATTCTAAAAAATCCAAGATCAGAGTTATAATAACATGTTTAATAAAAATAGTAGTATTTTTTATAAAATAATTAAAAATAAATATTTCTATTAACATATCTAATTATTATTTTTATATATTTTATATGACATTCTTGAGGATCATCATGAAATATAAAACATAAGAAAACACTTAACAAAATATCAGGCCTATATGCAGTTAAGTACATTACGCTACTAATCATGCCTTAATAAACATTAATATCTATATATTCACTAGATTCATCAATATATAATTTACGATGAGTAATGATATGAATTTTCATTTATTTGGAGGAATCGAAATGAAAACATTTAACTAACGTTTTAACATTGATATATAGATTTAGAAAAATTCTATATTTTCATTGATAAATTTGGATTAAATGAAAGAAATTTTATTCTCCCTTTAAAATCATGTAAAATTCATAGGACATAAAAGTAAAAATATCATTACAAATTATTTTACTAAATGATCCAAAAATGTATCATCAATATAAATTTGTACAATTAAAATATCATCATAAGTTAATTCAATAGAAATAATTGGGTAACAATTTCCTTTCTGGAAACCATTTTTTTAATAAAAACAATGAAATACTTCCATACCAATCATGAGGTTCTTTTTTGAGACTATAAAAAGTGTTTTCTAATTTAATGATAGGATTATAAAATAATCAATTTTCAAAACTAGGGGGTTGGAAAAAACATAAATTTATTTTGTTATAAAACTTTTTTAAAAATAATTTTTTAAATCAAATTTATCTTATTAAAAAACTTGAAAAAAATTAAAATACAACAAAATTATAGTAGCCTCTAACATGGAAATTGTTAAAAATTAATCTTCAAAGTATATACCTTTTTCATGAGAGTATCTTTGAGAATCAATTTTGGCTCTGTGTTTAGAAATCTGTCTAGATTCATCCTTCCTATTTAAAAATATCCACTTATTTCCAATCACATTTTTATCTTCGGAAATTTATACTAAATTCCAGAAATTATTTCTAAGAAACTAATTTAATTATAATTTTACAAAAACAATAAATTTTTCATCTTTTAAATAATCATTCACATTAATAGTAACAAAATCAGACATATATGTAGAATTTTCATAAAAATTAAAAACAAACTTCTCAGTTTTAACAACTAAATAAACATTTAAAATTAAATTTTCAAAAGAATGATCATTATTAATCTTCCAATATCATGGATAAAGTTGATAAGTAATAGTCTCCCCTAAATTCATTCATACACATACAAATGTTTTTCTTCAATATTATTTAAATTTCTAAACGAATCATCTATAACATTAGAATCTGAATTTTTTTAAATTATTTTCATAAAAAATTACAAGAAAATATTCTTAAAGAACCATAGTTATTTTATTATAAAATATATAATCATTACTATTAATAGAATAACCAAAAATAATACGTTCAAAATTTGTTCATCTAATTTTTCTAAATTATCTTTTGAATTTAGAATAATAAATTCTACAACTAAAGACTCCAAAGTAAACAATTTTAGGATTTTTTATTTTTAATAGTTAATAAGTATTTTTCATTAATAAACATCTTCTAATGATTATATTTGAAATAAAACATGAAAAAAGGACCCAATGAAAAAAATATCTAGGAAAATTATATTCACTTAATGTAGTTCATTCAATTTAATTAGTTGTTCAATTTTTCCACGCTACAACTTCATTTTGATGTGGTGTTATAGGAGAAAAATTTATGAAAATAACCTTTCAGTTGGAAAAAAATTTCAAAATCGAAAATTTTAAATTCACCTTCTTTTTCACTACAATTATAAAGAATCATACAAACATTTTCATTTTGAACTAAATGAAAAACATATGTTAGTCTAGATAATGTATCACTTTTATGATAAAGAAAGTATACCCATGAAAATATTCTATAATCCTCAACAATAACTAATGTGTATTTAATTCCACAAAAACTTGAAATTCGAGTGGGGAAAAATAAATCAAGTTGTTATAACTATTAAATCATATTATTATTTCTCTGGTGGATGGGTTTAAAAGATTTTTTTGGGTTCTTCTAATTATTGTGAGTGTCACATACCTAAAAATGTTCCTTCTCTAAGGAAGGTAGTTGTAACACATTCTCATGTTTTAAGAGACTATATAAGATTCTGAAATTGACACGACCTTAACATCAATTCCAATGGATGCTGTCATTTTGTATAGTCTTCAAACACATAAAATGATTCCTAGTTAGTTCAGAAAAATCAATACAATAAATAT
This sequence comes from Viscum album, assembly GCA_963277665.1. Classification (NCBI taxonomy): domain Eukaryota; kingdom Viridiplantae; phylum Streptophyta; class Magnoliopsida; order Santalales; family Viscaceae; genus Viscum; species Viscum album. Next base: position 1,262,236,141 of record OY728132.1, on the reverse strand, counting down.
ATTTTAATATTATCATTAAATAAAACAAAAAATTTTAAAAATTAAAAAATTTATCATTTTCAAAATGAAATTAAATTCCATCATCACATAATTAAGATATACCAATTAAATAATGTTTTTAGCCTTAAATATATACAACTTTGTAAATAAAGGTATAATTTGAAATTTCGTGTTTAATAAAACCATTTACATTACCATTGGAATTTTCTCTAAAAGTAACAATGCCTCCATCATATGTGTTTTAAGTGGTAATCATTTATGGGTCTCTCATTATATGCCTAAATCATAAAATTTATATATACCATATGTTGTTCTTGATAATTCAAAGTAATTTTCCTTCCAAAATCAATTACATGAATATTTTGGTACTCAAACTACTTTGTCTCCAATAGGACAAGTAATACAATATTTAGATACCCATATATGATTTAATTATGTATTATATGTTAATATCGATATTATATAGTTAGATATATTATATATTATAAATCTTAATGATTTTTTAAATGAAAGTGAAATAGTAATTTACCTAGTGACCATTCATTCAAGATCTAAAACAAGTTACAGTTCAAGTACAACCATGTTTACTTTTAACAAAATGAGTTGTATACATATGGGGTAATCTCTTTTAATATCCAAAACCAAATTTATTTTTATCAGTTTTAGTCAAAGAAATCATATCATGATATTATTCACGGCCATTAAAAAATAAAATAATATTCATTTCAAACATTAAACTTGTTTTTTCAAATTTTCATTCAAATCTGGAGTTGTTATCAAATTTTGATAAACTTTGTAATGAGAATTAGAAGAGGTGTTCTTTAATTTATAATTATCTTATAAATTTAATTTATTTATGAAATAAATTTTTCATTATTTTCGGTAATATTATTTTAGTAATCAAAATCATTGAGAATATTATTCCATAATATTTCAATTTCATTATATAATTAAAAACCACTGGGGTTTTAGAATAATATTCAAAATCTAGAAATTTAAAATAAAAACAAGAATTACTAATCTTATCCCGTGACTCTATGATAAAAAAATTATTAGATTCTTTTTCATTTCCATATTTTTCTCTAGAATTAGATTCTTTTGTACAAATCCAACTTGTGGTCAATTAATATTTTTTCATTCTTTTAGTGTTTATCCTTATTTTTTTGTTTAGGGAAATTAGGTTTGATATGTCCTTTCTTCCCGCACTTATAATAAATTACATACATTTAATTTTAATTTTCACCACCATTCTTATCTACTTTATATATTTCTTTTTGACAGTTTTTAATAAACCTTTTATAGAATAAATTCATTTTTATTCATTTTTAATCTTCAATAATGATATCTAAATATCTTATTTCTCAATATCCTATATATTAAAATATGACGATTCTGTAGAAACAACATTTAATGATTTAAATGATACACCTTTTGTTTTTCTTGTATCCACAGAAGCTATGTTCTTTAGTTCCAATTAATATTTGAGAAGTAATCCAATCAATTCATCTAGGGTGTACTATTTACAGTTCTTACTTTCATAAATGTAGTAGTTATTGGTATTCCATTTGTTTGTAATGGTTCTTAGGACCTACTCAACTAGTACTGGGTATTACAGTAATTCTATAAGTAATTAATTCCATTCACAATGATTTTAAATATATGTAACATTGAGATTACTATTTCCTCTTCATCCATCATGAAGTCTTGGTAATCCGCACAAAGAATTCCAAGTTAGGATGGGATTAATTTCTCAGATACTAGGTGAGTGACTTGAAGAATATTCTAAATCTCATGAGATATCTTAAAAGAGGACACAAGATTAACAAAACTTATTTTAATATCAATATATAAAAAATTAAAAACATTATAATTTAAAACATATATATTAGTAACATTTCTGATTAGATTATACAGTTCAGATTCAGGCATTTTGTACTATTTTAACATGATAGACCAGTGCTCAATGCCAAACTATTTGAGTTATACCTCTCTTTGGTATCTCCAATAGTCATAATCATTTTTATGAAAGTGTGGTGGCTTCTGAGGTATCCAAGCATCATTTATGTCCAATAATACCATCTAATATGATATTTTCATTAAACTATGATGTCTATGAATATGTTAGCATAATTAAATATAAAATGTGTCTCTATAAAAGGGTTATATAAATTAAAAATGGAAAAACTGATGATTACAATGTTTTTATCACGAATAATAATGATAGAGAAACACTATTATTAAGAAGATTATCCTTTGATATCAATTCTTAAGTCGGATAGTGTAATGGTAGAAGGACCAGATGGGGGGAGAATAGACCAGATTAATAAAAAATAATTGATTAATTAAATTAATTATCACATTTAATTATTAAGGATAATTAATAGTGGAAAAGGTAAATAACAGAAGGATTTTTTATATTAGTTTAGTCTAAAGTCGACCTACTCTGATTTTATAGCTCTATACTCGGTGAGAGATATCTATGAGAAAAAATAATTTTTATAGGGGAATCATAAACTAATTAAAAAAATCCATTTATAGTGGAGGAATAACCCCAACACTAACTTGTTTATGGTGAGTCACAACCCTTACAATCTGAATTTAGATGGAGGGAGTCGAAACCAAAGTAGTCATTACATTAGAAATAGGGAATCTCAACCCCTTTATCCAAACATTATAATCTGGGATTCACAACCGAAGGAAGTAGAATAAAAAATAATTCTTTTCATGTAAAAGGATAAATAGAAAATTATAAATTCCATATGAGAGATGGGAAATAGATTTATAGACTCATAAACTGGAAAACAGAAGATTAGCAATGAAAGTATTGGTACTGATTATTGATATTTGGATTAGAATTTCTCTTCAAGGAAATATAAGTCCAAGAAGAAGAAATTCGGCCCTTGATAGATCATGTAGGTGATGAAATAGGGTGTCATATGACATTTAAAAAGAAAATCAGTTTCAATGTTCACAATAATTTTATTTTGAAAAGTATAGTCCCGATTTTGTTAACCCATGTGGCTTCTATTCTATATATATATAGAATAAATATCTAGTAAAAATAGCTATCCACTTCCATCTGATATTCAAATTATATTGAGTCAATAGATTTCATAAATATTTCCACAAAAAGTGCAACACTATTTCTTCTTTATTCATGTAGAATAAATATTAAATAAAATAATTTAATATAATTTGAATAACACTTCCAATAATATCTCTAGAATAATAATGTCATTGAATGATTTTAAAACTCTTGTTTAAATCCATTCAAACCTGTTTATAATTAGTCAAAATAGTTCCTAAGAACTAGAAGAATATTCCAAAATTAAATTCCAATATTTTAATTTAAATAATCTTGTTTCATCATACATTATTAGAAATAATGTGGAAATAGTTTTTTAATTTTTCTCATTAAAATTGATCCAAAATCATAAAAATATCTTCAATTATAATATTTACATTTAATGTGAATTCATCCATCAGAAAAACCTCTAAAAATAATCAATCTAAATATGCAATAGATCAATGTTCATTATAAAATCACAAAGTGGTAGCAGCAAAGTAGGTTACAAAAAATTCATCGCATAAAAGTATGGTAAACAAAAGTAGGGGACAAAAATGTAGGGTACATGAATGTAAGGTACAAAAAATTACAGTATATGAAATTAGGGTACAAGAAGGAATGGTACATGAAGGAAAGATACCTTAACGTAGGGTACATGAAAATAGGGTAAACTGAAATTAGGGTACATGAACCATACATTAATAAAAATAGTGTTGGATTCTTTACAAAAGCAGTATAGGTTTCTTTACAAAAGATGGATTTCCAAACCATGTTTTGCACTATTCTAAATGTAGGGTTTCCAAACTATACATTTCACTGTTATGAATGTAGATTTTCCAAACCATACCTTGTACTATCCTAAAAGTAGGGTTTCCAAAGCATACATTACATTGTTCTCAATGTAGGGTTTTTAGACCATAATTGTCGATATTTTTAAATAAGGGTTTCTAAATCATAATATGACTTATTTTTAAAGTAGAGTTTCTAAACCATACTTTGCACTATTCTAAAAGTAGGGTTTTTGAACCATACATTTCATTGTTCTAAATGTACGGTACATGAACCATTTATAGAGAAAAAACGAGACAACATAATTGAACAAACATAAATGAAATTTTAATGGATCATAATAGTATATTAAGACTTTGTTTAAGAATTATTATTTGTATAAAAACATATTATCTTTACATGAAATCAATAATCAAATAAATAAATCATTTACTTCACCTAAAATAATCTGAAAACAAAAGAAAAAACATTCTGAAAAAACTCCAATTCTGAAATAGCATTACAGAACATCAGATAATTCATTTACCATCCAAATGTCCTTTTTAGACCTTAATGTGCACTAATTAAATCAATATAACTTTTTATTTCTACAAAATCGAGATTCAAGTGAATCTAATATTTTTAGTCCTTTTAATAAATTAAATATAACAACTTTTAAAAACTTATGACCAGAGTGTTCTAAAACTAAAATAGAAACATCATTGAATTTTTAGAGAAATATAAAAGCATTTTCAGACTTACACATAAACTAATAATGTATTGATAAATTTCTTATATATCTTACATGATTACCATCAGATAAATCCAAACACTAGATATTGTTATATCATAAAAATATAAAGGAAACTTATAATGTAGTGTATAATAGAAAAAAATATTCAATAATAAAAATTTAATAAGTCCCATGTAATCAATCAGAATTAGAAAAGGTTTTTGATATTGCACAAAATGTATAATAATTTTTAATCAAAAAAATAATTAAGGGTAAAAAAATAAATATATAATCATTTATAAACGAAAAAAAATAAAACATATAGATGAAAAAAGATAAATCATTCTCATGCCCATGATAATACATTAAATAATTATAACACCACATAAAGATAAAAAAGAATAAAAATAAAATCAATGACATGTAAATAAAAATTTATATTACATAGAAAAAAAATTCCAATCATGTGAATCATTTATAAAATCTTGTTAAATTGTACACATTAGAGGAATTATATAACATGAAATGAGTTTTATAATATTAAAATAATTTTTTCAAAGGATATTCCTGGCTTAAATTAAAATTGGGGAAGGTTGAAATTAAATTTAAATAATCCATATAAGTCAATAATCAAAAATACAAACCATAAATAAAGGAAAAATATAAAAAAAATTTCATTAAATCATCATAAAATTATAAAACATATATAAAATAAAATTAATCTTAAGTAAAATCAATCCAATAGAACTAAATATTAAAAAAAACAATGACTAGAAGAAGGATTATTTGTAAAAATATCTTCCTTTTGATATATATTATCAATAAATGTATTGAGAAACATCTCTTATTTGAGAATTATTCCATAAAACAATATATTTATCAAAAAGTAAAAATATGGTTAAAATCCTATTTTAGACACCTTATAATTCTTATTATATTATTGACATTATATTTTTTTGGATATGAATAAAATTTATCATAATTATGTACAAATTAAAAGATTTTTAGTATACATGAAGTATTATATAACAAACTCAAAATTATTTTTTTTATAGAACATATATTCAAATTAATTCCCTCATTCAACAATATCATGTATAGTATTTAAAATCCTATGAGTTGTATATGGATAATTAATTTTATGAATAAATATATTTTAAAAGTATATTACGTAAAATATTTTCAATAAAGAAAACATTTTTGATTAATATAAAAAAATAAAAAAATTATCTCACTGATGATGCTAATTTAAAACTTTTTTTTAATTAATTTTTAAAAAAATTATTTCAAAACATTTCATTTATAGAAAAAAATTACATTATTAACATTAATAAAAATAATAAACATATCTATTCAATTTTTTTGAAATAATTCTTGGTTTAAAATGACTATAATAAAGAAAATTTTTAAAATAAATGAACTGAAGCATTTATACCAAGTTCTAGATTCTTACATATACCCATAAAATTAATTAGTAAGTTTGAAAATAGATTAAAATAATGTAAGAAATTAAAAACCTTGAGGTTGTTTTACATAAAATTCAACAAGAATTAAACTATTTAGAAAAAAGTTTTAATATCTAAATATAAGAGTTTAAATTCATATATGATGAATAACCAAGATGGATCCTAATAGATTATACCATAGCTATATCGGGAAATGAGTCTTCATAATAAATACATTCAAGATTATGAAATATATCAACCAATATAGATTTATCTTGTGGATGAAATATTGATAATCAAACTTGATTCTAGAAACCCACTTGGTAGCTATAATTTCATATTCTGATGGTTTATCTACTAACCACCATACATAAGTTTTTTAAAATTATTTCAGGTATTTTTAAATAATTAGCAACCAAATGTCACCAACCAAAGACTATTATATGGTTTTCAGTTCAAAAAAAGAAATAATAGCTAAAAACATGAAGAAATCACTTATTCTACTTCTATTACTAACACCCTAATTTCGACAACATATAAAAAATTTGCAGGTATGGAAGAATAAGTTCTTTGACATTATATTAAGTTCACTCAAAGGATATATATATTAAAAAATATTCATAAAAATATTTTAATTAAATATATTCTTAAAATTCATCATTTTTATTTTCCACTAATGAATTGTGTCTCATGTTATAAAACGTTTCCTGAATATCATCAATAAAATATTTATTGTGATAACAATAATGGATTTGGTGCCTTAGAAAAATGAAAAAAATTACATTATATTAGAAGAGTATATATATAAGCTTATCGTAATTTTTTTCATGTGTATAATACAAACATGATAATTTTTATATAATATTCATTATATAAATATCTTATACCAATTACTTGATGTGATGAGATCCTTGAAATTTTATGTTGATGTTATTAAATATTTTATGTAGTCTAAAAGGCATATATTTGACCAGAAACAAATTATATTTAACTATCTGTTGTTTTGCCCTCAATAGAAATTCAAAATTCTTCACATAATGTGTGAACATGGTGATCTCCAATATAATAGGTTATGATAAATGATCCACCCATAGGAATTACACATGTTTTATATGTACTTTTATATTACAATATATAAACATGTGAATAGGTCCTTAGACATGAGGATATTCTTAATGTGTATTAAGAATCTCATACTCATATGCATTGGTGAAAACCATGATGATGTATAATTATGGTTATGTAGTATGTCCAATGTTAGTTAAATGTGAAGTTAGTATAAATTGGTATCATTGATTCGATTATTTAACATAGATTTTATAAAAACTAAAATCAAACGATATTTTGAAATCCAATTTTTATGAAACTAATGATAACCCACAAGATGAATCATTTTAACATGATTAATTCTAAAAAATTATATTAAAGAGTGGGTTTTAGAATTATGTTTCTAAAAAATGATGATAAAAACCCATTAAAAATAACATAACTCCCCGATGGTTGGTATTAACACTAATAAATTAATAATTATTTTTGATAGTGGTTAATAAAATTATTTTTATTAAAATCCTATGAAAAAACTCATTTTAAATATATCATGACACACATGTTTCAAATTCCATTAATCGAACTCTTAAAACCATGAAGGTGATCCTTTGATGCTTACAACTCCCGTTAAAATATATTATGTATTTACTATAATTATTTTGCACCCATTCAACATGATCAATATGTTCCCCTCTATCTCCTTGCCTCACCGATCCGTAATCCTTACACACCCTTTCCCTCACCTCTATTTTACCATTCCATATTTCCTATATCATAGGCATATTAAAAAATTTTCTACCCCTACCCACTTATTTATTTTATTTATTTTTCAAAATTGCGTGGAAAAAATAAATCTACTTATTATTCAATTTTTTTTGTTAACTATATATTTATTTATTGATGATAATATTCATATGTACAACCATTTATTAAATAATACCTCGTCACTATTTTATTTATCATCTATTCATTCAATGCATTTATTGATGAAATTTACTTAGATTTAATTTTCTTTGTGAATTTTAAAAGTGATATATATCATATAAATTATTGTTTTTAATAATTTAGGATAAAATATATTTCAATATGTAATATAACGATGATTTAATATATAATTTAATTATAACAAAAAATATTAAAAATATATTATAGTAATTTTTTAATTGATATTTTATTTATGCCAATTATATTTCATTTTAGATTTTAAAATTAATAATATTGCTATATAGAAACTTGTACATTTAGTGTTGGTTATATAGTTTTATCATTACTCTTTTATGTACAACTTCTTAAATTCTAGTCATTGAAAATAAATAATGATTAATGATAAATTAATCTAATTTTTTGAATAAATATTTTCCCATGGGAAGTTATTTTAGAAAATATTTCATAATAATTTTATATATATATATACTTATTTACAAAAGAAAAGTTGTACCCAAAGTCCTATTTAGTGGTACAAAAATAAATATCATAAACTATTATAAAATTAATATTATTCATTAGTTTATATATATATATATATATATATATAATGACATCTCAATGAATAAATTATATTAATGCATAATATTATTTCATTTTTAATAACAAAAATATTTACCATTGAATGGGGGAAATTGATTTTTTATCCAATACATACCTAAAAAAGAAGAATGTAAATTATAAAATTTGATTAAATTGATTTAGGTATAAAATAAAAATGGATTGTTACCTTATATCTTAATAAAAAACAATTTATTGTTAATTATATGTTATTGTTATTATTTTATTTATGTTATAGGTATTTTTTGGATCTTAATTGGATAATTTTACCAATACAAATTGATGAATATGAGAAAAGGGTTAACAATTTCATTGTTTTTTCAAAATTATATCATTGAAATAGAGATAGATTTTACTTTTAATACATAATGTTTTTTAATATCTATTAATTAGTGTCCATGAAAATTAAAGAACATTTTATATTCAATAGTTTTAATTAGAGATATGTTTTCTTGGATCTATCATGTCATATTAATAAAACTAATGATCCAACATTTTAGAAAATTTTTAGAAAGAGATAAAATTCTATTTCGATGAATTAATTAATGATTTGGGAGATTCAAATACTGAAAAAACTATTAACTATTGTAAAATATAATAGATGTGTTAAAATAACCATTATTACAAGGTTATACAAAATTTAAAATGTTAGAAATAAGACAGATATTGGTTAAATTAAAAGTAAGAAATGTTTAGAGGGAAAAAAGAACTAAATTTCTCAAACCATTGATAAAGTTATGCTACAAATTCCTTTTTCTTCATATCCCAATTATGATGTTTTAAAATATTACGTTGAATAGGAATATGGTATACAAAAATAGTTTCTTTCCCAAATTATTATGTCCTACATAGGTAGGAATATTATTTTTCATCAAGATGTAATAAATTTGGAACATGTTGATACTATATAGATGGAATATCTAATAATTATTTGTTCCCTAGGATAGGTTCAAAACCTTCCAATATATAAATCCAATATCTTTCAATAATTCACAATTTAAAAAATTATTTTAACTCAAAAGTTAGAATTATATTTAGATTGAATGCTGATGAGAAAAAATTTTGTGGAATCCTGCACCACATTGATGACTCACTAAAATAGATGCAATTTGATCAACAATTTCATGATTTTATAAATGATGTTATAAATATTAGAGTGGGATTGTGAAAATTATAATAAATAAAAATCAAATACTTATTATATAATATATTTATTGGAATAATATGTTAGTTGTTTATCAAATATCCCCATAGATATATTTTAAGCATCACTGTACTATGATTAGATCGATGATTAAAGAACTGATGCATCCAATACAAGAAATTGGTGCTGACTGATCACCACTGATTGAGGATTTGAATCTATAATGAGATATATGTTTCAAAGTTTAATATATATATATATATTATCTATATTATGATAATGATTACTATAAAAACTTTTTTACAAGGTAATTGTTTTTGGGATATCGTGTTTGGTATATAAATCTTGTTGAATTTAAAAAGTATGTTCTTAATATAATCAACTATATAATGGGATAAAGATAATATATGTGGGTCATCATTTTTTTTTGAAAATAGATCACCCTGAATAAATATTAAAAAAATTATTTAATGGTTAAAAGGGGATTGATTTTTCCCAGATCCATTATCAACCAATTAATATTTGAAAATAGTGAAAACTATCGATGTTGTATTTAGGAAGACAAAAGTTTTATGTCAACAAAAAAATATTAATGAAAAGTTAATTTTTTTTTTGATTACCATACATTAAATTTTGGGAGGTAAAACATAACATTTATTTTATGAATGTTGTGGAAAATATATTTATTTTTTGATAACCAATTGTTGAAATATAAAAGGAATAACTAAATATTGATTACATTCATGATAAAACATAATATCTATGAGAATATGTATGGATTTATCTCTAACTTCAAATTGAAAAAAGTAAAATCTTACCTCATAATTGTTATATGTTATCCAACTATGATAAAATTAATTACATTAATGTTTTTATGGAATTAATTTAAAAAATTATTTTTCATCATATGTTACTAATTTAGTTTCAATCATTTATTTGAAATTATTTGTCTATAAATATCATTACTGTTATGTATTTATGAAATAACCACTCTATTTTTCACATTATGAAATAATTCCAATTCCTTCCAGAATGACCATTATCATGTTGTGTTACACTATAAATTCCAATTTCAACGAAGTAAAATAATATAATTTTTAAATATATTTGAGATTGAATATGTAATTATTAATTTTAAACTAGAGATGAATTTTCCACAACTGACTTTTGACATTTTAGTACATATAATGATTCATTTTTGTGAGATATTTGTTTATATATATTTTCATATTTCTATTGGATATATTATTATGAATAATAATTAAATTTGTGAATTAATACATTTAAAATATGAATCGACACCAGGATTATTCTATGCAAAAATATACTTTTATTTGGGTGATATATTTTTTTTACTAACTACATGAATGAAGTGGAATACACTAGTCTCCCTATACTTTATAATCGTATATTAAATGGTAGATGTAATGAGATTCATGATTGAATAATAAATTTTCCTTTGTTAAATTCCCTCTGAGTGGCTTCATCTCCCAATAATCTCTCTCTATAGTTCCCTCAAGGGTGTTTTTTAGGGGGGAGGTCTATGCAAAGTCTTTGGAATAATCACCACTATTATCTTTTTCTTGGTTATTCCCTCCCATATTCTCCCCTCCCTCTTCTTTACCCTATTATATATTTACCCCACACCATAAATCTTGCATCTTTCCTTTGGAGGGATTTTTACTCTATAGAGCCCTCGTCTACAATTCCACAGCTCTTCCCTTCTGGTTGGCCAGACTTCTAACCCAATTTGGGCCTAGTATACTTATTTTTAGATGTGTGGGTATTGTTTCATGGGTTTCCCCATACTATAGATTTAGTCTGACCTCATCATTTCTTATTTATCTCTTTCATGGAGGATGTGTTTTCTTCATTCTTGTTATAGGGATGGTTTTTGGCTGCTGGTGGATAAGACGGTATGGTTTGGTGGTTATGTTCAATAATATTTTCCGCCAAGGCCATATCTTGTTCAATAGCTTCCCTGGCTTCATTTTCCTTCATTCCTCTCCCAGTCAGTACACTGTAGTGGTTTCAAGGAGGCTTTGGGATGTGTATTTTTTCAGTAAGGGTGTTCCATGAGGTGACTCTGGACCACAATATGGGTCACTGAGATCCTCATTTGATGAATCACTTCGATGTGGATGGATCTGGTTTTGAGGTCTAAAGGATTTCCCATCAGTGACTGTAGAAATAAAATTGGTTATATTTTGGTTTTTTGGATTTATTTAATCAGAATTGTGGTGTATGTAATATAGTGATCTTCTTGGGTTCTACGATTCTCGATGAATTATTTGAATTATAAACATTGGAATTTGGAAGCATTTGATTTTCCTTCCTATGTGGCCTAATGGTTACCACTAAAACAAAAATGTTACTTTTGAAAATAAAATAAAATTTTAATTTTATGTCAAATGAAATTGTACTTACATGTGATGAAGAAAATTTATCACATTTAAACATTATGAACAACACCATTGAGGTAAAAACATATCATCCGATATTACCATAGTGAAAGTATGATACTATAAAATAAATGAAAAGTGGATAATGATTGATTATAAGAACAATGTTATTACATGGTTTATGTAGACTTTCAGTACTGAATCAAATGTTTTTAAAACCATCAAATGGTTATATATGGAACCATGTAAAAATGTAATATCATGGGAAAGTTTCAACATTATTTGATATAATTTACTATAAAAAATCAATTGTAGAATTTTACCTAGAAATATAATGGAGTAGTGGTCATCATTAAATTTATTCATTTTTTGAGTGTGAAAGATAAAATCTCGATTTCTACCTCTATATCATAATTTTATTACAATATATGAAAAATCAATTAAATTTAATTTAATTTATGACTATTTAAGTTTATTTTTGTTGATATTACAGCTGGTTTTGAAAATATCGATTTTGGATTTCCCATTTTTTCATGAAAAGATTTAGTTTTAAAGAGAAAATATTTATTATGGTTATTCTTGTGAAGATTATATTTTATGTCATTGATCATTCAAAATTTTCGTGATCTATTTTTTAATGAAAAATATTCATTTGGGTGATGGTAATCTTGATGATTTTGTGAACTAATGTGAGATTCCATTATCTATTATATGATTACCTGAGGATAATGAAGATTGTGATGTAGTCAAGGTCTATACTATATAAAATTATCCCATATAATTAATATAGGTGGAAGCTCCCTTATCCATCAAATGATTTTTATAGATAAAATTTATATATTTTTTTAAAGTAAATAGACACAAATTTATCTTATAAATGTTTATATTTATAACTATTGATTTTTATCAATTATTCAACATTTATATTCAATTTTACTTTAATTATTTAAAGGCACTCATTTTTTGGTCAAAGAATCTAAAAATCCTAATTCTTCAAGTGCCATTTCCATATATTCATCATTTTTATATATATGACAATTTATATCATTATTATATAAGAATTATTTGAATTTTATTTCTACTATTTGGACTCAACTAATTACGAACTTTTAGTGAATTATTTCTATTTATAAACATGTAAACAATATTTCATTATATTAGCATAAATATATTTAATTGAAGGATGGGGAGGATACAGAGCATCCACTAATGTGTGTATTTTTTTTATTTAAGTATAACTGCAATAATTAAATAAATTATTGAAATATTTCCAATATTTTTTAGAATTTTTTTTAGCACTATAATAGATCTTACAACAACGAATGCTTAATTTTTCATCGATAAAGTAATACCTAACTTTAGTAAATTTGGGATAAAATTTTTATATAAAAATTAACTTTATCATGATAAAGAAAAAAGGATACATATAGAATTTTATGATAATAACTACCTAGTTGGACAAATTTGGAAATAATTTATATTATTTACATAAATTCATAGAATAGGTAAAATTAACATATTATATGATAATTAGAGTGTTGAAAATGTGGATAAATTACAATTTTTTGAGGCTATAATTGTAAAATATCTCAAATGGTTTATATTTTTTCAATGGATAAAATATTATATATTACATATGGCCATTATTTAATCAATTCAATAAAAGATGAAATTTTTATTTCATATATAATAAAGAGATCAAGAAAAGTTGGATTCATTTTTTTGGGAAAATGATTAGGGATTTGAAAACAAAAATTTAATTGAAATTATAATTTTGAGGAAAAAAAAGTAAATATATTCTTTAAATATGGTTTTTACCTGAAGAGACATGAGATATTTTTTACATCAGTCAAGAGGAGGAAACCTTTTGGTTATGATAATTTTATTTTACTAAAAATTTAAATAATTTTTCATTTTTCACATAATCACTTATTAATTTATTCTTATGGGACATCATTCAAGTATATCTAACCATGAAATCTATTTTAATAATATATTCACCCATACATTATTTCATAGAGGCTATAGTTTACTATAAAAATTCATTTTAAAAAATATTGAGGAATTAATAGCTAAATCCATAAATATATCAATATTAGTTTAGCCATTCACTACACATTCTAGGAAAAAATTGGGAAGTGTGGGATTAAAAAAGTTTAATTACCTTACAGATCCATCAAAAGATCTACCTAGTACGATTTCAATGAATAATAATTTTTTATATTTTTTTCTAAAGTCAAAAAAATAATAGGAAATTTAATTATTCTGTTTTACAATTCCCTTTAAGATAAATAAAAGAAAGGGGGCTTCAAAAATAATTGTATGAAGGAAATTATTTCAACTTATTTAGGTTTTTAAGAACATATTTGCCTTGTAATAAGATATAACGTTGGTGTTAATATAAGAAAATATTTTTGGAATCCTAATACCACATCAATAAGGGATTAATAAAAAGGTGAATTTGATAACATTATAGATTAGATTAAATAGTTTTAATAATTTATATAAGATAATATTATCTAATTTTTATTAAATATGTTTGTAAATATATTAATACACATGAAACCTCTCAATATAGATCCCCCACCTCCTTTCATTAACTCAATGGTTTTTTCTGAGTTACACAATTAGGACCGTCATTCCCATATTATAATGTATAGAATAATATATCATTCAGGGGATCATTATCATCATCAAACTATGAAATCATATTAAGTAAGAACAACAAATTGTGTCGTTGATCTAACTACCCCAATCCCATTTTCAACTATTGATGTGGTCACATTTGTACAGAGTCTTGTTTTTTCTTAAATTTTCCCACCAAGCCTTATTCATCAATTTACTCTCAATCATGAAACATTTTTTATCTATAATTTATTTAAAATTTATTGAAATATTATATAAATTGATCTATGATTGGAGTGTATTAACTCTTAAGTGTTATTTCATAGAAAATATAAGTTTTGATAGCCACCACCTTTACATTTATATTTAAATTATTATGGGAAAACATAGTTATTAATTAAGTCAGTTTTATTGAATACATTTTATGAGTTTCTGATGTGTTATGAAAAATCTGGGAGATACTATTGATTATGAATATTTAAAATTGATATCAGGGTTATAGTTATTTTTATGACCGCATGGTAAAAAGTTCAATTATTTACCTTGTAATTCTTTTTTTTTGTTTAATTTTTTTGAATTGTATTTAATAGGATTTGATTTATTACTTATCTTGGTTAATTAAAAAAAATTCATACAAAATAGTTTATGAATTTATTGATTTATACCAAATTTCAATTGTTCTGAGATACCTAAACAATTTTATTTATAGTTTGATAAATATATATATCAGATATTGACTTTAGAAAGAATTTAGTGTTGGAAACAATAATTCCAAAAACATTTAAATTATTTATAGTTATAATTTGTGAAAAATTTATTGATTTTGAAAAAATTTATTTTATTTTAAATTGGGAGTAATGTATATTTTTTCGAAATGAATTGAAAGCATATTCAATTTTTTTCTTTACAAGGTGGAGTGCGTGACAAAATTAAAATTTATTGGAGGCAAACATTTTATTCTATATTATTTGTTATTTAATCATAACTTTTATATCTTATATTTATTTTGGAAATATGAAAATTGAGTAGTTCAAGTAATGTGTTTCCTTGGATTCATTTGTCCTGAAGAATATCAAACAAAATTAATTTTTTTCCAATGTAGTTAAATAACATTTATATTTGTTAATGTTGTTATCATGAAAATATTTAGAATTTCTGAATTTTTAAATTCTTCATTTATTTAAATTTCCATCTAAGAAGTTTTGGATATGGATATTTTATTTTATGAATCAAGTATTTTATTATCAAAACTAGAATGAAAAAAGTTCTCATAAGGTCAGTTTTATAAGAAATATTTTATTTTAATCCTAGATGTTGTATTATTAATCTTATAATATTTTTTTATTTGTATAGATGTTTTACAAAAATTAAATATATTTTTTAATAGTACAAAACCATTAAGATTTATTATAATTTTTATTCTTAGTATCATTTATTTATATGTGTACAGTTAAAATCATATTTTTTGTGTATTGTATTTATTAATGATGATGTTGTATAATTTTGAAAGATTGTTATTAGTAACCCAATGTTTTGAAATAACATTTTATCTATATTATCTCATTACATGGAAAATTATTAGTAATGTTTTTTAAATAGATATACCTTTAATGTTATTTATTCTGTAAATTGATGATGAAAGTGGGTTTCAAAATCTCTTTTTGTGAAATCAAACATTCATTTTTACAATAACCGATGTAGAAATACTTTTCTAGGATTGGTCTAAGGTTTTTCTTATGTATATTTATATAATCACTAATACTAAAAGAATTAATTATATCATTTATATATATCCAATTATATATATAATTTATAATTTCAAACAAAGGCATATATTTTAAACAAAAATTAAAAGACAAAAAAACCAATGTTTAACGGGTTTTTTTCTATTTGTTACACATGGAATTAATAGATTGTTCCAGAAATGATTTTTTTATTCCAAATTAATTGAAGAATATTTCTCTAACTATTTTAATGATATAGAATGATATATAGAAAAAATTATGTAAGAATGATAGTTTTTAGAGAAGTTTTCAGTGGAATGTTATCAAAAATAAATCGATGATATATGGGGCTAATAATGGTAAGCATAATTCATGGTAAGTGATTATATGAAAAATTTATTATATTTTACTATAGAATTTGTAGAATTGTTTTTAGTTACTATATTAATTTTGTTCTCTTGGTGTTCATTGATGGGTTTTTAGAAACCTATCTTGGAATTTATGAAACTTCACCTATTGAAATTAAGTGTTTGGATAGTCTTAGACTAAATGTTTCCAGAATATCATCAAATTGAATTGAATTTAAAGACAATAATAAAATTATTCATTGGTTGGTAGAATATTATTTTTTCTTGAAAATATTTATCATAGAAATTTATTAACAATATACTTGAGTTTAAAATACATGAGTCATATTTAATCTTTTATTTAAATTTTTTACAATGTAATAAAAAATACGTATATTTTATCCTTTTTATATAATATATTAAATTAAATATTTATTTAGTAACATTAATAATAAAAATAAATATTTATTCGTAATTAATTATTATTATAATATTCTTCAAGAGGATATGGATTATGTTTAAAGATTTAATGGAAATCATATATTTTATTTAATATCATTTAATCAAATATTAATGTATTAATTTAAGAAATGAAAATATTAATAGAATTCCTATGATGAAATAATAAATATATTTTTACAATTTTGGGATGTGCAATAAAAATTTCTAAATAATTATGTATGGTTCAGTTTGTAATTATCATTATTTATCCAAAAGTATATATTCCCAAATATATCATTATTAGTTGAGATGTGTTGGCATAATGAAAAAAAAATTATCTAGAATTCTCTCAAATCGTAGAGAAAAATCACTTTATTCTCTAAATGAATATGCAACATTATTAAGATAAATGATTTTTTTGAAACACTTGACTCTTATTCTCTATCATCCTATGTTTTGAGAACATTTATTTATGATTAATAGATCACATGTGGATACATATAGAGGTATAATCACTTGGATTATCTTTTTCAATTAACATACGATAAAGAGTATAAATAAAATTCTAATTGAAGTATTTTTTTGCATATGAGGTAATTCATAATTTAAATTAATTTTAAGCTAATTGTTTCTGATCCATATATGATATTTCAGGGAGAATTCACCTTATTCATCATATTTGATCATTTGATTCTGATGAAAAAACAAAATAATTTACCCATGCATTAATTCCACTAATCCCCAAAACATTAAAATGAAAACATACAATCAATTTTAAATTTATAATTAGTTGTAGTTTATTTGAAA
Organism: Viscum album; assembly: GCA_963277665.1. Taxonomy (NCBI): domain Eukaryota; kingdom Viridiplantae; phylum Streptophyta; class Magnoliopsida; order Santalales; family Viscaceae; genus Viscum; species Viscum album. Next base: position 1,262,218,046 of record OY728132.1, on the reverse strand, counting down.
AATTTTGTTGATTGAATATTTAGTTTTCATGACTATATTTCCATTCTAAATCCAACATAAAATATGGCATCATAATCCAAATTTGTTTATCTAGTAATGGTCCAAAAAATTAATGCATGCTGAATTATCAAAGATCCCATATAAAGGAGTAACTATAGTTAGATTCATAGGACTATTACATGAAACGTAATAGAAAATTACATGTAAGTTTTGGGTATTTTCATTATACAATGACATCATTACATAAATCATGGTGTGTCATGTGGCATACTGTGTAATGTCATTACACATCATTTATTAACTAATTGCACAACACATAGGTAGATACTGACTAAATAGTGTGAAGTTGGCTTGTATACGCCTTGAAATCTCACAAAAATTACACAATGTAATTTGTGGCATAATGTGTCTATATTAATAAATGAAATAATTACTCTCCCTATGTTATCTTGTAGCCTAGAACATGGAAGGAAAATGATTACACAATGTGTATCTGGTATATGTATGATGGGTTACATGTGTCACTACACTACAGGTACACATTGAGTGATTTTAGAAAATTCATGTTGGTCAACATGAGGAATCAATAAATACCACGTAGTGAATACCAATACATCACATGAATCAATTAAACACTTGTTTTTTTAAATAACGTGTATTCCAAAAACTATATGTCGTGTGAATTAATGATGTGTCGTGTGGTCAGAGAGACTGTGAAAACTATGTGTTTTGGCCATACGGAACTATATGACATGTATGTCATGACACACTAGATAGAGATAATTTCTATACATTATTTGGTAAATATTTAAATTTAATATGGTATATTAAATTCTATTAAGTTATTTAATGTTATACAGTTTGTAAAGATAGTGTGGCCTCCATGTACATATCACTTACTTAATTACATTAAATATATAATTAAATTTATTTATCTTTTTAATAATAATTTATTAAAATATTGAAATGTCTCATAGAATAGTCATTAGGAATAATTAATGATAAATAATTTCATTATTAACATTTTTATTAATTTCTTTATTCATGATAATATATCTTACATGTAATAACTAGAAATTTAAATCATCAATATAAAATATAATTTTTTATTCTTGTTGAGAATGATCATAAGCATTTTCCAACATATATATTTATTGGATTTATGAATTTTCAATATTTATTAATGGTTATTTATATAAAAATTGTTATTCAATTAAATATGATGATATTTAAATCAACTCTCCCTTTCTTGTTTCCATGGATCATTTTATACAAATCTAATCCTTTGATAACCCTGACCTATATGTGGGTAAAATTTTGTAAAGGAAGAAGTTTCCAAACAGTGGAGACAGAATAAGAAATGATTTTTGATAAATACAACTATAGAGATATAAAGAAGAATGTATAATGATAAAACCTTAGCCAAGATAAGATTTAATGTGACACACACATTTTTCTATTTTTTATTATTTTATTTTATTTCTAGTTATATTAAATTTTTGGATAGTTTTTTTCTAATTTTTTTTTTGAAATTATGGATATTTTATGCAATAAAAAAATTTCACACCATTACATAATTGTTTGATAGACCATATAAATGACCCACACATATGACTTATTTATGTTCATGTTTATAATGTTTCGTTAAGGAAAAATCATGTGGTTACATTTATGCAGGGGTGTTTTATTAATAATATTGTTCATAAATGGATTTCATTGCACAAGAATCACCTCATTTGGGTCAAAACATATGTGTTAAAATAGTTACAATTCATGTCTTTTATGGTAAGTAGTGTTAGTACATGATAGAAAAACATTTTGTATAATCTGTATGAGTAACGATGTGCAACATTTCCATTTTTAGCAAAGAAGTTTCAAATATTTGATTCATGGTTTGTAAACCATGCTTCAAAACCTTTAGAGAGTTAATTTTAGATATAGTTTCTTTCACATGGTTAGAAGGTATTTTAAAAAATTTCATGACCAAGTCTTGAATCCTTCCCAGATATTCGAAATTGTGAAACTCTTTATTTACCCCCTCCCTGGATTTTAAGTGTTTCTCCACAATTATTTTCTCCACTTTCTTGGATGTCACTAGTTCATGATAGGGAGTATTTATATCTTCCTTAGATTGATTTTTTGGCCTTATTCTATTAATTTCAGAAGTATTTTATCATTTAATTCCCCTATTAGTCTTTATCTTCCTTCTTAATCTCTTAGTTTTTTTATAATTTTCCTTGGCTTGGACTCCCATTATAAGTTATTACACTATTAAATTGGGGATAATTGTCAAGGATGGTTTCTAATTCGGTATAATATTTGTTAGGAATTGAAGATGGTATGATAATAGTTGTTTGGTAATTCTATATAATAGTTCATGTGTTTCAGAATTATTCCAAAAGGACTTCACTTGATTTATAGTAGGTTTTTGTGTTTGTTTAATTTAATTACCATGTGATTAAGATCTTGAATATTTTTAATGACACAATATTTTTAATTAATTATTTATTTGATATACTTCATGGTTTTATAAATCATTAAAGGATGATTTCACTTGGCATAATGTATTTTCCTGGTTTTAATAGTTTTTCAATGATTTTTTGTTGATACTATGTGTTTTTTGAAATTACAATATGGAATGTTCAAAAATGTTTTTTATCGAATAGGTTCACTTGAACATATGTTGGACGTATAATGGGGATGGAATGGTTTTAAAGAAATGTTTTAAATAAAAGTTCAATGTGGGGACTTTTAATTTTTTTTGAAAAAATAGGGGGTAGTTCTTGAATTGGTTTTAAATATGGTCCCATGTGGATTATTTTTTATGGTATGATTTATGGGTAGAATTTAAATGATAAAAATATATCAATAAAAAATATTGTTTTTCATAAAATGATTTGTCACATTTAAGGGTTTTCCTAAAATGTGTTTGAGTCTCTTTGATGATCCTTTTTGACTAGTATAACTTTTATTTGGTTATAACCTTATAAGGAGAGTTTTTAGGTCATTATATTTATATTGATACTTATAAATTACTTCAAAATCGGTTTCTTCTTATGAGAATGTAAGAGGTGAGATGAGGGTTATTTCAAGTGTTTTGATATTATTATTTTTTTGATAAATTAATGACATATATGTTTTCTCATGTATATTGTTAGATTTTAGGGTATTCCTATGAAGATTATAATCCACTTAGATGTGTTTCATCCCTTTTGAAAACTTTTATTTTTCTAGGGAAAAATTCTTGATTAGACTTGATGAGTTTTAATAAGATGGATTTTTTCCTATATAGTAACTTAACCCTCCTAGGATTTTTTTGGGACATTCCAATTCAATGAGAATATTGGGATGGATTGGTTCTTTAATACTAGTCTATAGTTTATATATCCATTTTAGGGTTTGTATTACCTGAGTCTTAAGGATTTTCACTTGATGCTAAGCAATTATTGAGGATTGTTTATTGGATTTTTTAATATTATATATTTACCCCAATAATTGATTATAATACATAAAACCACTAAATTGACTGTTTATTTTAACATGTTATACTGATATGTGGCTATAAACTATTCAATTTTTATTTTTTTATAGATTTGTTCACCTTTCAAATTGATGTATAAAATTATTCTCAAAACTATTTCAAGAAGAAAAGTGGTGTGTATTATACTGAAAATTTATTTTTAAATGATTTGGTAATATGAAATGTGTTTAATGCTATTTTTCATGATAAATAATGGAACCTATTTATACAGTTCCAAAATCATTGAATAAATATGTTTTGGTTCCACCCATGCTTATTCAATTTTCTGTAAGTTTTATAAAATTTATATCTAGACTGATACATTGTTTTGTTGTAATTATATAATAAATCACAAATTTTTATTTACTATATGAACTAACATTAGAGAAATTAATTTTGACATTAAATTTCTCAAACTCTTTGAAAAACTACCAACGTATGTGTTCAGCTTACTCCCTACATACCCCATTGGGTGTACAGATAAATTATTATTTCTTTCATGTGCACAAATTTAGATAATTGTTATTTTAGGTTCCATCTTGGGGAATCTTGGGCGGGTTATACTATTTATTGATGGTTTTTGATTGTTTATTTTAGCTAGTTCATATAGTTATATTCATTATTTTATATTTAAGATATATCTATTTTGGTTTGAAAATAGTAGTTATTAATCTTATAATGCTTATTTTTTATCATTTAGGATGTTTCATTCTCAATTGATTATTCATTTGAGAGAATTAATTTATTTGGTGGTTTGTACATCCCATTTATAGATAGATCAAGCATGATAATTGGGTGGGATCTTAAAGTGGATTATTCTTATATGAGGACGAAACTATTACCCATGGATTACTCTTCTTACCTAGGTACCATTATCCAGATCATAGGGATCAAGACCCCTTATTGGGATATGTGGTGTACTTTTAAAGGTATTGTGTGGGTTCATCCAGATTTAGTTCATTATAAAATAGTATCATAGCATAGGTTTCACATATGGCTTGTTTTGTATTAATCGATTTTTCTTTTTTGGGATGATATGTTGAATTGGAATAAGAGTTTAAAAACTCAAGAGATAGTTTTTTGGAGTGTTTCATGGGATATTTCCCTTATAGAGCCTTCATATACCATGAGTTTTTTGGGTTTTGATCTTGAATTAATTTCTTCAATTAATATATATATGAATTGATATGATATGTTTGTATTAGGATCCTCATATAGTCTATTAGTGTTTTATGTAACCCTTCAATATTCCACTATGAAAACATGAATAGATACAAAGCTTCATGATTATTTTAGAAGGACATTAGAACCATGAATTTCTTATATAAATGTGCTTTATTTTAATGATTTTTGAAATGTTTTTTCTTGGGTAGAAAACTTGCGTTGATAATCCCTATAAAGTTCATTATTCTTGATGTATTTTAAATTTTTCTCCCATTCTATTTGAATCAAACCGAATGGCACATACTATTTGTTTGAGGATTAATAGGGAGATTTTAATTTTTGTTTGATGGTTTTGAAGGATGATTTAAATGATTTTATTAGAAATATTTTTCAAATGGATGTATTAAAAATTGGTTTTGTGTTTTTATAAATTTAATATTTAATGAAAAAAGAATTTTATGGAATGATTTGATTTAACAAAAAATTAATTTCTGATTATGGAAGGTTTTAAAAATTAAAAGATGGTTTTTTAAACAAAAATGTTTTAGACGTGTATGGTTTCATTATAAAACATGGAGAATGTTTTAAAATTGATGGAAATGATTTAAAAATGACATTTTTATTTTTATTTTTTGAAGAAGTATGATATATTCATAGAATGATTGTGATATTCAGAAATGTGTTTTTTGAGTCTCATAAAAAAGTGATATTATAAAAGGTGTATTTTTGTTTTTTGCATATTAAATTATATCATTTTAAGGGATTATTGTTGTTTTGGAGGGTGTGTGTCTCTAAAAAATGATAATGTTTTTAAATATAAATTATTGTAATTATTTATTTGGTGGCCTGGTATATTTGAATTTTTAAATTATTTTTTTTGGAAAATTTGGTTGGATTGGGAAAACCTGATTTGGTAGGACACATGTTTATGTGATTTAGTTATCCCCCCCCCCCCTCAAATGTCTTCATATAAAGTAATATATATATTTTCAATAGATAAACTTTTATAGAATCATCCTATTTTATAGTTATGCATATTCCAATTTTTTAATCTCCCCAAATTCTTAAGGTAGTGTTAAAGCTAAAATATTATTTGATTTATGAAATTTTGAGTATCTATTTAAATTTATATAGTTATCATGATCCTTTTGATGTTTTGGAATGCATATATAATTTATTTAATTATGTTATTTTAAAAAATCTATAGTGTCATTATGTAATTAGTGTTATATGGAATTCATTATAATTGAGATAGAAAATATATAGATTCTTGTGGTGATTTTCGCTAGGTTATTATGGTTCCTTTATGTGAGCTGTTGATTATGGGTGTAGTTATGTTTATGCCTAAGGTGTAATATTTTTTTCTTAGGGGTGGTCTATGATTATTCCTTTAGAAGGTTTTTGATAGTTCATATATGGATGAGTCATTCTTGTGCGGTTTAATTGAATAGGATGTACATGTAACCGTTTAAGAATTTGTTCCTTCTAGTGTAATTTTGGATCTCCTTAGGTTTATTATAAGTTACTGACCTTGGTATGAGGTCTTAAATCTTCTAATGTATGTATTTTTATCACCCATGATTTGAGTCTTTATTATTTTCTTATTGACTCTTTATTATAATTGATGTTTATTTTCCCATTGATATGGGATGTGATGGACTTGGGTGACCTTATCTTGGTGATATTTTAGGAGCTTCCATGGGTTGGGCTCATTTTTTATATTGATTTTTGTGGTGTTGGTAAGTTTTTAGTGGTTCCCTATGTAGGTTTTTGGAGTTTTATTCCCGCTTTAGATAAATTCTAAATATTGGAGATACTTCTAGTAGAACGTTATTTATTGAGATATATATGATTATATCGTATGAGTGGGATTTTCTATGGTTGTGTATTCGATGTTTGTTGATTTTATTCTACTATTTCCAGGAGTTTTTTATGTGATGTGTTATCTTGTGGTATGAATCATTAGAAGAATATACAATCCTTATGAACTCATGTGTAGATGTTAGTGCTATTTATTTTCATTTTATTTGACCTTTCTTTAATGACTTTCTATGGTTTGAAAGTGGCATGTTTGGGACAATTGTGACACCCACATTCCATTGTTTTTTATTATTTTATACTTTTTGGGGATTTTTAAAAAAATTTAAAGATTCATATAAAATTATAGAAATTATGGAAATTATGGAAATTTCATCATTTGCATGGATTTTGTACACTCACTTCCTGGTTTTATAAATAGTTATAATTACCCTTGGGTATATTTTCCTTCTATATATGGTTAGAAGGCATAATTATGGGGAATCCATGTAGCTACCTTCATATATGGGTATTTTCTAGTTCTTATTTTTCATATACAATTTCTACCTCTTGAGAAATATGTGGTTATGATCAAACCATTGTATTTATATTAATAAATTTGTAATACCTTGGGGAAATGGATTTTGGATAAGTACTTATGAATGGTTCATAAAAATTGTTTGAATGATAGTTTAGATCTATACAGTTTCTAACAAAGTTTTTTTTCATAGTTTTTTCATGGTTTATAAATTGTTTGATCAAACAGAGTGAGGATATTTTTTCCATGTAATGGATTATTCAGGTTCATTTCTTCGTTTACCAAACCATTAATGATTTCCATATTCATTAAAATTTAAAATTTCAACTTTAACCCTCCTTAAATATAAAGGGGTTCCCCCACTTTCCTTATCCTCTGGGTCGACCAACCTAGTGTGCAGGAAATGGACTCTATCCTCCACCCTCCTTTGATTTTACATCCTTATTACCCTAATTTCAAGAAGATTTTTTATATTAAAACCATAATTGGGTTTTTTCTTGAATATTCTTCTCTACATTTCCTTGCATTTATCTAGGGATTTGACTTCTCTTAGAAACCCTAGGGACGTTTTGTAAAGGTTAATAGTGCAGTATGGGTTCTAATATAATATTTTTTGGGATTAGGGCTTGAGGTGGGTAACTTATTACTTGGTTTGGTGTTATCCATCACAGGATATGCATATCATATTGGTTTATGAATGAATCCACATGATTTAAGGCAGTTTTATGGGATTTCTCATTAATTTTCAGGTAATTAAGTGCTTAAATCTGTATGATTCGTGTATTTTTTTTATTTGAGGCTATATATGATAGATAGAATCGATGTAAAAATACATAACTATTTTTTTCAATTAGAATAAACATGTTTCAGGAATTTTAAAATTTTAATACATTTTATTAATTGTTGACTGTTTTAGAAATGCTAATATAGCTTATTCAAAATGGTTCTTTATTAGCTATGTGAATCTCACCCCATTAGGGTAATGAAATGGTTGAGGTATTTTTTGAAGGGTATTATTTAAATAAACATTCATGGTGGAAAAATTTATAATGATTCGAATAAAATGATGTAATGTTTTTAAATTAGTTTTAAATATAGTCAACAACGAATTAGTTTTGCAAAAAAAATTAAATGTGGACTTTAGATGAATAAAATATCTTGGTAATCGATCTTGTTTTCTAATGGAATATCTATCACATTATTTTTTTTTACTAAAATGTGTGTGAGACCCTATTATTGATATATACATTGTGAGTTATTACCCCTAGAGGATTTCTTCCATTCTATTATTTTAATAATGATGATTATTCATGAAAATGAATGGTGGTATTTATTGACAGGGTATATGAGGAGAGATGATGTTTATTTCCTGTATTTTGAAATTGTTTTAAGGGATGAATTTATGCTCTATAGTTTTCTCGTCACCATTGAATTATATCATGGATGTATTATGAAGATGGTTGAATACATTGTTAAGTGAAATACCAATTTTATATTATGATCTTATTAGAAAATACATCCCAGTTAAAAGTGATGACTTGTAGTTGGATGGATTATATACTACATGGTATCTTGGACCTCTTGGAATGAGTTTTAGGGATCAACTTTTGGTATGGGACTACCAGGATGAAAAAGCTCATTTACCATGCTGACTAGATAAATAATAAATTTCTGATAAATGAAAATAAGTTTCCATAAAAAGTTACTGAAGAAACATTTAATGGAAAAATAATTTATAATTACAAATTTCATGTTACAAGAAATATTATATGATATAAACTATAAGTACAATCTAAGAGAAATCTTAAAGTGTTCGTAGTTTTCTTTTATTTATTAATAGTTCATGTAAATAAGTTATTTTTACTATAATTCTGAATTTATTTTTATTTTTATAAAATAACAAATAATTTTCTCAATAAATATTATTTCTAATATATAGAATGTGACTTTATAAAACATCAATGTCGATGCCCCTATGTTCCAAAACATGATGTATGAACATCCTTCCCACTCTGCATCCAACATCTATATTGTTCTGATGTCCTAGATATAGGTGCGGGTTCCCCCTCTTATGGTGTTGTTGTTGAGACCTCATGGTTCTCTCTAGAGGACTAGCCGACATCATGTGAGGAGGATGTAGCAAAATAATATGTCAAGCCATATGTCCCCAAAGATCCAAAAAATGTTGGAATTGTGACATCAAAGAAATCATCGTTAATATGACTGGGGGACACCACAAGCGGTGTTACCACACACAACATGTAGACCATCATAGTTAGTGAAGATGAGATATGTGGAATATAATAATCTCCTAGTTGTGAAAGATCCAGAGTGGGATATACAAGATACTCTCTCTGTGGTGCAACAACATCTTAAAGAGTCACTATCGGGCATATATGTCAGCATGTATGACCTTACATATATCTTTACCTCTCTGTTCTTGCTAGTGGTTGAAATTCATCATCCCCAACTAGAACAATTAAGACATCATCATCCCCATTATCTTCAATGAGAGAATATATATCTTGATATAATTGTGACTTTTCATCATAGATGCCGTCACATGTGAACTAGAGACAATCTCTGAGAGCCACCACATTTGGGTGAACTACATCATGCCTAATAAATGCATCCTCCTGAGAATCTATGATATGTGAAAGATGAGAATTTTTTTTTGACTGTAAATGAAATAACATTAAAATTAATATGAAACATGAGATAAAAAATATAATAAATCTTAGTAAACATAGTAAATGTTGAATGCCAATCCCTTGACGCATAAGGTACATGATGGTTGGTTGTTGATACCAATATGTATAATCACCCCGATCATCTAACTTATAATATCCTATAGGATAAATGAGCTGAAACATACCATATTGGGGAGGTGTGTCCCAATTATTGAAATATCAAGCTTGTAAATATTTTCACTCTGTCGTCTATGTACCCATAAGCATAATGGGATGTAAAAAATCATGTTTTCATGGTTCTATGATAATATACTATATATATCCAAAATTGAACATGAAACAATCTTTCTGTTTCTACTCAATGATGTTGAAGTGGATAAGTGGCATCACTAGGCCACAGTCTCCTACAATTGTTTTGTAGTATGGTTAGAGTAATGCGTGGACAGAACCTATATATAGGGTCCATGAAACATGAAATTTAAACTCAAAAAAGAAATCATAAATTATCAAGATATTTGTAATCAAATAACATTTAAATAACATAAAAATTAACAATAAAACAATTTATTCTACAAAAAAATTAATGTTTACCATACATCAGTTGGCTGTTGAAGACAAATATTGGTCAAAATCAATGCACATTATGTTCTGGAGTATTTGAATTAATCAAATACTATCTCCACCTAGTTAAAAAGATGTAATATAAAATATGTTTATTAAATAAATTAATAAAATAACTAAATAAGTTAATGTAATGACATTAACATACTGGAATCCCCTATAAAAATCCCAAAATAGTTGATGCTGAAGTTGTGAGACAAGACTTGGAGAAATTATTATAAAATTATCCCAGTCCCACATCTATACCGAATCTATAAAGCCTACAATCTGATACACATTATCTTGAAAACTGGTACATAGACATCTATACAGATGTGATAATTCAGCCGACCCCAAACTATATGTTGTCCTCTGGTCAAGATCCTCAAGTAATGGTAGGTAAATCATATGTACCAAGGTGGTGGACTAGTTGACACACTACATGTCTCAGATTGGTCCGTAATATATGCATGTGTGTTCCAAATAAGCATATCCTCATCTTCATCATCAATAATTACATTGAAATTCTTATTAAGCCTCCCCATGTGCAATCGGAGGCCCTATAGGGCATATGGTATGTTGATGACATGAAAGTCTAGTAGATGGTGTATGAATGTACACCAGTCGCCACTAGTGGAACCCGTATCTACATTTCCATGGATAGGTAGAGTGAGAAAGTAGGTGACACCCTCTAATATTAAGGAAATATCCCCATCATGGAGATGAAATGTGTGTGTCTTTAGCAGCCATCTTTCCACTGTTACATAAAAAAATGGTGACGAATGGTCTTGAAGTCACACATGGTGACTCCATAAAATCCAACACATATGAGGTTTGGAAAAATGGATTTCAGGGGTACATCGTGATGAAAATAACATTCTCTCTGAATAGAAAGAAGTATAATAGGTCCCTACACCAATAATTCTCTCGACATGTGTGACTTCTTAGAAGGTAAAAAATGCTACTCTATCTAAATGTATGAATAGTAGAACATTAATTTCAACATCAATTTAAGTCATACATGTTTTACAATTTGGTATAAAATATTATTTCAGTTTCTTTTTTTCTTAAACATTAAATAAATTATGTCACATGAACATCTATATTTAGTGTTTTCTATTTTAGTTTTGAGGTATAGAACATTTCCTTTGTGAAATAATTTTTTTATACTATGAAATGAGTTTAAAGATACATATAATATATTTAACATGCATTTTTTACTGATGAATAATTTTTTTAATTATTAAATGTATCTTTTTCATTATAGAACATTTCTTATATAAAATGATTTATCGTGTATTATATTCGATTTATTTAAATTTAATTTCCCTATTAATAATTTAATATATGTTTTGTTTTTATTTTTATAATTTTTTTAAAAGAAAAATATATCATCATAAAATGTTTATTATGTCTAATTTTATATTTTACAAAAGCATTTTTTATGTAATAATTTAAGAATACCAATTTGGAATGATTAATTTTTGAATTTTCATTATATTTATAGTTTTATTTTATAGATATAACTTTATATTTATCAATGTAATATATATTATATTTTGTGTATCTATTCATTTACACTACTGTAAAATTGACCTATACCCACAGTTTTGGGGAAAACTATGGGCATAGGTCACACTGTCCCCACGGTTTTGGGAAAACCGTGGGTATAGGATTTTTTGATAGCCCTTGCCCATGGTTTTACCAAACAGTGGGCATAGGATACCCTATACCCATAGTTTTCTCCAAAATGTGGGTATAGGGTATTAAAAAATGCCTATACCCACGGTTTTTCAAAACCCGTGGAGATAGGGTGACCTATGCCCATGGTTTTTCCCAAAACCGTGGGTATAGTCATCGGATAATAAAACCTATACCCACGGTTTTAACAAACTGTGGGTATAGGATTCCTGAGTGTGCGCGGGAAATTTATTTTTTTCACGGGAACAAAAACAAATTTAGTGGGAGTTCTATACACACAATTTATTCCTCTATACCCACTGTTTAGATAAATATATCTAAAATTTATATATATACATACATATATGCAGTGCTGGGGTAGTGGTAAGGCTGCTCATGAATGGAGAAGTGGTCACGATATCGAATCATGTGGTCCACTATTTTGTAAAATATGTTATACCCATGGTTTCAAAATCGTGGGTATAGAGTTATAACATGGTGGCAAAACCTATACCCATGGTTTTCCAAAACTGTGGGTATAGGTCATGAACCTATACCAATGCCACCAATGACCACGGTTCCCCAAAACTTGGGTATAGCCTATACCCACTATTTTGGGGTCTATACCCACGGTTTTGAATTATGGGTATAAGATCATTTTTCAGTAGTGTTATATACTACATATATGTCTATATTGTAATATATACATATATATTTTTAATGTTAAAAATATACAAATAAGAAAAATAATATTACAAAAGAGGATAATGAAAAAATTATTACATATAAAAACATTTAAATTAACTGATAGAGTACATGAATCATTTTAACTATTAAATGATTTCCCTATGTATATGGTGAAACATGTCCTTGTGTGACCTTCCTTATGGAAAAAGATGAACCTCCATCCTAGTGAACTTTCATTGGTAAAATACATCTCAATCTGAATACATATCGACTATGGACACACTTTTGGTCGAATCACAGTCATGTGCAGCAGAATCTTAGGTGTGCCATCAGATAAGAAAAAATTCTGATATTCCCTTATTGGCATCCATGTGGAGTTGTAGCAGTCATCGATACTCTCTAGTCGAAAAACTATATCCTCTAACTAATACCAAAATAAGTGTAAACAAGAAAATGCTTCGATCACAAGGACACAAGGTTAACATAATTCTTTAAAGATGTACATTCCCAAAAAAGATTCTACAGTATAAAAACACACACACAACCACTAATAAAAACCATATCATCACTGGGCTTAGAGAACTCAAAATGTTTCTCTCCATTAACAAATGATGTTACATGAAAAGTTGTAGTATCATGAAGAACTCTATATAACACATGCCAAAAATGGTGTCCATAGCACATCCCTCTCTTCGGACACTCTTCAGCCACATTTCATCATTCCACAAAAAACATTACACATCCATAGAAGGTCTCCTGTACCAGACCAATAATTTACATTTAAAACAATATAATAATATTATATTCTTATTATATCTCTTATATGTAGAATATAATGAAATATTCTTAATTTCTGTTGATGGTTAATTTTGAAACTCCCTTGAAAAATCCGTATATATATATATATATATATTATGGTGTTGGTCATCATATGTCCATATCTCCTTACATCATCATTTAAAAAATATCATTTTTAGTTTTAATTTTTTTTATGTAATCATAAACATATAAATTAACTCTGTGAATTACTTCAAGATGCACATCCATCATTTATGATTGAGGTTTGAATGCATAAAAATAATAATTAATATGAAATGATATGAAAATAACTATGATAAATATTTTTAAAATGAAAATAGATATTCATACTAATTTTTATGATTTATTTCTACCTAGACTGAAACACAAAAATCTTTCATAGATAGCTGGTATTATGTTGAATACAGTATAGATAATAGTCATTGAGTGGTATATAAGATAGAACCTGAGACTATAACTCCTCTTTTATTTCTTGATGATGATCTAAAATAAGAAAAATACCTTCGGTGACTATAAAAAACTCTCCAAGGAAGGCTAGAAACCATCCCCATGATGATATGTTCTCCTACTCAACAATTGAAAATGACAAAGGTAGAGGGGCTCAATTACCATATTTTGTGGCAGTAATCAATAATGTTCTCGAGTAATTTCCATAAAAAATGTGGTATTAATATGTACAAACTGCATGAATTGTCTAAAATCATCCACATAGGGTAATAATGTCCAAAAAATATATCTATCAGAAACATCGACAGATCAACTTGGTTATGTTGGTTAAAATATTTAGACGTATGTAACTGATAGATAACTGTAATATTTTTTTGAATAACAAATAATGTTATTATGGTAAAACATGTTATGAGTTATCCCAATCACCATACACTTTCACAATATCTTTCTTTCATACAGACCGTGACTTCTAGTTAGATATTTGATAACGAAAAGTTTTTTGATTCTCTCCACCACCAAATTAATAGGAATATCTTCACGCGATCTTATATTTTCAATAATAATAGTTAAAACAAACTCAATGTCTAATGAAAAGTGTAACTATGACAAGATTGGGTTGACACATGTGTGGGGAGTAAATCTAGTGATGTTCCAACTAGGAAAAATGATATCAATTATAGCTCGAAGACACATTTGACAATTTAAATCATATTTTTCACACAAGATCACATACTAAAGAAATCTATGACTTTTATAAAATATAAATTTAATGGATTCCAATGTGATATTATTTTACCAAAATCGTTTTGTTTCTTTTCTCTCACATGATCTTCCAATATACATAACACTTTCATCTGACACTCAATTGTGCCACCAATAATTCTAGGAAATTTTGTACTATGATTAATAACTAAAAAATAAAATTATGATAAGTGAATCATGCCTTTGTTCAACCATGAATCCAATTGTACATGATGGTTTGAGGTTTGGTTGAACCACACAAGAGTGGGAACATATTGTTATTTAGTATTATCTTCTTCTTCAACATCCACATCTTCTTCTGGTTATAAATGTCATCATCCTCAAAATTATCAACCATCACATTTAATGTTTGTGGAGGGCTATCCATAGAAACTGTGACTGGAGGAAATAATGAAACAACTACCATTAATGATTGAACTTTTAGAAGTGTTATAGAAGGAGGATATGGAATAGTATCATGATGATGTGATGAACCAACATACAATTCTGATGGAACCTCAATTTTAGCTATAGTGACATATAACTCCATCATTTGATTCTTAGGTTGATACTTAACCAATGAAATTATGTGTTCATATTCATTATCATAACTTATGGGATAAGCCACATGCTAAAACCAATATATGAATTTAATATTCTTATATGTGATAGACTCCATATGTTAATGTTATGTCATACTTCTGATGAATTTTTCTTTAAATATATTCCAATGTTTTACAACCTCTAATCATCACAACCCCTTTTGCTCATATGCTATGACTAAATCCTTATGAATACTCCATAATTTTACCATTATAATATATATAGGAAACAATAATTTTTATCTTAATTAAACCATATTAATTAATTAAATTCAATCAGAGTAACAATTAATGCATGAATGCTTCAAATAAATTAGGTTTGAATCCTATTCCCCCCACGAAATCAATATGTTCAAACCCAATTGATGTGTAACTGTTTACACAACCCACAAGTTTTTGTTACTTCCACAAAAATAGATGTCAAACATATTCATACATATCCACATGCATCATATGAATTAGTTAGATGAATGCAACCTGTAAAATCATATAGGTATATAAGATTGGAAAACTCTAAATGAATAATCTTCGAGTGAAATATAGTCAACCCAATTCACTTTTCTATCTAAGGCAAGCCTCCAGGAAAGTAGGTTATCCGACCCAAATCCCCTCTACCTGAGGATAAATTACTCAATATTGAAATCAATTCATGACAACTATAACACTTAATATGTTAAAAATATATACAACAATGAAATTTATGTTCATAACATTAATTAAAAATTGAGGGTAAGGGAGATGGAAAACTAAATTAATTATCCTACCTGGAATATAATGTAAGTATCTATTATAGAAAAAATTTATAAAATTTACTCCTAAATACATTCATTCATAATAGAAATGATATATAGTCATGAATAAAAAATATTATTTAAATAGTTCTGTACATATAATTAATTGTTAATTGATTTTGTATTAATTGTGAATTAATTTTTAATTTAAATTAATTATGATTTCATTTTTTTATTAAATGTTTAATTAATGTGAATGAATCAATACTAATTACACATAACTAACTACTAATTACAATTATTTAATACTAAATTAATTACCAATTATAGTGAATACAGTTTATTACTATTTTCAATTAATTACTTAATTAATTTTTCAGTAATTGCAATTAATTAAGTAATAATTAAAATTAAATAATTTCTCATTAAATAAGTTTATTTACTATTTACAACTAACTAATGTATAGTTACAATTAATTATCAATAAATTAATTTCTAATTAAATTTTTTTAATTACTAATTACAGTTAATTAATTACTAATTATATGTTATTAGTCAATTAAATAGTCACTAATTACAGATAACCGAGTAATAATTAAAATTAAATAATTTATAATTACATTATTAGATTCACTAATTACTCTTATCTAATCCCTAATAACAATTAATTAATGACAAATTAATTATGAATTACAATTACGTAATTATTTATTAATTAATAACTAATTATAAATTGTAATTTATTAACAACTAATCACATTAATTTAACTCATTCCTTATTAAAATTATGTAATAATAAATAAATTAATAATTAAAATTATATATGTAATAATTATTGTTAATGAATCACTATTTATATTTAATTACTCAATTACTTAATTAATTATTGACTAATTATAACTTAATATGTAGTAATTACAATTATTTAATAATAAATTAACTTATAATTACTGTTATGTAATTAATAATGACAGTTAATTAATTAAAAATTACAATTTATTACTTAATAAATTAATCACTAATTACAAAAAACCATATACTAATTATGATTAATTAATTGAAAATTACATTGATTTATTTACTAATTATAGTAAAATAATTTCAAATTATAATTAATGAACAAAAAATAATTATTAATTAAATTATTGTAATTACTAATAAATCATTATTAATTTATAACTAAAATTTATTAATTAATAAATTAGTCACTAATTATAATTTATTAAGTCCTAATTACTATTAATTAATTATTAATAATATTAATTTGTTTATTAATTACAATTAGCCAATCCCTAATTATAATTATGTAATGATAACTTAATTACTAATCATTGTTATGAAATCACTAATTTCATTTAATTAATTTCTAAATAAAATAATTTAATTAGTTAATTAATTACTAGTTAAAATTAATTATTTACTAGTTTCAATTAATTACTTAATTAATTCATTAATAATTAAAATTAACTAATTACTAATTAAAATTAATTAATTGCTAATTAAATTTACATATTTACTAACTACAATTAACTAATTCCTAATTAAAATTTATACACTAAATATTTACTACAAATTTCATTAATATAATTATTAGTCTTTAATTATAACATATTAAACATTTACAAATTAACAAATAATTACTAAACAATTAAATATATAAATTAAAATATAAAACAGATTAAAAAAGTGTAATATAGATAGAATTATATTGGTGTCAAAATGAGTGTGTGGAGGGGCATTAGAGTGGGGTTCATTTCCACAGAGCTTTGAAAATGTAAGTGGAGTTGGTTTGAATTAAGAGGGATGGGGGTGTCACCATTTGATATGGGGACAACATAGGCATCAATTCAAGTTGTTCGAATAAATGGTTTTTAATTAAATATGCAACTTTAAGTGCCGTGGTTGGAGTATTCGTACAAACCAACACTTGAAGTGGTGCTTTGTTCACCGAAATAGCAAAGCACCAGGTCTGCTGGCTCTTTAGGCTATTCTCTCTGAAGATCTATTTTAACTAGCGATTGAGTACCCCGTATCCTTCAATATTAAACCCCTATACAATTTTAGTTAAAAAAACACCATACCGTTAAAATTTCTTGACCCTTTCTTAGGAGAGAGATCGAGGAGATAATAGAGCCATCCTCCAAGAAAAGATTGCATATATATGTTAAACATAAAGTGATGGAAAGAGGATAAAATAAGATAACTTGTATGAGTGAAATTATTTTGTGTAAATTATTTGATCAAGTAGGAAAGAATACTATATATGTTTCATATAATGTTAATAGGCATGTGATGTATCAAAATAATGTTTATCTAAACATATATATACAAATCCCAAAACTAATTTTTTTTAAATAAAAAAAAAATCCATTTTTTTGTTTTGATACAACCCTAAATAATGTTTCAATCATGAAATAATTAAGATAACTTTGAAATTATTAGGTTATATTAATGAAGTAAATGAATGGAATTAACCATATTAGTATTAAGGGAAATTAATATAGTCTGCATTATAAAATTTTTAGGAATTTGTTGAGTATATATGGGAATAGTATTTTTGAATTGGTGAGTCCAATCAATAGATCATTAAACTATGATTTATTATATTTGCAAAAACATTATACATAAATATATATGAGTAATCTACATGGACATAATTTGGGTTTAATAAAGGGATAAATTTGTCATTCCCACTAAATTTTTTCCATGATTATATATCCCAAATCTAATGATGAGTGATGTTGGGATTTTTTAAAATAAATGGGTAATTAAAATTTAAATTATTTCTTTATTTTTCATAAGGATAAAGTTCAAAATCCATTATTTTATTTTTATAGAAAATAGAAATACACACCCCATTATCATTGAATTAAACTCATAAAAAATAAAATCTCATTGCCTTAAAAAACATATAATAATGGTACATGCCATTAAGAACTATTATATTCAAAGAAGGGATGTTATATATACTAAAGACCCTTGTTCATGTTGATCCTTCATTGGAGGTATGTGGGGAAGATAAAAAACTATATGGTAAACTCAACTTTTATATCACTAACTTATGTTTTCTTTAATAATTAATTGAATATATTTAATATTTATAATTTCCTAATTAAAAAAGTAAATTTATTAAATTAAAATTTTAAAAGTTATAGTAATTAATTGTAAATAAAAAAACAAATCATTAAAAAATAACTTTTCAGAAACTATTTTTTAATCCCAAAAGTTATATTATTCTTATACCATAAAAAGATAATATTGTAAACCCCTATGATTTTGGGAATTATATTAAAATAAATTTAATAATTTTTATGTTTTTTATTATATGAAATACTAAGTTTATTGTTCAATACATGTAAAATTGAGTTAAGTATGTGTTAAACGCAATAGTGACTATTCCTTAGGTTACACACAACATCATGTTTAAATGAAAAGTTACATACAATTAAAATATTATTATATGATAGTTATAAAATATCAATTGTAATGGAAGGTATGAATCTTATTTGATAAATAATGAAAATAAATGATCTGACCATGTATATATAATTAATTCTTTTTGACCAATTAATTAGAAATGGTAATAATAACCATTTGAAAATAAATGAATTATTTTTATAAAAAATAATTTTTATGTGAAAAAATTTGTTTTAAATGATAAATGAAAAAATAACTTGTTGTGAATTATTTTAAATAAATTTATACATATTACATTTTCTATTTAATGTTTAACATTTGTCAATTTTCCATTCAATAAAAGAGAAAATAATAAATACAATTTCCTGCTTAAGAAATATAATTTTTAAAAACAATTTTCTAACAATTTGAATAATTATTTGGAAATTATTTTTTTTGGAAAATTTTAAAAAATAATTTATAATAATTATCTTAATTTTTAAAATCATAATTTTCATATTATCATGGATTTAATTTATTTGAATTTTATAAAAGATAATATTTCCAATGGATAGTGAAAAATATTGGCTTTTTATTAAAAATATTCATTTTCATTCAAATATTTTATAACATACCTTTTATTATAATATGGTATTAAATATAATTTTAGTCAAAGTATATATCTATAAATCCAATTTATTTCATTGGAATCCATTTCATATTTATGTTTGATATAATAATTGTTAATCTATTCAAAAATATTTGTTTCGGAAAATGATTTCTTGTCACGTCTGTGGGATTAATATTAGACTAGAATTTTCCAATTATATGAACAAAATTATGAAAAATAGATTCTATATTTGGAATAAAAATAATTTTTTTCTGATAAATTCATCTTATTTTTTGACCATAATTAAATGTAAAAATAGATAATAATATTTATCAGGGTAAAGGTAAAAATGAGTTTACTTAGAGGTTAAACTAAAAATATAAGCATAAAAATGACCCAAAAAACACCAAAAACATTTCATGTAAATAATTATACCTTATAACCTCTATGGTTCTATAATTAAAAAAAATTTATGCTTTTATTATATAAAAAACATGGTAACACTTTATTCATTTCAAAACAACCGATTGTATCCTCTCCCTCTCTTATAAAAGATAACCCCTCCGCTCCTATTCACACTTCCAAAAACCATTGGTTAAAAAACGAATAATATAATCACATTAATAATTTCATAATGATTTCCTAGAAGATTTATTATGTTCATAAATCTACCCTATAAAGCATTTTTGAGTAAACTAAAATAAGTTGTCTGAAGAAGAGGTAACATCCATAATCGAACATTATATATAATTTATTTCTCCACCTCGTTCAATTATTAATAATTAATGATGATATAATATTATAAGTATCTTAGATTTATGTAGGTGTTATAATATTACATTTTTAGTCTAATACATTCTTTTATTCCATCTAATGGGATACTAAATCATCTCTCATGTATACGACAGATTACTACCTCGTGAACATATTTTATTCGTTTTCCTACACCTCCTATCATGACCAAATATAATGGAATAATTAATTTTTATATATTATATTTATGATATTATTTTACCTATGAAATTATAATACCACATCTACCTTCATAACTTCCATCTTGTGGAAAAACAATAACATCGCTCGTGTTTACGGTGGCATGCCACCTCACGAACTGATTTGACATGTTTTTCATTTTTCTTTTACATGGATTATAAATAAGATAAATTAAATGAATTTATATGATTTTTTTAAAATAAATATAATTATAAATTGATGATATATAATATAACTTGTTAATTTCCATATCATGGTATATACAAAAACAACGTTCGTGTGTACAGCAGACTAACGCCTCACAAAGCGATATGATTTTTTTTCATGTATGTATTAAATTGAAGGTTATATAGAAATGTTTAAACAAAAATATGTCATATATATGAAATAAAAATGAATTTTTAATGGTAATATGTCATTTACCCTTATTTCATTTTTTTCGGTAAATTGGAAAAATCGTTTATGTGAACATACAACCTAATATCTCTATTAATGGTTGTATTTTATTTTTTGTTTCTACCTCTAAAAAAACACTAAATACATATATAATGATTATATATGATTTTTATATCATGGATAGAATTATTTAAATTATCTATCATTGATCCATGTATGGGTACCAGAAAAAAATCAAAACATACACACAAAAAAAACAATGAACTTATTACCCGAAACAATGTTTTAATATATAATTATTTATAAAAATTTAACAAAAGATCATAAGTAAATAATATATTGTATAATATAAATAATTGTGGTTTTAAATATATTAATAATTAAATTATATTTTTTATATTTTTTTGTAATGATTATGGGGTTAGTCAAATACAAGATACTATATTTCTAGTCTCTTTTATTTTGTGGGTCCAGGTACCATTTTCACCACTCGTTTCATTTTTGCAGTGTATATACCTCCCCATTAACATGTTATATCCTTAATATTAAAATTTTCATGATAATTAAACTATATTTTCATGTTATTATTTCATTGGGATTATGATTCCAATGATTACTAAAGTGGTAATGGATTTTTTTTATCAATTTTTCTTCTTTGAGACATATGTTTTGTCATGCACCTATGTTCCTTTATGAGCAGTATATAATTCCAATTTTACATGTTATATAATGAATATACTTCTTTTAATGATATTTAATGATTCATTTTTCAATCATTAATGGGTCTTATGATTCAAAAGTTTCTGAAGTGGTAAGGGTTTGATGTTACAATCTCATTGTTTATTGGGATTGTTTTTATTATTCTTTTGATTTTGAAATACAATGATATTTTTCTCAAGATATTAATTAATTTTATTCTCATTATATTGTTGCATATGAAAACTTTTTTTCCATTAATTATCATCTATTTATGTAATCAAGAGTTCCAAATAATGTATTTAATCAAAACCCACATTATTTTTCTCTTCATTTGAAATCATTTCAATTATTCAAAAAACATGTTTTCTAAAAATGTTTTTAAAATTATTTTAATTATTAATGAAAGACAGTTTTACCCATGTATTACTATTTTGTTTTTATCAAATTAATCATGATGCCATTTTCCAAATAATAGCCATTTGTATTTTAATAAAAATTTGAAAGGACTATTTGTTTTATTATATACGACATGATCGATATTTTCAACAGAATGACCACTCATTGTTTTGATGTTTCAATTTTATGTTACCATGTTTATTTTCAAGGAAAAGTATTTTTAAAATTTTATATGTTTTTAAATTTGTATTTCCAAGTGAAAATGTTAATTTTTTATGAAACATATTAATTGATTCTTAAATCATATTTTATAATATTTCATGATAATTTTCAATGAAAAGGATTTGGAAAATAAATTTTATTTTAAAAATATTTTTTAAAGTTAAAATGGTTATTTTATTCCTGATTTTTTTTAAATAATTCTTAAATGATCCATTATATGTTTTCAATATTATTTTTAATAAAATTATTTTGAAAATATTTTATGTTTTAAAAAGTTTTTTTAATATGGAAATGATATTTCCCTTAAAAATATTGTAAATGATATTTTTATATCATTTTCCATCAAACATTATAACCTTTAACATTTCTTATACATTACTATACATATGATATAAAGATACCATTATTATTATTTATCTAAATGGTTTGTGATTATTATGAAGAGATTTTAATGAATCTTGGTATTTTATTATGTAATTCTATGATTAAATATCTTACAAAACACATTTATTTTCATTTTTTATAATATGATAATTGTATTGTAAATATTATTTCATTTTATGGGTTTTGATATGATGATTGTTTTATGATATTATGGCACATTTATGAAGGGTTTTCATTATATGATGGTTGCTACATTATAACCCATTATGGTGGTAATGTTATAACCAAAGATGGATGGGACCCATATCTCCATACACTGCATTGGATAAATATTAGTATATCATGAGATAATTAGGGATGGAATATAGAGTGAACCCAGTTTAATAAGGGAATTTTTACACTATGATAGTAATGGGGGTGAACCACCACTATAATTATTCTTTGGGGAGTGAACTTATTACACTATGATTGTTTTGGAAATAACCCTTAAGAACTAAGGAAATGATTTTCTAAGATAATGTTTATGCCACAATTTCATGTCTTTTTGCAATGTTATGTTCCTCTTTCCCATGTTCCTTTATTTCTTTATGATTTATATCATAAGAAATAGAAATATTTATTTCCAAAATCTTTATATTGAACTTTTATATGAAGGGTATTGTTTTTATATACTCTTCTATCTTTCTCATTAACATATCCTCACAATGTATTTATGTTTTTACCATTTTTAGACTTACTGTGCATCTGACCTCACCCTTGGTTATGTTTATTTTCCCCTGGTAATGATGGTAGGTATTACATGAGATAGGTCTAATAGGGGTACTAGTTATAATAAACTAAGTGGGAGATTATGTATAACTCTTATGGAATAGTTTTTGGTTATTAAATGTTGCTAATGGAACTATAAATTTATAATCCTCTAGTGTGTATTTCGACAATGTATTGAATTTTTCATCTAAAGGATATAATATCTATGTATGTAAAGCATTTGTTTCTACAGATTTTATCAATGGAATGTTTAGTTTTCTTTTGGAAACTATGATGAAAAATAGTTAGTGGGTTTACTCCGGATGTTTCAATGGATTTCTATAGGGATATGAATAATTTTAAATCTAAAGGGTGATTCATAGTGTAGGAAAATATCCTAGATATTTTATAATAGATATATAGAGTGCATTCCATGAAATGACATTACTTTTTTCATAATATAAAGGGATATGGATCTTATAAATATGTACCTAGGGATAATTACTATGAAAATGGTCAATTGAGATAGAGTCATTCTTCACATGGTGAACAATAGTGGGCCTTACTACACACCAGTTTTGACACTCCAAAGGGAAATTCATCTGAATTTTAAACTTTTTTAAAAAACTCTCAGGAAGGATATAAATAATATAAATGTATTTCCTAGGTTAATCCAAATGTGTCATTTATTTAGAATAGGGTGTCATGATTTAGACATCATATAAGTGATTTTTCATGATTATGTGGTTTACCACTATGAATATTGTTAATGAAACTATGTTTTTTTTAGTCAAAGTAGGTAATAAGAAGTAATTGTATTAATTATGAATGTGATAGGCAATGTGTTGAGAAGAAATAAAATGGATTATGACAAGAGTGAAGGATATTGTAATTATGCGTAATTATTTGTCATGATACATGATTAACAACATGCACCTTAACTGATTCTTGGACTACCCAATTAAGGGAAGGATAATGTATATTAATAGTTTTGGTGGTGGAAACGATGGAGGAAAGAATATTTTGTTTATTATATGTCAAGAATGTGGGAAGAATCATTCCATGGAATGTCTCAATGGAACAAAAAGGTGTTTTGTGAATGGAGAATAAGGACATAAAGAATGAATTTTTTTGTGGAAAATGAAAACTGTACTTAATGAAATGGATAAGAATAATGGTTTCCCCAAATAATAATCAATTTTCAAATGTTATAAATGTGAATGGAATTAGAATTATACAAAGGAATATACTAGGTGGAAATATCAAGAATATATTCAGCAAGGTGCTTCATGTAATGGTTTTATTATTGATGATAAAGAGTCTCCAAATGATATATAAGAGGAATGTGGTATTATGGAATAACATGATGAATTTTATTTATTTATTTTTGAATGATATAAAATGATTTATTTTATTTTGTTATGGAATACAAGAATTGTGAACTGTATAAGGATTATTCAGTATAAGTTTCACTTTTAGGATTTGTTAGAATATAAGGAATTGTTCTAAATAACTATAAACTTTATTCAATAGTAAGATGATATTTAACATAAAACACATTATTAAGAAAGGATAACCCTTAAAATATTCGAAATGCCGAGATGATATTGTTGGGAAAATGTAAATGATGGATATGAATAATGTAAATTGGATAGTACTAATAACCTTGGAACTGAATACTTTTTCTTTCATGAAGTGGTTATGTTTTCATTAATATAGTTTACAACATTATTAGATTTATAGAATATAGTTGATAGTCTATTTCTTTATTCATGGAATAAGGAAGTATGTGTGTTTTCATTACTATTTTATGGTAATTCATGTTATTACCGTGTTTTAAGAAACTATATGATCAATAAATTAACATTTTTTGTATGTGACATTAATAGATGCATAAGGATGTTGAAAGAATATGGGTATGTTGATTTAATAAATTGTGTGATATTATTTCTAAAAATTTTACTTCAATTTTAGTAATACATGGATGTGCCTTAATGTTAATTACTAATAAAATGGATAAAATTGAACATTTTATGTTATGAGATAATAAGTACTAAAAATTATATTTTTGATAATAACTAGTGAAATGTGGAATGAATTATCATTATTTTATGGATCTTATGATCCTTTAGCGCTTCGAGAATAAAAAAATTCATCTTCATTTCATAATGTAAGAAACGATATGGAAATATTCCAAAGCACAACCAAAGGATGGGAGTTTTCTAATGAAATGGTATGAATTCATATTATAATATCTTCTAAAAAAATTCACCAAAATTAGGAAAATCATATTGATATAATAGATTTTCCTATTACAATATTTTATGATGATATCAATCACATTTTTCACGCCTCATTGGCTTATGGTTTTCTGGTTACGGATTTCCCATTATCATTCACTTGCTTCTGATCAATGATATTGGCCACTATCTGTCAATATTTGGACCTTATAATTTTCTTCAACGTATAAATATTCACTTTATAACTATCATACAATATTTTCTAATCTAAAATTATTTATTCTTGGTAACCTTTGTGTGTAGATACTCAATATTTTGGGTTTTTTAAATTTGAGCATAAATTTGAATTTTTGTTCTCGAGTGACGATGAGGGGTAAAATGTAAATTTCAGCATATAAAATGGTCTCCGATATTTATTTAACCACTCTATTGGTCATGGAATAGAGGGTTTACCCTAGGATAGGATTTTTGAGTATTTTTTGCTTCAACAGAAATGTAATATCTAATTAATTAAATATTTAAGTAGTCTAGATGTTTTTGATGGGCACATCTTTTTAACAGAGTGTTGGATTATGATTTTGACTCTACGGTTGTGTTCGAGATAGGAGGTTTTTCCTATGAATGATATAAACTAACTTCAGGTTTTGGGACTCTTGAAAACTATTAAATAGGTGATTAATTCATTAATTAAATTATTTAATAAAATTAATAAAAGAAATCTCTCCCCCCATTTGGGGTTTCTATGAATGGAAAGAGATGGTAGGGAGACTCAATCACATGTGATGGTTTGAACAAGATAGGGACAAGGTATATATCTCTCCATACTATGTCCATGGTGTAGATCGAGACTGGATTGCAGTGCAGCTACATCCAAGAGTGGATTTTAACCCAAAGGGTCGACATTTATGCCACGAGGTAGGTCAGTTTTTGAGTTTTATGCCTAGATCCCCATATAATAGGTGTTTAAAAGTATTAAAGCCTTATTATGACTACTAAAGACTCCATGGGGATTAATCTTCCCTTATTTGGAAAAAATGGGGGGGGGGGTTCAGGAGCTTTGTAGTGGTTTCCCAATCAGAAACCTCGACTACACAACATGTGGTTTGAATAACACACACAATGTCTTCTTCCTATTAGGTGAATAAGAGAAAATACAACTACATGTTGTTTATTTTTAATGACACATCATGTAGTATCACTCAATATGCGGCCAAATACATGGACATATGACCCATGTATGAGGTACATTTCCATGTAGGGTACACAGCCTGACACTTTGTGTGTGACATGTCATGTGTTAGTTCATGGTCAGGTAATTAAACATATCCAATCCATTTGGGGTTCACACCATGTACCCATATCACATGCCATGTACTTGGGTTTTAATACCATTTTTGGATAATGTACTCACCCATTTGGGGAAATGGGAGTACACATAATGTGCTCGGAAAGACAAACCGTACACTACCCCTTTATTACCATTTTGAGTGGTTTTGGATGTTTTGACACCCAAGTGTTAGAATTGGTCATGAAAGGAGTCCATTCTGATTATTTTACCACATAGATTATAGTGGTTGGATATTTTTAGCATATAGATTTCATTTTGATAGTGTTTTCTTTATGTGATAGTTTTGTAGGAGGATTTTATTGTTGTTTAGGTTCAGAATCATCTAGTGGTTGGATTTTGATAAATGACTTTAGGTGAGGATTATGACCATAATTTTTTTCCTAGACATATCATTCCATGAACAATTGATTTATGATCCATGGATGGATCCTAGAAGGTGGGATTGAGTAATAGCTCAGAATAAAATTTGTGTTTGTCCCTGTGTACCAGGACAAGTAGCTCAAGGATAGAGAAATTGTGGTTTGGACCATGCGATTGAGGGTAAGAGTGGTTGGATCCATTGGTATTAATAGACATATTATGAAGATGGATATATATGAGATCAATTATGGTGTTATGTTGAGTCCGTGGGACACTTTATGATGTCCAAGTGGGTTGGTTTTTGATCAATTATCATTGGATATAGTGATTGGATGTTGATAATGCGTTCATAGAATGAAATTATTTTAAATTTAACTATTGAGATATTATTGATCTGGGATTTGTTAGAGTAAATTGAGGGTCTTTTGAGTATGTTACATGTAATGTGGTTTGACATAATATTTTGGTTGCTACTAGAGACTGGGAGAGGATTCCTTCATTTGAGTTCATTTCTTGCGAATATAGGGTTGAAGGCCTCTATTTATGTGTGGATCCAGAGGTCCAAGAGTATTCCTAATTGATATGATTAACCTAAGTGGGTCTGTGTGCTTTTTTAATTTGGTTATGGGTGTTTTCATTAGACTCGAGATGATGTATGATCCGATGAGGATGAGATGTTGGAAATTGAGATGGATGCTTACCTAGACCTTGTTATATGTGGTTGTTGAGGTTGATTCCTAGACTACCCCTATGGGGAAGTTTTGTTATGGTTGGATTTCCAAATTTTGGAAACTGGTTGTTTGGTAAGGGGTAGTAATGGAATAGAGATATTGATATATGATCCATATGTGTGGTTCTTGATATTCGTGGTTGAGACTGTTGGACTTTGTGCTCTGTATCTTTACTAATAGTTTGATTCTGGTTTGGGATCCAGAATGAGGATCGAGGAATGCAATGTAATACTATTGATTATAGTGAATGTGACATCACATGTATATGGTATGGTACTGTACTGAGGTTATATTCATAGGAAGTATACTACTTAGATGGTGTCTGACTGATTCTCTAGAAACTGATAGTATACATCATGGATTGTGAAGCATATTGAGACTCCTAGAAATGATGGCATGCCATGTGGAAAGGATTATGGATTAATAGTCCCTCCTATATGGTTTGGGATAGACTGACGCATTGGGCTCCAACAATGATATATATATATATATATATATATGTATATATATTGTAACTAGTATGATATTCCAGGAGAATGAAGTATATAATAGATGGTGCTAGACTAATGCTCTGGGAATGATTATTTTGATATGTGGTAAAGATTATGGACAGACTCTCTAGTAATTATTGTATAGATACATGAGATAAGTGTGAGATAGATAATCTATCACTAGTAGTACTGTTGTGTGGTATTTATTGATAGAAGTGTCAATGTTTTGAGTATGATATAATTTTTTTGTGTAATGAGAATATGATAAGAGATGACATATAATAGTCTCTTGAATTATAGGACTATCCTAGGATGTGTCCCCGGTTTTTTTGGGTTTGGTTATTGATGCCAAGGGTGTAGATCATATAGGTTTTTTGGGATGCATTATCCTCGACACATTATCAGAGAAAATATGGCATTTGTCGAAGTTTGTATGGTCAACTGAGGCCTCATACCTGAGGATCAAAAGATGTTTTATATTTAATGTTTTGTTCTATATCAGCTTGGATGAGAATATTACCTAACCATACACATATTTATTTAGTTTATATGATCACTATAAGGGGTTCCCTACTAAGAGATATTTCTCACCCCCTACACGTACACCTCAATATGTGTATGATCCTTCTATCTTATTTTAGTTTGATCATAGATTCATGATGTATGAGGCCAAGGACTTGAATGTTATGGTCAAGCATGATGCTCATGTAGAGTTGATTGGCTAAGCTTGAGTAGTTTAAAAGGGTATTGGTGACCGGGTATGTGTTATGGTCTGTGGTTAGCTATAGGGGCTATTGTATTTACATCTCAGTTATTTATTTGAAATGTATTATCATCCAAATAGGTGATCATTGTTGTATGTATGACATGGTTCTTCAGGACTTTACTTCATTTTCATTTTATTACATCTTTTTTCATTTCAATATTTTATTCTTACACTTTCTATAATGTGTATGATGATTAGTTACATACTTATAGATGTCCACATTGATTTTGGGGTATAGTCTCCTAACATATCCACTTTAGACTACCGCTGCTAATTGGAAACCTATGGCTATTGAGTAGGCATACTAGTGGTCATGTGGAGAACCGTCTTATAACACCATTATAGTGGATATCGAGCCATGTTGTTAAAAATTGGTGTTAGAGGAGTTAATTTCCTATCATTTTACAAATTTGGGTTTGGTAGATATGGGATATAGGAATGTGTCTGAACATGTGATGGATACTATGATGGTGGGTAATGAACACGTTTTTTTATTGGAATTTTAGGTTTCCAAGGACTGGGATTGGCTTTTGGATTTGTGATGTTACAATTGTATCTTATTTTTTTCTTGATCAATGAACACGTTGTTTTTATTTTATGGTTTATAATGGATTTTAGGATCTGTTCCTATTGGAAAAATTCATATGTCTTGGTTTTTACTGTTGGAATACCAGATAAATAAGTGTCTCAAGAACCATGATAGGCACATATGATGTACATTTTATAGGCCTTATAGTGTGTGACATTATCAATTTCATCCTGATGTCATGTTCTATGGAGTTGCGGTGAGATTCTCTATGGTGGGGATACTAGTGTGGTCAATGTGTGTGGTTGTTATGGTGACCCCGGTGGGTAATAATAGTATAGATTTAGGGATTTGTATCCCATATAAATGGGTTTTCTTGATGTTGGTAGTATTTTTCGGTCCTCTAAGAAGTGGTGTGATGTGAAAATTATTAGAGGGGATGGGGATCCAGTTGTGGGATGTTGGGTTCTATATGAATTCATTATTGTGTGAGACCCTATAGGAGGGTGTTCTGATTATTTTATGTCATGTGATGATGAGGTGGGTGAATTTTGATGTCCATGAGTTTTGGATGTAATGTATTGAACACCTATTTGATATAAAGGTTCCCAAATAATGATAGGACAAATGGCCTCATGCGCATCTCCACCAATTCCATATGTAGCCGACTAGCAACGATGGCCTAGGTTTTCTCTTATGGGGAGTGTATTCCCTCTTCTAGATTGTAACACATTACCATATCAACACATTAAATAAGGTACAAAATATAATAGTCCAAAAGATAATAAATAACCAGGGAAAGAATATATAAACAATTCCATAAGAATAACATATAGAGATGATATGTCAGGTCATGTTTATAAAGAATCCTAAAAAGGTCTACATAAAACAGTACAACAAATTCAAAAAAATAAAAAATATACCCAAAAAAATATTGTTGGAATCACAATCATCATCTCGGTTCCATGCTCCTCAGAACCTAATAAGTAATCAATGAGTTATAATCAGGTGTTATCCCCAATCTATAACTACAATGATATAGTCTATTTGGGTTACCATCATCGTCTTAAAGAGGGTGTTAGATAAAATCCCAGTAGACAACCATCCAAAGGTATCGTGCCATATTGTTAGTAAATATATATTAATAACAGTGTGAAGGATGTGATATAATATGTCGAAAAAGTACTGAATTTAAACAACCCATAATGGTTCGGGTTCCCATGGACTCTCGTCCTCTACCATCTGCTTCGTCTTAGATAGAATATTTCGTAATAAACATTCAGTCCCTTTACATTTTATAATAATGTTAATTTAATGATCCGATTCCATTTAATAATTATGTATCGAGACCTATCAAAAATCTTATCATCCCCTATAATGGTATGTTATCTAGAGATGTCTATTTAGGCCATCTATATATAGTATATCTTTTCGACTGAATACAACTTTTTTTCTTTGTCTTGGTACATACATCATATAAATCATTTAAGTCATTATTCAATTAAGAACGTGATCATATATATGAAAATCACAATTTGGAATCCAGTTATAGATTCAAGTGTAGCATAAACCATGAACCTTACAATCATATTCATGTAATTCCTCATTGGAATCCATGTATCACTCTAGGTGTACTGTAACAACATTTACACTCGATCTCATCCTTGGTGGTCCACTAAGGGAGCCCATGTATCACCCATGGCATATATAATTGACCAACCCTTTGATTACATCCTTGAAAAACCATATGGTTTCCATGTATCACCTGAGCATATATAGAATTGGCCCTATCATGAGTTTGTCCTTTGTATTCTACTAGGGAGTCCAGGTATCACTCGAACATAATAATGGAATTAGCCAAATGATTCCTCGTATGGAATTCATATAAGATCCCTTATTACAACCAAGGAATTTATCAAACATGTATTCAATATCATTTAGTATTATCAAGGTTCGTCACAACATTCAATCCAAACACACCTCAGAAGGTGCATTAAGGCATGGCTATGATTAGATGGATTGCCTCTTAATTACTCACATATGCATTTCATAACAAAGAAATAAAGTTCCTAATCAACCAATTACAAGGCAACAGTTTTGGGCCATTTCATCCAATCCCACTTCCTTGATCAATTAATTTTCAATTCAAATTTTAATTCAATTCATCAATTATAATTTACAATTAAATATTAAAAATTCCATTGAAATTAGTAAAAAGGAACACCTCAAGGGTATCCAAATTCAATCACTATCCATGTTGTTCTAAATAATTAAACTACACACATAATGGGTGTTTCCAATTAATGTTCTTTAACTGTTATTAATTAATAAATGGGTAACACATATTACATTGGTCACACCTATCAATCTAACTCAATGGTTACTTCACATTTTAACGGTGTCTCTCTGATAATTGGGTGTGCAACACAAAGGAATATTTAAAAAGCATTTTTAATTTGATGTAATTGTATGATACCACCTATGATATGTTCATAGTTGATAACTCATCCAAAAACATATTTTTATTTGACTCAGATCAGGAGAAAATGATAGAATGAATGAAAAATTATAAATTAGGGATAATGAGGTTTCACCTAAATAGTGCATACAATAACAAGAATATTGATTAGAGACAAAAAAAATAAATCAAGTAATCACCTATGTAGACCCAATGAGATGTTCGGTGCTCGAATCTGAGATTAGTTGGAGGAACAATATAAAATTATAGAAAATTACCCAAGAGGAGCTCTAAAATGTTATACTATCCATGGAAGGTGGAAACGAAAAAATAGTATTAGGTTTAAATAAATTTAAAAGAAAAAATGTAATATCACCAAAATTCATGGGTTATATGGTTTGGCCGCATGGTTGTCCAAACAGTGAGGTAACCGTGTACCCTTTCCTTTAGGAATGGGAATCCCACATTGTTTGTTTTTATGGTTTTACTAACCATGTGCAAACTATGTATCATCCCACTGAAAAAATTGAAGACATTACTGCACGTTCGTGCACCATAAATCACACGAGTTTTCTAAAATCGATTCTTTTAGGACTCTACTGTCCAGCCTCACTTCATTATATATAACCATTTGGATTTCTTTACATTATTTATACTAACCATAAACCATTCATTTCCACCCAAAATAATGTGTTCTAGGATTTGACCCAATCATTGACACCCCCGTTACCTCCACATACTCAAAGGGTATTCCTAATTGGCTATAAAGAAGCATTTTAACTAAAAATCGATGAAAATAAATATATTTTGTACCTCTTGAAAAAACCTTGTTCTTATTTACACCCCCTTATGAAAATTCATCCCCAAATTTACCCATTAATGGTGGTGAATCATCATCAATGAACAAATATAGCCTAATTTTCATACATAGGCCTCCCATACCTGGGTCTCATCATGTACAAAACCATTCCCCAAAGCACATGTACTTGAGGAATTGACCAGCCTACAATAGTCTTTTTTCAACGATCCACAATATTTAAAGTATATACCTCAAAGGAAACATATTTCAATAACTCAACATACTCTGGATGATATTAATGAGATGAGTCTAAATGATATCGTCACAGCTGAGATACAAGGAAGACATCATGGATGGCTTGGTTCCTCTGAGGTAAATGCAACTGATAGAATACTGACCCAACTCACTCCTAAATCTCAAATTACCCAAAAAAACATGGTGAAAATTTACCTTGACTTGAGATAATCCTATTTTCTATCCTCAATGAGACATGTAAAAAAAATTGATCCCCACACATGAACCCTAGAGGTCATCTGGGACGATCAGTGTATGAGTTCGGTCAAGACTGCACAATAGCCATCCACTTCTAAATCAGCTGAACTTGCTTGGTGGTATCTTGGACAAGATGAGGTCCAAGCATAGATTCATCTCCATCCTCTAACCAGAAAATGGATGATTGGCATGGACAACCAAAAAAAGACTCATAAGTAATCTTTATAATAGTAATATGAATCATATTCTTGTAAGAGAATTCAATCAATAGAATTTTCCTCTCCCTAGAGTCCCAAAAATTTTAGATGCTTGCTCGAAGAATGTACACAAGAACCAATATCATGCCCTTTCACTAGCCATCTATATGAGGGTGGTATTCCATGCTCAGAACCACCTATGTACCTAAGATCTTCTTCATCCCCTCCCAGAACCATTTAGTAAACTGTCCATTCCAATATGAATTGAGAGTACGGGGGGCCCTATGTAGTCATTTTATCTCAGTGACATATATCATCTTGAGCACAACTACTAAAAATGTATCCTTAATAGGTAGTAAATAATCATAATTTTATATCCTTTTAACACCAAACCATACGACATAATTGCACCGAAGTGACCTAGTTATGAAATCCATCACAACATCATTCCATTTCCTCTCAAGAATGGGAAGCCATGTTAAATGTCAGGATGGTCGCTGGTGTTATTCCTTTACCTTCTGATAGGTGGAACATATCATGATAAAACCATCTACATATCTTTTCATACAAGGACACTAGTAATGGAGATATAGGTCTGGATACATCGTGGTGATGTTGGGGTGCACTTCTCAAGAGGAATCGTAGAAATATCGCATCATCTACCCAGGAATGTCTACTAAAACCCATATAAGACCATGCTACCATATAATTTCATTTACACCCATAGTCTATCTATGAGGAGGTCATCACATACAAAATTATCCAGTAGTACTTGGCCCCCAGAATCTGATAACTAGCTAATATTCACTCTATCCAGAATGGTTGAGGTCAAAAATAAGGATAATAGAAATGTATTCCCATTGCATTCCGGCACATCCACATGAATCTAAAAAATTCATCATCTTCCACTCACTACTATACTTATAAACTACTTTTATCTATGACCTCATGCTCATTGAACTGACCACAACATTTCCTTTATCTGGTGTGTAGGAAATCTTGATTTCAAAATAATATATATACTCCCACCACATTCACTATCTCATGTTCATATCACACTGAGAAAATATTTACATGTGGCTTTTGTGGTTTATGTAGACCAACAACATCACCCCAAGTAATTAATGTCTCCAACAGAGTAATTCCTAAACATCTGTAGCTAACTTGAGATCATGTGTTAGTTAATTTTTCTCATGTGGCCTCAACTACTAAGACCCTTACATTATGAATCCATGTACCTACATAATAGAAACATATAGAATGAAATATGATGCATCAAAGTACACATTGTAATTCTTTACTAAAATAAGAAGAATAATTATTAGGGAAGAAGTCAATCTCCCTTTCATCTCTTGAAATGATGAATCAAATGGCTCTGACCATACAAGCATCATAACCTTCTAAATCAAGCCAGTAAGTGGTGTTCTAGGCATAAGATGTCCGATATGAAACACCGATAATATCCAGCTATTCCCAATAATCACAATATCTAAAATACATTCTTTGGATTATCATGGGAAAATACAACACTCGCCTTATTTGGGTCAACTAATACTCTTATCTCTGAGAAAATGTCACCTAGGTAGTGAAAATAATCTCTCTAGATGTGGAACATTATCATCTTAGTATATAAATAATTCTCATTTATTGTATTGAGTACGATCTTAAGATATTTGACATGGTCATGTCAAGTTTGAGTGATGAAAACCACTGGTGTATTCATAAGACCGAACAACATAACAAAATACTCATATAGACCATATCATCTACGAAAGGATGTTTGAGGTATGTATGATGGTCAAAATCAACCCTAATGATATCTGGATATCAAATTAATTTTTTAGAATTACTTATATCAATATATATGATCAAATATATTATCTATCTGAGGTAAAGGATACTGGTTCAGAACCATAAACTTATACAATTTATGGAAATCCATACATATCATGAGGGTACAATATTACTTATTCATAAAACGGTATAGTGAATTAGATGGATAAGTACTAGGTCTAATAAAACCCTTTACTATTAAATACATTATCTACCTCTTGAGATCTTGTACTTAGTAGTATTTATCCTATATGGGGGAATGGATACTGATGAAAATCATGGAACTAGATAGATATAAAACTATACCTTTATCACTAGAGGTAATAAATAAAATCATCCATGAAAATGTCCCTAAAATTATAAACCACTACAGTGAAATATTCCGGATGTGTTCCGTAGTCATCTAGATATAAAATCACAATCAGTTCTTTCATCCCACCTATCCCATGATGCTCAGGTCCATCTCCGCTCACCTATAAATCCTATTAACCATTTTGAATAAACTCTCCACCAACTTGTTATTTAAAAGTCGCCAGTATGCATTATAAATCAACAAAAACATGAAAAAGGAACAATCCAATCCATCCCCATAATGATGTCCAAGCCAATCACCTCCATGAAAAATATTCCCGATACCATGCGACACTCACAAATATCAAGGGGGGACTCACTAAAATGATATACATCCTATTTCTAATCCCCAACAAAGAATCAAGTGCCATAATTCCATCAAAACAATGTACACTGATACCAAGACTCCAAAAACAATAAATAACATAAATCTATGAGAAGTACCTATATCTAAAAGAGAGAATTCTAAAGTAGAGGATAATAGAATATTATATCTCATAGTAAAACGTTATGGATTCTGATACCCTGCTTTCAGTTGTACTACGTATATATAGCCGGATCTGCAGCCCAGGGTTATAGCCTAGATACCCTATTAAAATTCACTCTACATTCACTATAAGTTTGGTGTCTGACTACCCTAACCACAACCACCATCTCGTCCTATGTGTCCAACCATAATCATACTCCCTACATGACGACAAGCTACTCAACCTTCTCCTAAACTTGGAGTCTGTTTAGACCATCTCTCACTGAATAATAGTGTAAAAACTTTTCCAAATATCTTTAGATACACCATCATTCCCCATTATCGGCACTCGACTAGGTCTCTCACGAATGAGGTCTTATATGTCCCAATATTATACACCAGTGGCACCTCACATGGATATATGAGTATGTTAACTGGATTCTAATTTCACTTTTTAGAAGCAGCTGATGAAACTTCCTACTATCGGTTGATGAAATAATAGATCTAGTTGCTAAAACACCCGAGCTCACACACCCTATCCTCTTTCAAGTCAATGCTATGTGATAAACAACTAATTCATTAACCCATAAATGTTATTAAAATAAAATACATTTATCTTTGACTAGATTTCAAACTTGATACCATCCATGAATTTCTTTGATTTAGATAACGCATCACGCATCATAATATGTTTGAAGCAATAGAGCTTCGTAAAAATGGATCAGTAATATATAACTAATAAGGCAAACTGCACCACGTTTCTGAACTCCTCGGATCTATCATACCTCAATGTCATGGGATAAAAGTATTCAAAGAAGGCTATATAAAATCCCTCTAAGATATCTCCCAATGTAGATTCATCCGAGTAATAGCATCCCACCATCTCCTGGACGAATCATGTATCATATATAGATAGAAATTTACCCTCATATCAGTATAAATATTGAAATTCTCAATGATATATTGCATGGAATCTTGAAAAGACTCTATAGCTAGTGGTCTCATATCCCCTAAAAAATGGGTAAATGATGATGTTGGAACTCACGCATCAACTCTGCCGCAGTCAGGGCAGGTTGTGGTGCTCTTTGAATGGTCTAAATGAATCATATAAATAATTCACATAACATTTCCTCAACACCTATGTCTGATACAAATACTTTTTTCATTGATAGAAGTATGGGAGGATCCATTTGTAGGCCATGGACCAACACCTCTAGAGAAAGGCCATCAAAAATATCCAGCCGTATGACTAGAGATCATGGATGCGGCATGTCTCTATAATTACAAACACACACCTTAGCAATGAATTCTTTCAATGTTCACAACTCAAAGAACATATTTAGATTTTGGATAGGAATAAGAATTCCTATATTAGAGAAAATCCCCTCTACCATCTCCTTCATCTAGGTTGAAGTAACCTATAGATCATATAAAAGAAAGAGATAATTCCTACTTTCCACTACTACAGTCAGGTCTAGATCATGTTCTCTAGTATGAACAATTTCATTTTTCACATCATCTTTATATTTATTTGAGTTATAACACAATTCATTTTAGATGGTTGAACCAAATGGTTCACCAAGTTCTAATCTATAATGGACCGTATTTCTCATGAACCAAAATATGGAATCCACCTAATCAACACCATAACACATTATAGTCCATGCGACTCATAGACGATGGCTCAACATGCCACAATTTGATGATTTGGGTGTATGTTGTATCGTAATCGGGAAAAAACTACAGAGGTTATGGGAGACCCTTTATGTACTAATTATGTTTCTTAATTAGCTGCTCAAAAGTCTATTACAAAAGAATGTATATAAATTATGGAACATATCAAAACATAAAGAAAACAAGAAATGAGTCTTATATGTAATGAAATAATGAATGGTATGTGACTTATATTTGCTGCCTAAATGATGCATTAGATTTTATACCCTCATCTCATCGGGATTAAAAAAAATAGAACCCAAAATCAAATCAATAATAATATCACAATTCATGTCCATCACCCAACAGTGGAATCAAATAAACTTTAATATCTAAAACCTTGAAAATTACAATTTCATTTGAGAAAATTTGGATCTTTCCTTTTTATGGGTGAGATACACCCAAACACATCTGATTACAAAATTACATTTCCATTTTTCCCTATATATATTCACTAAATAATAAAATTAAAAAAAAATAAACCTATGATACCACTTTGTAATATCCTCAACTCTAATTCCACTAAAAGGTGTCATATTATTGGTTGGACACATGGCCTCAAGCACATATCCAAAAATTCTCGAGGATTCCAATTGGTAGCGAGGGCCTAGGGTGTTCTTATGGGTAGACTAGGCACTTTACTAGAGTTTAACAGAATAAAATATCAATGAAAAATAGTAATAAAAGAAGTTTAAATGTAATAAGAATGATAAATAATCAAGAAAAAAATAAATAAACAATGCCCTAAGGATATCTTATATAGATGATAGGTCAGGGAAAGTCTACAATGAATCCAAAATAGGTGAACATATAATGCTACAACACATGTAAAAAAATAACAAAAATACTAAAAATAGTCCATTAAGAATCATTTTCATTAGCTCTCCCCATGCTCTCTTATTCATAAGTAAAAATCAAGAACCTGTAGCCATTCACTATTCCATATCTATAGCAGTAATCATATAGTTTGTTCGAGAACCCATTAGTGTCTTGAACATGTTGTGAGAAATAATCCTAGTAGAAAACCTCCCAAAGATCTATTTCTTTATATCCAGTGAATATATAATGATAAAGGTTTGATGAATTTAATAGAATATATATGGGATGATCTCATCATAAACAACCTATAATGTTCCGGGTTCTCAAGGACATCGGTCCTCTCCTACATACTTCTTCCTGGCTAGAATATCTATGAACAAAAAGTTAGTCTTATCTCATTTTATAATCATGTTCATTTAATCATTAAAATCTATTAATAATTATATCTTGAGAGCTAACATGTTTCCCAACATCACCTATAATGGTATGTCATAAAGATATTCCTAACTAAGCCATCTATATATATAGTAAAATTCTTAGAATGAATCCATGCTTGTGCTTTGGCATGGAAGACACATCATATTAACCATTTCACTTATTATTCAATTAATAACTTATGTCTATCCTTGGAATTAGTAATTTTAAATATAGGTATAACTCCATGTGTAACCTGAACCAAGCACCTTACAGGACCATCCTAGGAATTTCACATTAGAAGCCCAGTATCGGTCTTGGTGTAGTGTACCAACATTTCCACATGTGTATATAATTAGAAGTCCACTAATGGATCCCATGTATCACCAAGGGAATATATAATCAACCTCCCATTTGATTCCATCCATATAAACTATAAATAATCCATGTATCACCTAGGAATATAGTGAATCAATCCTCTCATGTGCTTGTCCTTGGTAGTCCACTT
The DNA here is from genome assembly GCA_963277665.1 of Viscum album. Taxonomy (NCBI): domain Eukaryota; kingdom Viridiplantae; phylum Streptophyta; class Magnoliopsida; order Santalales; family Viscaceae; genus Viscum; species Viscum album. The sequence continues at coordinate 1,262,177,672 of OY728132.1, read as the reverse complement.
GGGAGTCCATGTTCCACTCAGGCATAATCATGGAAATAACCAAATTTGTCCACCAATGTCAATAATTTAATAACCCATGTGTATCCCAAATAATTTTTAAAGAAATAATTAAATATTATTTATTTATATCAAGGTTCTACACCACATTCAATTCAAACTCACCTCAGATGGCAGCTCATGTCATGACTAAGCATAGAAGTCTTGACACTTAATTATTCACATGAACATTTCATTACAAGAGAATATAATATCAAATAAACCAATTGAATGGGAAGAGTCTATTTTAATGGTTATCCCATCCCCTTTAAATAATAGTCAAATTTACAATGAAAATTATAATTCAATTCATCGATTACAAATTATAATTTAATATTAAACATCCCATGGAAAAGAGAAAAAAGGAACACCTTAAGGGTTTCAAACTTCAATAACCACCCCTGGTAGTAAAATTTATTAAACAATGCACACAGGGTTTGGCTCTAATAAAATATCATTAACCATTATTTATTTATCAATGGGTTCTGTAAATTACATTGTTCATGCCTATCAATTTATCTCATTGGTTAAATTCCATTTTAAGGGTGTCACTCTGATAATCGGGCACGCGGAACAATGAAATATTTATAATCACATTTAAATTGATGTAAAATAAGGAGACCTCTTAGGTAGGTTCATAGAGTATAGATCATCCTGTATTATCTCCCTATTAAACTCAAATTGAGTGAAAATAGAAGAAGGGATGAATAACCAGAAATTAAGGCATATTAGTTTAAACATTAATAGCACAATTGATTACAAAAAGAATGAGGAATGATAAAAAAGGAATGGAGTAATCACAGATGTAAATTAAATTTGATGTTCGAAACTATAATGTTATATCAAATAGTGGAACAATATCAGAGTCTACCAAATTTCCCATGGAGGATCTCTTAAACGTTTTTTTGTCCAATGAAGGATGAAATGAGAAAATAGGTTTACGTCTAACAAAATTATAAGGGAAAAAATGTAATTTCACAAAAAATTAATGGATCACATGGTTTGGAAACATGGTTCTCCTAATAGTGTGAAAATTTTGTGACCTTTGATTTAAGAAATGACCCCCCACATGGTTTGTTCAATTATTTTGACTAACTCTATGGAAACCTTGTCTGATCCCACTATTAGAAACTGCAGACATGAAAACGTGAATTTTTTCCTCAAATCACATGGTTTTTTAACCATTTGGCCTATATAACTCCACTAAATATCCTTGAAAGGTTATAATGAATCATGAGTCCTACCTATCATGGTTTCTATTAACTATACACCAGTCCTTTTCACCCCAAAGGATGGATTTCTGGCTCTAAATTATCCCAGGACACCCCTGTTACATCCCCGAACTGACAAGGTATTTATATTTGGCTATAAATAATAATTTAAATTGTAAATTGGTGGAAATAAAAATATTATGTACCTCAAGGAAGAAAAAAGTACTCGGAGTGGCCTTTTGTGAGTTGGACTAGAATTAGGTGGTAAGACCGAGTAGATTGATGTGAGTCTTGATCTGTAGAGCTCTGGGGGATTTCCTAGTGGCCATTTTTTAATGAATCTAGAGTATGGAGTAAGATCCATATGACTTTTTATAGTTTCCCATGAGAGTGGTATACAATGTTATGTGTCCCTTCATGTGTGCGTTGTAAAGAAATAAGTTTCTGGACTTGTGATAATGGTGCACGAAGGGTGAAGTTGTGTATTGAGGTTTTGGATCATTGTATGACTTTTGTTTTTGAATGTTTCACTTGTTTGTTGGTTCTCCCAGCTTGGGGTTGGTTTTGAAAGAGTAAGGTTCATTCAGGTTCATTGACCATGAAATAGTTGCATAGGCGAGTTGAGCCTGATGGCTTTGTGTTGGATTGATAGCATAGGAAGTGCAAGAGTTATCAAGGTTTATGATTCAGATCATAGTTTTTATTAGATTTGAATAACTAAATTCATATAATTTTATTCATATTGGTTATAGTAGGGAATTTAAAATTTGTGAGTTATTATAATCTTAGAGATACGAGAAATAATGGTGCACTGTATCATTTGGTATGTGGATCAAACATTAAAGGGGTTTACGTACGAGGTACTTCAATTGGGAAGCCTACTATGAGTTGGAAGAGAATTTTCTCTTTTATAGAGAGATTATTATAGTAATGGTGTCCTAAGGCCTTGTTATAGAACTATGATTTTTTATAATGTATTTAGTTTTGGTGGTATTCATCGATGACATCTTAGTATACTCGCAGTTTAGAGACGATCGGTCCAATATCACGACATCATCCCGAGTATAATAAGTGATATCAGGTGTCATTATATGATATATATATATATATGATTCCTTGAGTGGATATGGGCATACCTAGGTGGATGTACTCATGGAGTAGTGTATTTGATGGTGTATGGTGGAGAGAGCACCACAAAATTCTTGTGGGACAGGTCCTTGTAATGGATAAGATATCGTTAAATACCATTGGTTTTGCTATCAGATTCTGGGAAGATGTGGTAATAGCTATTTTGATTTATTGACCTAGTGGGAGAGATATTAATAGGTCTATTTTAGAGTTTTGGTAGTGTTTGGGGCATGGATTGTTGAAAATATTTTTGTCTGTGAAGGAATAGTATGTATATTAATATGTTTGGGATCACCCTAAGTTTATGGAAAATTTTTATATGATTTCATGACATATCAGGATTGATAGGTGTGGTTAGTCACTATCATATTTGTTTCCTAATGGTTTTAGGTGGTGGATTTAACTTTGATATGGTGTATTCCAACTCATCGGATTTATTTAGAAAAACAAAGCTCGTATTTAGAAGTAGAATGCAATTTTTTGAGCTGTTGTCGAAGACTAAGGTGTGCTGGGCTATGTGATTTGAATACCACTATGAATTTTCAAGGATGAGATGGTTAATGATGGGGATTCTATAGAGATCAATGTTTTCTAGAATTTTAAATTCAAAAATAAAATTAATTGTTTTTTTGGGTGATCTTGAGTGGTAAAGCGATCATTTTACCAAATCAATTGGTCATGGATAATTTTTATGCCTACTATTTTGGTCTTAGAATAGGGAGTTTACCCTTGGATGGTAGTTTTGAATATTTTAGAGTAGTTTGAGTATTCATAGAATATTTAATATTAAATTAATTAAATATTAAAATAGTTTGGTGGTTTCGAAAGGTACTATCTTTTGAATTGATTATCAGATTGAGATTTTGACTCTGTAGTTCAGTCTATAATATATGGTTTTTTCTAGGAAAAGTATAAAATAACATTAGATTTTGGGACTAGGGATAGTTGTAAATTGGGTGATTACCTAATTAATAAATTTAATCAATAAAATTAATAAAATATATCTCCCCCATTTGGGGTTCCGTTAAATTAATTGATATGTGAGGGACCTCAATCAAACATGATGGAAATAACAAGAGGGGGATAAGAGAGTGATGTCCCAAAACAACATCCTTGTCATAGATCGGGATCTGGTCTAGGTGCTCCATCTTCTAGGAGCGGATTTGAACCCAATGCATCGATGTTTACACCACAAGGTTGTCTATTTTTGTGTTTTGTTCCCTAATTTCATATATTAGTTTTTTATGTTTTAAATCATTATTGTCATTTCTACAAAGATAATATCAGTCGAACTATTCTTATTTGTGGAAAAATAGGGGGTTCAATTGGTATACTGGGGTTTCTCATTTAGAAAACCTGACTAAAAAGTATGTAGTTTAATGCACAGATGCCTTCTGTTTTTCCAATTTAGGGAGGAAGAGAATAAAATGAATACAAAACGTGTTGTCCTAAGGACACTCTATATAGTTTCACTAAGCGTGTGGATGAGTACATCTAAAGTTGACTCATGTAGGGGGTATATGGCCATGTAGGGTACACGAGCAAACCCTAGGTGTGTGACATGCCATGGGTGAGTACATGGTCAGGTAGTGACAGATGTCGAGGCTAGGTGGGGTATATGGGTAGGTTACATGGGTGGGGTACACATCATTTACCTATCTTTCACAATGTGTAATTGGGGTTTACAATCCAAGTTCGACTGATGTTCAATCCCATGTGGGGAGATGGGAGTATAGATAATGTTCTTCGATATACATGTCATGTACACCACATTTTTTATCCTTTTAATGATTTTTGGGATGTTTGATACCCTAGAGTTGGAATTGGACATGAAATGAACCATTATGAGTGTTTTTATGCATAAATCACAATAATATGATCATTTATTTGTATTGTGACCATCTGGATGGTGTTTTTGTATTTGATAGTTTAGTATGAGGACTCCCTTGATGTTTGGATTCGGAATCCTCCAGTGGTTTGGTTGTGAGATTTGATATCCGGTGAGGATTGTGATATCCATGATTTGACAAGATTGATAATGCCATTAACAGTTGATTTAGGCTCACTGGATTGATTCCATATGTTAGGATTGAGTAGTAATGATGAGTAAAAAATGTTATGTCCCTATGTATCAGTACCAATTAATTGAGGATAGAAAAGTTAATGTGTGGAACCTATGTTTGAGGGTTTGAGGGTTGGAGTGGTTGAAGCCTTTTGGATTTATTGACATCGTAGCATGAAGGTTATGGATGAATTCCATTATGGTGCGGATTTGAGTCTCCGGAATCCTGAAAATTCCTTAGTGGTATGGTTTCTAATTTTTTAATCATTAGATACCATGGTTGGATTTTGAGAATGCCCATGTGGGAAGAGCATCTTTTGGATTACCTTTTTGGAATGTTGTTGAATGAGGATCTGTTAAAGGACACTTAGGGAAACTTGATGTTGTTTCTTGAAATAGGATTTTAACCAAGAGTTAGGTTATTAACAGAGTTTTGGGGGTGTGGGGGTATTCCTAGACTCTTGTTCCAGCTCTCAAGATCTTGGGATGATGTGTAACTCCCCAATATATTCTGATTTTTATTCAAATTAGTTTAATTTTTTTTTGTTATTTCTCACTTCAAGCAACACTATAAGTATATTTTAACAATGTAAAACATTCCATTAACCTAGAATCATCTTGTATTATGTTACACACAATCCCAAATTGGCATACCTTACACAGAACAACATTTTTTACATACATTACATGAAAGATTTACCTTCCTCAATGGCTTGCGTAACACGCAAGCCAGATTGCTATCTAACTGTAATATATTATTAAAAATATTATTATAATGAGATATAATCTAGCAGTTTAGTTTATAGATAGGAATATTATTTTATAAATTATGAAAATATATAGTGTACACAAATATAAGATGAATTCATAGGTTACAAGTTAATTAATACGCCAACCGATTGAATATAAAGTAAAATATTCTAATAGTTCAAACCTATTTTAACGTAGTTAATTAAAATTTTTAAGTGATATTAATTTAATAAATATTTAATATATTAAATGATATATATTTTTATATTTATCCAATATATTCTATAGAAATAAGATAAAAATAAACCCAATTTTATGCATAAAAACGTATTTTTTTTATAAAAGACATTTTACCGCATTTTAATAGAGAGCCAAATTTATATAAATTTTTTTAACTTTTATATATTTAATATGTAAAAATATAAATTTTTATTCGATGGGAAACATAAATATTAGGCTAGGATTAATTTTTGATATTTTTATGAAAGTTTTAATCTTTTAATGAATAGTATAAACTTTTGTATTTCAATTCAAAAATACTACTTGATTTAATTAATTTATAAGGTTAAAATATATTTTAAATTGATTTAAAAGTTGAATTATATAATATATTTAAAAATTAATACTATTTATATCATTATAAAAATTTACACATTGAAATTTGATATAAATACTAAGAATGTTTTTGTCCTTTTTTTTACCTTAAAAACCTGTAGCGTTATTTCAAAAGAGGGATTAATTTTAAATTAATTTCTATAACTTCTATGTTTGTAAATTTGAAAAATTGATTCAATATTTAGAATAAAAATATATATAATATGTAATAATCCCAAAGTTTCCCTTTTCCAAAATTATTAGGGTATGTGATTAAAATTAATTACATTGATTAAAAGAAAAATTAGGTTAATAAAGTTTTAAACCTTCAATTTAAGACTAAAAACATCCTGAAAAAATGTTGAACACCAATTAAATAGCCATATATCTATCATATAATCCATTATATCTACCTTGGTCCATTATTATTTCCACATTCAACATGAAAAACGTGGTTGGATTTCTCCCTTTCAAATATTTACAAGAGTGGCACTCCTCCTCCACTATAAAAGGTCACCACCTCTACTCATTCATCACACATCTCAAAAAATTTAGATTGAGTCATTTTATGCCCAAGTTTCCTCATAAAATTACCCCCTTATATCTTCAATCCGCCCTCTGGCTATAAAACTTTTCGGGGAAACCATTTGGCACAAACCAAAAGGAGTAACACGATTTAGAGGTAATGTCTTCAATCAAATCTCATTTCCATTATTTTTATTCTTCACCCCCACAGATTTCTTTATTAAATTATTTATTAAAAACACCAGTATAAAAAATGTTCTAGGATTTTTCTATGCAAATATTTCTAGCTACACTTACACACTCATCCATCAAATGGATATTGAACATATTGTTTCTGTGTAAGGTGAATTACTACCCCACGAAATGATGATTTTTCATTTTTCATTTTCCACTGTTCATTATAGACATTATGAAAGAAAATATATTTATATATGTCATATATTTTATTTATTATTAATTAAATCTTATTTATTCCTTTTTTAGTCAAGTATCTTTAAGTTACTCATGGTTTTAATATGATAATCCTTTTTGGGGAAGTATGGCCTGCGACCCCCTCAAAGCGATGTGATTCATTCACACACCCCATGGGATGTTTTAAGGATGGTTTTAATGAAATTATATGATATAATCATGATAATTTAATATATATATATATACGTATATAAACATATTTCATTTAAATACATTATTTCAATATGTAATTTCAAAATGGAAACAATGCTCATTCATACGTACGACTTGTCATCTCCATAAATGGTGTATTCCCATTCATAAATCCTTATTTTATGGATTATTATAATATAAATATAATTTATATACATTATATTTATATGATTATTTACATTGTTGAATAATTATATAACTATAATAAACAATGATAAAACAAATTAAATGAGAAGAACAAAGTGAATATTACGAGAAGTGAATCCTTAAAAGATGATTGTTAACTGGAGGGTAATATAAGGTCATAATAAAACCATATAGGTTATTAGATATAACAATAAAATTCATTAGAAGATGTATAATAAATTTATATTTATTATATAGGAATAGTTAATGAGTATGGAGAGAGTCAATACATAAGTTAAGGGAATTTCATCCCACATTTAATTTCTGTGAGATTCATATTATGGTCTCCACACATTCATTTTTGTGTGGTGGATATACTGAACATGATTGTATACTATGTATATTATAATTACAATTTGGGTAATTTAGATTTCTATTTTATGATCCTTATTTGATGAGGATTATGTTTCAAAATATACCAAACCAATAAAACATTTTTGTCTCTATTTTATTTCTTTTAGACTCATGTTTTTATACACCTAATCACTTTTTTGGAGGTGTATACATTCCAATTTCACATGTATTATTTTGAATATAAATATATAAATTATATTTACAGATTCATGTAATTTTTTTTATATATGTTGTGTGTAATTACAAGATACCAAGTCATTAGAGTTTATTAATACAATCTCATCACTTTTGGAGACTGTTTATGTTTATGATTCCTTCTATAAAATCGTATGATCCATATCTAGAGAAAATTCTTGAGTTTCATTATCCATTTTTTTTTAATATATCATCACATTTTAGTACAATTTATCCACTCGTTGGTACTTAAGATAATGTTTTTATGTAAAATCTAATTGTATTTCTCTTTGTTTGGAAATCTATTTTATACATAAACCATGATTTCAAAACTGTTTTCAAAACTATTTTCGAAATATTCAGGATGATAATTTAAAGGAAAATGGATTTTAAAAATGTTTTATTATTTTAAAATATTCATTTATATGTTTTAAAATCTATTTTCATTGAAAAAAAATTTCAAAATGTTTTACGTTATAAAAACCTTTTTTCAAAGAAAAAATAATATTTTCCTCGAGAATTTTTTCTGAAAGATATTTCAAAATTATCTTCTATATAAGATGAAATAAAATTATGTTACTCATATAGTTATAGGAAATAACCTAGAGGATACATTCATATCCTTTCTATGAATGGGTTATTCTTAATGTCATGGTCTTCATGAAACCCATTTTCTTCCACGTGTTATATTTTTATGAAATAAGATTCTTTTCCACATGTTACATGTTAATGAAACCCACATCTTTTAAAGGTGTTTTCTTTGATGAAATGGTTATGAAACCTACCACATTTTATAGTTTATTATGTGATGAAATATTAATGATACCCTTTTCATTTCATGGATTATGATTTAATATTTATAAAACCAATGTCTTTTTACTATTCATGATATGATGAATGTTTTATTATCTTGTAGAACATGAATTAATGATTTTATTATGATATTTATGAGACCTATATCTCTGTATAATGCATTTGATAAATATGGATGACTCATGATTATAAAGGTTATGCACAACGGGGTTTTGTGTCCATAAGTTTATGCATGAACCTGATTACATGTTCACAATGTTATCCATGAACATGATTACATATTCACAATGATATGAGGGAATATTATTACATGTTCACAATATTATCCATGTACCTTATTGCAAGTCCACAATTTTATGTGGGAACCTAATTACATGTTTATAATTTTATGCGTGAACCTGAATACATGTTCACAATGTTTGGCATTGACCTTATTTCATGTACATTATGTAATGTGTTATCCTGATTACACATTCAAAATGTTATTAAAGGTAATGGTTTGACATCCATAAGGTTATTTGTGATCCTGATTACATGTTCAAAATGTTCTGCATGGACTTGGTTGCATGTCCATAAGTTTATGCGTGAAACTAATTACATGTTCACAATGATTTTCATGGACCTAGATTCATGTCCACAAGTTGATGATGGGGACGGATTTCATGAACTTAACTTAATGAGTGAACATGTTTCTACTTAAACATGTTTACAAAATTATAAACCAATGTGAATTCCACAAATTTCATGTGTTATTCATATCGTATGCTTTTAGTACTTATGATATTAATTCACTTACAATCTATGACTTATATACATCCAATATTTATTATGATCGTTAATATTCATGTTATGATCTTCAAATGTTTAGCTTGAGTTCCATACCCTACTTGTTCATGTTGTGCTTATACATTTTCTGTTATTTACCCCTATAGAGAATCTGATATCACCCATTTCTTATGTTTCCCCTCTCCAAGATATGAAGAATGGTTTTTGGTAGAATTACAAATGGTGTTGATATTCATGGTAGATATTTAATATCTTTCACCAGGATAGAAGATCGGGTTGCCAACATCCCAAACACTCTAAACAAGTATGCTTATCGAGCATGTATTTTGTCAATGTATGAAATATTCATAGAAAATGTGGTAATATCCATGTATGTTTAGAATGGGTCTTTATTTTTTGTATCAAAGGAAAGGTTTAGAAAATCATTAGAAACTATAATGATCAAAATTTAGTGTGATTAGTTGGTATATTTCTAAGGATATGTCTAGGGATGTCTCTAAGGATAAATATAAGGATGTGTAAACGTTTTTGAAAATGTCCTAGAATTTTGTTAAAGGATAGTGTGAGTGGTTTTCTATCCATGAATCCCTGTATGGATACTACAAGTGGATGTGCCTCTTGAATAGATGTTCCTAGGGTTAAAAACATCAACATGTTGTTCCAAGCCTGACTCGAGGTTGTTTAGTACATGAAAATGGACCTTGATGTACTCCTAGTTTTACACTCTCTGGGGACATACATTGGGAATTCATAAACTCTTCATGAACCATCATGATGGATTTAAATAGAAGTTGGTTATAAATAACCAAGGATAAACCTTTGGTGTCATATATTAAGGAAGGTTTCATACTTTAGACATCCTCTAAGTTTCTTTTTGTGATTACATGTATGGTTCATCATTATAGAAACCATTTCATACAATATAATTTTGATTTTAGTCAATTGTTAAAACTCAAAGGAACCACGTTAATGGTGACTGTGAAAGAAAATGAAATGAATTTTCTCTTATATATCTTAATGATATGGGGATTGGAATACAAAAACTCATTTCTTAACTCTCACAGCATTTTCATTCTATGAATCATGCTGAGTTTCTAAATGAGAAAATGGGAGAATATCATTCTATTGAGTCCTTCATGAGGCATCATCCACCTTATTTCATCAGGTCATCTGATCCACTTGTTTTTATGAACTGTATCGCTACCCCTAAAAGGTATTAATCGTTCTCAAGTGTTCATATCCTGAGAAAATCATTCTAGAAAATTATCGGTTCGAAGTTGAAGAAGACCAGTGGTGGAATCTAATCAGGATTACGAGGAAGAATGATGAAATTGAATCTATGGATTAGGATGATTTCAAAAACATTTCCATCAATAAGTAATTTCTAATTTTTATTCATATCAGGATGGAAAAAGAGTTCCTTTGGTTGAGGAAAATGGTTGATGAATCTATTGGTACCTATGAGGATAATTTCACAAGACATGCGAGGTACGGTTCAAAAATTATCATTCACTTGGACGGTAAATTTGATAGGTTCTTTAGTGGATTAATGATATGTCTCAGAAGTGCTTTGGACATAATGGGATTTAGGTATCTATGAAGATATAGTCTATTGGGCAATCAAAGTTAAAATAGATATTGAAGTTTCTTATAAATATCTTAGTTTTAATAATAAGAGGAATATAGAGTTCAAAGGGAAATCTAAAAACCATGGAGAGAGGAATAGTTTTCAGTCTCATACATTCCAAAACTATGGTAAAGTGAACATAATAAAGTTCTTAAAGGAAAGAAGAAGTAGTTTTAAGTATGGGAAGCCTGGCCACTGAGAAAACGAATTAATAATTAATGATAATAGGGAATTCAATATAATTGGTGGGGAAAATATCAATAGAATGAACAAATCACACATCAATGTTTCAAGTAAATAGTATTTGGGAATTATAAGTATCAATTCCCCAATCCAAGGGATAATATGGATGATAAAAAATAGAATCCTCTAAAGAAAAATGATAAAGTTAATGATAATGAAATCATAATGGATTAAGTGAGTAATGATAATTATGGGAAAACAAATTTTTTCACCACTTATCTTGGAAGTTCATGTTTTATTTTTTATGAATTAGACCTGTGATAATATTTTTTTCGTCCTTTAGTGAATCTTAATGTGATTTTATCCCTCTACGAAGATTCTGGTATAATAGAATCTCATTTAATGTAAAATTAGTGCAACAGTGAACCCATGTATCTAATAAAAATGTTTATTGGGATCAGATAAGATATTATTTAAGGAAGAACAAAGAGAATTACATTTTGGAAGGTTTATATGGTTATCCATTTATGAAATGATTAAGTTAAAATTTAGATGATGTTTTTAGAATGAAGAATCATCTTACCACATGAGGACTTATTCATATTGTATAACCTATGTTGTGTTGATGATAACTAATGGAAAATGGGTTGGCATATCATGGGTCTCTTGTTTTGTTAGAACTTTAGGAATGAAAAAGTCCCATTTCTTTTTATAGAAAGAGGTTAATTGGATCAATGAACAACAAAGGATGAATATGTTTTGAAATCATGGAATTATGTATGAAAATTCATAAACATTAGGACAAGGGTATTGAAATAATTTTTTTTTTCATATACCTTCATTTCCGATGAATGCTAAGGTCCCTTAGGTCAACACATATTTATGGATTTTTCATTTTTATCTTTCTTTTGACCTTTTAATCTATAAATATCATTTATAAAATTATGGATAGATTTCTCTACCATGTCCATGTTTTTTATTTCCCACCTATTGTCTCATTTGTGGGAATCTAGTTATGAGTTACTTTGGAAAACCGTTGTTGTTACAACGTTCTTTTTTTAAGGGATGTTTTAGTATAAAATTTTACGATGTGGGTCTATATGAATGAAACATAAATTTATTAAACCTTTTATAACCAAGATGAATTTCATGGGTGAAATTCATTTTAATGGGGTGGAATTTTTCACCCCTTGATCTTGTCAATATTTTCCAAATTAAATGAATTTATTTTTGATATTTTTCCCTTCAAGAAACACTAAAAATAATTTTTCACTAAGTGAAACATTAATTTCAAATAGAATCAACTTGGTGTGTGTTACATGCAACACAAACATGTCCTACGTTATAAGTAAAAACAATTTTGTCATACATTACACCTAAGATTAACGTTCCACGATGGCTCGCATAACATGAAAGATTGAGTGATATCTAATTATAATATAATATTAAAAATATTATTATAATTGGATATAACCTAGAAATTATGTTGATGGATATGATTTATATAAAGTAAATTATGAAAATACGTGGGTTACTCAAATATTGGATGAATTCATAGTTTACCAATTCATGAATACAAAAAAGGATTGAATACAAAAAGAAAATATTCTTATAGGCACAAATATATAATAACCTTGTTAACTATAATTGTTAAGTTATATTAATGTAATAAATAAGTTATATATTCAATCATATATTTTTTATATTTATCCAAAAGATTCTATAGGCATAGAATAAGAACATACCCAATTTTATGCATAACAACCTAATTTTTTATAAAGCTAGGTTTACCCCCTTTTAATGGAGAACCAATTTTAAATAAAATTTTAATAAAGTTTACTGAATCAATATTTATAAATAAAAATTATATTTGGATAAAAAATATATAAAATTAACTATGTATAATTTTTTTTTGTATTTTTAGGGAAGGTTTCATCATTTAATGAATTGTTAAACATAATGGATTTTAATTCGAAACTGCTCTTTAATTTAATTTATTTATAAGGTTATAATATATTTTAATTTTATATAAAGTTATAATTAGTTATTATTTATCAAAAATTAATCCAATTTTGGTCGTTGGAACCATTTCATCATTAATATTGTATATAAAGACAAAGAAAAATTTTGATCTTTTCTTACTTTAAAAACCTGCTGCGTCGTTTCCACGTCAAGGTTATTTTTAAATTAATTTCTGAAAATTCTATTATTATAATTTGTAAAAATTGATTCCATATTTGTAATAATCAAAATTTAAAATTTCTAATAATTTCAAATAAGTTTTTGACCAAAAATATTGGTGAAAGTGATTAAAATTAATTACATCAATTAAGAGAAAAATTGGGTACCCAAAACGACATGAAAAAATGTACAAAACCAATTGGATGACCATATTTAGACCCTATAATCAATTGGATCCACCTTTCTAAGTTTTGGGATCCAATTTTAACCTGAAAAATGTGGGTTTAATTCACTTTTCAAATATTTAAACGATTTCCACTCCTACTCCACTATAAAAGGCAACCAACTCTACCCATTCATCAAACCTATCAACAAATTTATATTAAACCAATATATCCCTATGTAGATTTCTAAAATTACTCTATTACTTTATTATAACATTAATTATCTCTTTGTGAACAAATCCTCTCAAGGAATCATTTTGAAAAAAACTAAAAAGAGGTACCCAATTTAGAGGTAATGTCTTCTCCCAAGCTCATTTTCATTATTTTATTCCTCATCCCCACCACTAAAATTATTCCATTATTGTGTGAAAAAATAGTATCTCCAATATACAAGGATGTTTTTATTCTATGTTTTCGACCTACAATTACACAAACATCAATCTAATGGATATTGAACCTATTGTTTCTTGTGTGTGACGAATTATTTCCCCATGAAACAATGATTGTTCATTTTTCATTTACCACCAATTGTGGAGGCCATTATGATGGAAAATATGTTTATATATTTCATATATTTTATTTATTATGTATTTATTTTTCATTTTTCATTTTTTAACACACGTGTCCTTATATTCTATTTAGTGTTAAGATGATAATCTTGTTTGATGAAAGTGTGGACTACAGCCCCGTCAAAGCGAAATGATTCATTCACACACCACATGGAATGTATTAAGGATATGTTTAATGAAATTATATGATATATATCATATAAAATTTATACTGATATATATATACATATTTTATTTATATATTTTCTTTCAATACGATAATTAAAATGGAAACCTCATTCTTGTGTACGTACAACATAATGTCTCCATGAACGGTGTATTCCCTTTCTTACCTATTTATTCTATAGATTATTATAATATAAATATAATGAAGATAAATGATATTTATATCATTATTTACATTCTGTAATAATTATATAAGTATAATAACCAACTATATAACAAATTTATACACTTGCGAAGAACAATGTGAATATTACCCGAAGTGAATCCTAAACATAAGATTATTAAAAAATGGGTAATATAAGGTCATAATCAAACCATATATCATATTATATATAATAATAATTTTCATTAAATGACGTTTACTAAATTTTTATATAGTATCCAATAATCTTTTATAATTACAGATAGTTTAAAGACACAAGGTATGAGGATTTCATCTCACTTTTAATTTCCATGACAAACATGTTATGTTCACCACTCTATTGATTGGTGTTTTGTATATAATGCCCATGATTTTATAATATGTATATTATAAATAAATTGTTGGCAATTAAATATCCATATTATGATCCTTCTTTCATGGGGTTCAATTAACAAAAGTTATAAAACAGATAAAATAGTTTTGTCTCAAATTTCATTCTTTGGGACTCATGTTTTGTTATCCACTTAATCTTTTTTGGGGTCTATATACAAAAATTTCAAATTAATTATCATGAATATAAGTATTTTATGGATATTTAAAGCCAAATTTAATTTATTTTTCTTACATGGAGAGTACGATCCCTATGATACCAAGTAATAATATTTTATTGAGACAGTCTGATTGGTTGTGGAGATTGTTTATGATTACACTTCCTTCGATGAAATCCTATGATCCATCTCTCTATAACATTCACAAAATTAATTCTCCATTTTTTAATATATAATAATTTTATAGTAACATTTTTTCACTCTTGGGTACTTAGTATAATGTTTCTAAGTAATTGTGTTTCTCTCTCTTTGTTCAGATATCTACGGTATTCAAAAACCATGTTTTTAAAAATGCATTCAAAAATGATTTCAAAGATAATTGAAGATCATTTTCAAGGAAAAATCCCTTAAAAATGATTTATTTTTTTAAAATCTTATTTAATATGTTTTAAAATCTATTTTCAATGAAAAATCATTTTAAAAGGTTTTACATTATAAAAATATATTTTCAAAGAATAAATGATATTTTCCTCAAGAAATGTTTTTGAAGGATATTTCAAAATTATTTTCAATCTAAGATGAAATGAATTGATTTTAATAATTAAATTCTAGGAAATTATCTAATGGTTACATTCATATAAATTATATGAATGGTTTATACATACAGTCATGGTCTTCATGATACCCATTTCACTTCCACAAGTTATATGTTTATGAAATCCATTTATTTTACTTAGGTTAAATGTTTTTGAAACTTTTATCTTTTCATGGGTAATGATTTGATGAATTATTTATGAAACCTCTATCTTTTACATAGGTTATGATGTGATGAAATATTAATGATACCCATTTCATTTGAGGTGTTAATGTTTGATATTTTACACATTTCACATGTATGAATGATTTTATTACGATATTGGTTGGAACTATATCTCACTAAAATGAAATGGGAAATTATGGATGACTAGTGAGTATAAATGTGATGAATGGACCTGGCTGGATGTTCAAAATTTTATGCATGAACCTCATTACATGTCCACAATGTTATTCTTGCACTTTATTACTTGTTCACAATGTTTTGAGTGAACCTTAATACGTTTCCAATATGTTATGTATGGACTTGAATGCATGTCTATAAGATTATGCATTAAGATAATTACATGTTCATAATGTTATGCGTGAACCAGATTATAGGTTTATAATGTTATGAATGGACCTAGTTTCAAGTCCATTAGGTAATGTGTGATCCTGATTACAGGACCACAATTTTATCCATGGACTTATTTTCACAGCCATAAGGTTATATGTGATCCTAATTATGTGTTCAAAATGTTATTCATGGACCTAGTTTCATCTTTTTATAATTATGGGTGAACCAGATTCAATGTTCACTATGTTATACATAAACCAGATTGCATGTTCATAATGTTATTCATGGACCTGGTAGCATGTCCATAAATTTATGGGTGGACCTGATTCCATGTTTACAATGTTATGTGTAAACCTGATTAAATGTTCACAATGTTATGCATGGAAATGTTTGCATGTCAAAAAGTTTATAATGGGGCATAATTTATGGTATTTAGGTTAATGAGTGAACATATTTCAACTTGTACATGTTCACAACATTATCAACCAATGTGCATGCCAAAAATTCCATGTCTTATTCCCATGGTATGTTTTCATGACTTATTCTCTTAATTCTCGTATGGTCTCTATTTTATAAACTACCTATTTTTATTATAATATATAATATGAATTTTATGATCTTCAAATGTTATGCTCATGTTCAATACCCAACCTGTTCATTTCTTGCATACATATTTACTTTTTTTACCCTTTCTAAGCATCTTAGATCACCCATATATAATGTTTCCATTCTCCAGGGTATGATGAATGGTTTTAAGAAGAAGTAATAAAGGTGTATATCTTTATGGGAGATGTTGAAGATATTTAAACAGGGTATAATTATTTTTTCCATGTTTCCAAAGACAATAAACTATTATGGTCCTCGAGAATGTATTTTTACAATGTACTAAATGTTCATCTAAAATGATGTAATATCAATGTATGTTAAGCCTAGGTCACTATAGGATGTCTCTATTTTTATGTGAAAAAAGAGGGAATAGTTCATTCCTAAGTGATAATATGGCCTTGAGTGTGTACATGTGATTTGGTAGTTTGGTGCTTGGTGTTCCCTTGGGACCTGATATGTTGTAAGAGCTAATGGGGTTGAGATTTCTATGGTTGAGATGGAATTTTATCTCTCCCCTATTATATGTGGTTTTCAAGGTTTAGTCTTGGATTTTTTCGAAGATGCAGTTTCATTTTGGATGCCCTGCCACATTTTTGAAACCATCTCTTTCGTAAGGGATGTGATAGTGGAGACATATGGATAGACAATCCATAAGTTTGGTTCCAAATATCCATGGTTTAGACGATTGTATTGGGTTCTATATATGATTACCAATAGTTTTTTATGGTTTTATTGCTTGAATGAGGTTCTAGGAATGCTATGTTATACTATTGAGTATAGTGAATGTGACATCACATGAATTTTTCATGGAGAGGGAATGAGGAAATGGGAACAAGATTAATTCTATTGAGATATTGTCAGACTGAGGCTTTAAACACTGATAATATACATCATAGATTTTTTTCCAACTATAGAATTGGGAAATTATGGAATTATATCTCCAAAGGATATTTTACTAAGGATTATTCTACTTGGATTTGGGATAGACTAATTCCCTGAGCCCCACCGATGATAAATATATAGGGGTTCTTGATTGATGTTACAGGAATTAGAAGTATACTATTGAGATGGTGTCATAATGAGGCTCCATACATTTGTATTATACTTCAAGGATAGTGTACTATAATAAGGATGTGGGAAATGATAGTATATAAACTGGGATGGATGGTGGAATTTTTCTCCACATCAATGGTTTAGATACCGAACTAATTCTCCAAGAATTATTATTTTCATATATAGTAAATATTTTGGAGTACGGCTCAAATAAAAATTTTATTGATATAAGAGGAAGGTTTTAGATAGATGGAATAGCCTTGATATTAGCTATTATGTTATTTTATGATATATGTTTCAAGTTTCTAGGTATGATATAATGTTTAGGTTATAAGAATATGATAGGGGATGAATTAGATTGGTACCCTGAATGATAAGAATATCATAAGATGGGTCCTTGGTTTCATGAGTATTGGTTGTGGAAATCATGGGTGTGGATCCCATAAGTTGTGTGGGATGGATGCTCCTTGATATGTGATCAGAGATATTATAACATTGGCCAAAGAAGGTATGTTTGGATGAGGTCTCAGACCTAATGATCAATGGTTGTATTATCTATATTTTTTATAATTTTATATTGGCTATGTTGATTCTATTTCATGAGTATTCTCTTATGGAAGTGATTTATAGGTTCACCGTTGGGGTGACCTACTAAGATTTATTTCTCACCCCCTAAACCCGCACCTTAGTGTGTGTATAGACCTATTATGTGGTTTCTGGTAGAGCACATGTTAATGACAGATCAGGTCGAGGACCTGGATTGCATGTTTGAGAAGGATGCATGTGTGGAGTCGACATGTCGTGCTAGAGCAGTTTGATAGTGTACCGGAGGCCGAGTATGTGTTATGAACTCAGGTTTGTATTAGTTCATTTCTTACTTCTCAGCTATGAATTTTGTATGTGTGATCGAACCAGTGGGAGATCATTGTTCTCTACATGACATGGATATTTAGGAATTTACTGAATTTTCATTTTATAATAGAATGTTTAGTTTCTGTTTATTTATTATTTCTCTTCCTCTTATGTGTATGATTTTTGGTTATTTACATCAAGTTGTGAACAATTATATGGGGGTATATTCTTTTCAAAAATCCATTATAGTCCCTTGCTGCAATTCTGCAGCCTCTGGAGAATGAGGAGGCATAGTTGATGTCTTTTGGCGAACCTTCTCGAAGCATAGGATTGGTGGTTGCTAGGTCGGGATGATGCATTGTGAATCCCTTTATCTCTTTTCAAGAGGATTTTATATTTATCCTTTTTATGTTGTGGGATTCACATAGTGGAATTTTTAAATTTGAAAGTCTTTTTCACCAATCATATGTTCAGATTGTGAGGATGAAATTTATTTAGTGGGGTTGAATGTGACACCCTATGTTTTTGTGATATAATTATTTTTAAAATAAATTAAATATATTTGGATATTTCTTATTTCATGAAAATATATGTTTAAATACTGTTAAATGAAACACCAATTTTATCTTTTGATACATGAAACATTGAGTGTAAATTGCAATACATGAAATGCCGTGTTTAAAAAAGCATGAAATACTATTAAAATATTAGTATATGATAGTTACCACCTCGCCATTGGAATGATGGTTATGAATAAGATTAACTAATTTATGAAAATATATTTTTTAAACATGTAAATATAATAAATTTCTTGGTGAATACTTAATTATTATTGAAAATAATATGAATTTGAAAAAAATATGAAATCTTTTTCAGAAAAATTATTATTTTGCACACAAACATATTTTACCTTGAAAAATTAAATAAATAAATTTTGGTTAAAGTATTTTGTTAAATTTTAGTATTATATATTAAATATAATTTTTAATAATTGACTTATTTATTTTCTCTACAAAAGGTAATAACTAAACAAAATTTTATCTTAAATTTCCATTTTCCTAAAAACCCAGTTTTTTCACATTTTACACAATTTTTTTCAAATTAATTTTTAAAAATTTTATACAATTCATTTGAAAAAATGTACTTAATTTTTTAAATCATAATTTTCAAATTATATTTGAATTTTTATTTTATAATTTTCTAAAAAGATAAAATTTTCAATGAGCAGTAAAAAATAAATGTTTTATTAAAAACCAAGCTTTTCATTCAAAGCATTTACAAGCTAAATTTTATTTTAGTATGGTTTTAAATCTTCAACTAGTTAAATTATATATCTATTAATCAAATTTCGGTCATTTTAATAAATAAAATATTAAATATTGATATGATAACTTTTTAATATTTAGAAACATGTCTCTAGGGAAAATCTTTTTTTCATGTCAATGTGATTATTTTCAAATTATTAGATCTACTTAAGTGAATGATATTTAGAAAAATGGATCCTATATTTTGATTCATAATAATTTATATTTTTTATTAATGTTAAAGTGATTTTTTATCATACTTAAAAGTAAAAATTGAAAAAATTGTTTATGATGTTTAATGTAAAAATGAGTTAACTAGGGGTGTTAACAAAAAAAATTAAGGGTTAGTGATTACCAACAATTTGTAAAAAACCCAATTCTTTAGAAAGATTTCGACATTATAACCTCTAATGTTCAATAATAAACCGTTTTAAACCTTTTTTAACTTATGAAAAAAATGGGCACACTTTATTGTTTTAAAAACCCATGCATTTCATCTCCCCCACTTATGGATGGACACCCAATATCACCTCCACATTACACTTATAAACCACTTTGGTTCATCCAATACCAACCCAAATAAATTCGTTAATTATCCACTCACATCTTAGAAGCCCTATTTTGATCATAAATCCAAACTAATAAGTCTTTTGGTGAAAACTAAAAGTAGTTGTCAAAAATAAGTGTTAAGATCCCAAATTGAGAGTTTTATTTAATTTATTCCTCCAACTATTTAAATTATTCATAAAACATTCTAATATAATATCATATCTTACATATAATGAGATTTTATTATGATAATTTAATTACCTAACTTCTTCTCTTATTCCTTCAATTGTGGTGTGAAATCATTAGTTATGTGTACAGTGGACTACCACCTCATAAAACAATGTTCTTCAGCTTCATTCAACAAATTACTCAACTTGATATAATGATGGATTTCATATTTATATATTATATTTATTATATTATTATACCTATAAAATTATAATACCACATCAACATTTCTACCTAATAAACATTCTGAAAACCAATACCATCACTCGTTTGTACGGAGGAATACCTCCTAATGAATCGAGGTGATGTGTTTTAATCTTTATTTTACTTGGATAGTAAAAATGATAAATTAAATAAATAAATATAAAACTTTTAATATTGTAATACATTTTTAATTATGATATCTCATATATCCTCTTACTTTACAGTCTATTGGGGGGATATTAAAATATTGTTCGTGTGTGTACGACGAACTACCGCTTCGCAAGGTGATGTGACTCCTTTATCATACAATATTAAAATGGATGTAAATAAGGACATGTTTAAAAAAATATGTGATATATGTGGAACAACAAAGATTATGGTATAGAAATATAATATTTACACTTTTTACATTCATTTTGTTGAGAAAATAGAAAGAATTTTAATGTGTAACTATGACATACTGACTCCTTAATCATTATATTTCATTTTCTATCCCTAAATTTTATGGATTACAGTATATATAAAATGAATATATTTTATATTACTCAAAACATGATTTTATGAAAGAATTATTTATTAATGCGTTATAAAATTTCAAAAGTAAATCACATATGGTATGATATATATAATTATGGTTATTTAATAGATGTTTAATAAATATATATTTATTAAACAAAATATTTGAATGTGTATGATGGAAGTTGAGAATTAGGTTAAGGTATTTGTATTCCACTTTTATTTTTGAGATACAAGTTCCATATTTTTTCTCTTTTCATTTCTATGGTGTAAATACAGCCCCATTGACATGATATATCATGATTTTTATTATTTTCATGTAATTTTAAGTTTCTTTTGATGTCATTATATAATTATTAATGATATAAAAAATATTACTAAATTAGTATGGAATTTTTTTCATAATTTTAATTCATTGATATATATGTTATGTTATGCCCCAATCATTATTTTTGTGGTGAATATACTACCCTATTGAATTTTTATATATCAAATCTCTTTTTATGTCAAATATTTAGTGTTTTATTTTATGTTATTGTTTAATGGGTCTAATGATTCAAAATTTACCAAAATGGAATAGGTTTCATGTTATAGTCTCAGAATTTTTCAAGACTGATTTTTATTATACATTCGATGATGAAATATAAATATTTATTTCATAACAAATTTGTGACATTTATTCTCTTCTGGGTATGTTGTGAGAATAATTATTTTCCATTAATTTTCCACTCTTTTTATTAATAGTAGTTAAAAATCATGTTTTTTATGGAAAATATCTTTATTTATCACTTAAATTAAAATCATTTTTTATTCCATACAGATGGTTTCTTAAAAAAATTCAAAACATTTTTCAACATTCTCTAAATGGTTTATTGTGTAAATTTTTACCCATGTTTAACATTTTTACAAAAAAAATTAAAGGATTATTCTTATCATTTTTTAAAAAATTACCATTTTATATTTACTAAAAATGTGAAAGATATATTTTTTATAAATTTTACAAGATGTGTTGTATTTTTATCCATAATGACTACTAAGTGTTTTAAAGAATACATTATTATTTTCTATGGATGTTTTCAAATAAAAGGATTTTGAAAATGTTTTGTGGTTGAAAATATGATTTCAATGTGAAAATGTTATTTTCACCAAGAAATGTTTTAAAGGTTTTGTTAATGATTCATTAGTAATCATATACTATTATTTTCAACGAAATGGATTTTGAAAATGTTTATGTTTAAAAAAATTATATTCAATGTTATATGGTTATTTTACTGCAGAAATGATTTAAATTATTCTTAAATATTCCTTTATATATTTTGAAGATTATTTTCAATGAAAAGTATTCTGAAAATGATTTATGTTTTAAAATGTGTTTTACAATGAGGAAAGGCTATTTTACTTTAAAATGTTCTAGGTTATCTATCAAAAATATTTAAATATAACATGTCATACATTTATTATAGTTATGATTTACTAAGGATATGAAACAAGGACACCATTGTAATTATTTATATGGATTGTTTATGTTTATTATGAAGTGATTATTATAAAACCCATTACTTTTCAATGGGTTATCATATGATGAAATGTTTTATGAAATTGATTTATATTCATGTGTTTATTTACGATAAAAGTGATATTAAGCCCATTTATTTTCATTGGCTATGATATGATGAATGGTTTATGACCTGGTGGCATGTTACTTTATAGTGTTCATTTTGTGATGGTTGTTATTTTATAACCAATAATGGTGGTTATGTTATAACCAAAAACACGTGGGACCTATATCACCTTGTAATGTATTGGATATACATTGATATATAATTAGACAAACATTGATGTCATAGAGAGTGATCCCACATCAGTAAGTGACATGGTCCACTATGATAGTATTGATATTAAAACTCGACAACTACTATTGTTTAGGGTGTGAACCCATTCCACTATGATAGTCTTGTAAATGATAATGGACTAATGGGGAAATTATTTTATATGATTTTATATATTCCACAATTCCATGTCTATTTCCAGTATTATGATATCATGGATCATGGATCATGTTATCTAGTTAATGTTTGATTTATGTCTTATGAACTACCAATGTTTATTCCATTACTCATGATTATGATCTTTGATATGTGAGGAGAAGTTTATATATTTTTCGCTCATGTTCTCATACACTTATTCCGATGTTAAATTTATTTATCTCCCATATTTACCATTTCTGATCATATAAGCTTGAAATTTATGTAGTATATTTTCCTCAAGTTATGATGACATGCATTACATGTGATATTTCTAATAAGGGTTCATGTTTTGAGAAACTAAGTGATAAATGACGTAGAACTATTAAGAACTAGTTGTTTATATTTATATGTTTCCAAATGTACTGTAACATTTTTAACCTCAGGAGTGTGTTTTTCTATTATAATGAATATTCATCTAAAAGATATAATATATATGTATGTAAATCATAGTTTACTATAATAATCATTTTATAAATATGAATTTATATATATAATATTTCACTAAATTACATACTTAAAATATGATAAATTTATCTTTAAAATAAAAACATATAATAAAAAGAATATTTTTAAATAAGACATTTATCATTGACTATAAATCTTTAAATTTATATTCATTGTTACTAATTAACAATTTATTGAGCATTATTTAGTTATTTTACCAATAATTCCTAATTTTTTTCATTTTATTCTGTTAAATGTTTTATTTAAAAGAAAAAAATTTAAACTACATTATTTTTTAAAATAATTTTCCTTAAATTAAAAGATATTTTTCCAAAAATGAATTAGTATATTTTTTATTTTATTCAAAAATTATTTATTTAATATTGATTACAATCCAACAATTTTATATGTAACACATTATTTAATTCTAATTAAAACCTACTAAATATAACTATTGGATCTAGGTATTGGTAATGACCTCATATCTGAGAACCATATATCAAACGACCATATATATCATATTCAGATTATAACCCTACATAACACATTTCATTCTTTACTAAAATCTATTTATCATATTCATTTATTTCTCCATCAAAAAATATATTATGTTTGTAATGTTTTCCTTCTTAACATTGGTATATTTGGTAGCATGAAATTTTAGGAAAAAAATAATCATAATGATTCCATGTTCAATTTATTATAATTTACATTGGTATTATTCATCTTATAATTTTATAATGATGCTTCATATTACAATCTAATTATTTATTAATTTTAACTCATAATGTAATATATTATTTCAATAAACTTTTCATTGTTTCATTTTAGTTTGACTTTTCTTATGAAACATTCTATTTAACAAATTAATGGAATTAATATGTTTTATCTTACACAAGGAATTATGCACATACCTTATCTTATCATCACAAAATCCAATATTCTTGTGTTTTATTCCCAATTTCCCCATGAATAATATATATAAGTCACACTCTATTCATCTATTATTTACTTTTCAAAAGTATAAAAACACAAATAAAGACAAGGAATCTTTACATATGGAGATAAAAAAGAATATAAATAAAAAAGGTATTAGGAATTTTCTAATAGAATTACAAAATTATAAACCCCATAAAATAAGAGAAATATTCAAAGAGAGGCTAAAGATTATGATACTATGTAATTTTCGTAGGGTAAAAATATGCATTGGAATAGAATTGTACCTATATAAAGAAGAAAGGAGAAGCTCAAGGAACATTCATTATTGGGTGTAACCTTTTTATTTGTACAAATATTTTATTAGATATATTTTGTGGTTATAATATTTTTATCAAATAATATATATGAACCCTATTTTAGAGGATTTATAATAGTGATGTGGATTATAAAATGGACACTGGAGTGAGACAAGATATAATTAATATAGGAGACTTTTATCCCACATTATTGACTAAGATGGTTTTAGTTTTAAAATAGTTGATATTATGTTCCCATTGTAACTAAAAACATATTTTATATGCCAACATTATATATGGAAGGATTAGATTTCATGTATAACAAATAAAGTATTATAAATTATATAAATATAGATCATGTTATGGTATGAAACATCTGAATTATAGTTTCTATATAAAAGAATATCATATTCCTTTCTTGGAAATTGATAATGAGTCATGTTTACATGACTCATGTCAGACCATGTTTAGTAATAATCAAATTTGTTAGGTAAAATAATTTGATATTATTTTATCATGAAGGGTATTTAGATTCTTATAAATAAATACCCATAGATATATATCATGATTTTTTAAATGGAAACATTAAAAATGATCATTCTATTTGAAATAGTGAGAGAACCATAGATCTTCTTGAATTATTTCACATAGATGAATGTGCACATTTCATGAAAAATTATTGAGGTGGATACTCATACATAGTTTATATTAATAATAAAATTAATATACAAGGATATATCTAAATGATGAGATATAATAATGATTCATTTGATAACATTATTAAATTTAATGCTAAGGTAGGCAATAATTTTTTAGTAGATAAGGAAATAATGAATAGATAGAGGAGAAAATAATATTAATAAAGTATTCATCAATTATATAAATTTTTTTGGACACTATACCAACTCACTCCTTAAACGCTATAGTATAATAGTGATAGCTAAAGGAGAAATCACACATTTCTGGATATCTTGAAATCGTATATGAGTTATGTAAGTCATCCTTTATCATTTTGAGGATATTTATTAAAAACTATTGAATATAATCTATATAATGTTCCATATAAAGTGGAGTGTGTAATAAATTATTATTTATGTAATAAAAAAATCCACTTTAAAAAAAATCATGTATACGGATGAAAAATATTTGTTATGTTTCATTCTAGAAAAAAAAACAGTATCATGAGACAAAAAGAGAATCTTTATTGGATATGTTATGGAATAAAAATAATATTAACTATAAAAACCCTTACATAAGAATGAAATGGTTTAAAAATCACCATATTTATTTAATGGGAACACATCACAAAAAATGATTGTGGGAGTATGTCAGACTTCATTAAATTTGAATCATAAGATGTACTAGAGCTGGTATAAGTGATTTTTTCACAAGACCCATTAGAATATGTTGTTCCAGAAATATAATTGTTCCATATAAGAAGTAAAGAGGTTAGATATTTTGAGATATAAATTTTTATTATCACCAATGAAGTTGAAATTTTATTAGTTGAAATTTTTTTATATTCTATATGGAAGTAAAAATATCTAAAATGTTATAAATT
Organism: Viscum album; assembly: GCA_963277665.1. Taxonomy (NCBI): domain Eukaryota; kingdom Viridiplantae; phylum Streptophyta; class Magnoliopsida; order Santalales; family Viscaceae; genus Viscum; species Viscum album. Next base: position 1,262,150,962 of record OY728132.1, on the reverse strand, counting down.
GGAAGGAACCTATGAATTCTGAAATGTATTTCATGTACCAAAATCAATTATTGGTTATGACATATCCTATATTTTGTGTAAACATATTGAGTTAAAATTTTAATTTATGAAGAAATTCTATATGAATTGGAAATTCAATACCTATAAGGCATGATAAATTTCTACCTATTTTATGAAATGTTATACTATGGACAATGAATAAACATTTTCAACAGTCACTATAATAAAGTCCATTATAATTATAATTTCCATTTTAGCTTTTCATAATTATGGAATTTTAAAAATTGTGTATTATGACTTCTTTCGTTTAAGGAAATATTATATAATATGAGTATATGATACAAATAGATGAGTTTTTTAGCACAAAACGATAATATTAGCATGTGGATATTGAAGAGATCTTTTTATGTGTTACATAAATGTTCAATGTTTTGGAATATTCATTTTGATTATTTTTTTATAGTTTCTTGTTATTTTATGAGTGAAAGTGATCCGGATATACAAAATTTGATTTTAAAGAGTGATATTATTTTTATAGTAATATATTTTGATGATATATTATTGATGGGTTTTAAATGTTTTTCTAATAATCAACTATGGTGTGGTTGATTAAATACTTATCCATGAAATAAAAAGGTAAAACAATATATATTTTTAGGGTTTAAGATCCCTTGAGAAATATCTAAAAGGATAATTTCTCTATGTTGACATTTATATGTTGACAAATAATTGAAATGAATCAAGATACAATAATCAAAGAGAGGATTAAAACCTATTTCCCATGGAATAAATCTATCTATGAAAATTTGGCCTCAAACACATGAATATAGTGAAAGAATTAGTAAAATACCCTATTATTCAATGAATATATTTATAAAGTATTCTATTCCATGTTATAGGAATTAAATTTTATATATCTTGAGTATAGTCGGTATACATTAAGCATAACTAAGAGATCTGCATTATTTTGTTGTAATAATTACCCTAATGTAATTTAGAAATACATATTATATGTTACATGTTTTTGGAGGAGATAAGGAACTATTTTTAAGGGGATAAAAAAAATACGATTCAAAACTGATTAGAATGATTATAAATCTAAATTAAGATAAGTGAGTTTCCTTATTGAAGGATCATTAGGTAGAGGAATTCTAAGCAGCTAGTGGTTACCAATTTTAATGAAGAGAATGTGTATTCTGTAAATTTTTACTTCAATAATGTTTTAATAGCTATATTTATATTTTTTATAAGACCTTGGTTTTCCTCCTAATATATCATATCATATAACCTTGTGTTGTTATAATACTAAAATAGTGGTTATATCCACAGATGTTAGGTAGCTTCAATAGACTAAACATAAACATCAATAACTTCACTACTTGAAATTTTTTAATTAAAGGATAAATGTAACTATTTAAATATTATCCATAAATGAAATTGTTACAAACCCTTAAATTAATTTCACACCTTTGTCGAAGCATGAATATCACTTGAGAGATATAAAGTTAAAATTTATTTGTAGTTGGATCCATTTATGTGAGAACTTATAAGAGTTGGTGCTCTAGAACCAACTGAATTTTTACTTCTTATTACTATTATATATATAAGTATTATATTAAATTTTCAAATTTATGAATTTCCTCCATTTAATGTTATTGTGATAATTTCCTTTGAATATTGTTTCATTAGTAGAATATAGTACTTATTAGCAATAATGATAACAATGGATTCCATAATAATGGTCATTAATATTTCCAATGTTCTAAATAAAATTTAGCTGACAAGACATATACTATGTTTTTCTAACCAGTGTTTAGGGAACATAAGACATTGATATTTATCCTCTTGACATTTTTACTTTTTTATCTCTCAAAAGGTAGGTTATGATGACATACCCAACAATAGGATTTTCGCATACATTTTTCATTATTAATTATTCTTATCTATAGAAATCCGTATCTATCATTTTACATGAGGCAATTATTAATGTGTTTGATGAACCACATAATTATATGCATTGATGAAAACTATGATTAAATATTCTTATGTTGAATTATTATTTTTATAGTGTGTCATAATTATTATGGAAATGATTAAATGGACAAGAATGGATTTATCCACTCTATATTAATTGAAATAGATATATCTGGAATTTTGATTGATATTGGACTCTAAGATGAAATCAATATATGTGGTAGTTTATAGAAGAGTTCATTTGGAAATGTAAATGAAAATAATTAATCATATAGGGTGATGACATAAGTATGCATCATGATTAATGAGACATCAGTTGAAAAATGATTTATATTACATAGTAATATTTATTACAGTGTTTCTCAAGTTTCTACAATAACATATTTCTCAATGGGTATCATTATGTGTTTCTAGAATCTATTCTTGGAATTTGTGTAATTTTACCTATATACTTTGAGAAAGTGGTATATTGGATCACATGTTAAGGCCTTCCAAAAAAATTATTTTATACTGAATTTAAACTTAAGAATTAATTAAATCATTAGTATACTAAATAATGTTTATTCTAGTAAATATTCATCAGATAAAATCATTCTTGACATATTACACATTAAAATATGTGAGATGAATTTTACATATTTTTTAAATTATTCAAATGGTAATAAATAAATATTTATTCAATAACATGTTAACTAAATATATGTGAAGAAATATTTATTTAGATAAATAAATATTAAAAATAAATATTCATTCACAACTATAAGTGAATATAATAATTTATGGAAGGATATGGACTGATATTAATGATCTGATGGAAATAATATATTTCATTTTACATCAATTTTATAATTATTAATGTATTTATTCATGAAATTATATTTTTTTAACCTGACATGGGATATACTTACAATAATGTTTTTTATGGTTAATGACATATAATAAATAATTAGATAGGGGTACTTGTGTCATTATCATTAGTTTCCCAAATTATATATTCAAATATATGTTAGTTTTATTTTTGAGATGCATTAACATTATGGAAACACATTCACTAAAATTATCTCAGTATGTTGAGAGAAAATACTCCACCCCCATATGAAGAATATATTGGAAAGAACAACCATTAATTCTATCCATGATATACAATATGAATAATTTTAAACTACTAAGTAATAACCTAGTGATACAATTATTTTTGAAAAATATTCATAGAGAATTCATGGATACATTTAGAGGAATTGTAACATGGATTTTCAACCCTAATGAAAACACTAGAAAGTGTGGAAATGGAATGATTATTAATATAATTACAATTGATAATTTAATTCTAAATTATTAATTAATTGTAAATTATATTTGTATAAAGTTTTATGAGATTTTGTGGTGAATTGATTTATTTATTAATATTTATCCATTTATTCTTATGGAAATAAAAATTTGGGAACCCACCCAATGCTTTGTTGGGACCATGGAAATTAAAAAAAGACAATTTTCATCAGAACACAAATGAATATATTCATCATTTATCCTAGAATATTTATTATGAATTCATAAGATTCAGAAGTAGTTAAATATCAATGAAATATTCTATTATCCCAAATTAGACCAATTATTCTATGATTAAACTTTATATTAAGAATATTTACTTCTGATCCAAAATCCTAAAAGATTCTAACACTTGAATTCTATATATTCTAAACCTTCTGGTAATTTTTATTAATTACAAGTCTCATAATATTTATTTTTTTTTGAAATAAAATTCTTTATTCATATATTTATCCATAAATTTGTTTTGTAATATATATTCCTGTAAATACTCTCAATAATGTCTCTTTAATTTTCCACTTCATCATTCAAAAACACTATTATGTTGAGGAGCCATAGTTTGAGAAAATTTATATTCAATATTATTAGGCCCAAATGTGAGACAAAAAAACACTCAGGGGAAGAATAAATAGTTTCCAAAACCCAAACACAAAATGTGTTTATTATAACGTGAATTAAATATAGGATAAATGAATGAAAACAATCGATGATAAGAGATATTGAGAGATATATTAGACACAGTATAAGAGATATACAATATTAGTGTTATATTTTTTCATAAAGCAAATCCTTATCCTGTAATTTTGTTCATCATGTTATGCATGTTTCAATATTATTATCAAAAATAATATACATTTATGGTAAGTATGATGGGATTAAACTCAATTTATAAAAAAGATAAAATCTAACATTAACAAGTAAATCAATTTTTTTCTATCATCCTCAAGTGCCGATGAATATCAAATCATGTGTTTTCCATTTATATTCTCCTCCATCCCATCAAAATATCCCTCAAGATGCATTATGGAATATACAGCTATGTATCTTAGTGTTTAATTATATCTCATTAGAATTTTGAGATAAATTAAACTAGTTTAAAGGCCTAATAAAAATCATGGGATGAAAACCTTATGTTACATTGTAATCTTGTGTCAACTCACGATAGAAACCTCATAGAGAATATATCCAAAAAAAATTCAAATCATCATTAGGATAAATAATATGTTTATCATATTTGAATTTAATATTGTGTGAAGAAATGTATTACAATATAATGATCTTATTCTTTAATATATAGAAATATTCATATAATGTTTTTCCCTTTCCATACACCCTTTTATAGTAATGATGTATAACTCTATGTTACGTCATAACCAAATTCCTTTATTGAACAGTGTGAAATTCAAAACTAATAAAACCATGTTGAATCCTAAAAAATTCAATAGGTAAAAAATTTATTGTTTTGGAATCCACCATGTTTTTTATGGCATGTGGTTGTGTTTTTTATTTGTTTTGAATGTTATTGTAATTTATCATGGCCCAGACCAACAAGGCCAAGGTTGCCACACCCCATGCCCACATCCAACATGCTAGGGGATATAGGCACGTGTCGAGGATTCATATCACATTGATGGAAGGACCTATTCTAAAATACATGTACCCACACACCCACAAACAATTCCATGCAATAGTGGAGATACATAAAAATTTGGAAACTAAAATTCATGAATACATATATCCTAAACCAATGTACAACCTAAGTATTGATAATGGAAATGGAGAAAACACATGCCCGCCAAAAACTATAAAAGATCCCAACCTACATAAAATGATGGGATTACTGTCATAATAAAATGTCGAAAATATCCTCATCACAGCTACAGTAAACACCTCTTTTTGTATAGAACACTAAGATATACCTTCCTCCGGTCCTCTGTGGACTACATCAAAAAGATATTTTTCTTCAAAAGACACAACAAGTTCGGAAAAATCCAGTGCAGGGGTGAGTACTATAATACTCAATAAGAACCCCAAAAACCCAAAAGAAAAAGGGAGTAACTAAAAGGAAACAGTCTACATGGCCTTGGTAGGGGAAACCCAAACAAGAGAGAAACTATATCTCAAAAAATCCTTCAGTTATACATGACTAGCCAAATCATTCCATAAGGGGTTTCAACCTAGACATGTAAAAACATTTCATGTACTCCTAGAATCAAACTGATATTCTCGTCTCAGAATCCATGTCACATGAGGTTCTGACCTGATATACATCTATAATATTTTAATAATTGTTCTAAAGGTCACAAAAAACTAGTAGAACACACTGCACAAGCTCAGCCGTCATAAATGGAACCCAGTTGAGAGAGAAAATCCATCATTAAAAACTATACCATTCTTAATGGTAAGATAGACTAGACAAAATCCAATGGGAAAAAATCAATATATCAAACTCTAGTTCCCATCACCCGAGGTCTTATCATAGCTAACATGAATCCTATGCATGGTTATAAGAACCCATGTAGAGACACCCTCCCATAACTATTGCACAAAGTTGGGGGATCACTGCTCTATTCTAGGCACCATTTATACCCTCTCTAATGAGATTGAGTGTTGGAACACACACCATTCCCCATCCATATAGCTGAATGATTTCTAGCACCTAACTAACTCAAAAAAACGTTTTTCACACCAGTATAGACTAGTCCACATCACAACTCATCGAGGAAAAAGTAATTAATGACTAGGTATCACACGTAACTAGTCCTGGGACCACTCTTCTTAATTATAATCAATATATAATGTATATTCAACTACAATGAAGGACCCACTCCCCACAACTATTCATATATTGGGGATTACTATTGCATAAATGAGGACATGCACCCTGGAATGATAGGGGTGTACCACTCAATGGATAGAGAACTCGTACATGGGTATGATAGGGGAGAACCACTCTTCTAATGTGATCACTATAGGGGACCCTCTCCATGAAATGATAGGGGTAACAACACCGGGATAGAGGATACTCTCCCTGGTATGGTAGGGGAGTACCAACTCGGTTAGAATACCCTGTATGGAGGACCCACACACTATAATAATGGGGGATCATCTTCTTTGATGATTGATGTCCCACAACCTAACACGATAGGGGAATACCCAATCTAGAGATATGTTCTCATATGGAGGACCTTCTCCCTAGGATGATCGGGCAGTTTCTACTACACATATAGAGGACTTGGTCCCCAATCCAATATTGGAGTACCTACTCTATCTGGAAAATGAGTATAGAGGTCTTGCACCCTAGAATGGTAGGGGAGTGTTGTCTCTAACTACCTAAATGATATAGGGAACCCACACACTAATCGATTAGGATAATGCCAACCCCACAAGAACTGACCCAAAGGTATAGAACTTAGGACTAATACATAGGGAGTCCCATATCTACCAAAAGTATAGTGGCAAGGGAAACCTGTACTTTGATTCCACATGGGATTAACAGCCCAAATATCTCTATCTAAAAAACACACTGATCTATGACCTCGATCAGGTTCCACTGAATTGAGGGTCACAATTATCATACCTCTCATTATAAAATATCTAATTGTAGTTTACCAACACCAAATTACAATAGGGTTTAATATTTCTACTAGCCTAAAGTGTCATGGGGCCCACATCCTAAGGTGGTGGGGATGGATACCAAACTAGTCGTCAACCCGATGATATAACCAGATCTATTCCCATGGTTAGACAACACTAAAAAACATCGTTCTAAAAATAAAACCAATTCATATCCCTCAAGACACAACTGATTTCTCCATTGCATTCTACATTGAAAACTTCTTAGGATAGGCTACTCACATGCCTAAATTCATGTTTTAGAGAAAGAGATACACATGGTGGATAATCTACAGAAGATATAAAATAAATTACATGACATGCATTGGGGTCCACATGGTGTGTGAACCCACCAAATAACCTAGTATTTCTATCAATTACATGTATTTCATATTCATTTATGTGTACATGGTGTGTAAAGACTATACACGGCATGTCCTACTTCACCCTACTCATGGTCATGTGTTTACCCCACACAGGTCTGTCACCCATGTATCACACTTGGAATGTACCAATGGGTACATATTGTTTCATGTAAAAACGACCACATTGGCATGTATATTTCTTATTCCCATGTATAGAACCCCATTTCTATATACTATTCCCATGTAGTTTTACACAACTATGTACTATCACACAGCTACCCTGGATTTGTCTTCTAGCTACATGATATGGGGTCACTACATAGTGTGTAACCTTGACACATGGAATGTAGTCCCCAAAATTCATTATCCAAAAATATAAATAATAGATTATGTGTGTCTCTAGTTTTCATGTTGTTTAAAAAAAGTTACGATGTGAATTTCCTTTCAATTCTCCTGATTCTCTTCAGTTTTCCCTTAAAACAGCAGATTAACCAATAAGGTATCACTAGAAATTAAATTGTATTGTACAACCATAAAACAATGCATAAAAAGGATATTGGGATCAAAACTAAAATTTTCTTAGCTAAAGAGAGAAATTATGATGAGTGTAGAAAGGTACTCAGATCATGTTTCTCATTTATGTGGAGATTAATGGTGCCAATAATAGAGATGAAAAACGCATTTCTGCTTCGATTTTTCCCTATTTTCATTCATCATCCAAAGGGGTAAAAAGGGATGTGAACCTCTATTGTCATGTGAACTAACATAGGAATGGGGGGGGGGGGTTCAGTTAATCTTATAAATTACTTTTTCATTTAATTAATATCATTGACACACAATTCACCTCCAACCCTCCCATACTTGCACACCTGACGAAGAAATGTTTTTTGTACCTAGGGTAAATATGATGTTTTAAACTAAACCATGGTCTCAAAATTCTGATCTGAGAGTCTTCTTGGAATTTGTTCCATGTTTCAAGAGAAACTGCATGCATGTGAAAATATATATATAATATTTTTAATATCACCACACTAAGGCTCTCAGGTCCCCTTAATCTTGTGATGACTCAACACCTAGATACTATTTTTTTGAAATATTAAAATGTATTATAGTTCAAACCCAAGTCATTACTTTCTACCCACCTTAAGGATTTTTTTCCTTGAAAAGAAAAGGATGAGGAATAAGGGAAAGAAATTGAGATCTCCATCGAGACTCTGTCTCCAACGAGATCAACAAGGGATATAGTACGACTAACATGCATGTAGTTAGAAGAACCCCCAAGGCTAAACCACCCTCATATCTATATCTAACCAGGTCAAAATCAAGAATCAAAATGACACATGTCCCAGCTACTGTGTTGGGTGGAAAAGTATTAATTACCACATTCCATCTATACTCATAGGGTCTAGCAGTACACCACCTTGTTAAGCTAATGTAGATATCGATGTAATCCTTACATTCACAACCACTCCTATATAAACTATACTAAAAACATCTCAATAATCATACATTTATGGTTGAAGAAGATCATTTGAGGGTACCTATTAAAAAATATGGCTTTTCAAGTGTAATATCTTATTCCTAATGGGCCATTCATCTGTGAACCAACAACTTTAACACATATCTCCAAACCAGAAACACTACCACATCTCGTAGTGGAACCCCATTTGAGTACGGATTGTAGGCTACCAATCCACACTATAGAAAAATTTTAAGGTCCAACTCTTCTACTATGTAATGGATTTTTTGAAGGATCTCCCTCTATATGGGTTTCCAAAGATAAGGGTGAATCAGAAAAACTCCACAAGTGATTCCAAGACCTACTCTGAAAATCTATCTCCCAACCTCCCCTCAAACAATTATGTCTAAGGAACTCAACCACCAAATCATGACACTATCCTCTTTGGATGACACTAACACTCCCACGTTGTCTTAATCACATAAAAAAACGTTTATCATTGGGGAAATAATCCCTCTTCCTCCTGAGTCCAAAGATACTTCAATAAAACTAGCACAATGTTCTAGTGTCACCCTGTTTAAACCATAAGAATAAGCAGAATGAAAAGAGAACCCCAAAAAAATTTATATCAATAGAAACTACCAATAGTTGAAAGCATATATAGAATACATATATTAATCCTTTGAACCTCTAGGTCAATGGTCTCTATGACCTGTAGCTTCCCTTACCCCATCCTATAACTCAACAAGCCTATCATAGACTTACATGGGTGGTGGTGGAAATACCTAGAACTTCCCACCACCTCATCATACATCATGATGAAATCCTTACTAAAAAAATTCCTCTAAGAAGACATTCTGTTGGCTGGGTCCCTCAAAACAGCACAACAAGTAAATGGATCATTTCCAAGATATCCCCAACTATTAGAAGTATAACACCATTTATCATGCGGCTAACCTAATCCCTGATATAGCTCCTTTTCTATAGACCAGCATCATTGAATCTGAGAATTGGTATGCCTACCACACCATGATCCTATCATCTACCATTGACCAAATAAAACAGACGTATTTGACTCATGACCACCACTATGGACCACATCTGATGTTACCTTTTCCTAGAAGATCTCCACTACCTGAGCACACTCCAATTCCCCCATATAAGTGGGAAATAATAAGGAAACCCCTCCTTCTCAGACTTCTCTTTAGATTTCCTAATCAATCTTCTGTGCTATGAAGAATGGTTCCCAAACCTTATATAGTGAGTAATGTAATTTCTATGTGAATCACAATGAGAACTCCATCATGGTCTTTATACCCTGAAGAAGCTATAGATGCTCATAGATATGCATATATCTCAATGTGTCTGGTTAAAACTTTCCCTGATGAGTTTATAATGCTCTAACCAATTGACAATCACCTCATCATGGGATTGTGTTAGTATAATCCACTATCACCCAGACGAACCCTACAGAAGTTTCACAGCTGGGACTAAAATTTGATCTGTTTCCTCACATGGTGTAATACACTCAATATTTCCTCCATCCACTCATCATATGTCTATGGGTCTGGATCAACCTGATACCTCAGCGGTTTCTGCCTTTATAACTCATGCAGTGCACTAAGCCTACGTACATCCTTGGCCAAAGCTGCTTGGACAACTAGCTTCTCAATGGATGGTGGATCCATAGGCATAGTTCTCGAGAGTACTACCTTAGAACCAATACCCTAAACTGAATCCTCACTATTGGGTGTATTTTTAGTAAAGTCATTCAATGGATCCTTGGGTGGCTATCACTGTTGTATTATATTGAAATAGAATCATGTCGCGCCATAGTCAAAGAGTTTGTTGGGTATCTGAATTAAAAAGGATAAGGAACCACAACACATTCTTATATGTTTCATGTGACATTATATCCCTATGATTAATGTCCTAATGTACCGAGTCAAAAATCAAGTTATCAAAGTCTTGGTGAATTGACATCTCGACTGTCTCTCCAATGCCATAATCTCTATCTTGAGAGCTGAATAAGAAACACCCAAAAACTTTCATTATGAAAACCAAACCATCATCACGACATTGAGGTCCCAAAGTGGAACTAACTCTAATACCACTTGTTCATGTCACAAATTAATGGGGCCCAGGTAGCGACTCCCCAATCCCGCCTCCAATAGGATAAGGGCGAGAAACGAGCACTAAATATGAGTATCACATAGATGGGTGTCGTTATCATAATGTACATGTATGCACACACCCAAAAACACCTCTATTAAATAGTGTAAATATATAACAATATAGAAACTAAAATACATTAATAAATTTATCCCAAACTATAGTTCAATAGAAGTATTGGAAATGAAATAGAAAAAACACACACCAATCAAAAATTATAAAAGCATCCAACCTTCTCAAATGTAGGGGATCATCATTATAACCAACTTCCAAAATTCTCCACGGATGAGCTCCAGTAAAATCCTCGGCAGGTCTAGATCACTAATATCAACCTATCTTAGGTCATTTGGGGACTCTGTTAAAAGGATCATGGTATGAAAAATAAAGAACACATGTGATAAATTTCCATGCATGGTTGAGTTTAACAATACTCAATAGGTTCCCCAAAAACCCAAAATAAAAAAGGAGTGACTAAAAGGGTAAAATATGCTTGACCTCTCCAAAGAGAAACTCAATGAGAGAGAAAAATCATCCTCAACCATCGTCTTATATACAATATTATTCAACTTAGTGAAAAAGGAGTCTGAACCGAGACATGTTACAACACCCTAAGGACTCTGAGAATCACCTAGATATACTTATCTCATACTCGAAGTTTCAAGAGGTTCCAACCTCATAACACGCTATGGGATTATACTAATGTCTCTAAAGGTAACAAAAAAACTAGGATAACACACTCCAAAAGCTTATCTATCCCATATAGAACCCGTACTAGAGATATACTACATTGGGAAAAACTGTACCATTCTTGATGGTACGTTTGAGAGGATGCGCTCTATCAGGAACAACTCACTAGGGTGAACTCTGGTTCCCACAAATAGAGGTCCTATCATAGCTAACATTCTCCTTGTGAAATATTTTAATAACCCATGTAGAGAGTACCTCCCTTAAATACTAAACATATTTGAGGGAGTTATACTCTAGATAGTTCACAACATGCATCCTCTTTAATGAGAGAGAATGAAGGGACCTACACATCACCCCTTCCTTACAACCGATTGAGTAATAATTCATTAATAACCGAAAAAACCTCTTTCATTATTATATATAGTTTCCCGCACCTCAATCCATTGAGAGAGAACAAAATCCATTCATATTATCACACGTAACTAGTGGAGGGTCCCACTCTTTGTAATAGTACTCAATAACTGATGTTGCTCCATCTACAACAGAGGACTCGCTCCCTGTAGTTACTCGAATATGGGGGAGTAATATTACATATATGTGGACTCTAACCATGTTATGATAGGGGATTGCCACTATTTGGATAAAGTAGGTACACCTATGTATGAAAGTGGAGTCACACTCTACCATCTCGATCACTATGGGGGACCAGCACCCTAAAATGATTGGGACGTGTAAACCCTTAGCTTGGGGAACCGTTCCCTCATACGACAGGGGAGTACCAAATCTTTTAAAATAACATGTATGAAGGACCTATGACATGAAAATACAAGGGTGTTCTATCTATATGGATATATAAACTAAACCCCAACAAGATTATTGAGTACCCACTGTACCTATAAATTCTCATATGGGGGACTCGTGCCTTGGCATATTAGGGTAGTTGTGACTCTACGGATAGAGGAAACACTCTATAGTCAAATAGGGGTGTACCTAATCCAATTTTTTAATCAGTGTATATTGAATGCACCCTGGAATGGTAGGGGAGTGATATCTCTAACTAGATAAATGATAAGGGGAACCCACACCCTAATCCATCAGGCATGTACCAACCCGAAAAGTATTATCCCAAAAGTGTAAAACCCAGACCCATGATGTAGTGAGGCCCATATAATATTAATTAGAGTGAGAAAGGATAGCCAAAACCATAATCTATAAGTTAGTACTAGTCCCCACATCTTTCTATATAAACCAAAGTAATCTATAACATTGGTCAAGTGCCTCTAAGAGAAACGTCACAGTTATCATACCTCACATCATAACACTTCCTTGAGTATAGGACCCAATATCTGTTACAATAGAGGAGAACCACTCTACATGACTAAAGAGTATAGGGGACCAATATCCTAAGCTGATATGGAAGGATTATATCCCCAACATCAACTCAGTGTTCCACCTTGTCCTTTTCCCAAGTTTAGGATCCACTATAATAGTATTGTACTCAAACTCACACCACATAATATATCGTAACCCCATACAAAGGCTTATAATATGTTCTACAAGGAAAATGCAATGGATATGACTCTCATAAGACTAAATACATGTTTTGGAGATGTAGAAACACATGGAGGTAGATCTCCAGAAGATCTAAATGAACTTACATAACATGCATTGCAGTTCACATAGAGCGTGAACTTTCCTAAGAATATAGATTTGTCCCTCGTTTACACAACTTTCCTGGCCATGTAAAAATACATGGAATAAATGGTTTTTACATTTAATTTTCTACCTCACCCAACCCCTAACAATTTATCTCCTTTTCACAGCTTGACCACCCATTCTTAACTCCAGGTGTGTACCACTGAGTAAACAGTGTGTCCTGAACAAATGAGAACTTGGTCATGTAGCTTTCCTGTTCATGTGTATGGAACCAGGTGCCCATGTTCTTTGGTCATGTAGTTCTACATGACCATGAACTATGGCACAACTACCCTGGTCATTTCCTCCAGCCACACGGCATCATGTCCGTACAAGCTGTTTAAACACAAAAAATGGTGTGTAGGCCCCAAATGTCATTTTTCCAAATGGAAGGAACACAAAGTGTGTTTCTTTTCTTTTTACACTATATAAATGGATTTATTAATGGTATTTTCTTTTAAAATATCATGATTCATCATATTTTTCCATAAAACCAATAGATCAACCTAAAAGGGATCACTAGCAATTTTAATAAGGCTCTATATCCTTAAGGAACACATAAAAATGGGTATCAATACCAAAGGTCGTATATGAACAACTTGAGGGAGAGACGTTGAGGCTTTGGGTGTATAATGATGAATAGATCCTACGTCACTATGATATAATGAATAAATGATTCTAATAATAGAGATAGAAATAACCTCATCACTTCCATTTAGCTCGAGTTTCATACATTAACGAAAGGCGAAGAGGTGGGTCATGCTTCTCCTATGTCTAATACACCAATTTTGGAATGGTTAAGGGTTAGGATAACCTTATTAATTAAAATTAAATTTAATTAATTACCATTCATCACAATTACTAGCCATATGGCCCCTCTTGTGCACCTACTCTCAACAAATTTATGTCATTCTTAGGGTAAACATGATCATTTTAACTCATTAGTAGTCATACATTTCCAATATGAGACTCGAATTGGTTGTAATTCCACATTTTAAAAAGAAAAATAATGCATGGGAAAAAATATATTTAATATTTTCAATATAATAGTGTTAAGACTCTCATATCCGTAGAATCCAATTAAGACTCATAGCTTGGCTTCATAAAAAGTTTCAGAAATATTCTAAAGTCTTACTGGTTGAAATCCAAGTCATTAAATTCACCCAAAATTAATACTTTTCATCCCAAAAAATGAAACTCTATGCATAAGGGAAATAAACTGATCTCCCCACTGAGACCCCCTCATGAGTTAGCTCACTATTGGTTCCCCTTATTTTTATTAGCACAAACATTGAGGAACCACTATGGCCAAACCGCACTCACATACAAATCCAAATAGGTCTACATCGTGAAACAAATTGGTGCATATATCCTTTAATTCACCAAGTGGAGATGTAACATGCACAATGGTCCATTTTTAGTCATAGAGTGTAGTGGTAAACCACCTCATAACCTGAAAGAGATACTGACGTAACCCTTCTATTCACATCCGCCCCTAGATGAACTATACCAAAACCCCCTCATGTGTCTTGAGTTAAAGGTTGATACTAAGCCCATGAGGGTACCAGCGAACCAAAAAGGTCAAAACATGTGTAAGGACTGTGCCTTACTGGGCCCTTTATATGTGAACCTCTTATTGTAATATACCTATTCAAACCTAAAATACATCAACACTCACTTATGGAATGTAGCAACTCGTGTTTTTGGCCCTGTAAGACTTTAGAATATCTCTAGGAATAATTACAAAGCTAGGCGCGAAGACGGCGTGCGATTCCGAGGCCCAGTGTGCCCGGAATTAATTTTATAAAAATATTAAGTTTTTTTATACTATGCACGTGGCGGGGGTGTGATATCTCCTAAACAGTAGCTCAGAACGGGAATCTGGGGGCACGGTTGCATCCGGAACGTGCCATTTACCCTAGGAGAGGTATAAAATTTGCGGGCGCGGACCTGCGGTGAGAAACGCCACCAGGGGCGTTTCCGTAAATAAGTGGCGAAGTTAGTGTGCGAGCGTCGGCTCAAATAACTTCTGAACGGAGTCTCGGATGGAAAATATGAGTCTGACGTTGCATTCAGAACGGAGTGTTTACCCTAGGGGTGACCTTATTTTTGTTCGCATCGGGCGTCGGGTCCGAGGCGGGTTTGGCGCCGGTGGGCGGCTGATATAAATATCAGCCCCCCCCCCCCCCCCCCCCTTTTATCGTTCTTTGCCGCCACTCTGCCGAATCGAGCAAACGAAGCGCCCACGAGCTCAGAATTCGACGGCGGCTCTGGAGCGCGGATCTGAGGCAGAACGTCGGTGTTTCGCCCGCAAGGTAGGTGGATTTGAGTTTTAACCCCCGATCCCGTTTTTGCTGCGTTTTTCTGCAAATTGAAGCCGTAGCAGTGTAGATCGGGTCCCGAGGGTCGTGTAGACGCCTCCGGATCGCAAAACGGACCACCGGGGTGCCCCCGGCGGTCCGCGAAAGGTATTCCAGCGCGGCACCGGCGCCGGCAGATCCCGGCGGCCCGCGGCGGAGGACCACCGGCCGGGGCGGGCCGGCGGCGGCGGCCGGTCCAGGCCGGCCGGACCGGCTAGTCGGGGCCGGTCCGACCACTTTCGCATACGGGGGTCTTTAAACCCCCGTATCTTGCACTCTGGTAGTCGGATCCGCGCGCCGTTTGTGGCGACACGACCCTGACGATGAGGTAAACCCTTCATTATGGGTTTGAGGGTTTAAAGGTTTGGGATCGTGGCCCGGGAGCTAGAAACGTCGTATAAAATAATATTATTTTATTATTTTACGACATCGGGCCGTTGTATCTTCTACCCGGAGCGTCCGATTGACGTGCCGTCAGTGGCGTTGAGACCCTGATGGTACGACGGACTTTTTGAGATGGTTTCCGGGTGTTGGGTCTGTGAACGGGGTGCGGGCCCCACGAGGCCAGGTTTTGGCGTTTGCGGAGAAACGCAGCTTTTGCACCAGGAGTCCGATTTTGGCGGATGAATAGTCAATCCTGTGTGTTTTTCTAAGCGGATCGCAATGGTGCAATCCGTTCGATGAGTTTCGGAATCCAGGCGTGGGCCCCACCCAAGATGGCCTTCGATGAATAGTACCTTTTTCACCGGGTGTCCGTTTGGACGAGCGAGTAGTCGATTCCACTTGTTTTTCCGAGGGGATCGCAGTGGTGTGATCCGCTCAATGGGTTTCGGGATTGTTGTGTGGGCCCCGCATGAGCTAGCTATGGTGAATAGTGACTTTTTCACCGGTGCTCCGTTTTGGGTGAGTAAACAGCCTATACTGCGTGTTTTTTCACGTGGAACGCGATGGTGGCCTCGGTTTTAGCTTAAGAGGTGCACAGTGTGGCGTTGTGGTGGGTCGCTCGGGTTAGCGACGTTTGGACCAGCAGTGGTTGAGGGTTCTCCCTTGGTTCGTTCCTACGAGGGTTCGTGTGGTATCACAACCTTCGTATGGGTTTGTGATCCTCTCGATGGGATGTTTAAACTATTAGAGTAGTGGTATCCCTCCAGTGGTCCCGGAGTGGATCCTCTAGCATATTTACCCTAGATCGGGTTCTTGGTATCGTTGTGACCGCTTATTCATGGGCGGTGATCCCCTATCTAGCAGGTTAACCCCGTAGGGTTTCTGGCATCATCGGGAATATGATCCCCTACGTAGTGGGTCATGCACAGTAGGGTTGTGGAATCGTCGGGTTTACGATCCCCTACTCAGCATGATGTTTATAGTAGGGTTGTAGTATCGTTGGTTATACGATCCCCTACTCAGCGCTTGGTGTCGGTAGGGTTGCGGTAACATTGGTTATGCGATCCCCTACTCAGCGCGTGGTTTTGGTAGGGTTGCGGCATCGTCAGTTCGATCCCCTACATCGTGAGTTATACCAGATAGGGTTCCGGTATCATCGTGACCATCTTTATATGGACGATGATCCTCTATCTGAGTGTTGAGCTTCTATCGAGCGCCAGATCGGGTTGTGGTATCCCCCAGCGGATCCTGGGTGTGATCCCCTATATGTGAAAACTACGTATGCCAGATCGAGTCGTGGTATCCCCCAGCGGACCCTGGGAGTGATCCCCTATTTGTGAGCTACGTATACCAGATTGGGTCTTGGTATCCCCTAGCGGACCCTAGCGGCGATCCCCTATCCGAGGAGTTTGGTGGTTATGGTGTTTTAGTGATGTTTCCTCAGTGATGTTATCCGATGAGCGTGGTATCTCAGGTGAGTGTCTGAGATGTTTGTTTGGGACTCGATGGAGTGTATCTCTCGGATGAGTGTCATCTGGTATGACAGTGTTTATGTGGTGTATTCTCCTGGTTGTGACAGTTGCTGGTGATGAGTTCGGTACCTCTTGTGGCTTGTGGCGTGAGCTAAGTATATCTGGATTGTTCAAGGTGTATGTATGGGCATACACCTGAGCTGAGCTGACTAGTTGTGTTCAGCCGAGGATGGTCACGAGATGGAGTTTCTCTCTCGTCTGGGTTCCCTCTGGCTGGGATGAGCAGACTGTTGCCTTTCAGTTTCTCTCTTTGGTTTTGGGTTTTTGGGGTGCCTACTGAGTATGTTTATACTCACCCCTGCACGGGCTTTGCCCGCACATGTTTGTGTCTTGTGCAGACCACAGGCCTTTTGACGGAGTCCAAGGAGGACCCGGAGCAGGCGGAGCTTAGTGAGCGAGTTGACCGGGGTGTTTACTGGATCTGTGCCGAGGGACCTTTCTGGCGGGTGTTTGTGGCAGTGTTCCCCTTCTTCAGAGCAGGTTGGACGTGCTTTGTAGTTTTCTTTTGGTGGGCCCTGTTTTGCCCTTTGTACTTTGTTGTTGCACTCTGGTTTGGGATAGATTGTATGCATGCATTTACTTTTCAGTTTCTATATCTCTGCACTGTTGCATGGAGGTGTTTGTGGGTGCGTGTGTACAGGTACCTTAGGCTAATGCCTCCCATGTGTGTGATAGCCTACTCAGTGCTGGTCGCCAGCCCCTGGCCTATTGGAGGCGGGCTTGGGGAGTCACGGCTCGAGCCCCGTTGGGTCGGGTCGTGACATGGAACCCCATATGACTAGGGATGGTAGGAAACCAATCCACACTGCATAAATATCATAGGGTGTAACCTTTCCATTATAGAATGGTTCTAGTAATGTCTCTCCCTCTATTAGGGATACCAATGATATGAGTCAAAAATAAAAACTCCAATTGAATTGAAAAGACATACACATACACTTCAACTAACAACACCACATCAAACACACAAGTCTATAAAACTCATCAAATATACATTGAAACAATCAACCTTGGGTAGAAATGACTTGCACACAAGGTTTTAATCGCATCACAAAAATTTGTCTCAGTGGGGAAAGTGACCCTTTTCTTCATGGGACCAAAGATACATAAAAAACACTAATAGAGGGTTTTACCAACACCCCACATCACCATTATTAAGCCTCATGAAAGAAGTGTAAATAAATGAATGACTCACAAAATTTTCTAACAAATACTATTACAGAAAGTATAATGGATTGAGAATAGATCTATTCAACCTCTAAACCTTTGGGTTAAAGGACACTACGACCTGTAGATACCCTTCACCATATCCTCATACACTCTGAGCCTTTTGAGGACCACCTGGTGTTGGTGGTGGAAACCACACAAAATGCCTACCACCTCCTACTACTCTCCCAAATCTTCTACATCATCCTCTATTATGATGAAATCCATACTCCAAAGACATCCTCTACTAAGAAAATATGTCATCCAACTCCCTCTCAAAAGTAGGGAAGGTCTGAAAATATCTGGTAAGATGTCTATTATCATCAAAAGTATAACAACACCTCTTTGGTGGCTGACATGATCCACAATGTGGCTCCTAAGCTACATTCCAATATTCTTGAGACCGAGCATGGGTATGCCTCTTGCACCATTATCACATTATTTTCCATGTTCTAACTACCTTATATTCCTTAGCCTTATAAACTAAACTATAGACCACATACGTATATCCCTATTAGAATAATGTATCCACTGCCACATCACTCTCAAGTACCCACACATAAGTGGGATGGCACAAGGAATCTACTCCCTCTCAAACGTCTATATATAGGCCTTTCTCAAAGGTATGATCTCTGAAGAATATGTCTATAACCATATGTGTGGAGTAGCATGACATGTCTATTAAACTAATTAAGTACTCCTCCATTTTCATTCTACCCGACTAATGTTTCAAAATCTACTATATGTGGATTGATATCAACATTTTGGGGGTAAAACACTTCCTTGAAGAGTCTCTCAAACTCTACCCTAGTGATTGTTACAACATATTTGGATAGAGTCACCAGACTCCACCATTTCCTGTAAGAACTATATAGAAGGCTCACTACTAGGACAACCATTTGATTGGGAGGTCTCATTATAAGGAGTAAAATATGTGGGACTAGCTCAAGCTAGTTATCACGTTTATGGGGGTATGGATCACCCTGCTACCTCATAGTTCACTACCTCTAGAAATCATGTAGTGCACTAAACCTACACACATCCTTGACCTAAATTTCAAGCACAAACACCTATTCAATGGGTAGAAGATCAACTAGAATACCTCACGGGGTAGAAAATTTATGTTCAATATTATTAGTCATAAATGTGAGACAGAGATCCACTTGTTCGGAGGGAATAAATCACTCGTTACCAAAACAAAAACACTAAATGTGATTATTCCCATTTTAATTATATATAAAATATATGAATGAAACAAATTAACGATGATATTTATATAGAAATAAAATTAACCTACCATAATAAATTTATATGGTTATCTTTATCTTTTATAATACATATAATCCGTGGACTCTAATGGTTTTCATCATTTTATTCATGTTCTTATCTTGTTATCAAAAAGTATATATGATTATGAGAAGCAAGATGGAACTAAAATACAATTATATGAATGATATAAAGTAGTTTTTACATGTCAGTCAATATTTTCCTTTCCAAAAGTACATATGAATATTGTAAAATGTGTTTTCCATTGTTCTTATACCTAATCCCAGACTAGTATCTCTCTTGAAGCATTATGGAATATATATCTAGGTATCTTAGTGTTTCAGAATATATCATCGAAATTTTGAGATAAATTAACATGATTTAAAGGAATAATACAAATCAACCCATGAATTCCATGTTTTACAATGTAATTGTTATTCAAATCAAGATAAAAAACTCATGGATTAATTATCTAAAAAAATATTTTCAAATCGTCATTGGGATAAATAACATTTTCAAAATATTTGAGTACAATATGGTGTGAAAAAATGTATCAAAATATAATGACCTTATCTTATAATTTATACAACTATTCATCTAATGTTTTATCCTATCAGGTAACTGTTGTAATGTTTTTATCTAGACTTTAATTCTAATAATAATACATGTTTCCATGGACTTATTATCATGTTGTTAGTTTTATATTCATTTTTTATCACTCTATGTTACATTACAACCAAATTCTTATAAAGAAAATTTTGAAAGTAAAAACTCGTAAAACTTTATTTAATCCTAAAAAATACATTAGTTAAATCCAATTATTATTTTCCATCACAGTTTTAGTGGAATGAGGTTTTGTTTTTATATTTTTTTTTGAATATTCTTGAAAAATAATGGAATGTAAATGTTTGATCAAGAGATAAGTGATGAAGTTATTATCAACCATTGAATGTGGATCAAGATAGAAATATATTTTTTTCAATAAAATATAAGTTCATTTTAATAGATTACTAGATAGATTAATTTTCCAAAAATTCATTTTCGTTGTTGAAGAATCTATCCATAGAGTAAATTGACTTTTGGTTGCTAAAATTAGTGGGAAACACTCTTGGATGAGGTTTATTTGAATAGAGATGGGTGTGGATTTATTTTAAAATGGATGAGATTTATATTATAGAAGAGTTATTGAAATGACATATTTTAGGTTTTATTTATGATGCAACATCTTGGAATTTAATTGACAGAGTTTTGAATAATTTAATATTTCTTAGATTTATTTGAAGAATCTGTGAGATTATTTGATGATGATTTATAAATAATATGAATTATTATAGTCAACCTAATTTAATTTAAATTAATTTTTAATTCAAATGATGTATTATGATTAATGGATAAAAAAAATTTCTTATTCTGGAAGAACATATAAGAATTCCTCATTGCTTAAAAAACTATATAATCACATATGGTTTTTGGGTTTTCTAAATTTATGATATAGAGGAGTTGAAGAATGACTATAGAAATTAACAAACTTGTGCATCATGTAAAATAATGCATTTATGTAAAATGGAATTTTATGAACATAATTCCATAATATTAAGAACAATATATTTGTTCCGTTGTGTTAGTAAATATTTTATGGGAGCTTGAATAGTGGAAAAAAAATTATTTTTTTATAAGATAATTTAGCAATGTGAGAAAATGTTTATATAAATTCACCTATGCATTAAAATTTTGAATTAATATTTAATTCTATGTTTGATAATTGATACCATATTAGGTAAATTCTGTTACACAAAATAGAATTTTTTTTCCCATTAGATTAATGGATTTTTAGAAAGTCTGAGATTACTATAGACAGAAAAATTGAGTTTCATGAATTATGAAATTTTGAAGTTTTTGAAATATGATGATTATAATGTTGGGATATTGTTTTTAGAAAGTCATAAATCATTAGATACACACAATACATGATTGAAATGATTAAAGTGAATGAGTTAAATATGAGGATACCAAAATTTATTGGATTTATGATTCTTAAAAGAGAAATAATTTCTTGTTTTTCATGAATAATGAATTTTCTTGTTAATGAATTTTTTTCATAAATTCCTTTATACATTTATGAATAAACCCATCTTATCAAAACAAGAAATGAATGTTATATGTTATTACTATTTTTACAAATCCAATCATGTTTTGGACTTGTTTCATGTGAAGATCTCTTGATAAAAGAGGGAACTAGATGCTGAAAATCCGTGTGCTATAAATTTTTTATAGTTATAAAGACTAATATGTGGAACTTACAATGAATAAATTTTAAAAAGAACAAGATGATCCTAAAGGAGAATATAATAATTGAATTATAAGGATAATTTAATACAGGTATTCTAGAAATTTTCCTTGGGTTGAAAAGTCACATAAAATGACACGGAACCCAAATATGGTTACATTATTATGATGATTTGTCATTGAAAGAAAACATTTCCCCAAACATAAAATTTATAGGTATTGGATATGAAAGAATTCTAGTAATGAATAATCCTTTACTCCTGAACAGTTTAGAGAATATATGGGATGAAATTAATAGAATGAAGAGAATCTTTTATTTGGACTTTGTGTGATGAACTGAGTAAGATTAGAGAACTTTCTCTCCCTAAGAAGGAGTAGAATAATAATAATAAGATGAAGGGTCCACTGGAACATGTAGTGGTTAATAAAATAACAATTAATTAATACATTTAGTATCAATGTAAAAGATGAAGTGTGTTCCAAGCATTTGAATTCTACTATATATCGATGAAGAAAAATGTATAAGAGTCTTCATGGTTATCCAGGAGAACCTAAAATCTCAATTAATGTGAATATATGTAAGTCTAGAGAAGAAGATTCTAAGATGTTAAAACCAAGATTGTGTTTATTTGAATATTTTTTCCCAGACATATAGTATAGTGATCACATGGAATTATTTGAGATACTTGTGAACTTATTAATAAGAAAGGATAATTGGGGATATCTATAGAGAATGAGATGAATTTATTTTTCATGAATTCTTTCAAGTAGTCGAAGACTCTATAGTGAAAACGAACATTGTTATTTTGGGTGTTGTATCATTTTTGGATAGATTGGGATCTACTTCAAAAGGAAATGGGAGAGCATAAGAGGAACTGGTTTAACACCCATATAATGAAGAGAAATGTAATGTTTCATTGATAACATGTGTAATATAGTGTTCCAAAACCAATTTTTTATAGTTTGTTATGGTTTCATAATGATACCAAGAAAACCCCACTAATATTGGGTGAATCTATATTAGTGTAAAATCCAATACATGGAACTTTGATGTATAAAATAGAGATGGAATATCAAGAGTATTCTATCCATCTGGAAACATTTATATTATTTAACACCTTTACTATATTTCATATATATACATTAAAGTTTAAACAAAATATGATAAAAATGTCTTAACTAGTATCATATAATTAGTTACAAAGTTGTCTAATGTGTTTAAAGAAAAATTATAATTTTGTAATATTAGAAAACACATGATTCCCCCCCTTCTCAAGAGTGATTTCAATGTCTTCAAATAACTATGAGTTATTTCCTAGAACAATTTCCCCCACATAAGATATTTTCAATTTTCAGAATTTTAATTAGATCTAGTTTTTTACACGTAATAGGCTTATAAATTTTTAGCAATTTTTTCTTATGTATATGAAATTAATAATTCATATATGCAAAGATGAAATCTATATAGATGATATATTGATATTTATATAAGAATGGATTTTATGGTCTTAGTAAATACCTTATTAAAGATATTGGTGAAAGAGACCAAAAAATATTCATGGAATTAAGAGCAACCAATAGTTAGAGGTAATAAAAATTGTAATATTTTTTTAGTTAAATATTTTTTATTTTTTCCTCTAGTAAATGTTTCTCAAGATGTAAAGAATATGGCCTTGATGATTCCCTTAATGAAATTTATTCTGAAATTTAAAAACATCATTAAAATATCTTTATAGAAGTTTTTTAATTTATTTTCTCACAAAACAAGGGAACAATTGATAAAAAAACACTATTTTATGAAATGACTAGTGAAATTAGAGAATTAGTGGAAAATAAAAAAAGTGTTCATATAATTCCCTTAAAAATCTCATAAAAATTAAGAAATAATCTTCCATACATTACAATGAATGATTTTTTTGGTCGATGAAAAATAACAAATATTTCTTTATGAGAATGAGGTGTTTGAAAAGGTTGTTAAAGATGTTTTCCATGCATTGGTGAGTCTATATCATGTATCCTTGAATATAAATAATTTTATGCTAGAGGTTAAATGAAAAATATTAAAGGACATAGAAAAATATCTATTTAATACAATAGGAATACATGAAGATCAAATTATGTTGTTGAAAAATTATTTCGAATGAAGACTAAGATCATTCTATGATGATAATTATATCCTCAATATCATGTTCCTTCATCTTGAAGTCATGTTAAGAAATACAGAAGCTACACTAGATGAAAGTCCCCAATGCAGTGAAAAGAAGAGAGTTATTAACGAAATAATTTTTTGTGAGAGTATTATGTATATGAAAACAAAAAATGGTGGTAAATATAGAGTAAAATCGTATCGAAAAACTGCATGAATAAATCACACTAAAAGTACTCTCATAATTATAAAAATTTTGTTTATAATAAATATTTTTTTCCATATGTGTAGGAAAGAAGAAAATAATTCTACAAATGTTTAAGTGTAAATATAGAGAAACCCACCATGACATCAACAGATGATGTGAGAATTTAAAATACAATTTTAAATTCATAATAGTCCAAATATTTTGTTTCCTTACCAATGAAAACAAGCGTGTAGATCTAGAAAGATTTCATGAAATGGTAAAAGAACTAAAATAATTTATAGATATTATTATTTCTTGAGTTTTAGGTATTGGGATATTTATTAATAGTATAAAAATTAAATTTGAGAAATATCTAAAAATCACAAAATAAATTTGGATCAATGTTAATAAAAGAAACAACGTTATTTAGTAAAGAAGATAATACATATGAATAAAAATATATCTACAATAAACAAAATTTAATCATTGAGGATCTTCTATGAATTGTAATATACTACAATTTAATATTATAATGAAATTTGGTACAATCGTACTGTGTATCATAGATTCAGTAAAGAGTAAATAAAACCACCAATAGTTGATGAGAATCTTAATCAAGAGAGAATTTCTTCCTTGGGAAATAAATAATTGAGGAATACCACACCCATGAGGTTGAAAAAATATGGCCACAATATGAAAACTACTATAATGAAGTTCATAGAATATTATATGAGAGGCCGCATCATAGACCACAAAAATAAGACTATAAAAATCAAGAATAAATGCATTTATTTGAAAAATAGTATATCCATTAATGAAATACATTCATGTATTATATTATTTTATGGATCTCTTTATGAAGATTATGTGAAGCTTCCAAAATAGGGAAAACTAAAATATGATAAATAAATATGAGTAAGGCGAATGAATGATGGTCATACTAATATCAAATGCATAACATGAGTACCTAAAAAATATGATTTGATGTAATCAAAAGGTAAATCATTAGTGAAAATAATTTTTAAAATAAAGAATTAAATCAATTCATATTGAAAAGTCAGGAATATCATGAACCTAATGATATATTAATATTTTTCCTAGATTACATGGAACATGCTAAGAGGTTATATGAAGATGAAAAAATTAGAAATAGTCTTGTTTATAATGTTGATAATCCTATTACAACTAAAAAGAAAGATAAAATCAATAAAAATCTTATAATTCCAAAAAATGTGAACAAAACTAGATAGGAATAATGAAATCATGAAGAGGTATATAAATTTTATAATGTTATATAACAGAGTTTTCATATTCCAAAATATTTAATATCCATATATCTCAAAATGATTAAATTTTAGTGTATCCCCCATATTCCCATTTCTACCATTATTGTTCTAAAATACCGGTAATTGATGGTGACAATGGTTGGAAATAATCCCTTGAGGGGGTTATTTTAAAAGGATAAGATTAAACTATTGAATCATAAAATTAAATTGAATTGGGAAAACAATATATCCTCATAAAACTTTGAAGTATTAGTAATGAAATAATTATTATATTATTATTTTGACACACACACAAATAAATAATATTTGTTAAGGGGAGAAATTATATAACTATTTAGGGAAGAAATTACATTTGAAAAGATTTTATATGTTTGTTCAAGTGAGTAATGGTTAAAAACGTTTCATGAAAATATATGTGATATACCCAAATGATATGAAGGAATGTTACTAGTATCACATTTAGTGAAAATATTGAAAAAAATTATGTCTAAAAATTTCACACTTGTTTTCTATGGTGGTATTTTCGAAACAAACATAAATTAGATTAGTCGATGGCACATTTCTAAGAGAAATGTAAGGATATATTAAAATCAATCGATGCATTAATATTATGAATTTCATAAATTATATAGGATATTGGTTATTATTAATTCTTTTATAATCTTTTCACTAATGTAATTGATAGAGAATTTTTAAATTTTATATAGGTCAAACTATGAGGTATAAAAAATTATTAATTGGTATAATGGAATGTCATAAAAAAATTAGTATAAAAAACTCACCCTTACCTAAGGTGGAGAAAGATCAAATTGAGAAGAGGTGTATCTTATGTTTATATGAGTTAATTGAGAAACAGACATGTAAAAATCATGATAAAAAAGGTGGAGATGTTCTTTTCAAAATTTTCTTAGACGAAAATCATCATAGATAATAATTATAAGAGGAACCATTCCATATGTTCCATGTGGTATTAGATATTTTTTGGGGGGAAAGAATCTAAAAAATTACCATAATGATAAAATGAGATATATAATTTCCATACATAATATATTATAAAGAATGGGATAAAAAAGAGGAAATTAAATTTGGATTGTAATGGGAAGAGAAAACAAACAAAAAGGGATAGTTTATTATGGAATGGTTTTTTTAATAATTTTTTTACTATATTTTTTCAATATATAAAATCCATTATGTGATCAAGAGAAGGGTGAGGAAGTGAGTATCCAATCATGAAAGAGGATTAAGTTGTTTCTATTTACATTTAGAGAAATAAAGAAGTAAAATTGGTCCATTGAATATCTTGATAGAAAAATTATTTTGACACATAATTATTTCAATTTTTGAAGAATCCATCCATAGTGTGCCTTGAATCTTTGATCTAAAAAAGTGAGAAACACTCACAGATTAAGGTTGACATGAATTAATATGTACCATAATTTTTTTGGCAAAGTATTTTGTTATTTAGATTAAGGAGTTTATTAAAATATCATATTTATAGTATTTTATATAAACCAATTACATGTTATTAGTATTGATTGAGTTTTTAATTTTTTAAATAATTTCTAAATTAATTTTAAAATGTTTTTAATGAATTGAAGAGGTTTTACTGGTCTTGAATTTTTTTAAATTTTCCTTGAGTTAATTTAAATATATTTGGAATTACTATTATATATCATGAAAAATGGATATGAAACTTATCTCACATATTTAAAACATTAGAGAATTCAGCTAAAGAATACAGATTAGATTAGTGCATATAATATTTGAGTTTGTAGTATTTATAGTACAAAGGAGTTGAATAATTGATAAGGGTATTCATATATAGATTCAATAATTAAGAGAATCAATTTACATGGAATATAGTTAGAGCAGTGTTAGTAAATTTTTATATTCACAATATACCTATGCTAATGTGTATGTAAATCAATCTATATGGCTATAAAAAATGAGAAATTATTTTAACTTACCATAATATAATTTATATATTCTAGTCGATGCATAATTAAATTAAAAAACACAGTAAAAATAATATAAAATGTATTTCAAGATTTGTAAGAGAATTAGGACTGACATATGTTAATTTAAATAAGTGAAAGAAAATTTAATGTTTGTAAAATAAATAAATAAAGTGTGCAAAATCAAGTATTCCAAAATTATAACTTTATAAATAGTGTTAAATCTAATGATGATGAAACTATTTTCAAGTGGTTAGAACACCATGAATTTTTTATATGATTAATATAATATTGATATGATTAAATTGATTGATTTTATAATGAGGATATCTTAATTCATTAAATACATGAATCAAAAAAGAGAAAAAAATCTCATTTTTCAAGACATGTGGATTATTTCTAGTTAAAATATATTTTTATCAGTTACATAATTTTTTTATGATGAATGATAATTTAGAAGAAGAAAAAATGAATCATTTTAATGTCTAGAGTGATTTAAATAGTTTAATGAAAGAATATATGATTTTTTATTCCTCAGTTCCTTAATTCATTTATTTATTATATATAATTTTTGTTCTGTCATGTGATGAAACAATATATTCATCCCTAACTATTTATAGAGTGTGTAATTTTGTTCTAAGAGTAAAATAAAGTATACTTTAGTATAATATAAAAAAAATGAACTTATATAAGTCGACTCATAGTCTATAACATCACCATTAAAATCCACATAGGAATAACCATAATGTAGAAATGGTTTTCCTCTTTCATACATAAATCCATCATTTATAGTACCTTTATGAATTCAATATTTCTTTAAATTCCATAAGATTTAAATTATATGAATTACATTAGAACTACATATAAATAGTAATGGGAAGTAAAATATCTGGTATAACTACTATCATGTAATTCCAGCTTCCAATAAGCATTCAGAAACCATTTTAGTCCACATTCTTTCCATATTACATCAAGAGAAACTTGATCCCAATTCCCATACAAATAAACAACTATATTTATTCATCTATTTAAAAAATATATACAATACCAATCATAGTTAATTTTTTAAGTAAAGATAGATCCTTTTTTGTTTAGCACATGTAATCAAAAAAAGAAAATCATCTCACTGATATTTGAATAGTTAATGGATTTTAATATATAGGTATAAAATTCATCACATATTTGTGTTTTTTGTTTTTATAATATAATAATATAATGATCTTATGAAATAGTAATGAGTGGTTTATTTTCATTTCTATTAACATGTATATTATTGTCCACCTTACCAATTGTTAAATTCAAGTTCTTTAAGATATAATAATTATTTTAATGTTTTCCATGGGGTTTTAAGCCCAAATAATACATTCTTCATGTTATAAATTCTATAATCATCACCATTAATGAAAAAACAATACATTGGTAGAATTTAAACATCTTCCTTAGGTTATACATTAAATATTGGTGATGTCAAATGATTTTAAAAATATTTATTATTCAATTGATAGTATGACATAAGAAAAATACGAAACATTTCTGGACTTGTGACTGTTTGAAAACCTCACAAAAATATAAACCCTTAATATAAATTTAACCGATACATATTAATTAGATATATTTATTTTGATGTTTGTGACTAATTTTTTTATAAATAAATGTTCTACAATGTTCAAATTTAATGTTTGTGAATGATTAGAGATGGAGAGATAGATCACCAAACTGAAAGAATACAAGATGACTATCTATATCCCAGGGGAGTATTTTTTTTATTTTTTTCAATTAATATGAAAAGGAAATTTTTTTATTATATTTTAAATCTCTTTTTAATGATATGAATACTTTGAGATAATACATAACAATAATATATTTATATAATTGAGCTTAAAAGAAGTAAGCGACATATTGTGATTGATGATGGAAAACATTTCTATAATAGTTGAAAAATGTGTGATAAGTTTCCTTTTATGTATAAATTTATGTGTATTTATTAAATTATTAAAATTCTAGCTAATTTGGGATTTTTAAGATGAAATATTTGGGAGAAACAATCAAATTATAGATAGGAATGATGGCTGCCAATTCCAATGTTAAATAACACCTAGATGAATGTTTGATAACTGATATCAAAGGTCAAATAAAATTACATCGAATATGTTGAAATATAAAACATGATTATTTAAATTCTACAAAGGTATTTGAATGGTACATAAAGGTATCAAGGAAGATGTGATAAATTCTATATAGTATATGTGAATTGTTTGAGTAATTTTAAATATTTTTGTAGATGGCATGATAGAAATATAGAATATTCTAAGGTTACATGAGGAAATATGGATCTTCTGAAATAATGATGGAAAAATTACCATGTATTTCTTTGTTATAAATTTTATCCTAATTTATGATTTTTTATATTATATGATTTTAGAAATAACAAAAAATTTAGAAAGGAAGAGATATCATTAAGAGAATAGGAATCCTAAAGTAGATCTTAGGTATTTACAAAACCATATATAATACATTGAGAACTCCTATATTACATTACATGAAATTTTTAGATATTTTGAATAATACTTTAATATTTTAATGTAATAATTTTCAATCAAGTGTGATTTTTTTATGTTGACATCAAATATTTTATTTTTCCATAATTAAGAAATGGATTAACAACCAAGATGTATAAAGACCTATATGATGTTATAGAGAATGATTGATGTTTAAAATCCTTTTATAACTTCTACATTTTTCATATGAATTTCAGGAGTGACAAAATCTATAAATATACAAACAAAAAATTATGTTTTTAGATTTAATCGTTGAATAAGGAAAACAGTTATGGATGATGACAGATTTGTTAAAAAATATATAAATATAATGAATCTATTATTATCCATTATTAAATCTATTATGTGAGTAATTTTAAGAGATATATTCTTTAAAATATCACCTCTCTATTTAATGTTGTATTTTCAAATGGAATATTCTAAAAAGATAAACATGTTGTTAGAATAAAAATAATTTTGACGGTGCATTAAATGATATTCATGGTTCCTAATATTTTAAATAATATTGAAAATCATGTATGTGATGGGTATCTTATGTTGGGATACATATTAGAAATGAAAAACAAATTTTTGATATGTTTTTAAAATTTTTAGACCTTATTGAAGACTATATTTTTATTCACTTAAGCTATTATATTATGAATAAAGTGTTTATATGTGAATATGAATGTTATGTGACTTCAAAATAAAAATAACAAAGGTTTTTATGCACCTACTAGTAGGATGATAATGAGTAAAAGTAAACTTATCAAATTAGATGTGTCTTTAACAACTATGTTTAGTCGTGAGAATAGAAAAATTGGAAAAATATAAAACGTTATTGTAGTAAATATATAAGAGAGAACATTTGAGATTAAAAATTAATTATAGGTTATGGGAGTCACCCATGTTCAAATTTTTGTTGGAATGATGAATGAATATATTGAAAAAAATATTTTAAAAATATATTTTGTATATAAAATATTCCAAAAATATTTTTCATATGACCTATCAATTAAAAGAATATGGAGGGAGATATATTATATGTTTAAGAACGTGTGGTGACTGTGTGTGTGATGTACCTAAGAAGAACTAGAGAAATATTAAACCAAAAAAATCAGACAATATAACATTTTTATAAGTATATTAAACACGTGGGTATCTAATCTAAAGGATGAAGATGATCTTGTGACATAAATTGTTATAGAATATGGAGGAGAGTAATAAAAAAGAATATGAGGAGATACTGACCCATTGTTCTTGTTTTTCATGAACTATCTCGGATACCTTTGTACATTGATAAGAAAATTATCTATGACTTGAGGCAATAGTCATTACCAATACCAATATTATAGAAAGTATCCCCATTCAATATAAAAGGTAAAAGAGGGAACTATTATTTCTACAGAATAGAAATAGATAAACACATAGGTCAGCATGCTCAAACCCCCAAAACAGATAATGCACTTGAGTCAAGTAGGTAAGAAAACAAAATAAAATACATAATAAAATAATTCAATAACTTTTAAGATAAAATCTCAGATACCACCATGTAATTAGTGGATATCATCTACACTGGTCACCCCTATGACTATGGTTCCTAAAGGTTAAGAACAATGAAAACCTCCAAGTTGCAATTCGACTTTCTTAGGCCTATAAAAAGATAATATACTAACTCTTGGAGGAAAAGGTGATCTGTGAGATAAATATCCCTTTATTTTATCACTAAGTGTTCATAAAAATTCCATATCAATAAACCAGTTTTTATTTCAATATATATATAATAAGTCATGAAAATATTTTTAAATATTTCAAAAAAATAATTTCAAAATTCAATTGATGACAAATATATCACAACTGTATTAAACGAAGGTTTTATATGATTTTTTTACAAATTAGTCTCCATGAATAAAACAATTCTATAATTAATGGAGTTCATAATCAAGATAATTAAATAAAATAACCATGCTAACTGGCCTTATGGTATGTTTGTTTCTGGTAATAGGATCCTCACAGTTATCATTTATCAACACAACTCCATAAATGTGAATGCACTCAAATAATAACCCCATATAGGTATCCACTATGTTAAATCATTATACACCATTTTGGGGGGTCTAATACAATAAATCTATCCAAACATGGTAAAGTTAGTCTTCTTGTCATAAATCCATATCTAGGGAGTCAAAATCACAGTGTTCTTGTCTCCATTACATACTTAATTACCATGCTTGCATGTTATCGAACAATATATCAATAATTCATGGAGAAATAAAATATAAATCCCATGAGATGACCTATTATTGTACATCATATAGTTTACGATAATTAATCATCATAAATTCATTTTAGCAAAAATCAGTTTTCGACATGCCGCCTTTTTATTTCAAAACCCAAACATGGTATTAAAAAGTTCATGCCTTTTAAAAAAATTAGTCCATTATCTCAAGGATCAACATCCATTAAATTTAATGAAATCAATTTTCAAATAAATCCATCAATTTCATTAAATCCACATGAAAATTTCAATTTAATTGTAATTGGGTTTTTTTATCAATTTCAGGCTAATCTCGTAAATGAAACATTAATCATTACAAACACATGTTTTTAAATAATTTAAAAACTAAATCAATTCAATCAAGAAATATAGGGTTTAAATAGAATTGAAAATTCTTATGAAACTGCATATAGTTAATCTCATTATCAAATATGACATCGATAATAGGATTTCTAATGAAGAACAATGAGAAAGAGATCAAGAAACGCCACCTAGAAAAAGGATCCAATAAAATTAACATTAGATCCACCAAGAAAATGATGATCTATCAATTTATAAGGAATGCATAATATTATTCTAGAATAATACATATGATAAATGATCTAATTACATTAAAGAGATCAAACAAGATAAATCGTGCTTAGTTACACAATGATAAGGAATTTACGATCCAAGAGCACTTCTTGAGAGCCTTAAAGACCAAAGAAATCAATTAGGGTCAAGTGGTGGTTTATTATGGGTAAAAATGTGAGTCTTGAAATTTTTAAATTAATTTTTGAGTGATTAAAAACCCTCATAATCAATTTAGTGGAGCGGTTTCATGGCTAGTAGTAACCACGTGATCTAATTGTGCGCCCTCCATGGGATTTTGTTTGGGGAACATGGTTTTACCACACCATTAATATAACCATGAACCATCCAAGATAAAAACTAATATTTCAAGAAACCTAGTTTGGGGGAGATGATGTATGGTTTCCAAAATCTATGCACCCTTCTCATGGTTAAAAAATTATTGCACGATTCCCTATGCCAAACTGCACATTTTTCTCTAACCATGTTTTAACAGAGTAATGACCCTTAAGGATCCATTTTTTCTAAATTCCACCATAAAGTACAAGAAATGAACCCAAAAAAAATTACAACATAAATTTTTAAATAAGTACCTATAAGAATGAAAAAGGATGTTATATCCCCCCCATCATACAAAAATTATATCCCACAAAACACTCTCTAAAAGATACCATGAAAAAAAGATGAGGCCACTACAATATCATAAATGCCTCTTACTTCCATGTAAAATGTCAATAAAAACCATGATTCCATAGCTCACAGAATAAATGAATCATCATCCACCAATTTAAATTAATCTATGAATCAATAATCCTGACCAGATGCCCAGTCAGGGATAAATCAGGCCTAACATCAAGATCTTAAAATCTCAAAAAACGAGAAGGGTTATGAAGACACTATAAAATATTTAATACATGAAACAAATTGTGGAATGAAGTAATTTTTTTTCATTTTATAAAAGGTAAGTCACTTTCATCTTGTTCTCAACAATCACAAAAGGACCCATAATTGTCAGTGTAATATTTCCAAATTTCGTATGATATAGGTGACCCAACAGAGGTGAAACCCTAAAGAACACATGTTCAAGAACAAAAAACAAAAGTAGTCATCAAAAACAATCATCATAGGACTTATAATGACTCATTTATCAAACCATTATATGATGAATAAAATGAATCTTCATTTTATCCCCTTATACAAAACTCGGTGCGACTAAGGAAGCTTCACAAATCTCCTACCAACACAAAAACTATTTTCATGGCCTTCCACAGAAGGCCTTAGAAGATACATCCATACTGTAAAATAGTAAATATTATTATAATAAAACTAAAATAGTCCAAAATGGATGCCCAAATATCTACCAATTCATGAAAAAAGCATATAACACGTCCTTTTGAATCTGTATAACACATTATTTGTTGAAATATTTCTACGAATCATATTTCATTCTAAAATGTACCTGAGATACCAGTTCCTCCATGAGCCCTATAGAAATTGAATAAGTAAAATGGTATCCCTATCGGAGACTATATAAGAATAAACTCTATTCAATCTATAAAAATTTTGAATATAGAGATGTATCAGGTCCTCAATAGTGATAATATCTCAAATCGGAATAATGTGAGCTGATTTTCATAGATTAATGAGTAAAACCCAAAAGTCATTCATTCCTAAGAGGTATTCCGGATCCAATCCACTATGTCCATAAAGATATCTCCACGCTTCATTTTTAGCGGTCTGGAATTACTTCTAGTGGACTATAATTGATACCTATCAGGGAACTCCATTGGCGGCTACACCCCCTGGGTGGGACACACCACCATCCCCAGTGGCATCCATTTCCTCATGAAGCCCTTGGGCGGAGAGCCATGCTTCGTCCAATGCTCACATGTGAGAGTTCCCAAGGATTTGATTCATTCCTACTTCCTTTGCCTCATATACCAACTTTAGAGATCTGAAACTTGACGTACATGGACATTACATTACTTTTGAAAAATACTTAATACATAACAAAAAATATACACACAAGGACCGTAATAGTTTAGTGTCTTTGGAAACTCGGAATATAAACATCTAATCATGTTGAAAGATGTTCAATATTGCCCATATCCATCTTCCCCTTTTTGTTTCCTTACCTAAAACAGTTTTTATTTCCGGGAAAAAATAAAACATAAAAAGGGTGAGCTCAAATGCTCAGTAAGGGAAAAAATAGAGAACATAAAACAATCCTTAGACATTTGAATGTAAAAAAGACATGAGCATAAAATCTAAACATCAAAATCTTGTTCAATGACATAAAACCTGGCAGTATGTAAGGCATAGATCATTAAGAAACATTAATCATGAAAAATTAGCATGGGAATAAAACATGTAATTGTGTAAAATCATTAAGAACTTTATATGATTTCCATAGTATCCAAGGCATTGCTTCCAAGACCATCTTAGTGGACAAAGTCCCTTTCTGAATCGAGTTCACTCCTCGTTTCAGTCCTGTAACACTGAACCGGATTAACTTACCGTTCCAGCCATGTCTATCTCATGAGATATAAATCTTTACCCAATGCATTGGAGGGAGATATAGGTCCCACCCATCTCATATTGAAATCATTTTTTCGTGTGCCACAATATAAACATAAATCATTCATTATAACCCAAGAATAAAATGGGTTTCATAAACATCGTTCCATCATAACGTAATCCATACAAAAAAAATTGGATATCATTTCATCATTAGAAAAGTGAAACCATTTAAATCATAGAGACATGATACTTGAAACATACACATGTGAAATAATGTCATCATAGATGAAAATGTTTTTGATAAAACACTTGAAATGAATTCTTGAGGAAAATATCCTTTTTTCTTCAAAATCATTTTATTTTCACAAAATGTCATGCAATTTTATAAGAAAATGATTTTGTTGAAAATATTCATGAAATCTTTTGGAGGAATCTTAATGAAAATAAGGCTTTATAAAACCGTAAAAATCCTTTCATGTTTTATACGTTAAAAAAACATTCTTCTCGTACTTTTGTCAGAAAAGACAAAAAGTACCTTGTAGGGTAAATAAAAGAAAGATTCCTTCCATACCATGGGGTAAAAGTCAAATGGGTAAAAATCTATTTAAACATACATGAATACACTTTTATAAAACATGGACATAGATGATAGAAATAACCCCAGTAAATACTTACGAATAAGCAATCTCGGATAAAAATGAGATTTGTACAATTATCCCTTACATTAGGTCTAATAAGATTTGTACGTGTCTGAACCTCCTGTATAATGATTTAAATAATGTCATTGACTTATTACAGAATCATATTTATTGTTATGATATCATATATGGTTCACTTATGACTTTTTATTACCCGTTCTTTTGTAAATTCCATGTTAAAGCAGCGTTTTGGGTAAAATCATTTCATTTATCGTATGTGTTTCGACTTTTCGTTCTTGATATTATTACTTATATCCTGATTTACATAATTCCAGAATGTAAAACATGGTTTATATATAATTTATATTCATCATATACATATATATTATAGATCGATAAAAGGAATGAAATATACCGTTCATGGAGACGGTAGGCCGTACGTACGCATGAACGCTGTTTTCGTTTCCTGATTGAATTGAATGAAACTAAATAGATGACATAAATATATATATATACATAAATCCAGTAGCATTACTATGCCATATATTTCTTTATTATTCATTATATAAACTTTATAATCATTCATGTATGGTTAACATGGAAAATGAATCTCATCGCGTCGTGGAGACGGTAGTCCGTACGTACGCACGAGCGATGATATCGTTCCCATAATTATTGAATAGAATTGGAGTGGATGGTATAATATATAAGAATCAGTATGATGTTATAATAAACATATATAGTGATTCTTTACACCATTATACCCATCCATGTAAGGTGTTGGTGGAAAAACAGATTACACCACGGCGTGGAGACGGTATTCCGTACGTACGCACGCGCGGTGATTTTGTTTTCCGTAGGATGGATAGAAGGTGAAATAGGGTCGTTTAATACTTATAATAACATATAAGTATATTAGTGATACTGATGTTATTACTTCATATTGAAACAACTAAAGATGAAGAAGTGGAAGAAGAAATAAAGTTCAAAGAATCGGTAACGGACATTACCTCTTCTTTGAAGCGCCTCTTTGAGACCTCCTTTTAGGGCACTAAAATTGATCTTTGAAGAAGACCAGGACCTATAGGTTCTTTCTAGGGAAGTGGAGAAGAGAATTTTCTAGGGTTTGTTTGATCTTGAAGGCTCAAAGTGTTGTGAGTAAGGGATAGAGGATGTTCCCTTTTATAAGGGAGGAGAGGGGCACCATAGTAAAAACTAAAAATAATATTTTATTATAAAGTCATATTTGGTTTTTAATAGCTCAAACTTAATTTATTTCAAAGATAATGTGTTTATGGGTTGAAAGAATCTCATCCAATATAATTTAGACAAGTTTAGGTATCTATTTTAACCTTATCATATAGATTTAACTTTAAGTTAAATAATTTTACTTTTATCGTGTCTTCTTGTATTCTTACACTATAAGGTTAATAAACTTACTATAACAAGAAAAACGAACCCCAAGTTGTTTATTATTAATATATATAACCTTATCTAAGTCATTTGGCCTAACCTTATATTTTTAGGAAGAAAATAACAATTAATAATATTATATTTGTTTTAAATACTATTTTATGTCAATTTTGACACTATTTGGTAATTGATTTTTTAAAAAATCATAACAGAATGATTAGTTTGAACAAAAGTTAATTAAATCAATACTAACATGTCATATTAACCTATAAAATTAGTTTAATTCATAAAAAGTCTCAAATTACATTTATTTGGGTATTTATAACATCAATTATGTCAATATTTCATTAAAAAGATAATTACTACATCATCATTGTGTCATAAATAAATTAAATTATTTAATGTCTAAAAATTATAAATAAAATACCATTATGTAGGAAATATTTTTAGATTACTAATTAATATTTATAGTCGAATTTATCTTATGTATAACCCTATATTAAAAATGATTTAGTTATTAAACATTGATTTTTACTATTTTAACCCTTCTTTAAACAAATTAATAATAAATGTCCTAATCTAATCAAGTGGGCCTAAATGGTCATATTTTATTTATAAGGTTGTTTTTGGTTTAATTACACTTATCTAATAGAATTAGGACATGTGTTAGGATAATAATAATAATAATATCATTTTTACCCTTAATTACCCTATTTACTTTTAACCGTGTTAAAAAAGTAAAAAGTTACTATTCACCAAACATTATTTTCATCTCATTGAACCACATTTTAGTCCTTGATATTAACCTCGTCTATCGGATTTTTTAAATTCAATTCACAGAAGTTGTAAAATTTCATTCAAATGAAAAAGTAAGTTTTTTAACTACCACTAAGTGGTTTCACTATTCATCGAAAATTGATGTTTTTCAGAAAAATACCAAAAATTCAGCCTAAGAATTATTTGATATTCCGAATTAAAAATTGATGTATATTTTTTCAAATTAAAAACATAGAAGTTTCATTAATTAATTTTAAAATTAATTCCCATTATCAAAACAAATACCGTGTTTTTAAGAAACAATAACTTTCAAAAGATTGATACTTGTTTATATCCAATTTCAAAGTGAAATTAATTCCAATGACCAAAATTGTATTAAATGGTAAAAATATATTCTAATTAAACATTAAAACCAATTAAAAATATATTCTATCCATATAAATTATTGTGGTGAAATAAGTTGTTTTTAATTAAAATATAGCGTGTTTTTACTATTCATCAAAATATGAAAGTTATCAGAATAATATGAAAATTTTATTACAATTAAATTTTAATATCCAAATTCCAAGGAAGAATTTTATTTTGTAAAATATAACTTATAAACATGTCAAAAACTAGATTTAATGTGGGTGCGCCATCAAAAGGCGGAAAACTGCATTTTTTGAAAAATACAGATTTTACCCGAAAAATTTATTTAGTTCTCATACCATGTTCTAGAAAATATGTAAGATGAATAATAATTTTATAAAATTCAAAATATAGTTAATACTATTCATAACGGCTAGTCCATAATAATATTATAATAATGTATCGTTGTTTTACAAAACCCGGTATTGCGTACAACACACGCTATCGAGGAAGGTCATGATTATGTGTAATGCAAGCCAAGTCAGGGTTGTGTGTAGTGCACGACTCCTTTTTGTTGTTGCGTATAAAAGAATCCAACCATATTTCATTAATACATTGAATATATATATATATACTCAATTTTGTGTAGAATAACTACTATCAAAATTGTGTGTAACATGATCCAAGAATAGTGTTGCGTATACTGCAACCTAATACAGTGTTGCGTATAGCGCAAGGTAATCGTGGTGTAGAGTACAACACAAGACATCAATGAAATTAAAAATAATAATTCTCATAAAATCTCAGGTTGTTACATTTTACCCCCCTTAAAATGAATTTCTCCCTCGAAATTCGTCGGGGTTATAAATAGTTTAATACTTGAAAGTTTCTTTAATAGAAACCCACATCGTAAAAAGGGAATACCAAAACCTATCTTTAAAAACTAAAGTATGAAATGTAACGGTTACCCAAATTAACTAATAAATGCGTTTCCACATAGGAGAACATAGGTTAAAATATGGATATTGAAGAAAAAAACTAACCATCATGTTCTGATGGAGAGTGGTAGAGAACATAGCTATGAAAAAGCCATCAATCACAAAGCCATAAATTTGTGATGATCTAAGGTACCATATGATTCATCGGATATAAGAGCACTAGGACAACATTTTTGGTTTTCAATATCATTTCCTTAAAGTTGAAAATTTTGAATTAGAAGAAATACTTCCTTGATTTTGGTATAATCTCACTGTTGTTCGTGCATTGAACAATTTCCACTTCATCTATTAAAGAAATGAAGTTGAATTTGTTATTCATGAAGTGTTAACAGATCATGTGATAGAATGATGGGTCATTCCATCTGTTTCAAACAAAAGGTTAGCACAAGTTATCAAATATACATAAGTCCATCTATGGTGAGGTTAATCATATACGATTCCAAAAATGAACTTATACTTCATATATCATACCGCTTAATAAAAAAAACTAGTTTCTACTAACCAGGTACATCTTGTAGGACAGTGGTAGGCGATAAAGGCCAGTCGCACTTTGGTTGTGGGATCGATTCCCACAGCCTTGTCTGACGCGATGGGTTGTCGCCCATCCTGCGGGTTTTCCTTTTTCTAAAACTAAATTACTATAACATCCCATCAATAATATCAAAAAAAGTTATTATCTAAAATACTTTGGTCCAAGCTCATAGTATAAAGAAAATTATTCCTTGAAATGTCACATAACAATCACGTGAATTCCATCATTTATCCCTCATATATCATAAGATATATCTTGTTGGTCAAATTTCAAACATTCAAAGGCCTTAATCATGTATTCTCTTGAAAAAATGAATACTCATTGAACCTTAGTGAAAACATGAGTTCTGTCAAAAGTTAACTCTTTCCACATACCAAAACCCAAAAATTCTATATACTCAAACCATGATATAACTATTTATTTATATCAGTCATGAGCTCATGAATACTATCAAACATTTCATTTTCTCCTTATCCCTTTATTATGCACATATCATATTATTTCCAAAAATATCTCAATCACTTTCCATGGATACCAGTACCATAAAATTATTGAAAACCACAATAGACTAATACAAAAATATTCTAATACACCATAAAATTACCTCAACAACATTATTATTGAATACCAATACATAAACACTTTAATCCATCCTCTTCAATGATTGTCCTGGAATAAGTCCTTCCTTGATTTAGAAGTAACTTTTTTGGTCAGGGCATTGAGTTGGGTAATGCCCATGTTCTCCAAAAATAATACATTGAACTCCATAATAGTCTATCACTCTATGACCCTTTTCTCCACATAGATAACATCTTCCCCTCTATTTGAGGTATTCCTCAAGGTTCTTCTTCCCTTCTTTAGAAATCTCAATCTTCCTTTCTTTATGATCCTCAACATGAAATCATGCATAAAAGTCTACCTTCCTCTTATTTGATGAATTAGGCATACCACTAAATTTCACCTTGTTAATCATATATCGCGATGACTGATTCGTCATAATCACAATATCTTTCTCTCTAGGAATTACCCAACTTTTTTTCTCAGAGTCACCAATTTTTCCATTGGATTCAATGTTAACCGAATTCCTTCTGGTTCCCTCCATTGACTAAAACACAAAAAGAATTCTGTAAGAGGCAAAAAATCATAATAAAGGGGGAGTAACATCAATATCTAAAATATTAGGTTTAATCTAATATCGTTACCATAATTCTAGGACTATAACCTATCCTTATACTTAACCTTAGGGACATCCCTAGACATACTATATAAATATCTCTAGGGATCTCACTAATGTTTTCGCATCCATGTTTCCAAATTTTGATTAAACCTTTCCTCTGATACCAACTACAGCAGTCTGGAATTACTTCTAGTGGACTATAATTGATACCTATCAGGGAACTCCATGGGCAGATACACCCCCTGGGTGGGACACACCACCATCCCCAGTGGTAGCCATTTCCTCATGAATCCCATGGGCGTAGATCCATGCTTCGTCCAATGCGCACATGTGAGAGTTCCCAAGGATTGGATTCATTCTTACCTCCTTTGCCTCTGATACCAACTGTAGAGACCCGAAACTTGACGTACATGAACATTACATTACTTTTTCGGAATACTTAATACATAACAAAAAATAGACACACAAGGACCGTGATAGTTTAGTGTCTTTGGGAACTCGAAAT
Organism: Viscum album; assembly: GCA_963277665.1. NCBI lineage: Eukaryota > Viridiplantae > Streptophyta > Magnoliopsida > Santalales > Viscaceae > Viscum > Viscum album. Next base: position 1,262,108,768 of record OY728132.1, on the reverse strand, counting down.
ATAAACATCTAATCATGTTGAAAGATCTTCAATATCTCCCATAACGATCTTCCCCTTTTTGTTTCCTTACCTAAAACCTTTCTTTATTTCCTGGGGAAAATAAAACATAAAAAGGGTGAGCTCAAATGCTAAGTAAGGGAAAACATAGAGAACATAAAACAATCCTTATACATTTGAATGTAAAAAAGACATGAGCATAAAATCTAAACATCAAAATCTCGTGCAATGACATAAAACATGGAAGTAAATAAGGCATAGATCATGAAGAAACATTAATCATGATAAATTAGAATGGTAATAAAACATGTAATTGTGGAAAACCATTAGGCACTTGATATGATTTCCATAGTAGCCAATGCATTGCTGCCAAGACCATCTTAGTGGACAAAGTCCCTTTCTGAATCGAGTTCACTCCTCGTTTAAGTCCTGTAACACTGAACCAGATTAACTTACCGTTCCAGCCATGTCTATCTAATGAGATATAAATCATTACCCAATGCATTTGAGGGAGATATAGGTCCCACCCATATCATATTGAAATCATTTTTTCGTGTTCCACAATATAAACATAAATCATTCATCATAACCCAAGAATAAAATGGGTTTCATAAACATCATTCCATCATAACGTAATCCATACAAAAAAATTGGATATAATTTCATCATTAGAAAATTGAAACCATGTAAATCATAGATACATGATACTTGAAACATACACATGTGAAATAATGTCATCTTAGATGAAAATGGATTTGATAAAACACTTGAAATGAATTCTTGAAGAAAATATCATTTTTTTCTTCAAAATAATTTTCTTTTCGCAAAATGTCATGCAATTTTAAAAGAAAAGGATTTTGTTGAAAATAGTCATGAAATATTTTGGAGGAATCTTCAAGAAAATAAGGCTTTATAAAACTGTAAAAATCCTTTCATGTTGTATACGTTAAAAAAACATTCTTCTCAATCTTTTGTCGGAAAAGTCAAAAAGTACCTTGTAGGGTAAATAAAAGAAAGATTCCTTCCATAACATGGGGTAAAAGTCAAATGGGTAAAAATTACTTTAAACATACATGAATAAAATTTTATAAAACATGGAAATGGATGATAGCAATAACCCCAGTAAATACTTACGAATAAGCAATCTCGGATAAAAATGAGATTTGCACAATTATCCCTTACCTTAGGTCTGATAAGCTTTGTACATGTCCGATCCTCCTATATAATGATTTAAATAATGTCATTGACTTATTGAATAATCATATTCATCTTTATGATATCATATATGGTTCACTTATGACTTTATATTACCCGTTCGTTTTTAAATTCCATGTTAAAGCAGCGTTTTGGGTAAAATCATTTCATTTATCGTATGTGTTTCGACTTGTCGTTCTTGATATTATTACTTATATCCTGATTTACATAATTCCAGAATTTAATACATGTTTTATATATAATATATATTCATAATATACATATATATTATAGATCGATAAAAGGAATGAAATATATCGTTCATGGAGACGGTAGGCCGTACGTACGCATGAACGCTGTTTTTGTTTCCTTATTGAATTGAATGAAACTAAATAGATGAAATACATATATATATATATATATATACATAAATCCATTAGCATTATTATGTCATATATTTCTTAATTATTCATTATATAAACTTTATAATCCTTCATGTATGGTAAACATGGAGAATGAATCTCATCACGTCGTGGAGACGGTAGTCCATACGTACGCACGAGTGATGATATTGTTCCCATAATTATTGAATATAATTGGAGTGGATGGTATAATATATAGAATCAGTGTGATGTTATAATAACCATATATAGTTATTCTTTACACCATTATACCCATCCATGTAAGGTGTTGGTGGAAAAACAGATTACACCACAGTGTGGAGACGGTATTCCGTACCTACGCACGTGCGGTGATTTTGTTTTCCGTAGGATGGATAGAAGGTGAAATAGGTTTGTTTCATACTTATAATAACATATCATTATATTATTGATACGGATTTTATTACTTCATAATGAAACAACTAAAGAAGAAGAAGTGGAAGAATAAATAAATTTGCAAGAATCAGTAACGGACATTACCTCTTCTTTGAAGCGCCTCTTTGAGACCTCCTTTTAGGGCACTAAAATTGGTCTTTGAAGAAGAAAAAGACCTCTAGAATGTTTCTAGGGATTTAGAGAAGAGAATTTTTCCGGGTTTGGCCGATCTTGAAGGCTCAAAGTGGTGTGAGGAAGAGAGGGAGGAGGTGCCCTTTTATAAGGGAGGAGAGGGGCACCTTAGGAAAAACAAAAAATATTATTTTATTATAAAGTCATATTCGGTTATTAATAGCTCCAAATTGATTTATTTAGAATCTAAGGTGGGGATGGGTATAAATTCTCTCATAAAATATAATTTTGACAAGTTTAGGTATGTATTTTAACCTTATCATTTAGATTTAACTTTAAGTTAAATAATTTTACTTTTACCGTGTCTTCTTGTTTTCTTACACTATAAGGTTAATAAACTTACTATAACCAGAAACAAGAACCCCAAGTTGTTTATTATTAATATATATAACCTTATTTAAGTCATTTGGCCGAACCATAGATTTTTAGGAATAAAATAACAATTAATAATATTATATTTGTTTTAAAAACTATTTTATGTCAATTTTGACACTATTTCGTAATTTATTTTGGTGAAAATTATAACAGAATGATTAGTTCAAAAAAATTTAATTAAATGAATACTAACATGTCATAATAACCTATAAAATTAGTTGAATTCATAAAAAGGCTCAAATTACATTTATTTGGGTATTTATAACATCAATTATGTCAATATTTCATTAATAAGATTATTACTACATCATCATTGTGTCATAAATAAATTAAATTATTTAATGTCTAAAAATTATAAATAAAATACCATTATGTATGAAATATTTTTATATTTATAATGAATATTTATAGTCTAATTTATCTTATGTATAACCCTATATTAAAAATGATTTAGTTATTAAACATTGATTTTAACTATTTTAACCCTTCTTTAAATAAATTAATAATAAATGTCCTAATCTAATCCAAGTGGGCCTAAATGGTCATATTTTATTCCTAAGGTTGTTTTTGGTCTAATTAAACTTATCCAATAGAATTAGGACATGTGTTAGGGTAATAATAATATTATTTGTACCCTTAATTACCCTATTTACTTTTAACCGTGGTAAAAAAAAGTAAAAAGTTACTATTCAACAAAAATTATTTTCATCTCATTGAACCACATTTTAGTCCATGATATTAACCGTGTCTCTCGGATTTTTGAAATTCAATTCACAGAAGTGGTAAAATTTCATTTAAATGAAAAAATCAGTTTTTTAACTACCACTAAGTGGTTTCACTATTCATCGAAAATTGAAGTTTTTCAGAAAAATACCAAACATTCAGCCTAAGCATTATTTGATATTCCGAATTCAAAATTGATGTCTATATTTCCAAATTCAAAACATAGAAGTGACAATAATTAATTTTAAAATTAATTCTTGTTATCAAAACAAATAGCGTGTTTCTAAGAAACAATAACTATCAAAATATTGATACTTGTTTTTATCAAATTTCAAAGTGAAATTAATTCCAATGACCAACATTGGATTAAATGGTAAAAATATATTCTAATTAAACTTTAAAACCAATTAAAAAGATAATCTATCCATATAAATTATTGTGATAAAATAAGTTGTTTTTAATTAAAATATAGCGTGTTTTTACTATTCATCAAAATATGAAAGTTATCAGAATAATATGAAAAATTTATCCCAATTAAATTTTTATATCCAGATTCCAAGGAAGAATTTTATTTTTTCAAATTGAACTTATAAACATGTCAAAAACTATATTTAAAGTGGGTGCGCCATCAAAAGGCGGCAAAACTGCATTTTTTGAAAAATACTTATTTTCCCGGAAAAATTTATTTAGTTATCATACCATGTTCTAGAAAATATTTAAGATGAATAATAATGTTATAAAATTAAAAATATAGTAAAATAATATTCATAACTGCTAGTCCATAATAATATTATAATAATATATCGTTGTTTAGTAAAACTAGGTATTGCGTACAACACACGTTATCGAGGAAGGTCGCGATTGCGTGTAATGCAAGCCAAGTCAAGGATGTGTGTAGTGCACGGCTCCTTTTTTTGTTTCGTATAAAAAAATCCAACAATATTTCATTAATACATTTAATATATATATATATATATACTCAATATTTTGTAGAATAACTACTATCGAAATTGTGTGAAACATGATCCAAGAATAGTATTGTGTATACTGCAACCTAATATAGTGTTGCGTATAGCGCAAGGTAATCTTGGTGTAGCGTACAACACCAGACATCAATGAAATTAAAAGGGATAATTCTCATAAAATATCATTTTGTTACATCATTTTTGGCTCTAGAAGTGAATTATTATGTTCTGAATGCCTATGCTGCTTATATTTGATGTGATGATATGTATAACAATGAGAATCAATGTCATCAATGTTTTACCACATACTTGTCCACTAGAATCATTTTTATATATCATAAAACATCCTAATGGTTATAAGGTTAACCACCCACTAGGAATTATATAAATCCAACATTATGAAATTTCGTATTGAAAAATGTACAAAATACTGATTCTAAAAACTTTAGATTCCCTTAGAAGAGAATTACCACTCATGGACAGAATCCCCACAATAAAGAGAGTCCATAATGCTATAGAATTCATCATAAAACTAGTAATCTTAAAGAATATTTTTTAAAGGACAAGAGTTTAGTTGAAAATATTCAAATATATTTTCGTCCACTTAATCCCATACTGCAAATAAAATTGATAGAAAATATCCATCACATCCCACAAATCTAAAGATTCTTTCCCGGCCTAGGTTAGAGGATTCCTTCTTAAAGCGTCACCAATGACATTCCCCTTCCCCTAGGTATTTGAAATGTCATATTAAAAATATTATAGGTTCTCCAACCAATGAAATTATTTATTTTTCAAAAATTTAGGAGAGATAATATAGCTAACTATATTCTAGTTAGATGAAATTATAAAACTTTATCTGAAAATGAAATGCTCCCCACACATAAGAGAAATCCTCACTTCTGCGAGTTCAAGAACATGGGTCAGCTAATTCTTCTCATCTGGCCTATGATTTATTGATCAATATGAGTCCAAGTGATAATCATGCAGACGAAAACACCCCAAACTAGACCAATATGCCTCAAAGAAGAACAAATAAACCAAAAATGCCTTTATAAGAGTAAATACTAGAAAAAAAGTCAAAATATGTTTCAAATCATCAATAGATCTGTGGCATTTTTCATTACCAAGAACATCACCCCATTACAAGTTAGGGTGATCATTTTAAAATCCATATTAAATAAATATTTAATAATCCAATAATAATACCCTTCCAATACTAAGAATATATATATCTAAAATACATTATGTACTCACACCCATTTTATAACAGCCTTCACCTTATCTGGATCAATTGAGATTCCATTTTCATAGACCTTGTGTCCAAATAACATCACTACACATATCAAAAATTTATATTTTTAAATATTCACATGCTTTCTGTGATCTCCCATGATTCTAAGGACCACTCTTAGATGATGCACATGATCCTCCTATGTTTTAGAGTAAACCAAAATATCCTACAAAAATAATACCATAAAAATATTGAGGTACTCATGCAATATTAAATTTATCAAATCCATAAAGACCACTTGAGTATTGGACTAGGAAAAGGGCACAAAAAGGCACTCAATGTGGCCATACCTTATCTCAAAGATTTTCTTCAGAATGTCACATTCTTTAATACTCAACATGTGATAACCATAGAAAAGGTGAATCATTGATATCAAGTTTTCCCCTTTTTAATGGTCAAACAAATCATCAATCCTTAGTAATGGATATTTTTTATTTACAATTACTCAATTGAGTTTTCTGAAATCAACAAAGAGGTGAAGATCCCCTTACCATTCATTAATTGATCATCCAACTAATTTTTAACTCTTTAAACACTACGAATTACATAAAACAAGAAGAAATATATACTAGTTTAGTAAGAGTTAATGAATCAATAGATAACACTACCTTTCTTATTAGGGGAAGACAAATGAAATCCAAAGGAAACACATCAAGAAGCTCAATAAAGAATGGAGGGAGATCATCAATCAAATATTCACACTCCATGAAAAATAAATACATCAATATTACCCTTTACAAATCTATAAAATTAAATTCATCTATACTCAAACATAGATCACATTCTCCTAGAAAGAAACGAAGCTCCTCATCGGGTGTATTAAAGGTGACTCTATAAGGATAAAAGTCCATTATTAAATTATTAGAAATTATACAATCCATACCAAGGATAACATTAAGAGGTTTCATGATGAAAACTATAAAAGTAGATAATATATTCAAACTCCAATAACGATATAACACAAGTAGTATATCGAATATCCTACTATGTATTTTTTATGAGGGGTGTATTACTATCCATCACATAAGATAAAACATTCATTGGAAGATTTAGTGCTTTCCTAACATGACTTCATATAAATGAGTGAGATTCCCCAATATCAAATCAATAAATAACCCATTTCAAAACTATTATAGTGGTAGCTCTCATGGTTTCTGGACCCATATCCTCATCCTCTAGATACCCTTCCACTCCGTGAAGAATAATTACTTCAGATGAATATGGCTTGAACCCATTATATCATGTAGCATCTAATTTCAACAGAGTATTTTTAGGAAATGATGAGCTTATGGAACTACATTGAGAAAAAAAAATATGGAATAACATCCTTCTGTGTCTTTAGAGACTAGATGAAGCATAGATCTTGGGTTACATAGAAAAAAACCTACTTCCAATACCAAATATTTCCACACTTGAATAAATTCAATGGGCCTCTACAAGGAACTATATGTGTTTTGGAAGATGGCTTCTCTCAAGATAAAAATGCATATCATCATTCTTTATCTTTCCCCTAAGGGAACATAACAAACACACTTAGTGGAAAAGGGAACTCATTTAAACCATGAATTTATATATAGATCATTCCCAACCATAGATGATCTATTCAGTACATCTACATCCGATGTGAGCTTCGACATAAATACATTATTTAGAGTGTTATAATGATAAACCATCTAATATATTCATTCCTTCAGTTTTTCATTTTTCATTTTCAATTTATAAAACTATATGATCATAGAAAAATTGTTTGCATACTGTTTCCTGATCTTACCACTCTTATAGAAGCCAATGAACTATGGAGACATTTCCAAGATCATTAACATTGTATAGAAGTGATTAATGATATGATCCCTAAAATCCTTCCTCTCAAGAACTTTATGCTTCTTCACTCCCACCATTGAATACCATTATCACCTGGAGGGACCTCACATCGTGAAGTTATATCAATTTAGCTTAATCGATTAATGAATTTACAATAACTCAAAAATAATCCCTATCTTTTTCAACCAGTCCTCATCCTCTTGAGGGTCATTGGAGCCTTGGAATGTTGGTGGATTCTTGTCACCAACCCGGATCTACCTTGAACCTTTATCTTGATCCCGTCCGGAACATGTCCCGAGGGGAATTCCTGATCCCCATGGGATGGAATTTAGTGTTGGGAATCAATATTTAACCATTGGGAATGATTTGGACCATGAATAAAAGATAAAAAGATAAATAGAAACAGAATATTAAAATAAAACTAAAAATAGACAGTAAGTACAACTACACATACCACCACGTGACCTTCCAGGTCATCACCCAATCAAAGGCCGACATTTTTCCAATAATGACCAACTCATCCAAGAGGACATGAGAAAAGGGGACCATAAAATAAAATGATAAAATAGGCATGTGCATACAAATTCTCATTAGGGGTTTCCATGATAAACCATAGAATCTAGGATTCATACATCCCAAAATAATCAAATGACAGAAGTTTGATATAAAAATATAAAAGTATGTTTTCACATTTTAAAATAAGAAACATGTTTTCCCATTTAAAAATCTGACACCCACTAAATACCATTTACAAAATCGTTTTTCATTTTATAAAAAAAATCAAAATCAAAATATCCCATAGATGGGATAAAGTAGAATAAGAAGATAGTGCATGCTGCAAGTAATCTAGTGTTACAGATAATGAACAATAAATGAATATAATACAACAATTATTGGTGATCCTAAACATCTATAGAAGAGCAGAGGATGTACTTGGTTCGGAACCACCTATCAACATATGATGAAGCTCCTAAGTCTATAAACAAATGGTTTCCCTAAAACTAACAAAATTCATTGAAAAATTGCTCCTCGCATAACAACCAATCCAGGGGGTACCAACCTAACTTAATGGGGTTTATTAGAAACTATCATATGATCATGTAAAATATCTCCAAAAACCCATGGTAGTAATATTAATGTTTTTTATATAAGAGGCCCTCGCATGTGTGACTCACCATACCATGCCATCACCACACTTTCCTACCCCTAATATAGACACACTATACGATTACCCATAAAGAAATATCCCTCTATAGAGGTTACACAAAAATATATATACATATATACAGAATTCATATTTTCAAAGGTTCCAACCCGACCATTGAGACATAAAATCATTAAAACAATTTGTTACCTTTTTCACAAAATATTAATGTTTTTAAATGGGAACCCAGTAAAAAACACCATCCTTTCAAAGAGTCAACACAAACATTACAATAAATATTAACGTTCTAGGTGGGCCTTTTACGTGTCATGTACAATATTATTACCCTAAACCCCACACAGAAACCAATTTTTCTTTTACAAAGACAAACATGCATTTTCTCAATGATTTCATTTCAAATCATTTTAGAAACCACACAAAGAACACAACGTAATTTAGAAATCAGAAATCATTTTTACAAAATTACCATTCCATTTCAAACCACACCCAAATGCACACCGAAGCACATTTAACCCAAGATTTTTATTTCAAACACATTTTAATAAATCATTTACCCATTTAGTATAAAATTTCAATAGGAACAAAACAATGTCTTACATCATGATTTAAGCATGTTCACTTGAAAATTCCATTTTATAATCAAATGCATACCAAAACACTTAAGAAAAGCTACTTTTTCACATTTTAAAAACTAACTGGCACCACTTTCACAACCAAATGAACTATTCTCACAATTAAAGGGATAATTTTTACTATTAAATAAACCAAAAGAAAAAATTATTAAGTAATTTAATAAGCAACACAATGAATAACACACAAACACATACTCTTGTATTTTTCTATGATTGTACTCACATCAACGCCACACAAAAACAAATTTTTCAGTCCTTGAGAAGTTAAATAATCTAATTTCATAGTTCATAAATCACTAGTACATGTCACATTATGGGTTTTTATAAATAAACACACTCCATTTCACATGAAATAAAAAAAATCACTCACATTGAAAAATCATGAAAACTAAGTCCCCACCAAATAAATTAACTAATGTTAATGTTAAATTAATGATATAGGAAAAATCATTTATCATGTAATGTTCTTACACAAACTATCTAGGTCATATCCGAGAATTATTTAAAAAGCGATTTTAACAAGTTTTAAAAATATAAAAACATTGTACTGAGTTATGTACAATACCTATGGAGGTGAAAATGATATTTAAAAATTTATTTAGTACACCTAAGTGCCATGGATTGTGATATAAAAGAAAATTTCAGAAAAAGGACTACCTCAGTTCTGTAAAAATGTGACACCGCTTCTGCAAAAGGAAGAACTGATCCTTATGGTCCCATCACACACCTCAAAATAATGAAAAAATTGAGAATTAAAACATGGACATTAGGGTTTGGCTAAATCAAAGGAAAAACTCCAAAAATTAAAAAACACACCGATGGAGGGGTTCACGGTCAGGAAGGGAGATTTCGGCAAGGGGTGGCATGACTGGAAAAGGGTGGCTGAAGCACAGGAGGCTGGAGGCGGCCTGGCCGGATTGCTAGAGGCTAGAGTGCAGCCTGGAAGGAGTTATACTGGAGCATCTAAGCGAGCTTGGGAGCGGACCAGGGCAAGGCTTGGAGCGGACCAGGGCGAGGCTGAGAGACGAGGTCGAGGGCTGCGGTCGGGAGCCAGCTAGAGCAGTGGAAATTGTGGTAAGCAAGGGGGATGAGGCAGTGCTATGCAGGGAAAACCATGGAAGGATATGGGTGTCACAATGAGGTAGAAGGGGGAGTGGGATTAGGCTTATGGTTTCTTTTTTTATCTTATAATAATAAAAATAATAATGACAATAGTGTAACCAAATATAATAATAATAATAATAATAACACAAAAAATGATTATAATTAATATAAAAACAACAAAAATAATAACCATAAAAATAATAACAATAAAAGTAATTATATTAATAGTAATAATAATAATAATAATAATAATATTTTAAGGAATACATTTAAACTAATATTAATATTTATATATTTATAACTACATACTTAATTTCATAAATGATAATAATAATAAATTTATTACAAAAACAACCTTAACAACAATAACCATAATAACACATTTTTATTAATATTTTTATTAATTACATAACAACATTATTATTATTAAAATTTAAAATTTTAACATAATTTATTTATAGGAAATATTATTTACTTTAAATGTTACTTATTTGCGAGGGCACTTGGGCGGACCGCATGGCTATCGCCCAAGGTTAGGTGACCACGTATGGGTCCAAAACCCACTAAAATTATTAGACATCAATAATTTTTGACCTGTGCTAAACTATCACCTCGACGAGGTTAACCGAATCAATGAAATAATAAAATAAAAATAAATTACAACTTCAGGGTGTGATAATTATCCCCACCATAGCCACTTTCTTCACTCAGAAATTCACCTAGCCGAACAATAGACAAAACATGAATTCATGCCCGAATGAAACAAATAAAAACCAAAACACAAGAGAATGAGAGAACACGAGGGGGTTCACCCCACCATAAGAACTCAAATAGTGTAGAAAGTTAAAACCAAAAAATACTACCCCAAGAAGGAGGGGCATGGGAACTCCAAACTAATCCAAAATAACTTCTATAGTAAGAGAAAACCAACCCCTCCACTAAAACATGGAACTCTCAACTCAAAAAAAACCCCAGCACCAGAGAAAAACCTCCGAGAAGAACACACCCCAAGAAGTGGACCCATGAATAACCACAATCATATATCCTTCAACGTCAACTTAAATATCCAAAAAAAATATATAAACCATGATCAACCCATACAACGACAAATCACACTTTTAAGAAAAATGAATGATTAAGAAAACCAAATCCACACAAACAGGAATATCAGGATTATAATGGAATGAGTCGATCATAACATCCCAAAAAAAAATAAATATACAACAATTTTAAAACTATAAAAATAGAAAAAACATGAATGGAAAGAGTTTAAATATTCCATGTCCAACACGGAACACAAAACCCGAACTGAGGCTTCACACCCCTGGAAACTCTTAACAGCGTGCAACCTTCACCCCAATACGTGTAACTGGGGATCTAAGGGATGAAGCATATCCTACCTCCCAATTAGGCCCCAGAATCATCTGTTCACAATGTATTCTTCAAGAGACACTTCCATCATTAATCTCCTAGATGACCCAGACACTCACAACGATGACATGCCTTCAGAGGGATGTGACATGATGGCACTGTGTGGCCTAAAAATCCACAATTATGTACACCATTGAACGGTCTGAAAAACTAGAAGCAAGAACCACTATAAAGGAATCCTTAGAAATAGGGCAGTCTATCACACCATTGTCACCAAATGGATAACCTACATGAGAATCTAGATACACTATACTTCCAAGAATCTGTGCTCCGGATACCATCTTTGCTGTGAATTCCTCTTCCACCAGCTTCTCAAAATGGTGGTCCCTTAAAGGGAGGACCTGCTCCATGATCTCTAGATGAAGACCCCCAATGAAGAGATATGTATTCATCAAATACTATGAATCTTCCTCTAGATAAAAGTACACAAGTTCCTTGAAATGGTAAACCTATGCTTTCACCATTTGCTGGCCTTGTTTAATGTGCACATGTTCTTCAAATTTCTTTGTCTTCACCTCTCCAGGTATGATCCATCATAGAAAACGGATTTAAATACATCCCCTGTCATCCTAAATAGCATTGATGGTGGAGAAAAAAACTCCAATTCATCAAATGTCAGAACATCAAAAAGACCCAAAATGGAACACACTCTGACAGCGTCAGGAGTTCCCAATACCCTGAAGATATGGTCGACCTCTCCAAGCCTCTATGCTACCTCTAATAGACCCTGATAACCATGAATGATAGGAAATGTTTGATAATGAAAAAAAAGGGGAATGACTTATTAGAAACCCTGAGGACCTTTCTGGGTGGGATTTTCTAAACAATATATAGATCTAAAATATGAAACAGATATCAAATGAAAATATAATTAAAAGTAACATCCTAAGCCAAAATGACCCACTCAAAAAATAAAACAAATAAAAAAACAACCCCAAATTATCTTGTTAAAATCCCCTTATCATATTAGATTTCAAAACTAACTTCTTTCGAGGCCACTTTCCAAATACCAAACCCACTTTTCAAAAAAAAATTAAATTTCCAAAATCATTTCCTCTTTTAAAATAACTTTAGAAAAACAAGGTCATGAAATTAATTCCAAGTACACACCAAAGTTATTTGATGAACAGTTGAACATATTGTCATCCTCATTCATCTATATGCACCAAAAGGAACTTCCCGTTAATTCCATCACATGTGGAAACGTTCAGAAAGAGTGGATGTGGTGGCACCTAATCCATTTCTCTACCAATTTCCAAGAAAACATCAGACTTTTAGACCAATATTTTTCTCTTTTAAAACCCATTTCACGAATTTGGTTCCATTTAAAAGAAATCATTCTCATTTAAAAAAATTATATTTCATTTTCAAAAGTCCACTTACACTAACCAGAACCAAGACAACTGTCAACTTCCTTGAAACTACCGGAGTGAGGGAGTAGTATTCATGCTTAACCTAGAGACATGGCAGTAGGACATGCCCCAACTAAAATTCAACAAAATGGAGGAACATAAACCATGTCCCCGGATAACACATGATTCGCTTCTCCATGCAAAATCATTATGTAACATCATCTTGCCTCTGTTGTCTTCCCTCAATCTGAAGAAAACTAGAATGAGACAATGACTCAATTCCCAGACCGCCCATGGCGACATGATGTTTAGAACGAGTGAGGGTTCATGAAGCTCTTCCTATACCTACATCCTGAGTCCCGACAGTCCTAATATTCATCGACTGGACACCTCAAATTACAAGGTCATCCTTTGATACAACTTTTTCACAAACCAACCCGATTCGACCCTGAACAGGTAACCCGATCCGGTCCGCGACATGTCCGGAGGGGCATTCCCGATCCCCAGAGGATGGAAACTAGTGTTTGGAATTAAAATTTAACACTTGGGGAACAATTTTTACCATGAAAAAGTATAAATAGATGAACAAATATGATGATAAAAATAAAACTAGTAGTGGAATGAAATTAAAACTGCACATACCTCTACTTAAAGTTTCATGTCAGCACCCAACCAAAGTCTGACGTTTCTCCAATAATGCTGAACTCTGTCAAGAGAACTTGAGAAAAGGGGACCTGTAACTGAATTGATAAACAAAGCATGAGCATTAAAATTATTAGTAGGAGTTTCCAAGATAAACCACATAATCCAAGAATGTCACTACCTAAAACAATCCAATGAAAAAACATTGAAATAGAAATATATAAGTAGGTTTTTTATATTTTAAAATAAACAACATGTTTTCCCTATTTAAAAAACCTACACTTGAAGCATACCATTTCCAAAATCAATTGTCATTTTATAAAAAAAACCCAAAACAAGATATCCCAAAGCTGGGCTAAATTATAGCACGTAGATAGTTCCAAATGGATATAAACTAGTATAATGGAAATTGAACAAGAAATGAAAATAATACAGTAAAAATGGGTGATCTTAAACATCCTTAGAAGACCCCTAGACATACAAGTTTCAGAACCACCATCCAGCTTATGGTAAAGATCCTATGACTATAACCAAATGGCTGCCCAAAAACTGACCAAATCTAGTGGCAAAGCCCGCCAGCCTAACAACCAATCCAAGGGTACAAACACATCTAATCGGGGTTGATCAGCATCCACCAGTCGAGCATGTAAAATTTGTCTAGGAAACCTTGGTATTAATATTAATGTTTTGAAAGTTGGAGGACCTCACACATGTGACTCACCTTACAATGTCATCACTTTACTTCCCGACCCCAAACACAAACACTCTATTGATATGACATAAAGGGATATCCCTCTATAGATGTTCCAAAAAATACATATACATACATACATATGTCATATCATCAAAGGTTCCAACTAGGACATCATGCAATAAAATAATTAATACCATTTAATACTTGTTTTAACAAAATATCAATGTTATCAAATAGGAACATGGTAAATTAAACACCATCCATCCAAAGAATCAACAGTAATATTACACTAATGTTGAAAGTGTCAAAAGGGCCATTAAAATTTCATGTTCAAAAGTGTTACCCAAAACATCACACAAACACCAAATTTACTTTTACAAATCGAAACAGGCATGTGATCAATGATTTCATTCCAAACCATTTTCCAAACCACCCAAAAAACCTAAAATCATTTAGAATGGAAGAATCATTTTCACAAAATTACCAATCCCTTTCAAACCAAACCCAAATACACAATGAAACACATATCCCCCTTGATTCACACTTCAAACACCATTTAATAAATCATTTACTCATTTAGTAAAATATTTCTAAAGGACCAAACAAAAGATTACATCACAATCTCCACAAGTTACCATGAGAATTCCATTTTAAAAACAAATGCATACCCCAATGCGTAAGAAAAATTACTTTCACACCTTTCAAAAACTAACTACCACAACTTGTGCAACTAAATGGACTATTTTCACACTTATAGAGATCATTTTCACAATTAAATAAACCACTAGGAAAAATTATTAAGAAATTTAAGATGAAACACATGGCCTAAAACAAAAAAACTTACCCACTTATTCTTTTATGACTGAATACACATCAAAGCCACACCAAAACACAGTTTTTATTCCTTTCATAGTTAAATGCAGTAATTGCACAGTTCATAAAAAACTAGTAAATGACACATTAGGGGTTTTTATAAAATAACACACTCAATATCACATAACATGATACAAATAATTAATCACGCACATTAATAAATCATGGAAACTATATTCAAACCAAATAAATTAACTAAAGAACATGTTAAATTAATTAGATAGGAAAATTCATTTATCAAGTAATGTTCATAAACCAAAATACCTACGCAAGATCAGAGAATTCATTAAAAATATGTTTTTATTAATTTAATATAATATAAAAACAATATAATGAGTTATGTACAATACCTATAGAGGATAAAATGATATTTAAATATTTATTTGAAACACCAATGTTCGATGGATTTTTTGGAGTGGAAAAGTTTGGAAAATGCCTACTTCAAAGGCATGCAAACATGATGCCACTTCTGTGGAAGGTAGAACCGATCCTCACGGTCCCTTTGAACACCTTCAAAAAATGAGATAAAGATAATAATTAAAACATGTACATTTGGGTTTGGCTTAATCGATGAAAAATCCCAAAAAATTAAAAAAAACACACCATTGGAGGGGTTCACAATCGGGAAGGGAGATGTCTGTGAGGGAGGGCATGACTGGAAAATGCTGGTCAGACCATGGGATTCTGGAGGCAGCCTGGATGGAGCACAGGAGGCTAGAGCATAGCCTAGACATAGGTTGACTGAAGCGGCTGGGTGAGGATTGGAGCGCACTAGAGCGAGGCCAGGAGCATATAAGGGTGAGGTCGGGAGTAGAGGAAGAGGGTGGTGACCAAGAGCCTGCCGGAGCACTAGTGAGGGCGGGAAGTGAGGGGGATAGGGCGACGCAACATAGGGAATACTAGGGATGGAGATGGGGGTTGCACTAAGGTAGAAGGGGGGGTGGGATAAGTCTTAGTGTTTCTTTTCATTTTTCTTTTTTTATCTTTTAATAATAAGAATAATAACAATAAAACCAAAGACAATAATAATAATAATAATAACACAAAAAATGATTTTAATAAAAATAACAACAAAAATAATAATAAAAATAAAAATAATAACAATAAAATTAATAATAATAGAAAAAAATAATATTATAAAAATAAAAATAATAAAATTAATAACAATAATTATAAAATTTTAATGCTGATATTTCAACTAATATTAATAGTTATATATTCATAATGACATCCTTTATTTCTTTAATGATAATAATAATAAATTCATTCCAAAAAAACTTATATAAACAATACAAATAATAACCCCTTACTAATAATATTATTATTTATTACATAATTACATTATTATTATTATTAAAATTTTAACATTCAACACACTTAATTTACATAAAAAAATATTTATTTTAAACATCAGACATTTTTGCGGGAATTTGGGATGAACATGCGGCTACTGCCAACTATGCGGTGACCCCACATGGGTCTGAAACCAACTAAAATTATTAAACACTAAAAATTTTGGACCCGCACTCAAACCACACCTCTTCGAGGTTAACTGAATCCATGAAATAATAGAATAAAAATAAATTTAAAATTTAGTGTGTGTAAATTCTGGTGGAGAAACACCTGATCATGTCTCAATTATTCTTCCATTTGAGGTTCCACAATTAGAGTTCGAACAAGAAATAGTGACAGTGCCTATACTAGAGGTTTGATAAAATACACTTATATCCCAACAAGATTCCCATCTACTAGATGATTTGATCACTGTAATTCACTGCCAGCTTCCTCCTATGGATTATCTAAACATCTTCCCAGAGGACTTATTCAACAAAACATCAATATATAAAAATTTAAGCATCATCAAGATTAAGAATATAAAGGATAAATAGATCATGGATATAGAAATATCAATTCCATAAAATAGAATCCAAGATTTTGTATTTTAGAAAACTCAAATAAATGTTTGGAAAAGACTATAATCAGATAAAAAAATTATTCAAGGCAAATTACACAAGAACCCATGTTGACTTAAGTCACATTATGAAAAGATATGGAAATGAACACACTCATAAATACATAATAAGTCCCACAGTCCTATGTTTTATCGTACAGGTCCTCACAACAGCATACCAACATCATTGAATGATGAAAACCAACCATTGATAACAATTTATCATGATCCATACCCAATACCCTAGTACACTGATACCCAAAAAAATATGAGATGTCCTGAAGGGAATTCTTGATCCTTATAGATAGGGGAATATCACCTAGAAGCATACAAGATCAAAGAGGAAACTATTTTTAAGACAAAACAACAGATGATAGAGGCAAAATTCATCACGTTTAACAGAAAAAAATAGTGGAAGTAATAAAATCAAATAAGTTAGAAATCCCAAAGCATTATATGATCAAATTATTCAATATTTTTCAACAAAAAATATTTTACAACCCATGAAATGAGTGTATAGAATATCCTTCATTCACATCCATGACTCTGAGTCCCAAATATCAAGAACAAACACAACCTCAAAGAGGCTATTTCACTTTTATAGAACGAAAAAAATATAATATAAAAATTCCTGAATTGAAATTTATGGTGGGAGATAAATAGCCCTTTATGGTCTCAAAAGGTGTTCAATAAACTATACCATATCAATAATAAAAATTTTCTATAAATATAAATAGATAAGGGCATGAAAAAACATTTATATATTTTAAAAAACATGATTTAAAAATTCATTTTATAGATAATATATAAGAACTAAGATAAATGAACATTATATATAAAAAAATTAAATATATTAGTAGCATGAATTAAATTGTTATATTATCAATTTCATTCTTAATAATGTTAAGGAAATCACCATGCTAACATGCCTCATAGTATTTTAGTTTTTGGTAATAGAATCCTCATACTTATTATTTTTCAATATGGATCTAGAAATGTGTTCACACTCAAAAAAAACCACACAAGGGGATCCACTATGGGAATTCAATTTATAACCTTTTTGTGTATCCACTATGAGAAATACATATTATATTGGTCTAGTTATTCGTTCCATTATAAATCCATTTCTAGGGAATCAGATTCATGTAATGCTTTTCCCTGTTATATACTAACTATCGAGTATAACATGTTCTCTACCAGTTTATCAAACATTCATGGGGAAATAAAATCAAAAAAACATTAGAGGACCATTATGGGAAATTATAATATTCAAAACTATTCATATTTTAGAAAATCACTTCCTTAAAAATCAGTTTTCTATACACACCTTTTTATTTCAAAACAAATTCCCAGGTTTCATCAATTTGATGCCTTTTCAAAAACATATTTTAATATATAATATAATCTAAAAGATAAAAAACAATTCAATTTCATAAAATGAATTTTCAAATAAATCCATCTATATCATCAATTCCTACTAATGATTTATATTTTGGGGAAATTGGGGGTTCTTCGTCAATTCTATGCCAATCTGGAAAAGGAAAATATAAATAATTTCAAACGCGGGGTTTTAAAAAACATTATATATAATTTCTATTCAATAAATATATATTGGGTTCAATTTAAGGGAAAACTATTATTGAATAACCTAAATTTAATCTCACTTTAAAAGATAACACCCATTGGGGGATTTCCAATAAATAACCAAGAGAAGGAGATCAATAAATTCCACCTTGAATAAACATCCAAAAATGGAGTTTAGAGTCATAAATATGTTGATCTATGAAACTATAAGGAAGAAAGAAAATAATAGTATAGTAATCCACATGAGAGGTGATCTACTTACCTGGAGGAGATTAATCGTGATAAATCGCGCTTTTATCCACCAAGAGAAGAGCTTTTAGGAGAGAAAACCACTTCTTGAGACCATCAAAAAATTATTAAATTGATTAGTTTCATGTGTGGGTCGAATAGGGGTTATACAGGGGATATTTGGATTTGAAATTAATTTTTGAGGGATTAAAAACCTACATGCCTAGTTTTCATTAGAAGTCGCATAATTAGAAGTAACTACATGCCAAAACCATTAACCATCCATGAGATTATGTCTGGGGTAAAAAAAATTCCTGTGGTGACATTAAACAACACTCAACCATGATAAAGCCAATTTTATTAAGATACACAATTTTATAGGGAGTTTACAAGGTTAGAGAAAACTGTGCACTATAATCTAGTGGATCAAACAAGGCCACAAAGTTTTATAGGTCAAACCGCATGGTTTTCCCAAACCATGCACCAACCATGCATAGCCCATCAAAACATCATTTTTTTCAAAATTCCATGAAAATTAACCTGAAATGAACCGAAAATGAAATATAACTAGATAAGTGTCAAGAAGTAACTGTAATATGGTTTGGGGATGTTACAAAGTTGTTGATCATTGGTGATGAGACATTTAGTGAGTCAGGGTTTGATTGATTCTAGAAGATCACAAGAGATAAGTTGGGTTGTTATATATGGTTCATATTAATATTTTGAATATCTATATGTTTGAGCTAAAAGAAAGACTAATTTTTGTGTTATGTGTTCAAATATCAACCTGCAATAGAATATATTTTACTAATAGGAAGGTGATCTATATAGTTGATGAAGTGAAATCAGTTTGAGGAAAAAATATATTGCTTATAATTATTTTGAAGGAATAACTATTATATACGTGCTGGGAATCTATGGAACCTGTTTGACATTGGGGATAAAAGGAAAACAAAGTTAGAATAAACAATTTTTTTGTGATGGTGAGTTTGGGGAGGTCATCTGGGAATTAGGAATGTGTATGCCTAATGATACTTTGTGATTGTGTTGGAAGGATTAAACCATAATTTTCATATATTTATTATAGGAGAAATTATGCGACTGTGGTTATTAAAATATCACCATAATTAGTATGACATATGGTAATTCTATGTAATAAAATTTGGTGTTTTTGCCTTTATTTAAAATTTAATTTAGGTGAGGTTTTGAGGAAAAAAATTTGGGGATAAGGAATTTAAGTACTCTAGTATGTTGAATTTAAATGTATATTTTGTATAAAGGTAAAACTAATTCACCCCTAGTTGTACACCAATATCTATGCACTTCAATTAGTATCATATAAAATCTAGGATAACGTTAAAATGATCAAGGATGCTTCTAATTTTAATCTGAATAGAGAACATAAAGATTTGGAATATTTAAAGAAGAATCTTAGATCATGATTATATCTATATTCTTATTGAATCAGATGTAAATAAATCAACCCCAATATCCTAAATCCAGTGGTTACTATAACATTATGAACCCTGATTCCACTCAATAGTTCCTCATGATTGGTTGGCCACATGGACTCAAAGGAATCTACCTGAACGCTAGAGGCTTCCAACTAGTAGTGGGATATTTGGGTGTGTTTTTGAGGAGAATATGCCATATTCAAGAGTTTAACACAATAGAATATCAATAATATTGAAAAGTGTAAGACGTATAATATTAAAACAATATAAGACTTGAATTAATAGATAACAAGGAAATAAGGTACCTCATACACAATGATGATCATGTAATGTATCAAAAAGTATCCAAAAAAGCTACAATGTAGTATAGTACAATACATATCCAAAAAATACCAAAAATTATAAACACTGCTCTCTCTAAATAGAATCAAAAGACCCATCTTGGCCATGTTCTCTCATACTCTTGTGCATGGTAAAAAATCAATCATTGAACAATTAGTGTTTTCCCTAGTCCCTACCTACATCAAAATAGTCTATTTGGGTACCCAACCATGTCCAAAATAGTATGTGGGATACAATCCTAGTAGTTAACCACCAAAAGATCTATTCAAATCTAGTATATGCAATATAATAATATAAATAGTGTGCAAGCAATAAGGAATGTAGTATAAAAGTAAAGTTCACATGGAATTGGTGTAACAATAATGTGATACTACATAGCCATTCATGGATCACTAAAAAAGGTGTTTTCTCATATAATTAGGTATCTATAACAAATATAAGTAACTAACACAACCTCCCCCATACACCCATACATATCATTTTAACTATTACCTTTTTGTTTAATGAGATTTTAGAGTAACCACGACTAATCCATTCAACCAAGCATGCTACAATTTTCACAGCCATGTGGTTGAATCAAAGTGTATCACATTACCAGGATTGTGTCAAATAATCTATGTCTCATACCATGAAGTTCCAGATCCAAGATGTAAAAGACCATGGATTCATCATTGAGTCTGAGGATAATATTAATTGAAACTTATTTAGGCACTGATCAGAGTTCTAGGAGAATTTCATATTGAAAAAGTTCTATATGAGTCCAAACATGGTGGATCCAAGGTGTAGCAAGGCCCAATAAATTCCACAAAATCAAGACCCAAGGATCATACTCTATCGAAGGTGTCCATTACCACATTCAAGATCCGTAGGAGAATAATATTTAGTGCGTATATAAATCATTCATCAATTCCTTGGAATTTTTATTCATATAATGTTAGTTTACACACTCATTAGTCAATTCTCATCAAATGACATCTCAAGAGTATACCCACCAAATTATCACAAGCTCACACTCGAAATCAAATAATGAGTATACCAACTCATTAATCAAAATCAATTACAATTTAACTTATAACAGCTATCAATGGGCATCACATTCCATGGGAGGAAGTACATCTCCTAAAAAAGAATTAAAATTCCATTTAACCATAATTAAGCTTCATTTGAGAAGGAGATGATGAGAAAAATCCATTAGATGGTTTTAAGTGGAATAACTTTGGTTTATACATATGTCACACACCAAGGGTGGACTTGGGTGGGGAAACCAACACCAATGAAATATCAAGGGTACCTAACAACATCTTTAATTGGTCCCAATTCATTTAATTTAATTAATCATATCAATTTCATGGCTGTGTCAGAAATTATGATGGCAACATAATGATAGATATCCTAATAAAGCACCAAAACCAATGGTAAAAGTATATACCACCAACCACAACTTGATAGTAGAGTGCCCATCTAGTATCAAATCCTAAATCAACTTAGATCGAGAGGAAAATGAAGAATTGGTGAAGGACCTAAAATTAGGTCATATTTGTATTCACCTAAATTGCATCATTGATAGGAAGAAAAATGAAGAATAGATAAAAAAATCAATTACTCACTGATGAAGATCTAATAACATGAGTGACACGTGAATCAAATATTGAATGGAGGAGCATGATCAAACCCAAAAATAGTCATTGAATGAGCTCTCAAATGGGAGTATTTTTTGTGAGGAGAGTAAAATTGGATTTCAGTTTAAATAACATTTTAATTTAATTTAGAATTATTAAATTCCAAAAAAAATAAGGGGGTTTAATGGTTTAGGTGCACAATTTGAATAATCGGGTGTTTACCATGCATGGTTAGCTAAAGGGAGGGCCACCTCAACTGGATTTTCAACACATTTTCACTAACCATGCACAAACCATTTTGAAAAACATGATCAAAATTGAATTCATGACCACATGACTATGAACCCAAAATCGCACAGTTTGATCTAACTCTGTGGAATGTAGCTTACCCATGCCCAACCATTAATTAGGTTATCTAACTATGTGACATCCCCAAACGGTTTGAACTAACCATGTTCTAGGACAATTTTTCACCAAAATCCTTGTTTCGGACTTCTAAAAAGCCCAGAAACTGCCCTGCTATTTCTTAGACCTCAAAGGGAATTCACATTAGGAAATTTTTATTCATTCAAACTGAAAAAGAAGGGTTCCATGCATCATTTGAAATCCCATTTTCTTATAATCTAACTTCTTATAGAAAGTCATCACTGAATTACCCTCTATCGGCTGGTCAAGATTCATTTGAGAATAATTCTGGCAACTTCGAATGTACGTTGGCCTCCAACCCCCAAATATCATCGGATAAAATGTCATTATTCCATAGCACCTGTACTAAAAGAACTGTCCAGACCAATTGAACCATCATTCAATTATCCAAAATACATATAGTATTCCCCACAATGGATGAATCTTCCAATAACTCAACCTCCTAACGTTGAAAGGTAGGATATGGGTCTAAGTAATAATATCCCAACTAAGATATGAGGAAGATGTCATGCATGGCATGCTGCCTCTGAGGTAACTGTAACCAATAAGATACCGGCCTGACTCTACCCAGAATCTGGAATGGTCCAACATATTATAGTGATATAATAACTTGTCTCCTAATTCTCTATGTTCCAACGTTGATGAAACACAACAGAAAACTCAATCCCTGACCTCTAACTCTAGAAGTCTTCTGAAGTGATAACTATATTATTTATTTCGAGAAAATTTTGTATCCATCCAATTCTAAATCAACTTTACCTGATTAGAATTATCATGCATGATTCACTATCCCAATAACGCTGCCTCACCCACCGTTGACCATTATAGGGGGGATCTGCATGGCCTTCCATACAAATCCTTAAAATATCCATCTGTATCATGTCAAGATATATGTAATTGTAGAAGAACTCATCCAATGGTATTTTCCTATCCCAAGAGCCCCCAAATTATATGATGCAAGCTTCTAGCATGTCCTCAAGAACCTACATCATATTCTCGAACTAGGAATCTATCTGAGGGTGTTATTCTACGCATAGAATCACCTGTGTAACCAGTTCCCACTGAAAAGTCTTCTAGAAATGATATGTATATTCGGCATCCCAATATGAAACAATTGTGAATGAGAAACCATGAAGATGTACTACCTCATAGATATACAACCTTACATGTTCGTCTACACTAAAGGTCTCCATTAAGGGAAAGAAATGGGAAACCTTTTTGAGCATTTCAGAAACAGCCCACAAATAATTGCTACCTAAACATGACCACAGTAAACCAGTCAGGAAATACATTGGTAAATAATCCCATTTCCACTCGGGAATTGGTTATTATTGAAAAATTCTAGATGGTTTCTCATCTTCCATCTTCACCTATTGAATGGTGGAACACCAAGTTACCAAACCAACTGCCTCACATTTCATACTCATCCACCATTATTAATAGCATAAGTCGTGGTAAAACTTTGTAACATTGGGGTGAACTACCCTAGATGAGTCATAAACATATTGAATTAGAGCCTCACATATTTATACTATAACCCAAACATGACAATGGATATGCAGAATATCATCTTTACCTATTGTCCATCCAGGAGGTGGATCCCCACCTTCCATACCCTCTCATAGGACGCGACCCTCAAATTCTGATAGTTTCTGTTTGGAAAAAATCCCTCAAGGTATCATTGAATCATTTTTGAGGTGACTGTGTTTGTTGACAAAGTTGACATCTGAGTGGTGATTTGTTGAAAAAGAGGATTTCATGATGGAAGATCGAGTTTAAGAGCTGGGGTCAACGATCCATGTTTGATTCATGAACATCTACAAAAGTAATGGATGATTTGGTGGCATCACAAAAGAACAGATACAAGGTGGTGCCATTTTCTAGTGTTTTCCAAATTTTTGGGCCTGAAAATCGTAAAATGATGGAAAGTGGTTTTTGGCGAAGGCACTTGCATGCCATGTACTTGATGGCTTGGAAACTTGTGCACCATATGTTTTTCAAGATCAGATCATCAAAATATGGCAAAGGGACAAGTGTCACACAAGTATTGGTGGTGTCACGCAAGTAACTTGCTCGCCGGGAAAGAGACTTGTGTGTTGATGCCTTGGAAGCTTGCAAACTTGTGTGCCTGTGGTTTTTCAAGATCAAATGATCAAAATTTGGCAAAGGAATGTGGTGCGGGTAAGTTTGGAATTAAGTCGCGCAAGTGACTTGCAGGAGAAGAGATCTGTGCGCCGAGACTTGCGTGCTGAGGAGAGACTTGCGCGCTGTCACGCAGGGGTGACCAAATGCCTATAAATACTGGACCACCCCTCTTCATTCTTCATTGGAGTTCAACACTTTGAAGATTCAGAGCTCCCGTCACGCAGGTGTGGTGGTCGCACAAGTGGTGGTGTGTCGCACAAGTGGGAATTGCACGCCAGTGTTGGAAGTTGCGCGCCAAGTGTTAGTTGTGCTCCTGAGGTGGTTTAGGCAAGGAAGGAAGTGAGTCACACAGGTTTGGAGTTGCAGAAGCTTGAGTCGCACAAGTGGTTGAGGAAGACTTTCGCGCAAGTTGTGACTTGCGCGCTGATACTTGGGCACCGAGATTGATTTGCGCGCCAAGTAAGGTTTCTTTCCAGCAGTGATTTTCGAGCTGTGTGGAAGCTGGAAGTTTGCACGATACCTTCGGTGTAGAGAGAGATTCATCTACGGGTGAAAGTTGGGCTTCAACAGAGAATCTACATAAATAAAAGATGCATTCCTTCATGCAAATGAAGAGACCTACAGGTCTATAAACTGTGAGTGGATCCTTTCCAACGTAGTGAGCAAAGGAAGAGGAAGAAGGAGATCCTCTCCACTGGAAGTGAGCTAGAGAGAGAGAGAAACAGGGAGTGACCCTTGGGAAAGCAATGAGCTGACCCTAAATCTTTTAAAGGTAGTGAGCCTGGGACAGAGTGACTGTACCCGAACCTTGTAATCCACATCTTGTGAAGTTTAGTGGAATTTGGTACGACCCACAACTTGTCGGCGTATTCTCCTTGGATGTAGCCCAGTGCGGGTGAACCAAGTAAATATCGTTGTCTCTTGTGCATGCTTTAATTTTTGTTTACATTGTGCAACAGGAAAGAGAGAGAAGAGTGTTTTTCTTAACAGCAAAACAAGATCAGAACAGGCGTTAATTTTAAATTATTCATACCCTGACTCACCCCTGCTCCTAGGGTATTCAGCCTTGTGGACCAAACAATTGGTATCAGAGGGAAAGGTTGAAAATAGTTCTTCTCTCAATGGAGGTCACTAATCAAAAAGGGATTCCTATCTTCGATGGAAACAATTTTCAGCTATGGAAGAATCAGATGCAACACTACTTCTGATCTTTAGGAATGGATGTGTTCACAGCAGCAATGCATAGTATAACAGTTGACATCAACAGTGGTGCATTATCAAAAGCTGAGCGTAGAGAGATGGATGCTGATTCCAAAGCAATCAATTCCTTAGGGGGAGCCATATCCAATCCTATATATACAAAGGTGATGTATTTCAAAACGTCACATGCCATGTGGGAAAAACTATTTAATATATATGAAGGGGATACAAAGGTGAGAGAGGAAAAGATGCAAGTGTTGTGGAACAAGTATGAAGGTCTGAGAATGAACCTGAATGAGTCTGTTGATGCATTATTTGACAGGGTAAATGTTGTGGTAGAAGACATGCGGGGTCTTGGAGAAATTATCGAAGATATAAAAATTGTGAAGCACATATTGAGAAAACTTCCACCTCGGTTTAATCCGAATGTTTCTGTTTTGGAAGATAAAGACCCAAAAGAACTGACATTGGATAACCTGCACAACAGTCTTTTTGCATATGAAATGAGAAATGGTGATAACAATGCTATGGAAAAGGGGAAATTCAAAGAAGTGTCATTCAAGGCCATGAAGAAGCTCACCATTGAATATTTTCAAGAAGAAGAAGAGACAGATGACGTGATGTCATTCCTTTCTTCAAATATGCAAAGAAGAAGAGGAAAGTTTAAAGGGAAACTTCCACTAGTATGCTTTCGATGAAGAAAGGTTGGTCATCTTGTGGCAAGATTCCTCAGGAAGTTTCAAGATAACGATAATGATGATGATGAAGTTGAAATTACCAAGAAGAAGACTTCAGCGTTTGTGAAAGGGAAGAAACAATTCAAGAGAAATTTCCTCAAGAAGAAGAATCTTCTTTCACAGAAATTTGAAAGTTCAGATGAGTCTGAGGATGAAGAGGCTGAGGAGATAGAAAATTGCAGAGATCGTGGGGTAAATGCCTGGGTGGCGATTGTTGGTAGTTCTCAGAAAAAGGAAGAAGATGACGTTGAAGAAGAAGAAGAAATTGAAGTGAGAGTTGACATGAAATCTGAATTAGAAGAAGCTCTTGAAAAGATAGATGTTTGGAGAGAAAAAACAAAGAAATCCAACAAGGTGGTACATGATGCCAAACTCTACATGCAACAACAGGAAGAAGAGAAGTCTGAGTTTATGGAAGAAATTGAAAATCTCAAGTTATCAACACCAGATAACTCAGAATCAGTTAGTGAGTATAATCTCAATACTGAAGAACAGAAAATGGAGATCGATGGATTGAATCAAAATCTGAAAGATCATGTCAAGCGTATCAAAGAGCGTGAAGAAGAAGTTGTCGGTCTGCGGAGAAAAGTTAAAGACCAGGAAAAACCCATGATTCCCAATACATTCTTGGGAAAGAAGGTCATTATGAAGACTAAAAAGATGAAAGTGGAGCCTAGTAGTTCATCAGGAAATAAGCAGCAATTGAGCTCAAACATTAAGGCTGATTCAGGGCTTGATCAGAAGAAAAAATCTGTAGCAATTGAAGTCAGACCGCAAGCACCCATCCTGAGATTGAAATTTGATTTGGGAAAAAAGAAGAATCAAAATATTCATAGATCCCAAGGGGAAACACGTAGTGATGAAGTATCACGAAGGAATGCACCTTATATCAGGTGTTATTGTTGTGGTAAGGTGGTACATTCACAGTATGTGTGTTCCATAGCCAAAAGATACCGAAGGGAACAAGAACAGAGTTGGCAGCCAAATAGAGAGAGGTTTTCCAGAACATATATTGAAGGACACTATTTTTGGTGTGGAGGATTTGGGCACATGGATAGGTACTACACTTCGACCATTCAAATAAATGTGCCAAAGCAGAATCAAAATGTTCGCAAGCAGCAGATCAATAAACTGACAAGTGAGTTAAAAGTTCAGACCAGATTTACAGCTCTGCAAGATGAAGCTGGTCCATCGTACTCTGAGAATGACCATGAGTCTCAATCTATACCGAGTATGGAGACAAAGATTTGGACAAAGAAGAAGAGAACATAGAAGGAATTAGTTTCTCAAATTGCACTTAAAGCATCAGATCTTTCTGGTGTGTGGATTCTTGATAGTGGTTGTACGTTTCACATGACATGCAACAAGGATCTGTTTATAGGCATAAAATATGACAAAGAAGTATATTTAATGTTTGGAAATGATGAAGGCCTGAAGATAATTGGATCAGAAAAGGCTAGGTTTGGGGGAAAAGAAATCAGACGTGCTGATGTCTTGGTTGTAGAAGGTCTCAGTCACAATTTGCTCAGTGTCGGTCAATTGTGTGACTCATGACATTCTATACGGTTTACCATGAAGACTTGTACTGTCACGGGAAAAGATGGGATAGTTTCTCTACAAGGAAAAAGGAAAAAGGGAAATCTTTACCTTGTAAGTGGGGAATATGATATATGTCTTTTATCCAGAGAGGAAGAAAACCAGTTGTGGAATAAGCGACTTGGTCATCTATGCCAACCATCTTTGGATGATCTGGTAAATTGTGATGCTTATAGAGACCTTCCCAAACTATCACATGATCATACTCATACATGTGATGCTTATCAAAAAGGGATGATCATCAGAAAAACATACAGCCCAAAGGAACATAAATCATCCAGAGTGCTCGAATTGGTACATGCTAATGTATGTGGACCTATTTCCCTATGAGATATAAATGGGTAAAGGTAATTCGTCCTTTTCATTGATTATTATAGAAGAATGGCATGGGTATTCATCATTACCCATAATATAGAGGTGTTCCATTTCATAAAGTTGTATAGGAGGGAATCAGAAAATATGATTGGGCATAAAATTCTGAAGTTTCATACTGATAATGGTACGAAATTCACAAACAATCAAGTTGAAAACTATCTTGAGAAACATGGGATAAGGTATCAAGTTTCATCAGTAAGAACTCCCCAACAGAATGGAGTGGTTGAAAGGAGAAATAGAATCATCAACAACATGTCTAGAACGATGCTTATTGCTAATGACCTACCAGAGAAATTTTGGAAGGAAGCAGTTTTTACATCGGTCTATGTTTCGAACAGGTCTATGTTGTGTCTGAAGCAAGGGAAGACTCCGTATGAACTGTGGTATGGAAAGAAGACAATGTTGAAATACTTTCTAATATTTAGAAGTAAGTGTTTCATTCTCAACAATGAAAATCACAGGAAGTTTGAGGCACGAGGTGATGAGGGGATATTCCTTGGCTACTCAGGGAAAAGCAAAGCATATAAATGCTTCAACAAGAAGATGGAAAAAATTGTTGAGAGAAATGATGTCACTATACTCAAAAATGAACAGAATAATCAACGACCTAGTGAACAGTTTCTGGATGAAAGTGATGATGAGGTAAGCAACACAGGGGGAGTAGAAGTGGAAGAGGCTAACTCAGAAGAAGATACTGATGATGAACAAGAAATTTTCAAGTCTGTGTCTGTAAGGAAGTCAAAGAGTCGAGCTAAAATTGATAGGCCAAATATCATTGGTGATCAGACAGCTCTAGTTCAGACTCGAAGAATGAATTCATTACAGCAAACATCATTTTTATCTCAGGTGGAGCTGAAATGTTTTTCTGATGCAGCTGAAGATGAAAACTGGGTTCAGGCAATGAATGAAGAGCTTGATCAAATCGAGAAGAAATAGACATGGGAGATTGTTTCGAGGCCAGCAGACAAGAATGTCATCGGGACTAAATGGTTCTATCGCAAAAAGATGAATGAAGATGGAACTGTGACTCGAAACAAAGCATGTCTAGTGTGCAAGGGATACTCCTAGATAGATGGAATAGATTTAGATGAGACATTTGCACTGGTTGCAAGGCTGGAGACAATCAGATTATTTTTTTCCATAGCAGTGCAAAGAAAGTTCAAAGGGTTCCAGATGGACGTCAAATCTGCATTTCTAAATGGGGTTCTGGAAGAAGAGGTGTACATTGAGTAGCCATATGGTTTTATCATTCATTAGGATGAGAACAAAGTTTGTATGCTGAAGAAGGCATTGTATGGGATGAAACAAGCACCAAAAGCATGGTACTCAAGGCTTGATCAGTATGTCATGACGCATAGTTTTCAGTGTGGTAGAGTTGATTACAATCTCTATTTCAACAACAATATTAATCAAAGGATGATGGTGCTGGTTTATGTCGATGACATAATTTTTGGTGGATCAGATGAAGCTCAGTGCAGACAGTTTTCCGAATTCATGAAAAATGAGTTTGAAATGTCAATGATTGGAGAGCTAACATTTTTCCTTGATCATCAGGTGACTCAAGGAAGGAATGGAACATTCATTTCTCAATAAAGGTATGCTAAAGAGGTTCTGAGAAGATTTGGAATGGAAAATTCCAAGAATATGAAGACTCTGGTTGCTACCCAGATGAAATTATCAAATGATGAGGATGGCAAGGAAGTTAATATCACGGAATACAGACAAATCACTGGAAGTTTGTTGTAATTGACCGCAACAAGGCCTGATATTGTTTTCACCACATACCAAGCAGTGAGATATCAGAGTAATCCCAAGAAAATACACATGTTTTCAGTGAAAAGAATTCTTCGGTATATCAAGGACATAGTGGATTTTGGCTTGACATATAATGACAAATCTCAGACAGAGTTATTGGGATATACTGATGCAGACTGGTCCGGATCAGCAGATGACAGAAAATCAACGTCAGGAGGTACATTCTATCTTGGTGGATTGTGTATTTCTTGGATAAGAAAAAAGCAAGATTGCATTTCATTAAGCACTGCAGAAGCTGAGTATATTGTGACCACTCAAGCATGCACACATTTATTATGGATGAAACAACATCTTTATGATATGAGAGTTGAAGTAAAGTCTCCGATCGGAATCCAATGTGATAACTCAAGTGCTATTAATCTGATCAAAAATCCCATCCATCATTAAAGGAAAAAGTACATTGAGATAAAGTATCATTTTATCAAGGAGAAGGTTGAACAGGGAATAGTGAAGTTGGAGTACATGCCTACAGAGCTACATGTTGCATACATTCTGACAAAGGCCTTACCCAAAGAGGATTTTGAGAGGCATTGACTGGCTCTAGGAGTTCAGTCGACTCCCCACACTTGAAATAGTGTGGATGTGGAAACCCCCCTCTCCCCGAGGTATGATGTTTTTTTTCCTAATGTGCTGATATGTGTTCTCTACTTTGTTATATACTACAAAGGGGTGACCTTTGGGTTTGTTTACAAAGGGGGAGAAAATAGTGATTGTTCAAGGGGGAGACAATGTGGCTATTTGAGAAATCATAACAGATACAGGGAGAATATGACCAGTGGAGTATCCAGATAGGGGGAGAAATGGGAAAGGGGGAGATTTTTAAATCTGACGATGCTAGAAGTGATTTATCAAAGAATAGATATCACGACAACTGAGGATCGTGATAAAATCAGAAGAGAAGAGTGGTGTTGGAATGTGGTATGAATATTTCCAAAAATTTGTATCAGTGAAGTATCAACAATTGGTATCAATTTGGCAATTGGTATCAGTTTGGTGTTAACATAGGGTGTCAGAGTTGAAGTGATTCATTGATGAACTTTTCATTTACTCTTGTTTCTCACACCGAGCATTGCTCATGTGGGCTTAGAGTATCTGTTGAGTAAATCCTTGATTTCTATCAGAATCGAAATGAGGTGAATGGTGGATGAATATTCAATGAAGTATCTTTTTATGGTAGAGTTTTCAACAAACCCAAAGGGGGAGATTGTTGGGAAAAAATCCCTCAAGGTATCATTGAAGCATTTTTGAGGTGATTGTGTTTGTTGACAAATTTGACATCTGAGTGGTGATTTTTTGACAAAGAGGATTTCATGATGGAATGTTGAGTTCAATAGATGAGTTCAACAATCCATGTTTGATTCAAGAACATCAACAAAAGGAATGGATGATCTGGAGGCGGTACAAAAGAACAGATACAAGGGGGCGTCGTTTTCCAGTGTTTTCCAAATTTTTGGGCCTGAAAATCGTCAAATGAAGAAAAGTGGTTTTTGGAAAATGGACTTGCGCGCCATGTACTTGATGGCTTGAAAACATGCGTGCCATATGTTTTTCAAGATAAAATCATCAAAATGTGGCAAAGTGACAAGTGTCGCGCAAGTATTGGTGTTGTCGCACAAGTGACTTGCGCACCGTCAAAGAGACTTGTGCACCGATGACTTGGAAGCTTGAGAACTTGCACGCTTGTGGTTTTTCAAGATCAGAAGATCAAAATATGGCAAAGGAAAGAGGTTCGTGAAAGTTTGGAATTAGGTCATGCAAGTGACTTGCAGGAGAAGAGATCTGCGCGCCGAGACTTGCGTGCCGAGGAGAGACTTCTGCGCCGTCAGGCAGGGGTGACAAAATTCCTATAAATACTGGACCACCCCTCTTAATTCTTCACCGGAGTTAAACACTTTGAATATTCAGAGCTCCCGTCACGCAGGTGTGGTGGTTGCGCAAGTGGTGGTGTATCGCGTAAGTGAGACTTTCATGCCAGTGTTGGATGTTACGCGCCAAGTGTTAGTTGCACGCCTGAGGTGGTTTAGGTGAGGAAGGAAGTGATTCGTGAAGGTTTGGAGTTGAAAAAGCTTGAGTTACGCTAGTGGTTGAGGAAGACTTGCGCGCCAGTTGTGACTTCCACGCCGATACTTGCACGCTGAGATTGACTTGCGTTCCAAGTAAGGTTTATTTCCAGCAGTGATTTTTGGGTTGCGTGGAAGCTGGAAGTTTGCCTGATACCTTCGGTGCATAGAGAAATTCATCTACGGGTGAAAGTTGGGCTTCAACAGAGCATCTACATAAAGAAAAGATGCATTCCTTAATGCAAATGAAGAGACCTAAAGGTCTATAAACTATGAGTGGATCCTTTCTGATACAGTGAGCAATGGAAGAGGAAGAAGGTGATCCTCTCCACCAGCAGTGAGCCAGAGAGAGAGAAACAAGGAGTGACCCTTGGGAAAGTAGTGAGTTGACCCTAAATCTTGTAAAGGAAGTGATCTTGGGATAGAGTGACTGTACCCGAACCTTGTAATCCATAACTAGTGATGTTTAGTGTAATTTGGTATGACCGAAAACTTGTCGGCGTATGCTCCTTGGACGTATCCCAGTGCGGGTTAACCAAGTAAAAATCGTTGTGTCATGTGCATGATTTACTTTCTGTTTACATTGTGCAACATGAAAGAGAGAGAAGAGTTTTTTTCTTAACAGCTAAACAAGATTAGAATGGGCATTAATTTTAAATTAGTCATACCCTGATTCACCCCCTCTCTCAGGGTATTCAGCCTTGTGGACCTAACAGTTTCCTCTTTCATACTCTATCCAGTAGCATATAGGTCCCCACTAATGATAAAATATAATTATTACCTATACTATCTTGCACCTACATGTGTATCATATAGAAAAAATTCATGTGCTTCCACTCACTATTGAAATGCTGAACTTCTTATATTTAAGTCCTCTTACTCATGGAATCAGCCACTAGATTGCCTCTACCAGGTGAATATGAAAGCTAGAAATCAAAAGTTTGTAACTACTCGACCCACTTTCACTACATGATTTTTATGTCATAGTTTTTAAATATGTACTTGAGGATTTTGTGTTCTATGTACAACATGAAACCCTCTCCCAGTATGTAATGTATACAACAATTCAAATCATTAATGAATTTAGCTAAATCTAAATCATGCATCGGGTAGTTGAACTCATATCACCTCAGCTGTTGAGACCTATATTCCATGATTCTATCCCCCTAAATAAACAATTATCTATGACATATACCTAATGTGTTATAATACACAGTGTAGCTCCGACCCTTATACATTATTATTAGGACTGGGGTTGAAGACAATGTCCCTTTTAACTCTTCAATGGTTGTCCAATAGGGGTAAAACCATTCATATGTTGCACGATTCTTAGTCTACCCCATCAACAACTCTAATAATAGTAAGAAGTCATATATAAATGTTCTGTAATAATTGGATATCTGCATGAAAGTCTATATTTTCTTGATTTTTATTAGGGTTCTTCTAGGAAACTATATCTCTCACCTTATATGGTGTGACTTAGACACTTTTCTCTGATATAATGTGACTGATGATATAAATATTATCCATCCAAAAGTGGATCTTTGTGATATTAACATATAATTGTTGCTCTCTCAATGTATCTCGTATTGTCCACATATATTTATGATTGTTGTGTCAACTTTGAGAATACACCCCGATATCATCCATGAAAACCAATAAAAATGAATCCTAATTAGGATGGAACACTAATTTCATCAGTGCCTTGAAAGCATATAGTGCATCTGTGAGTCCGAACAACATAACTAGATAATCGTATAGACCATGCATTCTACAGAAAGCATTATGAGGTATTTGTGTATTTCTAACAGATACCTGGTGATATTCATACCCTAAATCAATTTTAAAGAACACCCATGCTCCTTGAAGTTGATCAAAAAAGTCATATATAAATGGAAATGGATATTGGTTCTTAACTATTATCTAGTTTTCTTTCTAATATTCCACACATAACCTAAGGTTACAAGACAAATTTTCTAGAAAAAGAAATAGTGAACCCCACGGAGAAGTACTTGGTCATATAAACACCCTTTCTACCAAATACACTATTTTCATCTTCAGCTTCTATAACTCTGTCATAGTTATCCTATAAAGAGGAATGGATACTAGTGAAACACCAAGGAATAGATCAACAGGGAACTCAATATGTCTCTTAGAAGGGAAATTAGAAAATTTATCTGGGAATACATATGTGAAATGATCAACCACATGAGGAATGTTTTTCTTTCATGATACATGATAATCTACATAAAAAATAGATATTCGGATTTCATTCCATCCAACCCGAGATGCTATAGTCCAGCAAAACTCTCATAAACATTTCATTAACCATTGTGAGTATGAACTGCACCCTCAAGTGATGTGAAATTCACCCCTAGAAACATCAGTTAATGTGAGATCAATAAGATACTCACTTGTCAATATTTTTTATGACGTTAAATCAGGTATGTGTGAGGAAATATTGATTCTAGATGAAGTGAAACTGACCAACCACAATGGAAAAATGCCTTCCACATCATACATCATCTGTTCTAATCAGTAATGGAGTCTGAGGCATCATAAATCCCTGTAAAAACAAAATCAGTAGACAAAGGACATACACAACATGTATAGATATGAAAATTTTTGATGAAGAAATATCCAAAAGAACAGATGTAATAGTATATTATACTAAGATCATACCTCTCACCTTATATTATTCTTCACCTACTCAAGGGGGTTGGATGGACATAATAGATCAGACCTGAACCATGGACCTATGACAGAACCTGACTTATTGAAGAAGACCCACTCTAATGTCTTATTGTAATTGGTGTATGGTTGACTCATCTAAGACCACTACTACCTCATATTGATCGACTAGTACTCCTCCAAATCATCGAATAATGTGGATCTTTTAAACCTTCTCCAAAACGTAGAGTTAGAGTTGACCCCTAACACTCAAAACAAGTTGGAAAAGACTATAAAATAATTGTGTGGGGTCCATAATACAATAAGATCAGCACTTGACAAGGTAATGATCAAAATGATTATTCATGGGCCTAGTCTTCCACATCAATGATTGGAAAAATGAGCTATTAGAACCCATATATTGACAGTTACGCATCTCATGGGAAGCATCAAAATGTTACTTATAGCCACTAGATGTCAATCTACTGGGTCGAGAGATATCACTTCTCTAGTCTGTTCCCCTGAATTCTCTTAGGTTCTACTCTATAATCATATTCTGATTCACCATTTCAGTGATAAATTTTAATCTAAACACTTTAACATGAGATCCTATTGCATATTGGAGACCTTATTCTAAGTTTCTCAGCCTAAATTGATCATTATTAATGTACATCGGCATAAAACACTACAACTCTGTAATGTATGGAGAGTACCCCATAACTTTCATAGATAATTTCTCTAGAAACATGAACTCACAAAACCACCTTGCTCACAATGTTTTGGGGTAGATGTATTCATAGAACCATGATTGGACATCATCCCAAACCATTTCTCGTAGCATGTCATCCTATTTTAGAACATCCTACTAGTTTTTTTCTCCTCCACATAGCATGTAAGTGGTGTCCTTCACTCTCCTCTTCTGAGGGGTCACGAGACACTTAACAACAGGAAATATATTCCCAAGCCACATCTCTTTATCCAATGGACTTATATCCATTGAAAATGTTGTATTAGGTTATTATTATAACAAATGTGTTAGTTTATCCATAGACAATGTCGGCTACAAGTCTACATAATTGGTCTGCATGATTGGATAGAACCCCATTTGAAAATATTCCTCAACACCGGTGTCTATATACTCATTCCGGGCCACAACTGGCACTAAAATAGTATCCACTAGTAGACCATGGACCACCACCTCTAGGGCATGGTTTTCACCACCCTCCTAGCATATGACTGGAGGCCCTCATGGTGGCATGACTTTACAATGCCAAACACGCACCTCGTAAAAGAAAAATATCAATGTTCATAACTCAAGTGAATAGTATAGATCAAAACTATCATTAAAACATGTCATACTACACAATATTCTCCTAAACCTTGGACTCTGTGGGAAAATAGTCACAAAAGTCAAACGATACACTACCTCATTCCCACTCAAAAGATGGTACTAGGTCTAGTCTGTATTTATCATTTCAATTTTCTATTACAATACATATTCATGTCATTATATACCAAATTGTATTTTAATAATTTTAAATAATGGTTCAACAAATTAAAATCCCTAAGGTCCCATACAACTCATGAAACAAAATGTGTCACGCATATATTTCACACCATATCACATTGACATTAAAAGAATGAAATAGAAGGAGTAATGATTTCTAGTCCATAATAGAAAATAATAATAATAAACTGAAATATGGTTCAATTTCTCTATCCACAAACAAAAAATGTGATACAATAGAAGGTACATATTTCACTGCACCTATCAGAAAAGCATGAAAACAAAAAATGCACCTTATATGGAATGACACAATACATGGAATGTGATTTGAAGTAAGTAACTAAAATTACGTATGAGATGGATCAACCTTATCTCATTTGGTTTTAAATGAAATAAAACAAAAAAAATTATCAGTAATAACATCACAATTCAATTACATCACCAAATGGTGGAATCAAATTAATTGTAACAGTCAAAATCCAAAAAATTACAAATTCCCTTCGGGGAAATTTGGAATTTTCCCATGTGTAGGTTTTCAATTCCCTTGCACAAAATATTAAAAAATTATGATTCCTTCCCATCATAGCATATTATCTCCAAATAATAAACTAAAAAATATAAATCATTCGATAGACATTATAATGTCCTGAACCCATTTTCCACTCTATAGTGCCCCAATCTTGGTTGGCCACATGGCCTCAAGTGCATATCCCTGAATGCCAGAGAATTCTGTCGAGTATCAAGGGCCTATGATGTGCTTGTGGGAAGACCATTCCCTCTTAATAGTGTGTAAAAATGTGTAATATCAACAATAGTCAACAGTAGAAGTAGTATAATAGTCATAAAATAGGCAAAAGATAGGAATATATGGCAATGAAATAAGTCATTTCATACACAATGATGGCCATGTAATATATCTACAAAGAATCCCAAATAGGTACAAATAAGTGGAGTATAATACATATCCCAAAAATACCAAATTACCCAAAGTGATATCTCCAAATAGCATCACAACCCTTAGCTCGGTCCCATGCTCCGCTTCTCAAAATAATGGTACAAATCAACCATTGAACTGTGGAAGATTTACTTCTTAACTACCTACATTGAAATAGTATTTTCAGTATTCCAATGGTGGCTACAAGAGGGTGTGAGATGAAATAAAAGTATATAACCACCCAAAGATCTATACAAATCCAAGATGTGCAATATAATAATCTAAATAGTGTGGAAACACGCAGGTAAGAAATATGGATGTAAAGTATCTATAGAACAGTTGTAACAAGAAAGTTATATTACATAGCAATACAGGGATCACAGAAAAACATGTTTCAACTCATATAAGAAGGAAACTATAATAACTATATTTAAAAAACATGCCCTCAACATACAATCATACATAACATGTGAACCATGTCTTTTCTGTTTATTTAGGTTTCAAAGTAACCATGGCCAGGACGTTCAACCAAGTATACCATATATCCTATGTTCATGATATAGAATCAAGTTTTATCACATTACCATGGTCATGCCATATAATCAAAGTATGAAACCATGAAGGTTTGTATCCAAGGTATAGAAGATGAAGTCATCCTCATTGAGTTTCATGAGTATCTCAATGGAAACTCAGTTAGAAACCTGTTGGAGTTCTAGGAGCATGTTATATTGAACATGTCCTACCCGAGTCCAATAAATCTGGTTCCAATGTTTAGTAAGGACCAATGAATCCCATTGACTCTAGAACCAAGGATCATAATCTATCCAAGGTTTCCACTACCACATTCAAGACCCAGATGAGAAACATCCATGAAATATATATATATCATTCATCAATTAAATGCAATTACCATTCATTCCATTTGAGTTTACCCACTCATCAATCAATTCAAATCCAATGACATATCATGAATATAACCACTAATGTATCACAATTTCACAATCCAAATAAAACAATGAGTATACCCCCTCATTTGAAAAAATCAACGATAATTTATCTTATAAAAATTATCAACATGCATCCCTTGAAAAGGGAGGAAATATATCTCCAAATAAAGAAATCTAATTCCATTAAACCATTTTAAGCATCTAATAATTAGTAATTCATGAGAACACATCACCTAGATAGTTTATCAAGGAGTAACCTAGGGGAATTCATTTGGAAAGCCCCATGGGTGGCCTTCGGATGGGGAAAAACACCAACACAATCTCAAGGGTACATAACAGCTTCCCTAATAGGTTACAATTCAATTAATCATTTCATTTTCAAGATTAGGCCAAAAGGATTGGTGGGAGGAATAATGAAAACTAGCCTAATAAAGAACCTTCACCAATGGGTAAAGTATAATCTACCTATCATTGCTCATTAGTATTGTTCTTGTGAAGGATCAACTCATAATTCGACTCGGGTCGGGAGAAAAATGAATAAAGGATGATGAACAATTTTTTTTTTGAATATTTAAATTCACCAAAATAATATCTTATATAGTAATAAGAAACACTAATAACTAAAAAATAATTTATTACTCCTTGACTCTGCTCCAATAAGATGAGTGATACATGAATTGGAGATTAGATGGAGTAATGGGATGAAAAATAATAATATTTATCCATGGAACTCTCAAATGAGAAAATTTTCTGTGTGGGATAGTAAAATGAGAT
This sequence comes from Viscum album, assembly GCA_963277665.1. Taxonomy (NCBI): domain Eukaryota; kingdom Viridiplantae; phylum Streptophyta; class Magnoliopsida; order Santalales; family Viscaceae; genus Viscum; species Viscum album. The sequence goes on along the minus strand of OY728132.1, from coordinate 1,262,069,135 downwards.
TTATGTTTAAATTAGATTTTAATTTAATTTTAAATAATAAAATTACCCAAAATAAAGGAGATTCATGGTTTATGAACATGGTTTGATAATCCATGTGCCAAACATACATGGTTATCTTTAGGGAAGGGCACCTTAAATTGGTTTTCCACATGGTTTGACTAAATCTATGAAAACATTTCCAAAACACACTACCAAAATTTCAGGCATGGTCACACAACCAGGCACCACATATCTCATAGTTTGATCTAAATATGAAGATAAAATCTTCCCACTACCCAAACATTCATGGTTTTATTAAACCGTGCAGCCTTTGTTATGTGACTTGAACTAGCGATGAACAAAACCATGTTCACCACAAAAATAAGTTTATGAGATCCTAACAACCCTGGAAACCCCTTGATCCCTCAATGGCCTCAAATATTATTCACATTAGCCCATATTTAGAAATTAAAACTGAAAAATAAGTGTTTTTTACCTCATATGAAAACTTAGGTTCTTATAGTTATATTATAACATTATGATATGATATATGTGACCACATCCCTATGTATAAAATTGTTTATTAGATCTATTAAACTAGATAAAAACGTGAATCTCACATTACAACTAAATACATGAAACATAACATATAATCTGAGCATAATAATCATCGTACACATATTTGAATCCTATGGAAAGGGAATATATGAAAGGGGAAATATCATATGCTCAAAAATGGAATCTGTAGAGTCGAATTTTTCATGAATAAATAAGACATAAATAATATAGGAAGGTAAATATAATAAAACAAATTATATTTAATTAATAACATGATCATGGAGTTTAATATGGCATGAATAAATGATGATTAAATAAATCCATATAAATAATCACCTAACATTGAAACATTTCCACCAATATAATAACTGAGAAAATAATTGTTTTTATAAATGGTTGGGGGTCAATCCTCCATTATTTATCATTAAAATATTGGATTATATACATAAAAATGACTTTAAATAAGTCTATCCAACAATTTTTCCCATCATAACTAATGATTAATTGAGGAGATATATAATTTTGGGCCCCACCTTTCACATAATATGAATGATGCATTCTTTATATATTGAATGACAATTTTAAATAATGAACAATATACCTTATGAATAAATATCTTTATTGATTAAATTATTAAAATATATAAATATTTCTTTCTCCATTCTAATACATTTAAAATAAAAACATTGTTGGTAGAAATTTTATACAGTATAGGAAGTAATCGTATCCATGAAATAAAGAATATTGATTTTTAAGATTAATGTAATGTATAATTAAATATGATAATAAGAATGAAAATTTCTCATGGGAATGTTAAGGAACAACAAAGTTAATCAAGAATGAAAACGTCAATAATTTCCTTAGATAAAATTGTAATTAACAATCCAAAGAATGTATAAGGATGAAATTATTAGAGCATATACTCAGCGGAGTTATGTAATATAATTTATGTTGATATTTATGAATAGAAATTACCTAACAATGTAATTAAAAACATTCATGAGAAAAATAAAATTTTCACTATAAATATCACAATAAAAAATATTCTTGTATATAAGGAAACACATTATCATTAAATAAAACCATTTAAACATATTATGTATCATCATATCAAAGATTATTCATATAGATGAAAAATTCTAATTATGTATAGTTCCTTATAACAAATACTTTATTAACTTTTTCCCTAAAATTTTAAAAATAAACATGTATTGAAAATGATATGAAGATTTATTTTGATCCATTTTGTAAAAATTAAAACATGGGAGAAATATCTCTAATAAACATCTTCATAGTATTAAAATTATTCTTTGATTTTTTTAATGAAAATATTTAAACGGATGAAGAATCATTTTTCACTAATAATAATAATAATTTATTATTAAAAAATAATTTATTAATCATTTTAAGTTCCAATGAATGGAAAATTATAATATTACTCAAAAATATCATGAATTAATAGTTGATACGAAAAATAAATGGGTTTATTTGATAATGATCAAATACTTTCCTTCAATGGAAATTAAAGCATTATCAATCTCAATTAAAATGAGATTGAATCATAATGATTTAATTATTGGGTATCATTTGAATCATAAAACCATTGAATGGAATAAAATAAAAATGAAACAGTAATTTACAAGAACCTAAAGTGATTCCTGATGTAAAATATCAAATTGGAATTAGAAACACATCATAATAATAAAAAGGCGAATAATACAAAATAAAACCCAATGTAGTGGAAATTGAGAAAAAATATACAATAATAATATTATCATTGATGAAAAATAATCAATAAATTTTCTATGTGTATCAAATTTAAATCCACATGAAAAGGTAAATAAAAGAAAAAAGAATCAAATTTCATTACACACATAATCATAAAATTCTAAAGACAATGATGAAGTACTATATCCCAATGAATTTAAATTGTGCAATGAAACCATTTACTAGTAGGTAACTGTTGTGTTAAATCACCATATATAAATTAATTTAAATTGAAACCCAAAATACCATGAAATCTTAAATATTAATAAAAAAAATGTTAAACGTAGGTATATAGACTATATAAATTAAATTGGTGCATAATATTAAAATATACCTCTTTGAAATGAAATCGAGATAGAATCCCTTACCACAGGTCTCGCTATATTCATACATGTTCAAAACACCAATATAATTAATATAGATCTATTAAACATCTATTATATAATATTAATAATATATATCATATCATATATGATTTAATTATAATATTTTATCTCATGTTTTTTAATAATTATTTACAATCACTGTTTCGGGTAATAACATCTTCATTTTTCATGTATATTTCGGTTCTGTAGTTTCAACACATTTAATTTAATAATGGTTCCATAATATCATGAATTTTAATATTAATTGAAATATCAGATTTATTCATTATATAATTATTCATAATATTACATTAAAATTATATGAATGAAAATTTTGTTAAACCATTCTTGGAGATGGTTGGTTATACGTACAGGTGCACACATATTCATTTTGTTAATGTATAGAATATATGAATGTTATATAAAAACTAAAATATAATGAATCATTATTATTTCATGTAAATTATATATTTTCATAAAATATATCCTTATTATCATCAGTGTCAAAATATAATGAAAAATAATCACATCGCTTTAGGGAGGCGGTAGTCCGTCTGTATACATGAAAGATATTATCATTTTCAAATAGACATGAAGGTTGAAAGGTAGATGTGATATTTTGATTATAGATATATAATTATTTGATAAATAATATATATATATATAAATTAAATACATTATTATATCCATATATTATTGTTGGATATGAAAAAAATTATATCGATCCATGAGGAAGTAGTCCATCATACACACAATTGGCGGTTTTGTTTCCCATTTGATGGAAGATGAGACAGATATAGGTTATTCCATAAATTTAACAACTTCCAAGTATATGATTTTTACTATTTTTTATTTTGTAATTATTTATACATGGGTGATGGTGGTAATAAATGAATTCAAAACAGATCATAATGAAGATAATTACCTTTTCTTAATAAACCCCGCTTTGGATCTCTTTTTAAAGACCCCAGGGTTTGTCATTTGGAAATAAATAGAGACCTATGACATGGATAAGGATGTTTTGAATATATTTTTTATGGTTTTGGTAGTGATAAATTTATTACTAAGCGTGAAGAAGTGAGAGGAGGGGTGCCCTTTTATATTTCAGGAGTGGTATTTTTTTTAATTCCAAAAACTGTTCTATAATGTAATGTCACTGTCAAGAAATGTCACATAATAATTGATATAAAATTATGTGTAGGGATGTTAATTTTGAGAAATAGCTATTTATTAAAATATATTCATGCTTTTAAAAAAGTTATTCCCAAATCCACTATGTTTACAAACTTTTACCATTTTATTTTTCAACACGGTTACTAGTTTTTTATTTATCTGTGTAATGTATGCATTAAAATAAAAAATAAATTCTCATTGTTAGAAATTTAACAAAAAATTATTAAAAATATGAAATCTAATTTTCAAATAAAATTCATAAGTGTATGAAAAATTAATTTTCACACAAGCACATGTACTGTGAAAAACCTTGTTTTATCCATAACAAAAGTTATCTAATTCTCACAGTTTTTACTATTTATTATGAATCAAAAATATTTCAAACATATAAAATAATATTAATTATTATTATCTATAATATTAAATAATTTTATCAACTTCAATTAACAAAAATCGTCATGACAATGCAATTTCCCAAAGAAACATTTTCTTAAGAACAAAAAGATTTAATATCAAATTTAAACTAAAACTGATTCAAATGATCTAAATTTGAAAAAAAAATTAATAATGTCACTAATTTTAATTTTTTAAAAAATATAAATTAAAAACAGGACTTTGAAAAACATTTAAATAAAATCCAGTTTCAAAAAAATCACTTTCTTTCATTATTCCTAAAAAATTATTATTTTCAAAAAATTATCTAAAATTATCTCAATGATAATTTTGAAATTATTATTTCATAAATTAAGATCATTTATTTAAATTAATTTTTAAAATTTATGAAAAACTTATTTTAAATTAACTATTCATAATGTGACTGAACCCCTTTTTAGAAGAATACATTTTTAAAGAATAAAAATGAATTTATTCTTATCCCATGCATAGAAAAAATATTAGATGAATGATAAAGAATTTTAATGAATATAATATATAAAATTTATTAAACTCATTCTCTAATAGTGATGAATTTAAATCATTAATTTAAAAACACATTGTGTGGATAAAAATAGTTTATTTAGAACATTTATTTTACTTTCAATTGATTTTTATGTTGATTATAAATAAATGTATAACCAATGAATTAATATTGTACATTAGTATACCAAATACTATTCATAATTTAATTAGTTATACTCATATAAGTTAATATTTTGATTAGGTGATAACTATCACACTAAAAAATAATATATTGGTAGTATATCGTGGTTTTTTTAATCTAGGTATTTTATATAAAAAAAAGATATTGAATAAATATTTTTTATTTAAAATGGAAATAATTCTAAAATATTTAGGTCTTACATTTTACCCCCATAAATAAATTTCACCCATGAAATTATATTTATTAATCAAATGTCTAACTATCTTTAAAAACGTAGATTGTAAAAACGGATAAAAACATCACCTTGATAAGAGAGAAAATGAAGTATAATGGTGATCTAGAATTAAACATAACCGTCCTTATGAGGTGAAAAATAGTCAAAGGATGTGAAAATATGGGGATGGATGATAAAATTAAAATCCAAGGAAAAATTGATAGTGATAGAAAACATGATCAAGATAAATTTAACAAAAAAAAATACCATAAATTAGCCAGGACTAGAGAGATAATAAATTCATTTAGAATAAATGTAAAATGATTACATTGTTAGTTAAAGATAAAATTCATTATGTAGTGGGATTATTTTATAGTCAACACAGAGAAAATGGGAAAATATAATTACATAATATATTTTTATTTCATAGTAATAATTTCATTATTTGGTTGTGCTTCGATCAATTTCGACATCAACTCTTACTATCGGAAAAAATATACTTTACGATTTTTTTAATATCAGATGAACTAAATTTAAATTTTAACATATTAGAAGACCCATAAAAGTGTTTCAAGACTATCTATCTGCCTCAAAATATTTTCCAAAACCAAAACCATTATCTCATGTTATAAAATAAAATACAGAAATCTCTAAAACTCAATAGAAAAAACCAATATTAGCATAACATTTATCCATAAATATCTTTGAATAAGAACATTTTAATACTATAAAATTAATTTAATAGGATAATGCTTGTAACTGAATTCTTATCACTCTTCAGTTTTGGGTATAAGCACAAAATCTTTGGTAGATCTGATAGGTTGTTGCCCTACATGCAGGTAATCCTTTTTATAAAAATATATTAATTTAATTTCGATAATTCTTCTAATGATATCATGACAATACACAAAATAAAATTAATCAAAAGATAATTTTTTAACCACTATGTTTCTTTATAAAACATCTTCCCCCAAAAACAAAACAATTTTATCTAAATGTTATGACCATTAAATAAATGATCATATAAATTATAAATTTTATAAATGACATTAAATGTATAAAAATATTATTATTCCTCAAATAATAAATCATTTTGAACATAAGGATTACATTTTTATCAACCCAATAATATATATCCCATAATTTCTTTAATCACATGAAAATCCCATCACATAAAACATAAAAAGGTGTATTCAGGACTATAGACATATTATCACACATAAACTCATAAATCCATATTGGGATAAATAAATATTATTTTATTATTATATAAATACATATAAATGATTCTAAACATTAACATAATTATTATAAGATTCATTACTCTTAGAACTAAATTACCATTTATAAAAATACTTCTACAACATAATTATTGAATCCTTATATATAAAAACTATAACTATTTTACTTCATTGATTTATATAATATATGTATTTCCTTGTTCTAGGATTTAACCTAAAAAATATTCAATTGAATTAGATAATAACATGTCCCTACACATTTAATATAATGATCTATAAATGTATCTCTATAATGAAATTTATTTATCTCTATTGAATTGATCACTTTTATTCAGTAATTCTTTCTCAATTCCCATATTTTACACACATAAAACATTAGTATATTATATTGAGTCATTCTACTATGTTCTACATTCCAATTTATAACATGATGGAAATTGATAATTATATCATCTATTTTTCCTATCACTCTATCTCTTAACAAACTCTATCATTATCAGAATTAATGAGTCCAAGAGTTTATTATGTTATAGGTTGTTATTCATATATCTAGATAAATTATTAGGAATGATAAAAATATATTGTAAATAAGTAATTATACCATTGGGTTTATTAGTTTTTCTATATTTTCCATAATATCCAAATTAACATAATTCTATATAGTTATATTCATTTTGAAAATATAAAAATCATAGTGTCAAAAAAATTATAATTTTGAGAAATAATTTATAGGATGTCTAAATTATGACACAATATTTTCATCCTTTGTAACATTTGTTTTATCCTAGGTCATTCATGTTCATCATTTATACAAATTTTTCATGATGGTCCAGATATAATGTTTAAATTATCCCAATCATATCCCCTAAGAGTATAAAACATTGTGTAAAGCAAGACACATTGTCTTACACCTAGTGAGGATCAAGTAAATGTCCAATACTCCCTTTTCAGAGTTATTACCCATAGGTAAAATAGTTCTAACACTACGGGAAAAATGGGTATTTGCGACGGGGGTATTTACCCGTCGCAAATAAGTAGGCTTTTGCGACGGGATTGCTTTCCCCGTCGCAAAAGAACTGGCGCGCGTTGCGCGCCAAATCGCGGGAAACATATTTGCGACGGGGGAATTCCCCCGTCACAAATAACTATTTAACCGTTGACCGTAATAAATGTTGGCTAAGGTATTTGCGACGGGAATCCCGTCGCAAATGGACCCGTCGCAAATAATCTAACCTATAAATACCCCCATCCGTTTTTTTCAAATCATTCTCAAACTTTATCTTTTTCTTCTCTCAAAGTTGTATTTCTAAAGTTCAGTTTTTCTCCAGTTTAATTTTTTTCTCCGGAGTTGATATTAATGTTTTGAAGAACGATCAGAGCAGATCAATTTTCAAGGTATTTATGTTCATTTTAATTTAATATTTATTTTTAATTTTTTATTAGTTTCAATTATTCTTAATTAGTAGTAATTTAATTATGTTTACATTGTTTTGTTACTTAATAAATTTAAATTATTAGTGTTGTTCATAGTTAATGGTAATTAGAAATAATTAGTAATAATTTTTAATAATTAATAATAAATATTAATAATTAATAATAAATACCAATAATTAGGAATAATAACATTATTACATTATTAGTATATTTTATTATTAATATTAAAATAATATAATTTTTTATATATATATAATTCTCTTTTCATCTGTGTGTTTGCTGTCTTCACATGTATTATTTGTATGTGGAGATAGAAAACGCACAGATGAAAGCAGAATTGTATATAAATTAGAAAATTATATTATTTTAATATTAATAATAAAATATACTAATAGTGTTATTATTTGTAATTATTGGTAATTATTCCTAATTATTGGTAATTATTCATTTAATTACTAATAATTAGGAACAATTACCAATAATTATCAATAATTAAGAATAATTAGTAATAATTAGTAATAATTAGTAATAATTACCAATAATTAGTAATAATTACCAATAATTAGTAATAATTACCAATAATTAGTAATAATTACCAATAAGTAGTAATAATTATCAATAATTAGTAATACTTACCAATAATTTGTAATAATTACCAATAATTAACAATAATTAGTAATAATTCATAATAATTACTAATAATTACCACTAATTAGTAATAATTACCAATAATTACCAATAATTACCAATAATTACCAATAATTACCAATAATTACCAATAATTACCAATAATTGCCAATAATTAGTAATAATTAGGAATAATTAGGAATAATTAGGAATAATTAGGAATAATTAGAAATAATTAGTAATAATTAGTAATAATTAGTAATAATTACCAATAATTACCAATAATTAGTAATAATTAGGAATAAATACCAATAATTACCAATAATTAGTAATAATTAGTAATAATTAGTAATAATTAGTAATAATTACCAATAATTAGTAATAATTAGTAATAATTAGTAATAATTAGTAATAATTACCAATAATTAGTAATAATTAGTATTAATTACCAATAATTAGTAATAATTACCAATAATTAGTAATAATTACCAATAATTAGTAATAATTAGTAATAATTACCAATAATTAGTAATAATTACCAATAATTAGTAATAATTAGTAATAATTACCAATAATTCGTAATAATTTGTAATAATTACCAATAATTAGTAATAATTAACAATAATTACCAATAATTACCAATAATTAGTAATAATTACCAATAATTACCAATAATTGGCAATAATTAATAATAATTACCAATAATTAGTAATAATTGGTAATAATTGGTAATAATTACCAATAATTAGTAATAATTATTAATAATTAGTAATAATGAATAATAATTACCAATAATTAGTAATAATTATCAATAATTAGTAATAATTACCAATAATTAGTAATAATTAACAATAATTACCAATAATTAGTAATAATTAGTAATAATTAGTAATACTTAGTATTAATTAGTATTAATTACCAATAATTAGTAATAATTACCAATAATTAGTAATAATTACCAATAAATAGTAATAATTACCAATAATTAGTAATAATTACCAATAATTAGTAATAATTAGTAATAATTAGCAATAATTACCAATAATTAGTAATAATTACCAATAATTAGTAATAATTACCAATAATTACCAATAATTACCAATAATTAGTAATAATTAGTATTTATTACCAATAATTAGTATTAATTACCAATAATTCGTATTTATTACCAATAATTCGTAATAATTACCAATAATTAGTAATAATTACCAATAATTAGTAATAATCACCAATAATTAGTAATAATTACCAATAATTAGTAATAATTACCAATAATTAGTAATAATTAACAATAATTAGTAATAATTAACAATAATTAGTAATAATTACCAATAATTAGTATTAATTACCAATAATTAGTATTAATTACCAATAATTAGAAATAATTACCAATAATTAGTAATAATTAGTAATAATTACCAATAATTAGTAATAATTAGTAATAATTACCAATAATTAGTAATAATTAGTAGTAATTACCAATAATTAGTAATAATTAGTAATAATTACCAATAATTAGTAATAATTAACAATACTTACCAATAATTACTAATAATTACCAATAATTAGAAATAATTACCAATAATTAGTAATAATTACCAATAATTACCAATAATTGGTAATAATTAATAATAATTACCAATAATTAGTAATAATTAGTAATAATTAGTAGTAATTACCAATAATTATTAATAATTATTAATAATTAGTAATAATTAATAATAATTACCAATAATTAGTAATAATTGTCAATAATGAGTAATAATTATTAATAATTACCAATAATTAGTAATAATTAACAATAATTACCAATAATTAGTAATAATTAGTAATAATTAGTAATAATTAGTATTAATTACCAATAATTAGTAATAATTAACAACAATTAGGAATAATTACCAATAATTAGTAATAATTACCAATAATTAGTAATAATTAGTAATAATTAGTAATAATTAGTAATAATTAGTAATAATTACCAATAATTAGAAATAATTACCAATAATTCGTAATAATTAACAATAATTCGTAATAATTGACAATACTTAGTAATAATTACCAATAATTACCAATAATTACCAATAATTAGTAATAATTACCAATAATTACCAATAATTACCAATAATTACCAATAATTACCAATAATTACCAATAATTAGTAATAATTACTAATAATTAGTAATAATTACCAATAATTAGTAATAATTAACAATAATAAGTAATAATTAACAATAATTAGTATTAATTACCAATAATTAGTATTAATTACCAATAATTAGTAATAATTACCAATAATTAGTAATAATTAGTAATAATTACCAATAATTAGTAATAATTAGTAATAATTACCAATAATTACCAATAATTAGTAATAATTAACAATACTTACCAATAATTACCAATAATTAGTAATAATTACCAATAATTAGTAATAATTACCAATAATTAGTAATAATTACCAATAATTACCAATAATTGGTAATAATTAATAATAATTACCAATAATTAGTAATAATTAGTAATAATTACCAATAATTAGTAATAATTATTAATAATTCGTAATAATTAATAATAATTACCAATAATTAGTAATAATTATCAATAATGAGTAATAATTATTAATAATTACCAATAATTAGTAATAATTAACAATAATTACCAATAATTAGTAATAATTAGTAATAATTAGTAATAATTAGTATTAATTACCAATAATTAGTAATAATTAACAATAATTAGGAATAATTACCAATAATTAGTAATAATTACCAATAATTAGTAATAATTAGTAATAATTAGTAATAATTACCAATAATTAGTAATAATTACCAATAATTAGTAATAATTACCAATAATTCGTAATAATTAACAATAATTAGTAATAATTAACAATACTTAGTAATAATTACCAATAATTACCAATAATTACCAATAATTAGTAATAATTACCAATAATTAGTAATAATTACCAATAATTAGTAATAATTACCAATAATTAGTAATAATTAACAATAATTAGTAATAATTACCAATAATTAGTATTAATTACCAATAATTACTATTAATTACCAATAATTAGTGATAATTACCAATAATTAGTATTAATTAGTAATAATTACCAATAATTAGTAATAATTAGTAATAATTACCAATAATTAGTAATAATTAGTAATAATTACCAATAATTACCAATAATTAACAATACTTTCCAATAATTACCAATAATTACCTATAATTACCAATAATTAGTAATAATTACCAATAATATTAGTACTATAAAAATAATAAAAAAAATTATATAATATTAAAATTAACAATATTTGTAACATATTTTGCTTTATTCTCAACATATTTAATTCTTAAAGGGTCAATTTTTAGGTCTATCTCAATAAAAAGTTTGCGTCAGTCGTGTATGATCTAAACTCTATAATTATCCTAGCTTGAGTGTTTTTTCTAACAAATTATTCAAAACCAGTAATGCTTTTATATTTTATAGAGAAATATGGAACAAAAAGGTCGTCAACAATCATTATTAGGTGACCGCATATTGATAAATCAACGTAGAAATCCAAACGGTTCTGGTTTAAATCCAGTGTATGTTGAGGGTGTGGAGACTTTTTTATCATTTGCGGCATCAAATCCAGAATTTGTTTCAGAAGGTAAAATAAAATGCGCTTGCAGAAAATGTGCATTGAGAACGTTTGACACGTTTGACAAAGTGGGAGAACATCTCTTGCATTTTGGTTTTCAACCAGATTATGTTTTTTGGTATCAACACGGTGAACGCAGTTCCAGAGCAGGTGATACCAACTTTATTCCGGATCCATCCCGGTTTCAAGATTTAGTACATGATGTTGCAGGTTCATCTGTTCAACATACAGAAACTCCGGCTGATATAGCTTCAAATCCTGAGTTGGCACCGTCTGAATTTTATGAGTTGTTGAAGTCTGCTGAGGATGCATTATATTCTGGCTGTAAGATGAGCAAATTAGAAGCAGTTGCAAAATTTATGGCTATCAAATCAGATAACGGAATGTCAAACACCTGTTTTGACCAGATATTTTCTTTGCTGAAAACACTGTTACCCGAAGGAAATGTTTTACCTACAAATTACTATGAGAGTAAGAGGCTGGTTCGAAATTTGGGACTTACTTGTCAGAAGATTCATGCATGTTCAAATGACTGCATTTTATATTCTGGGGAAAATGAGTCGTTGGATAGTTGTCCTACATGTGGGCAACTGAGATATAAAGAAGGACAACACGGGAAGTCTGCTTTGATTCCTGTAAAACAGTTGAGATATTTTCCGTTTACATCCAGACTTCAGCGTTTATTCATGTCTAAGAATACAACGACAATGATATCATGGCATAAAGAGAATATTTCAACCGATAAAAGCGTGAATCATCCAGCCGATGGTGATTCATGGAAACATTTTGATAGAGTGCATCCATCCTTTGCTTTAGAAGCTAGAAATGTTCGATTGGGCCTTTCCACTGATGGTTTCTGTCCGTTTGGATCTTATGGTAGTCAATATTCATGTTGGTCTGTTTTTTTAACTCCGTACAATTTACCTCCATGGATGTTGATGAAGGAGCCATATATATTTTTGAATTTACTAATTCCAGGACATCCGAAGAAAAATATTGATGTTTATTTGAAGCCATTGATTGATGATTTAAATTTATTGTGGAGTACTGGTGTCAGTACATATGATGTTGCAACGAAACAGAATTTCATACTGAGAGCAGCATTGATGTGGACAATAAGTGACTTCCCGGCTTATGGGATGTTATCTGGCTGGAGTACACATGGTCAGAAATCATGTCCTTACTGTATGGGAGAGAACAAAGCATTTATTCTCATTCATGGAAAGAAACCTTGTTATTTTGACTGTCATCGCATATTTCTTCCAGCTGATCATCCTTTTCGCAGAAACAGATCTCATTTTAGAAAAGGAACAGTTGAAAGGGATGGACCTCCAAAAAAGCAATCAGGTTCGGAGTTAAAATCAGTTGTATTTTCATTACCTCCCATCACTTTTGGTCCCACAATAAACCAACAGAAAATTTCTGGTTTTGGGAAAGAACACAATTGGATTAAACGTAGAATATTTTGGGATTTTCCATATTGGTCTGATCTGTTGGTCCGACACATGTTAGATGTCATGCATATTGAGAAGAACTGTTTTGATAATTTGTTTCATACAGTTTTGGATATGCCAGGAAAGAGCAAAGACAATGTAAATGCACGTTTAGATCTTGCCCAAATTTGCAGGCATCCAGAATTGGAACTATTTGAGAATGTCAGAATAGAAAGGTTACTGAAACCAAAAGCAGCTTATACATTGTCTAAAGAAAACCGTTTATTATTTTGTCAATGGATTGCAGATTTGAGACTTCCAGATGGCTGTGCTTCCAATTTGAGTATATGTGTAAAGAATGGTCATATTACTGGATTAAAAAGTCATGATTGTCATGTTATAATGGAGAGAATTCTACCCATTGGATTAAGAGGTCTTTTGAATTCTGTGATTTGGGATTCCATAACAGACATGTCTCATTTTTTCGGGAAATTTGTGCGGCTACGACAGATTATGATGCTCTAGGAAAACCTGAAAAAGATGTTGTTGTAATTATATGTAAACTGGAAAAAATATTTCCGCCGTCTTTCTTCGACTCAATGGAACATTTGATGTTACATTTTCCATATGAAGACAAATGTGGAGGTCCAGTACAGTTTCGATGGATGTACCCATTTGAAAGATGCATGCAAAAATTGAAAAGAAAAGTACGTAACAAAGCATCTGTTGAAGGATCTATTGCAGAAGCTTATTTGCAAGAGGAAATATCTTTTTTCTACTCCCATTATTTTGAATCTGAGTATCCTTCAAAACACAACCGAATGGGACGGAACGAGAGGAATATTGATGAAATCGACAATCAATTATCTATTTTCAACCATTCAGAGCTTGGTTTTGGTGGAGTTTGTGAACGCTGGCTTTCAGATGATGAACATCAGAGAGCTCATACGTATGTTCTGCTCAACTATGAAGAGATGACATCAGTTGTACTGTAAGTGTTTATATAACTTATTCTATCATTTATGTTACAGTAAATAACATTGGTTTTTATAGGTTGTATGATAATCATATCAAGAAAAAAATTCCACAAATTACAGCAGCTGCTCTCGAAGAACGTCGACTGAAACATTTCTCTCAGTGGTTTCAAAAACTGGTAACATAAATTCTTTATCTTTTAGCAACTCATTCAATGTATAGTTTACTATATTGATAATTATTTCACAAATTTTCAGGTGTCTTGACATGCTGATAAAATTGACAAACGGCTGTGTCTATTGAGTAACCCACCTTCCAAACTTGTTAAAACTTATAATGCATATGTGGTGAATGGATTTCGATTCCACACACATGCATATGGGGAATCGAGAAAAACAATGAACAGTGGAGTTAGCTTGAGAGGATCTCATCATCGAGAAAATGAAGTTGACTTTTATGGCATACTTGATGAAATCATTGAACTCTGTTATCTTGGACAACATTACATAACCATGTTCAAATGTCGGTGGTTGGATACAGAGAGAGGCGTGCGTGTTCTTCCGACTCATGGAATCATCGATATTAAATGTAAAAGTGTTCTCGCAGTAAATGAACCATTCTTATTGGCTCAACAGGCATATCAAGTTTATTATGCAAAGTATTGTGCAACATCAAGAGACTTGACTAATTGGTGGAGTGTAATAAAAATCAAAATTCGAGACAATCAGTTTAGTCAAAGTGAATGTGCTTTCACTGATGTGCAAAGAATTGAAGTTTTTCAAGAGAGTACTCAAAATCAATCTTTTTTACAAAGAGACATGAGTATCGATGACGACACCCCACATTTAAGAGTCGGTGATGACGATGATGTTAATGATGTCACATATGAATTTGAAATGGTAAGAGATGAAGCAACTGTAACTCGAATGGATATCGATGATGTTGAGGAGGAATATGAAGATGACATTGACATATATGAAGATGATGATGAAGATGAACACTGATAGCATTCCATGGTATTTATATACAATCATAATATGTATATATGTATATATAATAGTAATTATAAATTATTTTCTAACATTAACATTTTCTGTTTCAGATGGACGACGCCACATTTCGTGAGTTGGCGAATGCTGACCTGACTTTCGATGCGGATGAGTTGCTGACAGATGACCCTCAGCCTGCAGGCGCTCCAGGGAGTACGCTGAGGGGGCGCGGTCTTGCACGATTGATGATTCCTGACCCCGTCCCCGAGTGACGTCCACGTCTTGGGTTTGATCCACGCACACGGAGGTGTGATAACCTATGTGATAACCTGTGGATTTGACTAATATTTCATTAATCTATTCACATAATAAATGTTTATTATTTTTTCAGTTTTCCGCATATAGCAGTCGGATAGGGAAGAGCTATTTTGCGTAACTATTTCTCTCAGCCGTGGACCACATGGGAGCAGATTCCCATTGATGTGCAGCAGGCCATGTTCGGCCATTGGTTGGTACGTACGTAAATAAATAATTTTTATTTTGAAAATTATTTCATTTCTAACTTGATATTTTGATTTATTTGTAGGGTTTATGGTATCCGATCGAGGATACCATGCATGACGTTATCCACGAGGCATGGGAGGTGGCCATGCGTGATCGCCTTCGTCAGTTTTTGCACAATTTAAGAAAAGCTGCGATGAAGAAAGCAGGAGTGTCAGATTTTGAGGAGTCATGTAGAGCACACCGACCAGAGTATATTTCATCCCATGTATGGGATGGATTATGTGCGCACTGGTTGAGTGGTGCCTTTCAGAGGAGATCATCGGTGGGGAGGAAGAATCGGGGGAGACAGGAGGTGACTCATCGAGCTGGGATTCGTTCTTTCAGTACTCATAGACAGCATCTGATACATACATTATTTATAAATATTTTATATAACTATAAATATTAACAGTTTATTTTTTATTCTTATAGGCTGTCGAGCACCCCGATATTACAGAGTACGACGTATATCGGAGGATGTATAGTGATCCTGGTACTGGGGAGATCAGAGGTGATCGTCAGCATCACATCGTGGTCAGTATTATTTGTTTTCAAGTTTAAAAATTAACTGCATATAATATATTCACAATTTTAATTTTAAATTGCAACTATAGGAGTCATATGAGGCCGCAGCGTCACAGGCCCGGCCTGAGAGTCAGGCCGAGTCATCAGATCAGACCACTACCCGTCAGTTTGATGAGGCGGCATGGATGCAGGCCACCCAGTATGCCTTCGAGAAGGGCCGGGTAGTTGGTATCGGCTCTCGACTGACTCCCGGAGATTATTATGGCAGTGCTGCGATGTCGGCGTCCAGCTCGAGAGGAGCTCGTGCATCTTCTTCTACTACACAGTATGAGGATCAGTTGCGATCTCAGACTGCACAGATAGAGAGTCTCTGACAGGAGCAGGAGCAGATGCGTCAGCAGCATGAGGAGGAGCGTCGACGCCAGCAGCAGTTGTACGAGGAGCAGACGAGTCGGTGGCAGCAGTAGCATCAGGAGCAGATGGAGTACATGCGCCGACTCACTCATGCTTTAGGGATGGAGTTTCCTCCACCACCATCTGCAGATCTCCCACCTCCCCCCCTCCTTCAGATTAGAGTTTGTATTTATGTTATAAAATTTGGGAAATCAAAATATTTTTTTTTCTATTCTTAGTTTTTGTCTCATTATAAAATATTAATAATATTATATTTTAAATAACAATATTAATATGAATAATAATATTATTTATATTTTATAATATTAAATTATATATATATATTAAAATTTTATAATATTATAATTTAATTATATTTTTTGTAATACTTGAATTATTTTAATATTTGAATGTAAAATAATTCTATTATTTTGATATTAATTAAAATAACTTATTAATATTTTTTTTTATTTATGAATTATAATTATAATATTATTATATTAATTAAATCATTTATTAATATTCTATTATTTTTTATTTTTGAATTATAATTATATTATTATTATATTAATTAAAATAATTTATTATTTTTATTTGTGAATTATAATTCTATAATTATATTAATTAAAATAATTTATTAATAATTTATTTTTTTTTATTTTTTTTATAGTATTTGCGACGGGATACTATGTCCATCGCAAATACTAGTATTATTATATGCATTAAAATAATTTATTAATAGTTTTTTATTTTTTTAAAAATATAGTTTTTGCGACGGGTCCCGTCGCAAAAACTATTTTAAAAGTTTTTTACAAATATACGGAGTACTATTTGCGACGGGGAGAATAACCGTCGCAAAAAAAGGCTTTAGCGACGGGCTCGTCGCAAATAAGTGTTGTTGCGACGCCGTTTTCAGCAACGGGCCATTTGCGACGGGCCCCCGTCGCAAAAAGCCATTTGCGACGGGATCCCGTCGCAAATAACCCGTCGCAAATACCTATTTTTCTAGTAGTGTAGAGCCGCATCCACTTATAATGTTTAGACAAGGATTTATTTCTACAAAAACCACAAATTCTCTATCATACCACAACTTTAGGATGTTATTCTATACATAAAATAATCCTTAATGTTAGTCATAAGATAAGTTATTCCAATTTATGTTTTCATAAATCCATTTCCAAAGGTTTGAATTAAACCTTCTCTGATACCTACTAGATGATCCTGACCCAAGGGGTTACATTATTAATTTTCAATAAGATATCAGTGATCACAACCCAAATTATTTAATAGTTCATTAGAGTTGGTAAACTCAATACATGCATGAATATCACATTATAATTTAATAAAATAAAACATATTATTTAATTTGATAACCCATTTATTCCATTTATCATATCTTTATATATAAATCATAATTAAATTTTAGGAATCATAAAGAAAGGAAATATATGAAAGTGGAATGTTCAGAATCTTAGTAAGGGTATGCATATAGTGAAAGCTATCAAGAATAAATAAGGAAAATCAATATGGGAAAGTAAATATCTAATGAATTCCATTTTATAGATAACATGAGCTTGAAGAATAATAAGGAAGGAATAAATTGTAATAAAATATTTCCAATCATATAATCACACTATCATGAAAATTTTCTATAGATATCATAAATAATAAAATAATCATATAGAAATCAATAAATAATTTCTTAATGATGGAATTTTTAATGTCAGAATTCTAAAAATTACTCTCTAGGAATTAAGCATTGTGAGTTTAATCTATAGGTAGGAAAACACAAAAAAAAATTTAAATAATTCAATCTATATGGATTGTCTTATGATAACTACTAATGCATCAAGGTGATATATAATTCTAGGCCCCACCAACCAAATACAACATCAAATTCATTTATTTCATATTGAAGGAAAAATTTAATCCTTCAACTATATTCCCTATCAACAAATATCCATATTCAATAAAGAATAAATAATTTAAATATTTCGACATTCACTCCAAAAACATTAAAAGTAAAATAATATATTAATAAATAGTATAATATTTAAGAAATAATCATATCCATGACATAAAGAATATGGATATTAAATATAAATATAATATTCATTGAAAGATGATCATAAGTCACTGACTGTTTGAAGAGAATGCCAAGTGCTAAAAGTTAATACAGGTATTGAATTTCTATAATTTCCCTAGTCAAACTGATCATAAACCATCAAAAGGAAGACCAAATGTGATATTACTACAATATATTCTAATTATAGTATACATAAAGTAATTTTTTTTGTCGTTTATGAATAAAAATTTCAGAAAAATGAGATTAAAAATATTTTCTAGGAAACTACCCTTTTCACTTTTAAAATCACTTTAAAAAACTAAATATTTCTAGAATAATAGGGAATTTTAATTAATGGATCCTCTGAAACTTTTAAAGGAATTTGGAATTAATGAGTGGTCATAATGGTGGTAATAATAATTTCAAACATAGTATGTTAATACAAATAATCCCTTAAAATTATCAGTAAAAAATTAAAGAATAGCTCATTTTGGAAATGAAAGGAAGATTATTTTTAAAAAACAGTGAAAAGGACAAAATATGGTAAAATTTACTTTAATAAATCATTAGAGTATAATAAAAATATTATTTAATATATTTGAAGGAAAATATGGATATGGATGAAAAATTATTTTCAATTGAAAATGGAAATAAAGGTGGCCTTTCTTAAAAGAAATTTCTATCATTTTAATTATCAAAAATAGTATAATTTTACTATAACATTAAAATTACATGAATAACCATAAGATAATGATGTGGAAGTGTTTTATAGAATAATTATCAAATAAAAACCATTAATTATAATTGTAGTATAAACAATCTCGATTAAAATGAGATTGATGAATAGACCCTTATTACACTTGGTAACATTTGATTCATAACCCCCATGAATGTAATAACATAAAATAATACATAAAATACCATGAATATAATTATATTAAATATATAACATATCATGTTTGTATTACATAATCCTCATAAATATAAATAGTTGAAAAAAACCAAATATTTATCAATGAAGTTTACATTGAGATGGAATCTCTTACACAGACTGTACATTTCATGTAAGAATTAATAAATGAATTTATTATATATTTAAAATTTTAATCCCCATAAAATTTTAAATACAACATAAAATAATCAGTAGTCATTACATGGATAATATTATAATATTAATGACAACAAATATGACCTATAACCCAATAAATAAAAATTGAGTTTTGAAACCCCTTACAACTTGGTCACTATTAAGTCAAATACCATTATATAAAATAATTTTAATTTAAAATTAATATAACATGATTTATTAAGTGCCAATGATAAAAATTTAAAAGAAAACAATATATACCATATAAAATAAATTGTGTAATACATTAAAAAAAGCCTCAACTAAATGAAATTTGTATAGGGTCCCTTACCATATGTCGGAATTTCGTCACTTGTGTTTAAAACTATTGTAAGATAAATATAGATTGATTATAAATATATTAGAAAACTATAATCATATATATAATACCTTATGTAATTCACTTAAAGTATTTTATCACCTATTTATTAATAATTCTTCGTTAAAATCATTGGTTAATGTAACAACTATGACATTTTTATAAATTTCTTCATTCAATGGTTTTAATTATTGTATATTTATCAGGGTTCCATAATATCATAAATGTTAATCATGATATTAATATCATATATAATCATTATTTTTGTATTTATATTAGTCCATAAAAGGTATAGATATAAAAGTGTGTCAAACCATTCTTAGAGATGGTAAGCCATATCTACACATGAATAACGTATTTCATTTGTTTAGATGGAATGAAAGATAGTTAAATAATCATTAGACCTTAAAAAATCATTAATATATTGTATAAATAATATATCTTCATCAAATAAATCATTATTACTGTTCATTACAATATAAAATGAAAAATGATCAACATCACTCCATGGAGGTGGTTGTCCACATGTATGCATGTGTGACATTATCATTTTCTAATGGATTAAAAGGTAATAAGTAATATGTGATATTATAATTCCTAAAGAATAATTATTTCATAAATATCGTATATATACATTAAATCAATCATTATATCCAGCTGTGAGAGGTGGTGATTGAGAAATAACTACATCGGTTCATGAGACGGTTGTCCACTATAAAAATGATTGATGGTATTGATTCCAATTTTTTATAAGATAATATGGATATATGTTATTACATAAAAAATAAAACCATATTATATGTTTAATACTACTGAAATTATATAGGAATTATTAATACATGAATTATTTTGGTAAGAGACGAAGTATATAAAAAAGAGCTTAGTTGAATGGTTTTTAATGATATATTTATTCTTATAGATTAAAAATTTTATTTAAACATAATATATTATATCAAGTATCCATCCTAAAACTCCTCAAATATTTTGAATATTTATTCCAATAACAAATAGTATAGATATATTAGGTCATGATACCAGAGATAGTTGATGTTCATTCCTTACCTAGTTGGAGTAAAAGTGGAATTTAAAAATGAAAGAGGAACTATGGTGATCCATGAAGAGGAGTAGTGGTGGATAAAGGAATCTATAACATTCATCTTCCTTAAGAAGTATGGGGTGGTTTATTCTTCATCCTTACCTATGGGGAGGGAAGTCAAATTTTTGGAAAGGAAGAGGATGTTCTAAGAACCTAAAATGGGTGTTTTTGGTCATGGTATATGTCAATGTTGGACCACACTAAATTTATTGGGAGAATACCATATACATTCCTTCAACATGGAAAGGTTATGTATATAAGAGTACCTTTTCAATATTCTTGTAATAATTTCCATTTTCGGGTTAATGTGTCAATATAAAAGGATTTGGAGATCAAAATCATCTCCACAAAATATTCTGGGATCCTCAATTATAAGGGGATCCATGGATAATTCTAATGAATCAAAATGATGGGGTTACAACAGTATAGGTGTGATGGTAGGGGTGGCACTTTATATTCAACTGTCCAATTTAAGATCTAGTGTTAGACTGGTCGTAAACTCTAGGCTCACTTTAAGGTGAGATAGTTTCACATGGTGATGAAAGTTCATACACAATTAGATACATGACCAATAACTATGAGAGTTATCATTAATATTACATCTTTTATAGATACTTATTTATTCTATATAGGGGTCTCATAATAACTTATATCTTCATATAGCATGGATTTATTAAATTTTCGGTGTGAGATTATTTAAAAATTATTGAAATATACACACCTATGGTTAGAGAAAGGAGTATGGATTTTAATATTCATTATCTCCATATTTTGGTAGATTTAACATGGGATTTCCATAATCTTGAGATATAAAAAATTTATATTTTTCATTGTATGGATGGATTAATTACACTAAAATCATATATTGATTATTTTCATTAGTCGGTAATATTCAATACCCATAATAGGAGCTCTCATTTATGTCGTGGAGAATGGGATCCACAATTTAGACATGTAGGACCAATTTTCCCTATTGTCGATAGGTTTTTATATTAATAACTATCTCTTATAGTTGAGACTTATGAATATAATATCAAGATTGATATAACTCATATAAATAGAGAGTTTCCCAAAATGTTCTAGGGAAATATAGAAGGGTTACATCATAAGAAAAAATATGAATTTTCAATTTTTATGATTTATGGATTGAATTAAATTTCACCACCCACATATATAATGAGGCTTGTGAAACTAAAAAAATTTATAGTTTTGATAGATTATTTAGAATCCTCAGATTTTATTATTATTATAGTATATTTGTGGACCACTCTAGTACTTTTTTCTAATAAAGTGGATGGAATAATTCACTTGTATATCAATTAATAAAACCCCAATTGTGTGACTATCAAAAATAAATAACAATTTCATTGAAATTTTGACATCTTTGATACATTTAAATATAAATGTGTTTGTATGAATTAACATCTACCAATGAATCACTAGCTTAGGGAGATGGTTCCAAATATTACCAATGCCTCTTTCAGAAAAAGGAATGCTCATTTTGAGTATTTTTTGATGCTTTTTTGGCTTGTATAATTTTCATGTTGTACTTATATACCATATGAACATGATATTTTATTCATATGGTGGATCCATCATTTTATTCATGGATGAAGTCTTGGTCTATTCAAAAAATAAACTGTAGTAAGGTCATAAATTGGGGTTTTTTTGGTCATAATCTATGATCATTACCTCAACAAAAATTTCAATTTTTAGTTTCTAGATCAGGAATTTTCTGTTTTTTGGAAATATTATTTTATAACAATGAAAATAATTTAATTACATGAATTTGAAATCCATTATGTATTTAAAATAAAAAATAATTTTTTATGATAAATAGATTCATGGGTTTAGTAGGCTACTATTATTTTGTTGTTAAAGACTTCTATTGGAATGTATCTTATTTGACCAATGTCACCTAAAAGGGTTAATTTTTTCTATGTGACATCAAATTTCAAGAATATCTCAATGAATTTAAGAACCATTTGATATTATATAACATATTGTATCAACATGGTTTTGTACAAGGTTATATCATTAATCTTTATATATTAGGTATAGGGTTGTTTTGTGTGTATAAAAAGTGTGAGCATGTGGTGGTTTTGGGTTTCTGATATCATTGGATAAATGAAATTAATTTTCCTATCAATGAACATGATCTAGATGTGTTTTTTCATTCTCCTAAATTTTGGTGAAAATATATTTTTGATGTAATTTTTTTTCTATATACTGATTATAAAGACTAAACCTATATTCACCAAGAATTATTTAAATCATAGAAAGAGAAGTTGGGAGTAATATTTTAAGCAATTTAATTTCTATATCTCCTAATTAAAGGAAAGGGGAATATTTTTTTATTCAACTAGTTTGAAATTATCTTTACAAGGCTTCAAAAAATCAAGCGATGAGTAGAAGTTGAGGAGTGTCATTGCTGAAATCCATTTAAGGGTGAAGGAATTCAAGGAGAATGTGTTTCACTATAATTCTTAGTTGAAAACATATCTGATTGATTTTATTTAACATACTAATCAATCAAATGATTATTTCTTATGTATGAGGATGAATATATATGTAAGATGTTCCACCAATGGGTGATATTTATCTCCCAATGGTACACATTATTTTAGGAACTGTTATGTGGTTCCACAATCCCAGAGTAATGTTGTGATGGAGGATTTCTATCACTCCTAATAGAGAGTTAATACAAGAGCCTCCAATATTTATTAGGACATAAAACCCATATTATTTTCAAGTATGAGACATTATATACTTAGTTTTATATTGAGATATTATCCTTATTTAAACGTAACAAAAAATTGTAATAAATCCTATGGATATATTCACCCACTTAAACTTTCCCCCTAGAAATAGGGGAGAAAAATATTTTTTATTGTGTTAACTCATACTCCTTAGGATAAAAACAATATCGAGGCTAAGATTTATTGGTCGACTATGTTAGCTCATTTAATTACAATAATGGTTAACATGAAGGTTTGGGATCATCAGAATTTATACTTACAAAATAATGGTAAACTGAATTGGGTTCATTTTTCAATAAATTATGATGGATTTCCTCAATCCAAGTTCATGTTATATAAGCAATATGAAGATTCTATGGTTCCCATGTTATAATAAGTATATATTAACATAAAAATGGAAAAGTAGATAGAGGTTTTGTTTTATAATTTTCGGGACATTCTTTGTACTTATGTCGTGCATTTTAAAGGCTCATGGGATGTTCATCATGAATTAGTTGTGTTTTATTTTAATAATTTTTATCATTGATGTTTCTAAATGGATCTATTTCATGTATTATATGGTGAGACTTATTTTCCTCATTTTTTGGGAGAAATATTTGTGAAATTTCTCTAGTAGGAACCGTTATTTTCAAGAGAACACTACAAAGATGCGGATAATCTAGAAATGGATAGTATTAACTCAAATATTTCATAAATATTATTCTAATCATCACCATTGTCCCACATATTTCTTTGTTAGTTATTTTTTATTTTTAAAGGAAAACCCTCATATACATCACTGATGAATCTTTAAGCTGGGGGAGTTAACACCATGATATACAACAACCTTTTAGATCTCTAAAATGATATGAAGTTTTCATACCAATTAGAATTTCATCCAATTATAAAATCAATTAAAAATGTATTCAATGTATCTTAGTGGAATAAATATATTCCTAGTCCTCCCCATATATTAATATGGGAATAAATATAGGTAAAGAATGTTAATTTAGTAACTGATGAGAAAATTAGGATTATTTATTCCAAGATTAAGGTTTTGTGTGGGAAATTTATTCAATTAGATCAGGTGTTATAGAATTACAAGGGTGACTCTCATTGAAAGTGGGGGTTGGAATTCTTTATGATGGAGTAGTGGACTCATGTTTTCCTTGAGTATCCATCTTTTTATAGAATTTAATTATGCAGAATGTGATACGGTAAGGATAATTATAACACATATGGTGTCATTTTCTAGTAAAAAATTAAATATTTATTTATTTTTCATCATTAT
Source organism: Viscum album (assembly GCA_963277665.1). Classification (NCBI taxonomy): domain Eukaryota; kingdom Viridiplantae; phylum Streptophyta; class Magnoliopsida; order Santalales; family Viscaceae; genus Viscum; species Viscum album. The sequence continues at coordinate 1,262,043,535 of OY728132.1, read as the reverse complement.
TATTTCATTTCAATGTTTATTTCATATAAATTTTAATATTTTATATATTCCTTAGTTTTGGGTTTTCTATGCATCAAGATGTGTCCACGAGACATCATGGAATGGAGGTTTCTAATATTCTAACAATTTCTTCCCCACCATTCTGTATTTTTTTCATGGGGATAGATATTCATACCATTTCTAAGGGGAATCATTCCATAATGGGGGTATGAGGTATTAAATGGCTTATTTGGAAGATGTTCCTTAGAAACAATTTAATGATTTATCCATTGGGAACTGTAAATTATACGTCTGAGGGAATCTAGGTTGTGAAACAATTATTTTGATGTTTGGATATCCCTTTTATTTAGTGTGGTTATATCATAGGTTTTGGTGATGTTCCATTTTAGAATAAGAAGATGAATAATTCATATATTTTTTAGTGTGGTGTGTTGTAAATGGTAAAGATATTTCCCCTAAACCATGGTGATAGGTGTTTTGGATAGTTCAAATGGGGTTACTATTCCATGAGGTAGAGAGGACACACTGTTTCAATAAATAAGGATTTAATCTTATGTTGGGTACCCTAAAACATAATAAAATGTCACATCATAATTAAGATAGGTCACACTGTGACCATATTTATTGGTAAATTTTTTAAAGGATATTCATATAGAATGCGGTAGGGTACTCTTACTTTATTTTTTTATATATAATGAAAAATTAAGGGAAGAAAATATCAAACCATTGATGGTGTGTCTTTTACCATAATATGTGTGTCACTAAAGATAGACATTCCATGAATACGTTCATATAGAGGGTGATTAGGTCGTAATGGTTAGGTTCTTTTTGTAGAATGTAACTTAGTATAAAATCCTTGATTCATTTATGTGTTGGGGTAGGTGTGTCACACTATTAATGGGGGGGTCTCACCATAACCCACCCCACCTATTTGTTTAAATATCAATTAATTTATTAAATTAATGGAAAATGGTATTATTTTCTATTTCAAGTGGATATAGAATGGGATCATAATTTTTAAACCATTAGGTCATATACATTTATCCACTCACATATCCTCTCATTTCACTGATATAAGTGGTTTATTTATCAGGAAATCACTAAGAAAGAGGATCTCATTCTTATTATATTTATAATCTTCTTTTATCGTTGGATTTATTTATTCCAAATGTCTATGGTGTCCTTAGTGTAATGCTGAGAAAACATATGATAAGAGGATTTGATATTATATATTGATCCTTTCATCCATAATGGATTCTCATAGTCAGCTAATGGATTCGTTGATATAGGGAAAGTGGCTCACTTCAATACCTTTTTTAGAGAACAATGGGTTCTTAAATGTATTAAAATATGTATTTAATTTTTTTTTAATTTTTTGAATTCTCTATTTAGGTATTTATTTTGTATGATATAATTTTATTAAATATCTCCCTTTAATGACATAAATTAAATATTTTTTAAAGCATATTTTTCATATTTAATTTCTAAAGAATATTGCATTTTTGATGAAATGATTCTTTGAGTATAAATAATCATGATGTGTTTATGCTTCTTTGGATCCTAGAGTACTTAATATTTTCTTAGGAAAATACCTTATAGAAATTGATGACACAATCTCTATCCTTGGATTACGTCACTATTTATGATGATTCTCTTACAAGGGGGTAATATCACCTAGATGGGTTAATGATAATCACCATATAAGACTACATGAATCTGATTATTGTTGATCCTTGATATAAGAATTTGAAAGGATCTGATTGTTCATTGAACATAAATACCTTATGGAATATACCATTATTCTTATTTGGGAATTGTTATTTACAATTATTTTATTTTCATTAATTGTGTATTGATAATATTTTTATGTGTTAGTTTCCATTAAAATAAGAAAATATTATTTTCAAATGCTTATTTTCAAACTAACATGATTGTATTGTCTGAAAATGTGTAACCATGAAACATTTTGTTAGATAATAATAGACTGTTTATGCACACACACTAAACCTTTTTGGTGTCTGTAAAACAGTTTTTCCTAATAAAGGTAAGAAAAAAAAACAATTTAGAGGTATTGGATGTTAAAAATAGATGAGCATGGGTTTACTAGAGGTGAAATAGTTTTAGGTTATAACTAATTTGAAAAGAAGATAGGTGCTAGTTATTTAGATTTTTTTGGATTTTGTTTCAATAGTGTACACATCCATTTGTATTTACTATTCAAATTTTAGTCTCATTACCCCCTATTTTTTTATCATCATTTATATGTATGTACATTAAGATGCAATTTATTATATTTTCTTATCATTTTATTTGAAATTAATTCTAAAATATAGAATTTTGATTTTACCTTATATGGTTGTTTGTATTTGTGAGTAGATCTCGCTAATATATGTGGAGGTCATGTTGTGTCCTTGGTTAGGACACCTTTTGTTGTATGATTTTAATAAATAGTAAAACCCATTCTCAAAGGTTTATCCCTGATGCATTTGAACTCTTTTTATTCTCATGGGGATCGAGAATTCCTCTCAGACATTGTCACAGTCAATTTGGTTTATAGTTTTAGGGTTATCCCTAGTGGGATTGTACCATATTCCATCAATGTATCTCATTGATCTATATTAATTAGTAATAATGATAAAAATACTGAATCATAAAAAAACCTACAACAAGTGAAACATTATTTGATTCCACTAATTATGCTCAGGTTAGAGATAAATTAACACTAAGAGGGGGAGAGAGTGAATCCATGGTCACTAAAACACTAACTCTCAAAGAGATTATTACAATGAATTATTAAAAATATATTCTATAATTAAACCAAGTGATGAAAAGTGTCGTAGTTATATAAAACACACAAAACACCCGAGGTTTACAAGATTCACCCACTATATTTATTAAGTGGCTAAAAATTGATCTCCAATGGTTGTGGATCCACTTCCCATGTTCATATCTTATTATCTAGAATTAAAAATGTATAAGATCATGGATATCAACTTAAACATGAAGTAAATTAATGATCGAAATAAGAATTAATAATGTAATTTTTTTCATTCCACATTAAGTGACTCGAAATTTTGGATCATGTGGTCACTTTTTCTCTTCTCTCCATTCCTAGTGAAATAACTCTATAGAAATTTACAAGAATTAATTGAATATTGTATAAGATTTTCATCACATATTATCATATTTCAGTGACTAATTTCAAATTTTAATGTCTTCATTAAACTAACAACATGTCCACTATATATTATAGTTCACTCCGAGTCAAATCAAGATTCAAAAATATTTTATTATCTCTCTAAACAAAAAAATTCAAATCTTAATTGATATCCAAAATTTTTTCATCTTATTTGAATTAATTATGTCAAGAAAAAATTCATCACAATGGAATGTTTTAATACTAAAATTCATATAAATAATCAGCTAATTTTTTATAGAATTTCCTATAACTCATGTGATGTGGAAATCGATCCCCTAGTTATATTAGAAAAATACATTTTCATTGTCTTTTGATTCGGGCAATATTTCCATGGTTTTATTTTAAGACTCTATAATATGTTGTAAATAGCTACCAATAATGGAAAAAACTATTATAAAAAATCATAGATCATTATTTAGTATCAAATCATGTTAGTTTAAACCCTGCAATGCCTCGTGAATCCAACCTAACCAAACAATATTATATTATGACATGATTCTCACATGGGAGTAAATTTTTACATTTTTGAGTTTATTTATAGTGTAATAATAATCATAATTATATATTTTTTCACTTACCCAATAAATTTTCACATCATTGCTACCGAATTAACTCGATTATACCTATAACCCATTCACGATAATGTTGAAATAAATACAACCTAAAAACACCATAAAAAATATTGAATGAATTCTCTCATGAAATAATTCATAATATGCTTCCAGTGTAGATATTATATAAACACCACATCACATGATACAATGATTTTTTTTCAGATTTCTATAATCCTATAAGTAAAGATAAATAGGATTTTGACAATTTAATAATTGAGGCTTCTAAAATATCTCCCTTTTTCAATTAAAATCAATAGGGATATTTAATCTTAATGGGATAATAAAATTTCATTATTAGAGAAAAAAATTAATCTTTTTATTTTTAAATTATCCCCTATGATAACATTTTTAAATAATTTTCAATTTTTCTTCATTCAAAACGTGTTAAAAATCAAAATGAGGACACAAGATTCACTTTGAGACTATAATGATAAATTCTAATTAAATCAATAAAATCATTAATAATAATAAAAGAAAAATGATTTTCACCTAAGGATTTTTATTCTTACTAGTTTGAAAAAATATACATTAATAAGTTACAAAGGACTAAAACCATATACATGAGTAATTTAATAAATATATGGTATATATTTCATTCCAATTGGACATGAATCACATTTGTATTTTTCATCTAATTTATGCTTAGGTAAATTATATATAAACTTCTTTTTAGTTATTTCTCTTAAAGATAGAACATTTTAATGTCAATGAATTCTATGATATATTATTTTTTTTTTGATTTCAGTATTTTGATATCTAACATTCCTTCAGTAAAAAAACAAAATCTTGAATAAAAACATTTCAAGTTATATATTGTTTAAAAATAATATAATTTCACTTAAAAATATAATATTCATTTAAAAAAATCATAACTAGACCATAATTAAAATTTTGAAAAATATTGATCAAATTACACATTAATCCATTAATATAATGTTATTTTATGAAGATCATTGCTTTTTATTTCTAAAGAAACAACTATGATAATTTTTTCCATTAGATTAATCTCCAAAATTGATAGTTCTCATGTGAAGTTTTCAAATAGATTAAAAATATAATAATTATGTTCTTATATGATAATAACATAAATTATCTGTACACCATATTTTATAATTACTTCCATGGATTATTTCCATTACATATTTTAGGAAACAAAATGATTTTCTACCCATATACTTTTGAGTCCACAAATTTGAAATATAAAATATTTATAAATCTAAATATTATATTATTAATAGATCTATCAATTCACATATGGTTGTGATATCATGTACATGGGGTGTAGATCTGAGTCCGGTGGATGAAATTACCATTAATGGGAGCTCTCAATGTAACACATGTCAGCTCATTATCATAGGTTTTCACTTTCTCTTAGATATCCTTCCATGTATTCCCTATGGGAAACACCTACTACACCTACACACACATCATTCTATTATAGTTCAACTAAAATACATGAGTAATTACTGTACACTTGGTCTTCTATGAGAGGTTCTCATTATTCTAGGGATAATAGAAGGTTTCTTTCCAAACAATATGCCCATGTTTCTTATGGTTTATTAATAGAACACCATAATAATTTATCTTATTTTTTGTGTATTATTTTTGTATATTATGTGAATGAAAATTTATAATAGGTTTTGAGATGGTGTGTGATTATGTGTCCTAGTGTGCTCGAAAAAATCCTTGAAATATATTAATTATATGAAATAGCACGTGTGCACAGTTTACCTAAAAATGTGGAATATCCTCTAAATAGGTGCCAAGATTAGAATTCTAAGGGAACTGTTGAGTTCATAGTGGTGGTTCTATCCTAGGAATGACATAACATTAGTCGGCATGGTTCGTTTGTAAAAAAGTTATCTCCAAAGTAAAATAAATAAAATTATTTAATAAAATTATTAAATGACGTAGTGTTTAGTGTATTATTAAATAGACCCTTATATCATAATTCTAGGATTAGCTTCACAACCATAGAACCTATGGAGAGTCATTGGAGAGATAGACTCTATAGAATCCTCTCAGGCGAAGGACAATAAGATCACGAATCTAAAATCAATGTGCAGCCATTTCAACAGATCATTCCAATGATGATGAAGACACATCGTTCATCATCAGTGATCAAAATGAGTAGATGTAGGTTGTTTTTTATTTGAATTTCTTCTTCCTTCGTAATTTACTTGATTAACACAAAATAACTGATGAGCGAATTGATTTGTAGATCGACCTCCTTATGAGATGGGTATAATTATTTGGTGATTTTGTAGAATTATTTTGAATCTATTCATTCATTATAATATGTAAATGAATCAACATCTAGATGAACATTGATCGAGGTTCATTCTTATCATTTTTTCTTTTCCTTTCCTCCTCGATTCTACGATTCACCGTGAGCATTCTTCATTTGGACCAGGGTTTGACTATTCTTGATCGATCAATTTTTTCACCCCCATTTCTTGGTGCAATGATCTAATATAAATGATCTAGGATTGGTATGACCTGATGGAGTTGTGATTATAGAAACAGAGTGATTTAGATAATTGATGATCCCAGTTTTTCACATTCTTTGGCACCGAAATAAGAACTGCAATTTGATCCATAGTTTTAAAATATTTGATTGTGGGATACATTGACTTAGTGATAATAGGGCCAAAAAAGGTTGGATATAAAGTTTCATAGTATGGAAGTTGATGGATCATAGGCAATAGGATTGACTGGGGCAGATGGAGGAAGAATCTTGGATTCTAGAAAATCCCATAGAACATGGAATGTAATCTGGGATTACACAGCATGTGTGGCCCTTCAGTGGAGGCTATGGTTTCAAGATAACAATAACGAAATTATGGTATTTGAAAACTATCACACTAAGTATGAACCTCCCTGATTGACTTGACGTGTACTCTGGGGTGTACACAGTCACATTTTTGATTCCACAGGAATGAGCACGCCATGTACTCCCACATCGACATGGCTTTGCGTAGACTAACCGATACACAAACAAGGATTTGGTATATGGTACGACTATACATCACAAGTAGGATACTATGTGTATCTACATTCCATGTACTCATTCTACACTCCATGTATTTGAAGACTTTGTGTGGTGTAAGTCTCTTCCACACAAGAAGGACCCAGTATAGATGGAAACTCTTTGTACCCATGGGGACAATCCATGTACTCCCATCAAGAGTTCATGAGGTTCTTCGTTTTCTTAGTTTGGGACATTATAGGTTAAGTGTGTTCCCTTGGTATTTTTCAATGAGGATACAGTGCAGAAATACATCCATATCATCGGGTTGTGATTCCCTTTAGAGGCTGTGTCTTGAATAGAGTTGTGGAGTCCCTCTGAGAGACTGAAGTGTGATCCTCCATCATCCTTTGATCCCTAGTTGGAGATTGTGGAATTAGTGTGACCTCCCTAAGTAAGGAATTAGTCATCCATCTCACATGACTCATTTGTAGTGTTGGTGAAATTATTGATGTACGATACCATACATGTTTGTTGATCTTGATTGGGTTCAGTGTTTCCCCTAGTGGTTTTGGACATGACCCCTTATATGTGTATTGTATTGTTCTTAGACTAGTTTGTTCTCTTTGAGTGGGGACCAATGAGATACAATGATTCTTTTAGTTTCTCTGATGATAGCATGGCTCGCAGAGTGGGTTCTCCTAGAACTAGTGATTCTTCAAATAGAATAATGTCCGAGCATTTTGGAATTATTTATTCTAACAGATCCTTAAAATATTTTTATAAAATTATGATATAATATCATAAGTTTATCCCATATAATTAAATATTTTAATGTTAATGGAATACACTATATTAATCTCATCTTCCGTCAACTGGGTAACAAAAATGTTATTCGTGTGTAAGGCATACTACCGCTTCACGGACCTATGTAATTTTATTCCATAACCACCACTTAATGATGGTTTAAATAATAGATTTAATATATATATATATATAATATTAATTAAATATTTATCATTCTTAAAATAATATGATATAAATAATTTATTTCTAATATAATTATTTAAAAATTATAATGTTGTTCGTCTGTACATTTGGATTACCACCTCCTTGAAGCAATGTTATTTGATTTCCATAAACGAATCCCATGGATACAATATATAATAGTATTTAAATAAAATGAATAATATTTATTTTATAATTATCAATCTAGAAATAAAAATTAGTACTTCAATTCCTTCACCATGATCATTGAAAAAGGGAAAAGTTACCCAACAGTGCATATGGCTTACCATCTCCATGATTGAAACATATTTTATTTTTCCAAAACATATTTCATGGTTGGTTTAAAAAGTATAATTTATGTATAAAAAGGATAATTATTATATTATTTTTATTATATATATGATGGAACAAGGACCACATTACCATAGTCCAAAGGCTGATGTAATTTTAGACATATGAGCTGAAAATAATCAAAATGACCAGTGTAAAATTAATTTATTATGAAATTAAATATAATAGGGTATGTGGTGAACCTGACCTAAATACCCTTCAAACCAGTACCCAATCTAAATTTCCCCAATTCATAATGTTTGTTCCTAATTATTATGGGCTGGAAACTAGCACCTGAGCATCAATCAACAACTAGAGGGAATGATTTATAACAACATGAAGCAAAGATATTAAATATATATACATATATATATATATTTGTGAAAAAAAATAAGAAAAAACATATTCTATAAGCATAAGAAGATATTGAAATTGATAAAACTCTAAAAAATCTAAACAAACTCTAATAGAAAATTCCAACATCAAAAGAAAAATTAAATTGCAAAACCGAATAATACATGTTATAGTGAAGAAAAAACCCCCACTATCTCACCACCAATTATCCAAACCAGAATATTGAAACCTAACTGACTCACTATAGGGCCTTGCCTTTCCCTCCATCTAATTTCATATAGAGGTCTACCAACCACCAATGTTTGTGAAAGTTCTATGCTATACATGGTTAGTATTATCGAACCTCAGTGTAACATATCATGTGTATGTTGAAAAATATGAAGATTGGTCAACCTTAGTGAAAATTGGACATGATAAATAGTTTTACAGTTTATTTATCAGAATCATAGAAAAACAATTATGTTCCCTTTTTTACATATTTCTAAAAATAAGGATGTTGAAATAGTTTCAATGAATTTCATATACATCATGTAATCAAATTAAGGAAAATCATGTGGTCTATATCATATCAAATCTATTTCAGTAAAATAAATAATAGTACACACCAAATTATAAGTAATATATCACACTAAGGATCAATATATTCTAGGATACCTAGAACACTCATACACTCAACATAAAAGACTGAGTGCTTCAATTCCCTTGACCTAGAATCAAATATATAGAGTATAGGAACACCCAATAAAGTGAATCCCCCAACAACACTATCATGACCCTAGAGAACTGGACTAGGGATTAGACGAAAACCACATGGGTGAACACCATGAAAATATAAATTGATGAGGCCTATGAATACACCTCCTAGATAAGAACCTGAGGCTTCCCAGGTTATATATTTACTAAACAACTTATCAAATCTATTTCACAATGATTTGAAAGGATTTTTTTACCAAAACAAGTGGAGAACCATCTTTTCTTGAAAATTTGTTTCCACAAAAAAAAATCAATCTATAATTCCATTTCATTTATAAAAAAATTATAATAAATAAAAGAAATATAGTGTATCCAACATAGTCTAGATATGGAATGGCCTACCTCAATCTTGAGTCACACATTCCGACAATGGGATCCACTAACATGAAATAATTAATAGAAAATAATAGAGGCCCTAGATTAAATCCTCACATCTCAAAATTGATTCAGTAAGAATTTTTTTTTTCAAGAGGATAGATCAAAACATACCTCAAAGAAACTTGAACGCCTCACCACAACAAACACAATGTAAATCCCCTAGAAGAATATCAAAAAATTAGTATTGAAATGATAAAAAATATTATCATCATAGATAAATTTATCCAACAATGAAACACAATTGTGCAACCAAAATCAATTAAAATATACAAAGAGAATGATTACTCACCCAGAGAAATAGAGTAAAACTACAATATAGGGAAATTCGTGAATGCAAAAAGTACCAAAGGATAAGAAATATTTATAATTTCTTGGGAGATATCCTATGAAAGGAGGGAAAAATATTATGGCATAAGGAAATAACATTCAGCTATGTAGTTCTCTAAAAACACAAACCATTCAGATTACATGTCATGTAACCCCTCATCTATTCATGAAATACCTCCAACCCAAACTCTATAAAAAAACATGAAAACCCAATTGAATAATTTTAAATCCATATTTTTCCATTATAAGAAATTTAATATATTCATGGAATTCAAACATTTCACATATTAGATTGGTTATCAATATGCCCCTATCACCCATTACATGACATGAAATACTTTCATGAAGTGAAAAAAAATTCACGATTTTTATGTTGTTCACACTCTGAAACCAATTCTAGAAATCCTCCCCATGACCAATAAAAGGTATTAAAACATCACACAATGTGTATTTTTTAACAAATAGTGAAAATCCAATATTCTCCTAAAAAATCCAAACCAATAGTGGTATTCTCTGAACTCAGTGAGAAGACCACAAAGACTTTCACATATTTATTGTTAGACTCAATTAATTCAAAAAAATATACATCCCTGAACATTAGGTTATTTTCTAGTGAATGCCCTCTATTCTAAGGATGTTCTAAAAACACCCAAATTAAAAGTGAAATGATAATAGAGAAGATAAATAACTAAATGTGTTTAATAGGAGGTTACACAATCCATATAATAAGAATTCTTATCCCCGGGATGTCACGTGAAAGAATGATTTCCAGAAAAGAGGTGAGGGTTGTAATACCTCATCAATGAATCATGTAGAAAAGTCGTATGAGAATCTGTTCAATTCCACCATAATATCCTAACCAACAGAACTGACTTCCTATGAAAGAATTTCATGTGAGAGTCAATCATCTCCACTAGATTCTCCATAATAGATATGTATGGATTTAACTCAATATCTATGCCACATAGAACACAATATGGATTAGGATTGAATTAATTGAGCTAAGACGTGTGGAAAACATCATGAATTCACATCAACATAAATAAAATTGATAACGAATAATCAACATGCATAAACCTCTTAGTGATCTCAAATGGTCCAACATATCTCAAATCCATAATTCCTTATTTTATGATCCAATGATGACCAAACAGAGAAGAATAATTTAAGAAAACATATTCTCTAATGGAAGACTCAAAATGCTGAAGTCGCTGGCAGACATAACATTTCAATAAACTCTGATCAATATCCAGAAGCTAATGTATATCTTGAATCCTCAATGACATATCTTTAATGAGACTTTGTCCCACCAAAGGGGATTGACCACCATTTACAAACATAGTGGTCATATACACATGAAAACATACAAAAACATGATGGGTGTCATTATATTAGAGTATTTTTTATTGTTTTTAAATATTAAAAATCAACCAGTCCCAAATGTCTATCCCATAATCCACCAAAATCTAAGACACAGAGGTAGATAAAATCCTATATTATTGGAATAACACACTCTATTAGACCTTCTGTCTATAGATGGTAAGATATATTCATCCTGAACCGAGTCTCCATCACCTCTTAGATACTCCACTAGAACCTAGAAATAAACCTAGAATACCTAAAAAAGTAATGGTAGAAGGCACCCTAGGAAATATCATAATTTTTTGTTTATACATATTACCCAGATCATCAAAATCAATGGTGTCCCTAATCAGAATGAAATGAGAAGCCTTTTCCAACCGTTCTATTGCCACCATTATATAATTCCTTCCTTGGAGAGTTTATATAAATCCAATTACCAAATCCATGTATACCATGTATTATTTCTCTTTTGGAACTAGATGTCATAATTCAATACAGAGACACATAATATGCAATTTCACACATCATAATCAGCTGAAAAAATCATCGTCACATGTTATAATTCATCTTAGTAGTTCCCAAATTAATTTCCCATGAATAAATATGAAAAACAAAAAATTTATCTCCTCACTAATGATGAAGAATAAATATGATCCAAAAAATGGATAATTCTATCTAAAGAGATGCACCAACCTGGAACAGTCTCCCCATCATATAGGGTTCCTCAAATTCTTCTAAACTCATAATCATACTAATAATTATATAGAATAAACTCAATGATAGATTATTATAAAAGAAAAATAGCTAGAAAAATACTAGAAAAATCCTCTTGATTTTCCATGTGAAATTGAGAGATGATTCAAAAAGTGTTCCACACATCATTGGATTCTAGGATATCTATTGATGAAAAATTCCTACACAAATATTCAACAATGAAACTCCCACTCATGGAGGTGTATATAATGATGACATAAGATTTTTTATGGTATTACACACAAAAACTATGTATATGATTCAATTCTTATAGAAAAAATATATTTCTCATACTCTTATGGTTAGAAAAATCCCTGAACTTCTCCCCACAAATATAGTTCCACAAACTCTTTAAAAAAGAAATAACCACAAAATTATATAAATCATGGGATTGGTAATTATTCTCATATATCAAATTTTGAATGATATTGAAGCCACTATATTACAATATTTCCTATGAACACAACCCAAACCATCACTATAAGCATCATAGAAAACCATATACCCCTTTTTAAGATCTTGAAAATTCATAATAGATGCTAATGTCCGAAGTAATTTCATATCGTCAATGGGAATCTAAAACTTTACATCCAATATAAATTTCACCCCTTTCCTTGAAATTCTATTCAACGGTGAAATTGACATTGAGAATTACAGGATTATCCATTGATAATATCTAGTAAGATCAAGGATGATCTGAATATCATAGATGATTCATGAACCATTATTTTAAAAATAGCCATCACCTACTTAGGGTAAACTGGTAATCCATGATCAGAAATCAGATTCCCCAATAATATCACTTTGTGGATCCTGAAATTAAATTTTAATATATTTATATACCAAAATATAATGCTCTTGATTTCATAATCTAAACCAATATGAAGATTTTTCTCACACTCAGAAGTAGAATAAAACTAAATATCAACAATCAACACTACCAAATATAATTCAATATACTGATGGAATGTCTGATTTACCAAATATATAAAAGAAATAAGAGTGTTAGTCAGACCAAACACCATGAAAATATATTCATAATGGCTATACATTCTCTTTAAATCCATCTTCATCACATCAGACTCTCAAAATTTAGGATAATGATAACCCAACTAAAGATAACTTTTTTTAAACTTCTTTCCCACTTAAACAAATCAATTAAATAACACACACATGGAAAAATAAACTTGTTTTCATGGTTACTTGGTAAAAATTTATATATTCCACCCATAATGAGATCGAACCATCTACCTTTTCAGAATGGGGCACATGGGCTAGAAAGGAAAAACACAAGGGAAAACAATACCCTTCCACGCTAGATCATCCAACTGAATCCAAAACTTTTTATGCTATCTCATATCTACTGGATAATAGGGTATTAAAAATTTATTTTTACCTAGTACTAGATAAATCATAAAATCTACCACCCTTTCTAGAGTATTATTATGTAAATAGTCCAGTAAAACATCATGAAACTCCTAAAAAATAGAGAGAATATCCTAAATGAGAAGAAATGTAATTGGAATCAACATATATAGAATATGGAAAACTATTAAACTCTAGATGGTAAGGTCTTTCCAGAACTATATTGAAATTCAACCGATAATAAAACACCCAAGAAAGCCCATCATATTTAAAAAATGAGGCTCATTGTTGATAACAATTATCCTCATCATGATGATCAACAAGCCAATCCATCATGATGCTGACGTCAAAATGATACAGATTGAGAATTATAATATCCCATACTAACACTTCATTAGCTATTGAGAGAGAACAGGAAGGACACCAAAACCCCTACCATTTACTTTTCCCAAAATGTGTTAGTAACCCTATAAAAAAAGACATGAGCTCTATGGGAAGGTTAAATATATCAAAAAAATGACATGATATAAACGTGTGGAACACACCAATCTCAAATAAACAATGAACTACTAAATATGAATTAAAGTGGGAACCTCTCACTATTTATAGACCCTCATATATCTCTATAATAAGATCATCTTTTGTGTGAAGGTTCTTTACTCCAAAGGCCTATTATTGGAGCCCAATAGTCCTACAATCATCTAATGATGCCACAATATCATTTGGATGTAATGATCCCAAACCTTATTAAGGGATAAAAAAATCCTATAAAACATTAGATAAACACAATGTCCATAGCTAAAATACATCATTATAAGTGTAAAACATGAATTCAGGGTGTTCCCAACACTGAAACACTAATAGTAAGTTAGGGGAACACCGGTGGCTATAATAGAAGGTTAATAGAAGGCCTAATGTTGAGAACCACCCCCACTCTTGAAATGATCATTCCACTTCCTATTCCTTCCCTACAAACCACTAAATCTTGGTGGAAAAGAATGTTTAGTATAACCAAACGTTCACTCCGTATTCACCTCTACCATCATCATGGTAGATACAGTCTACACAAAGGACAATATATTCATTATAAATACATACTACCTAATATTTGGTCTCTAACCCGATAAGTACTTTTGATTATTCACCTGGTCATAATTCAATACCTCTAGTGAAAAAACACATCCACATCCATCCTATTGGTGTTTTCCAACACTAAATTTTTTTCAAAGAACATATGTATTTCATGCTCTGAACCCAATTCATGAAATCATTCCAATGACCAATATAAAATGTTTAAGAATAAAATGGAATGTATTTTCCCAATAGGTAGTGATAATCCCTGATTATATTGAAAAAATGATACTAACACTAGAATTATACGAACTCAAAGGGAACCCAATATATACTTTAAAACTTTTATATTAAAATATTATTAATTAAAAAAATATTACATCCCAAAACATTAGGTCATTTCCCCCTGAAAAATATCTTTATTCCTCAAATTTCCCAAGTGAAAGCAAATTAATATGGAAAAATAGATAAGAGATATTCCTAGAAGTTGGTAACAAGATGTTACAAACTACCCATTGTAAGAATTTTCTTCCATGGGATGTTATATGGAAGAATGATTTAATGAAAATTGGTGACTCCACCACTCCCTCATAAATTAATCATGCTCTAATGTCTCATAATAATATGATTTGGGATCCCATAACACTATGACCTAAATAATCAAAATCCCTTGAAAGACATTTAGTTGAGATTCAAGGATATCCAAATATATTATCCAGAATTGAAATATCTATTTCCAACTCAATCTATACTAACATAGAATATTAGATATATCAGGATGGTATTTCCTGAGTTGTGATATGATGAAAACCTCCTGAGTACCCATAAACTAAACAAGATATGATAATTGATAGGAAACCTTCCCAAGTTTCACAATGTCCTCAAATGGTCTAACATATATCGATTCAAACATTACATTATTTAGTGCCGATGATGACCCAAATGAAGAGAAACCATTTAGAAAAATATTTCACCTACCAAAAAAACAAAAAAAATAAAATTCCTTTAATCCATATATTATTTTAGTTGACTCGGAGCTATAAATAGATGAGAATATATATCTGGAATCATCACTAACATCTCCTAAATGAGATATTGTCCCACAAAAAATGATTCCCACAACTCTACCCCAAAAATGAGGTTATTTGTATGGAAAACCATACAAATCAGGAAAGGTATCCACTCTAAAAAACAAATGATAATTATTTTTATAAGAAAATTCAACCAGTCCTAGATAGAAATCCCAAAATAAAAAATATATGAGACATGTGAAAAAAATCATATCTTATAGGATCTGAATAGGAAGATCCATATGACAATCTATATATAGATGGTGAGCTATATCATCCTAGCATGGGTCCCCATAACATCTTTGAGAATCATCTAGAAACTCAATGTAAACACTGGTTCCCTATATAAAATAACATAAGACAGGACCTTTTATTACCTCAAAATCTTCTTCACATACATCATACCTAGATATTCAACTTCAGTGTTTCCCGGGATCAGAATGAAATGAGATCACCTTCTTAATTGATAAATCACCTAAAAATATAATTCCTCCCTATAAGAGCCCACATTAATCCCACAATAAAATACATGGATACCTTTTCCTATTTAAATCCATCGCCAGATGATTCTAGATAAATCTAGACGGTTTCAAATTCTCTTCCCTTATCTGTTGGCAGGTGAAATAGCGGGACACATAATCTGCAATTTCAATAGTCTTACTTAGATTCAAAAAAACTCTATATCACTCTATAATACATCTTTATAGTTCAGGTATGAATGATAAATAGATAAATTCTACACTAAAATAATAAAACATCCTAACCGATGCTAGGAAAATAACCCGGTCACCAAAATAGAGAATATCGTCTGATTAAAGAGACCAACCATGAAAGATCTCCCCACAATATGAGGATCCTCAAATTCCTATGAACATATCATCCTACTACTAACTCTAAATAATATATTCAAAAAGTTATTATTATTTTTGAACACATTATTGAAAAATACCAAAAACAACTTCATGTGTTTCTGGGTGAATTTGAGAGAATATACCCTTAAGTTTTAATTCATTCATTGATTATAGAATAGTCTATGGTGAAACATTATTTCTGAGAGTCTTTGAAATAAAATTCCCTATCCCTAGGAGTTAGGAGAAGTTAATGTTAAATTTATGATGTTTTTTAACCTACCACCTTTATCTAATAATTATGTATTTCAGATAAAATATATATCATAGAATCATATGGTTAGAAAATATGGTGAATGATTACCCAGATTGATAGTGCTACCAATAACAAATTGCATACATACTTATGGTAACATCAAATCCCTAAGTTGGGTAATTATTCTTATGAGGTCAAAGCTCTAAAGATCTATAAGCCACACATGATCATCCTGTATAAGCACAAAACCAAAACCATCATCATATGAATCATAAGAAACCATATACCCCCTACCAGGATGAGGTAAGATAAAAAGGATATGATTTTAGAGTTAATTTCAACATGTTGAAAGAATATCGAAATATTGTATCCCATATTAATTACACCCCTTTCCCAGTAATAATATTCAAAGGTGGCTCTAACATTAATAAATCATTGATAAACCATTAATAATATCTCTTAAGACCAACAAAACAATGAATCTCAAAGACAATTCTGGAATCTTTCCATGAAAAAATATCCTTCACCTTCTTAGGATCAACTAAAAATCCATGCTCTGAAATCACATGTCCTAGGAACATCACTTAATGGATCAAAAAAATGGATTTCAAAAAATTTCCATATAAATAGAGACTCATATTTATTTCTAGAACCGAACTCAAATGTTACTCATTCACTTTCTCTAATCTCTAACAAACTATAGTATCATCCTTGAATACTACCGATAACTTTTTGAGATACTAATGGAATATCTAATTAATAATATCCATAAAAACTATAAGAGTTTTAGTCAGACCAAAAGTAATAAAAATATATTTATAATGGCTATAATTTCTTCTAAAATCCATCTTTTTTACCTAAGACTCTTGAACTCTGATGTGTTGATTTTTTGACCAAATATCTATTTTTTAAAACCACTTTTTATAATTCAAATTATCAAAAAATAATTCACATAAGTAAAATTATAATATTTTGTCAAAAAAAAGTAGATTTAACCATTTTCCTTATTGGCAAAGAGCACCAGGGTGACCTATGATTAAATATTAAGGTGAAAAAAACATTTCAAAATGAGATAATCAAACTGAAGCGTGATATCGTTAACTCCATTGGTTTCATATGATTAGAGGGTATCAAAAATTGATGTGTACCTAAGAATAGATCAATAATAAACTCTACCCCATCTTTGGATGAAGGAAAGATAAATAATATAGGAAAATTTTAATAAAATCCAAAAAAATATTACAAATATAGAAAATTGATTGAACATAATTGGGATCATCTACTAAATTATACTACAAACTTCTATGATATGGGAGGGATGGTCATGTTTGACTAGGCCTTCGATCCAACTCTCCCTGAAACACCCATTGGCTCCCATCATCTACATGAAATGAGACATGGTGATGATAACAATTAACCAAAGAATTATGAGAAACATGACAATCTTCCAGGACTATGATGTCAAATAGATCCATATTAAGAATGAGAAAACCGAGATTGACTTCTCATAAGTTATCAATAGATAATAGGAAGGAAATATAACCCATATTATTTTCTCTTGAAAATAGCTGTTCCATACTCCATTAAAAGGATATGAGATCCATTGGATTTTTAAACATATGAACAAATTAGATAGATATAAATGATTGGGAAGAACTCGTTTCAAATAATGAAATTTATACTGATGATGAAATAAAGATGAAACATTTCACTTTCAATGGACCTACATTAACCTCTTATGAAATCACATCTTTTGCATGGTGTTGATTCACTCTTATGGCCTTTGAATTGGTACCTATTGTCATAGAAGTATCTTATTTAACCATATTATCCTTCATATCTATCGACCCCTGACCATTTCATGGTGTAGACATACCCTGACGAAAATGATGTAGAAGGCTATAACATCCACAACCATTAAACATCTTCTTTGGTAATGGAAAAGAATGCATAGTGTTCCCAACCATTCCTCACCGATTACAGTTCTTAGGAACACTATTGTCTATAAAATAAGGTTATGGGGTGGCATACTATAGGGAACCACCCCACAACTCCTACAATGATCTTGCCACTTAGTCCACTTTCCTAGAATGTCACTAAATCTGCCTCTGGGAAGAAAATATGTTGTATAATAACCAACATTTCCTTCCATAATAACCTATTCACCCATTACCATGTCTAAATTAACTTTATTGGTTGAAAGATTTTGTATAAATATATTCAATATGATATCTGTTCATAAGACCTGTGGTTACTTCTATCATTTCTTATGTTCATTCATTACTACCTCTGGAGATGAAAACCATCCTAAAAAATTGATTTATATATACTAACCCTGAACTCTCTCTCTACAATAAAGAGAGGAAATCCAGAGACTTCACCATCATCATCATCTCTGGAAAAAACATATCTTAATAGTGTTTACTGAAACCCTTGTAGTCCATGCCCACCTTGCAATCTTTTGTACCATGGAATATCACCATCACTTGTTGGGACCCCCAGGTTTGAACATCAGGAAATTTACTTTGGTACTCTCAGATCTATCTAGGAATTCAATGATCTGATGGATCGTATCCATCTAGACCTTTTCCTCTTTATATTCATTCATACACTTAAATGATGGGGGCTGCTCACATAAGAACTCATGTGATCAACCCCTTTCTCCTCTCACTCTTTATTGTACATCAACAACTAATTCTGAACATTGGGTTCATTTTGATTGATTGTACTAACTAACCACAATATAGACTCAATAAGATTCAGATATATAGGTGTATTCTTAGGAGGAATATCTATTTAATCCTCTTCAGGAACTTGTGGATAATGTCTCAGAGGTATAATGATACACACCAAAATAGATGAAATAATTAGGCAATAAGATAATCTTTGTTCAAACTAGAAAACCATTAAAAGAAATTAATATTATGATCTAGAACTAAAAATACGATACACACATCAAAATATTCAATGGTAAATTGAGTCTCAAAATGGTTAGAGATGTTGAAGAACTAACCTAAACATACCTCTCATGTCCCAAAAATCCAATCTACAGTTTAACTAACATCAAAAGACAATGAATATTGAGGAGAGATTAACTTTTAAACAAAGCATTTGGGAACCTGACACAGTTAACCTCTCAAACTTGAAACGCACAAAAATTTCCACATACTCAAAGGGAATTCTTGATCCCCATAAGATTAAGATTTTCACCTAGGTATCATAGAACAACTAGAGGGAATGATTTCACCCAACCTGAAGCCACAACATGGTATATATATAATTGATTGAATTAACAAAAGTTATATCATAATTATAAACTCAAATAAGATAGTGGAAATGATAAAACTCAAAAAAAAAAAAAAAAACCCAAAATACAAGTCCAACATCAAAGAATTATTAATAGAGAAAACTGAATACACCATGTGATAGTGTGGGAAATCTCCCACCATATCACTAAAAGATACCCAACTCAACTAACATATATTTGACCTCCTCAATATGATTTTTTGACTTTCCCAATATCAAAAGACATACAATTTTCTATGAACTTCCAAATGGGGGCATATGGTGTGAGATTAAAAGGCATAGTAGGATCCCACCCAGGTGTTCCATATAATGTCTATTTATTTTTTAAAACAATTATCATCATTAAATAAATGATGATTGATAAACAGTTTAATAGTTTTTATATGAAAATAATTTAAAAGAATTTAATTTCCCCTTTTTCCACATTTCAAAAATAAACTGGGATAATAAATTTCAATACATTTAATATACCTCAAGAAGTCAAATAAAGGAAAATAATGTATAAAATATCATACCAAATCCAAGGTAGTGTAATAAAAAACAACCCAATATAATGAATATATAACATGTCACACCAGGGACCATTATTGTTCATGCTAGCTTGTACACTCTTACCCTTAACATATAAAATATTGAACGACAAGTCCCTAGATATTTAATTGAATCTAAAAAGAAGAAGAAGAACCATCAAATTAATACCCCAAGATGTCTATCACGTCATAAGAACAACATTCCAAGGGAGCAGAGGAACGCCTCATGGGTTAACCCCCCAACAATATCAACAGATGAGACCTATTACTACACCTTCCACTAAAGTAACCATGTCTTCCACTGTGCTCTATTTTCCAAACCATTTCTCCAAAACTATATATGGAAAACCATTTTATAAAACCATTTCAAAATGATCTGAAATTAGAGTATATTTTACCAAAACAAGGGGAAAACAAAATTTTCATCGAAAATAATTTCTATAAACACAAAAAAGAAATAAATCGTTCCATTTAATTTATAATTTTTTTTATAATAACAATTTTAAATATATTTCATCCAACATATAAGAGAGATGGGAAACACCTACCTCAATCTCAAGTCATAGACACTAATAACAGTAATCTCCAAAATGAAAGAACATAAAGATAATAATAAAGCTCATATTTTCAATCCTACCATATTAAAATTAATCCAATAAGAAAAATGGTTAGTAGAGAATAATAATCCCAACATATCTCAAAGAAACATCCACACTACACCCTAACCAACCCTACAGTCAACCTCCAATGAAAGATCAAACAATATATCTAGAAATGATGAAGAAGATTAACATCATAGATTATCAGATCTAGAAACATAACACAATGGTTCTACCATGATCAATGTAAATGAATATGTATAGGGATTACCCTATTGAAGAAACTCACCATAACCACAACAGATATCAATCAATGGACTAAATGATCTGGAATGTGAAAATGTCTATATAATCTCTAAGTAGATCTCCTAGGTTGAGAGAAAAATATTGACTTCAATATAAAAAAATCATCCATTATCACCATAAAAACTATGAGGATTACAATATGTGTGACAAAAGTTCTTATCATATAATACACGAAACCCAAAATCATCGAAAAATTCATCATCTCTTATTAAAATATTGTTTTCACCATTACCCAATATATAATATTTTCACATTGTGTAGACCCTTCATGGCTTATACAATTTCACAAAATCATTCCAGAACCCAATACACAGCATGAATACATTTCATGACACATAAACATTATTCACCAAATGAATGTCTTTAACACTCCAAACCTAATACATGAATTTTTGACGGTGAAAAAAAACATGATGTGTGAACTTTACAAGATGTGTATTTATTTTATATATAGAAAAAACCAATATTCTATTCAAAAAACCAAACCAACAGTAGATTTAACAAAACATGGGAATTACCCCACAAAGCGTTAAACATGTTTATAACTAAAATACATTAATTCAAACAAACATACATCCCCCAATATAATGACATTTTATATAGAAAATTATCATTATTACCTAAAAGTACCAAATGCACCAAAACAAAGAGTGAAATGAAATGATAGAAGAGAAATACCAGAAATTGCATAATGGGATGTTACATAGTTTGAAGTGCCCAGATCAGTGTGAATCACTGAGAGGGGGAGGGGGTGAATCAGTGATCCCTTAAAACTTTTTACTAATTGATTCTTTATCAATTAAACCTCTATGGCTGGTTAAAGCCTCGATCCACTCTTCTTGTATCTCTCACCTTTCCACGAATGATGCAATAAATGTAAAGGCACTGGACACAAGGATTTACAAGGTTCGGCACCAAAGGCCTACATCCTTGCCATGCTCTCCCAGCATGGATTCTCCCATTATAATCTGTTAGTATTACAATGGTCGATACAGCTTCCCACCGTATCTCTCCTGAGTCCCACAGGAGGGTCTTTATACTGCTTCACACAGTGTTACCAGAGTCCCACTGGCCTGCTCCAGAATCCCACTGAAGACTTCTTCTCCCTGAGTCTCACAGGGGTCTTCTCCTGGCTCCTCGAGTCACACGAGTAGCTCTTCTTCTCTTTAAGCTTCAAGTAACTTCAGCAGCCTGGGATAAAGGCTGCTGGCCTTGCTCCACTCTTCTGATCACTTGTGGTTGATCAGGGCTTCTCGTCTAGCTCAGGCTTTATCTCCTTCTTCAGGATGACCTGGCTTCACTCTTCAAGAATCTTCAATAGCCTCTGAAAAGGTCTATTGGTCTTGCTCAAATCTTCTGATCACTTCTGTTGATCAGGGTCTTCTCAATTACTGAAAACTCAGGCAGCTGATGTCTTTAACTTCAGTCTGGCTTCAGTCTCACTCAACTCTACTTCATGCACTGAGTGCATGGAAACTCTTCATCTTCATGCACTGATAGCATGGGTTCTCAATATCTTCAAGAACTGTTGTTCCTGGACTTCTCAAAATATTCTTCAAGAACTTTCAGTCTTGGTCAACTCAAACGCACACAACCAGATTTGGCTTTGTTCACGTGTGCATGTGCATGCATGTAAGCATGCACTCCCCTTTCCTGCTTCTTGGTGTGATAAACCCACTAAGGGTGTAATTCGTTTTAGTACACACACTGCTTCTCACTTCACACACTTTGTTCCTTTTTGTTTGCACACTAAAGAGTGTGTTATACTTTAGTGTGAGATGTCTCCTTCTTCACTTGATGCACACACTTAGCCGTAGGTTCTTTACTTGGCACTTGTGCACACACTTGGGTTCTCCTTTCTTTGCACACCTACTGCCCGTAGGGCCTTCTTCTTTATGCACACACAAAGTGTATGTCTCGGACAAGGTGTGTTCAACCCGAACTCCTACTCAAGTGAGGCGCGCAAGGGGTGCGGCCCCTCCTTCTCTTCACAGCCGAGCTATTGCCACTGGCCGTGGGTCGCGCAATCCACAAGGCGCGCAAGTGCACAAGGCACAAAGCGGTGCGCAAGGGTGCTGCCTAACCTTCCCTGTCGCGTAAGCAGTGGCGGGCAGGGAGTCCTCTTCTTGTCGCGCAAAAAGGTAGCGCGCAAGGGACTCCTTCGGGCCAAGGATGGCACCGAGGACATCATCCGCGCAGGGTGCGCGCAAGTGTGCACGGGGCTTCGTCTTCGCGAGGCAGAGGTGCACTCACGGTTCTCCGGATCTTCAACAAAGGATCAGCAAGCTTCTCCAATGCCTCGGCCTCTCCTTTTATAGGCGAGGAGAGCCTCTGCCTTCTGCGTGGGATAAATCTCGAATCCCCGAAATCTTCGGATCTTCAAAGATATTTCCAAATCTTGATTTTTGTCCTCTGTTTCACGCGGGATCTTTTATTTTCTCTTCCCTCACGTTCATGTTCGGCCGAACGTGTGCATGCCTCTGTCTAGGCCTATCCATGCAAATCAACAACCCAAATGGCCTTCGGCAGCTTTTCTTGCCTCGGCCTCGACCGAAATTCCTCACTGCTCTGCATGCGTGCTTTTTTCTTGCATGGATGTGTTCATTATGCTTAGACGATCTCAATGGAGTCTTCGGATCGAACAATGATGGCCGGGAGCTCGAAAACTGGTGCTCGGAGGGCTCTGGTTCAGTGGCTGCTCGTGGGTGGCCTTCGGCCGAGCTCGAGGTAGAGGATGGTGCAGCAGCCGTCGGATCAGGTGATCGAAAGACATCGGACGGCTGGATCAGATCGCGGCGCGCGACAGATGAATCGTGCGGCGCAGATCAAGCGCGCGATGAGACGGATGGCTCAGATCTGTCCTGGGTGAAATTTCCACGTCCCACATCAAATCGGCTCGCGGTTTTGCCGCGGTTTATCAATATGCCGCTCCCCCAACCCCCTCAATTGAATCTTCTCCCTCCACGGTGCCGCCCTGCACTGTGTTCTCCCTGCGGGTGTGCTCTGCGCCCACTCTGCTCCATGTGGGCGCGCTCCTAGCGCCCACTATGCACACTCACGGGCGCGCTCCTCGCGCTCACGCTGCGCGGGCTTCATCACCACGTGGCCTCGGGGCTTATACACGGCCCCTGCCTTGCCTCAGGGAGCGCCTTGGCCTTGCGGGTTCCCCATGGGCGTGGCGCCTTAGGCCCATATGTGCCTTGGGTGATCCCTCGGCTGGCCTCCTTGGTGGCACATTTTTTGGCTAAGTCTTGAATAAGACTTTGTCAAAAAACAAAGTCCTCCATGAAATCAAGCCATATCAAGAGAACCACTTCAAGCCTTTCTTCTCCTTCATCTTTCAAGTATTAATCTTCTTCATTAGAATTCCTCCATTTTTCTTCAACATATAATCAACATTTAAGAATGGAATTCCTGAAGGTTTCTTCATCTTCAACCGAGCTCCTGAATCAAATATTTCTTCAATAAACTTCATTGATCTAATCAGAGATCAATTGGAACATCTTCTGATTCACATACACTAAGTGATAGTGCATGGACTTCATTAAACCACTTCATCCACTTAGAAGTAGTGAATGGATCATCTTGCTTCTTCAACTCCTCATCCATTGTCACTACAATGCATGGTCTTCTAATCATGTTGTGACATTGTATCATCAGGATACAAGTTCTTTGAACTTAAAGATCAGCTCAACAATCGTCAGATTTTCATGGAGAATGTTTCAACCACAATTTCCAATACCACTTAGTGAATCTCCTAAGTGACATGCATCTTAGTACCATGGCCATTCTCCTTCATCACCATCACCATCACATCCTTTGACATTCACATCTTGACTCCTTGACATCCATTCATTCCAAGACAACTTAATGCCTCATTGACAACAAATGCAACACAATGCACTTCAATCTCCCCCTTTGTATTTGTTGTCAATACACTCTTTCAGCACATATGAATGGGTCAATATGTGTGCCAATATTTCTCCCCCTTATTGGCAATCAAATGCAAAGGTGTGGTGTGGTTCTCTTTCAAAAATCTCTTCCTCCCTTTGAAAAGTATTTTCTTGAAAAACACTGAGAGAGGGATGATGTCACATGTTCTTATTTAGCAAAGAACCTTTAGTAGATCAACTCTAAGTCTACTTGGGCTAACCCGGTGTAGAAAACAAGAGTGATGTAACCAAGGAACTCAATGCTGTCCACAATTCTCTACACATGTGAGATCATGCTTCAAGGGGTTTGAAATTTTTCAGATATAACAATGAATTTGCTAAATCCTGCACAACTTCACAAAACTCATTAGAAATTTCAGGTGCACAGATAAAGCTCCCCCTTTAATCCATTTGTCTTCAATCCATACTCCCCCTTAATTGATAAGTTAAACTCAATTAAGAAACAAGGGATGAAAGTATGATTGGAATACCTTCACTTTTCTCAAGATGGTATTAATCTCAGAATCCCATCTTCTTCAGATTGGCTCCCCCTCAAGGGGTGCACTCCATTCTGTCCAAACCACTCTCTAGATGAGAATGATCATCATCTTCAATTCCCTGCAGTGTTAGCACATGTAAATACAAGTGATTAGGGAATAAGATGGAACCTCCTTGGTTCATCAATGTGAACAACAAGGTTGAGAAGATTCTCTCAACCGATATGTCCCATTTTCACCATTCTTCACACTTGCACATTTGATCTTTATTGATGATTGTGCTGGTGTGGTTCTCAAAACATCTTCATGTGAAACCTTCTTCTTCCCTTTTGCTTTAGCAATTGTCAGAGCTTCATCTTCAACTCTTTGTAGTTCTCTGGAAAGTTGCAACTGATGTGGCCATATGACAAGTAAATCATTTGGAAGAGTGGCCTCAGTTTTGGAAGTTCCACATGGTTCTTTGGATGCTGCTAAGCTACCTCTCTTAGGAAACTTATTTTCAATCAATCCCTTCTTCTTCTGGATTGATTGTCTTTTGGAGTTCAGTCTGCTTCTATTTAGTTTCATGGCTTCTTTACAAAGGTCCATGATGTGTCCTTTCTTTCCACAGTAGAAGCATGTTTTCTTCTTGGTGGTCCTTCTGGATGCATCACCCTTCTTGGATTTCAAATCCAAGGACTTCTCTTCCTTTTTCCACATCTTCTTGGGAGCATTGTCACCTTTCTTCTGTTTGCTTCCCAAGGTT
This sequence comes from Viscum album, assembly GCA_963277665.1. NCBI lineage: Eukaryota > Viridiplantae > Streptophyta > Magnoliopsida > Santalales > Viscaceae > Viscum > Viscum album. Next base: position 1,262,016,964 of record OY728132.1, on the reverse strand, counting down.
TCTTTCTGAGCCAGGTTCTGTGATCTTTTCTTCATTCCAGCTTCGGATACATTCGGAGATTGATATGTATCAACTCTTTGACCACTTTTGCACCCATCCCAGATGTTGTCAAGTAATCCAAATCTATTTGCAGTAAACAGATGTATCTGGACCTGTGGATGTTGCTTCCTTTCTTCTGGCTTGCTCCCACTTGGCATGGGCTTCCTCTGTGCTTTGGCATTCAGTGGATTGTACCAACAATCCTTTGCACAATGCCCATACTTGTTACAACACCAGCATTGTCCCACGAATCTTGACCTCTTCAGTCCTTCTGATTGTAGGGTACTTTTCTTGACCTGTTGTGCTGTTTCAGGAGAGCTCTCTTTCTTCATTGTCTTCATCCATACTTGTTTGGAATTATTCTTCCATCCTGCACTTTTTGTGGAGACACAATTAGAAGCATCAGTACAAGATGGTATGGATGGTACCTTCTTTTTAGAAGATGTTGCACTTTTATTAGAGGATGTATTTCTTTTAGAATCATCCTTCTCAAAGCTCACTTGAGTGGCAACATTTCTTCTTTTAGCTGACTGGGAGGATTCAGCTTTGGGTGATTGCAGATTTTTCAATATCACCTCCAGTTCTAAACACTTCATGTTGAGGGAGTTCTTCTCATCCTCAATTGTTCTTAGCCTTCCTTCCCATTTCTCTTCCAGCTGTTTTATCTGGTCTTCATGCACCTGCTTCATTTCAAGCAATGAGTTGTCAAGCTCCTTCACCCTTTTTGCTTTGTCTTCAAGTTGAGCATCATTGACAACCATTGAAACTCTGTGTCTCTTTTCCAGTGCACGGAAAACATCTTTGATCATTATCAAAAATATTTCTTTCTCAGAAGAGCTCCTTTGCAATTCTTCACAGGTATCTTCATATCTTTCATTGCAAAGGGAAACAGTTTCATCTTTGGCCTTCACCAGCTTTCTGAGAGTGTTGGTTATGCCAACCCTTTTTGCCAATTGGACTTCCAGAGAATTGGCTTCATCTTCAAGCTGTAATTTTTCTTCTTGAAGATCAAGGAGGCCTAAAGCTATACACATTGCAACTTCCTTGGGGACTCTCTTCTGAAGATATTTGATTGCATTTAGAAGATCATTGTTTCTTCCATCTTCATCATAGCTAGAGCAGGCTTCATCAGAAGAATGATAAAAGGAATTGTCATCTGATGTGACTTTCACATTTCTTTCCATATAAGGAGTTTCTCTGATTGAACTAGCCTTCTTCTTCATCTTCTTTGCCTGTTTCTTCATTCTGTTTTTCAGAGTCTTGGCAGATGTCTCCATTTGAGGTTGTTCTTTCATTTCCTCAAATCTACACTCCATAAAGACTCCCTTGGATCTTTTAGAGGTAACCTCCCTCTGATACCAATTGAAGTGCCCAGATCAGTGTGAATCACTGAGAGGGGGAGGGGGTGAATCAGTGATCCCTTCAAACTTTTTACTAATTGATTCTTTATCAATTAAACCTCTATGGCTGGTTAAAGCCTCGATCCACTCTTCTTGTATCTCTCACCTTTCCACGAATGATGCAGTAAATGTAAAGGCACTGGACACAAGGATTTACAAGGTTTGGCACCAAAGGCCTACATCCTTGCCATGCTCTCCCAGCATGGATTCTCCCATTATAATCTGTTAGTATTACAATGGTCGATACAGCTTCCCACCGTATCTCTCCTGAGTCCCACAGGAGGGTCTTTATACTGCTTCACATAGTGTTACCAGAGTCCCACTGGCCTGCTCCAGAATCCCACTGAAGACTTCTTCTCCCTGAGTCTCATAGGGGTCTTCTCCTGGCTCCTCGAGTCACACGAGTAGCTCTTCTTCTCTTTAAGCTTCAAGTAACTTCAGCAGCCTGGGATAAAGGCTGCTGTCCTTGATCCACTCTTCTGATCACTTGTGGTTGATCAGGGCTTCTCGTCTAGCTCAGGCTTTATCTCCTTCTTCAGGATGACCTGGCTTCACTCTTCAAGAATCTTCAATAGCCTCTGAAAAGGTCTATTGGTCTTTCTCAAATCTTCTGATCACTTCTGTTGATCAGGGTCTTCTCAATTACTGAAAACTCAGGCAGCTGATGTCTTTAACTTCAGTCTGGCTTCAGTCTCACTCAACTCTACTTCATGCACTGAGTGCATGGCAACTCTTCATCTTCATGCACTGATAGCATGGGTTCTCAATATCTTCAAGAACTGTTGTTCCTGGAATTCTCAAAATATTCTTCAAGAACTTTCAATCTTGGTCAACTCAAACGCACACAACCAGATTTGGCTTTGTTCACGTGTGCATGTGCATGCATGTAAGCATGCACTCCCCTTTCCTGCTTCTTGGTGTGATAAACCCACTAAGGGTGTAATTCGTTTTAGTACACACACTGCTTCTCACTTCACACACTTTGTTCCCTTTTGTTTGCACACTAAAGAGTGTGTTATACTTTAGTGTGAGATGTCTCCTTCTTCACTTGATGCACACACTTAGCCGTAGGTTCTTTACTTGTCACTTGTGCACACACTTGGGTTCTCCTTTCGTTGCACACCTACTGCCCGTAGGGCCTTCTTCTTTATGCACACACAAAGTGTATTTCTCGGACAAGGTGTGTTCAACCCGAACTCCTACTCAAGTGAGGTGCGCAAGGGGTGCGGCCCCTCCTTCTCTTCACAGCCGAGCTATTGCCACTGGCCGTGGGTCGCGCAATCCACAAGGCGCGCAAGTGCACAAGGCACAAAGCGGTGCGCAAGGGTGCTGCCTAACCTTCCCTGTCGCGCAAGCAGTGGCGGGCAGGGAGTCCTCTTCTTGTCGCGCAAAAAGGTAGCGCGCAAGGGACTCCTTCGGGCCAAGGATGGCACCGAGGACTTCAGCCGCGCAGGGTGCGCGCAAGGGATCTCACCGCTCAAGTGTGCGCGGGGCTTCGTCTTCGCGAGGCAGAGGTGCACTCACGGTTCTCCGGATCTTCAACAAAGGATCAGCAAGCTTCTCCAATGCCTCGGCCTCTCCTTTTATAGGCGAGGAGAGCCTCTGCCTTCCGCGTGGGATAAATCTCGAATCCCCGAAATCTTCAGATCTTCAAAGATATTTCCAAATCTTGATTTTTGTCCTCTGTTTCACGCGGGATCTTTTATTTTCTCTTCCCTCACGTTCATGTTCGGCCGAACGTGTGCATGCCTCTGTCTAGGCCTATCCATGCAAATCAACAACCCAAATGGCCTTCGGCAGCTTTTCTTGCCTCGGCCTCGACCGAAATTCCTCACTGCTCTGCATGCGTGCTTCTTTCTTGCATGGATGTGTTCGTTATTCTTAGACGATCTCAATGGAGTCTTCGGATCGAACAATGATGGCGGGGAGCTCGAAAACTGGTGCTCGGAGGGCTCTGGTTCAGCGGCTGCTTGTGGGTGGCCTTCGGCCGAGCTCGAGGTAGAGGATGGTGCGGCAGCCGTCGGATCAGGTGATCGAAAGACATCGGACGGCTGGATCAGATCGCGGCGCGCGACAGATGAATCGTGCGGCGCAGATCAAGCACGCGATGAGACGGACGGCTCAGATCTGTCCCGGGTGAAATTTCTGCGTCCCACATCGAATCGGCTCGCGGTTTTGCCGCGGTTTATCAATATGCCGCTCCCCCAGCCCCCTCAATTGAATCTTCTCCCTCCACAGTGCCGCCCCGCACCGTGTTCTCCCTGCGGGCGCGCTCTGCGCCCACTCTGCTCCCTGCGGGCGCGCTCCTAGCGCCCACTATGCACACTCACGGGCGCGCTCCTCGCGCTCACGCTGCGCGGGCTTCATCACCGCGTGGCCTCGGGGCTTATACACGGCCCCTGCCTTGCCTCAGGGAGCGCCTTGGCCTTGAGGGTTCCCCATGGGCGTGGCGCCTTAGGCCCATATGTGCCTTGGGTGATCCCTCGGCTGGCCTCCTTGGTGGCACATTTTTTGGCTAAGTCTTGAATAAGACTTTGTCAAAAAACAAAGTCCTCCATGAAATCAATCCATATCAAGAGAACCACTTCAAGCCTTTCTTCTCCTTCATCTTTCAAGTATTAATATTCTTCACTAGAATTCCTCCATTTTTCTTCAACATATAATCAACATTTAAGAATGGAATTCCCGAAGGTTTCTTCATCTTCAACCGAGCTCCTGAATCAAATATTTCTTCAATAAACTTCATTGATCTAATCAGAGATCAATTGGAACATCTTCTGATTCACATGCACTAAGTGATAGTGCATGGACTTCATTAAACCACTTCATCCACTTAGAAGTAGTGAATGGATCATCTTGCTTCTTCAACTCCTCATGCATTGTCACTACAATGCATGGTCTTCTAATCATGTTGTGACATTGTATCATCAGGATACAAGTTCTTTGAACTTAAAGATCAGCTCAACAATCGTCAGATGTTCATGGAGAATGTTTCAACCACAATTTCCAATACCACTTAGTGAATCTCCTAAGTGACATGCATCTTAGTACCATGGCCATTCTCCTTCATCACCATCACCATCACATCCTTTGACATTCACATCTTGACTCCTTGACATCCATTCATTCCAAGACAACTTCATGCCTCATTGACAACAAATGCAACACAATGCACTTCATAGTTTTAACAGAAATAAAAGGAATAAGAAACATAAAAAATGTAATTAAAAAAGTAAATAATTGAAAAAAGTGTATTATTTATGATTATAATGAACGTTTATGATGAGTGAAACTTGAGGTAAGGGAATTCATAACTCAATCACCACTCAATTGGAAAAATCACTTCTTCTTTGGCTATATAATGTAAATATTTTCTGTAAAATGAACTTTGTTTTATATATTTTGCACGTACACTTGTATCTAAGTGGATTTACCTTTATTACACATAACAACTACATTGATTAATTCCCACATCAATGATATGACCTTTGTAAAGGATTAAGTCTCAATTTCAATTACATTGAGACATAATTTATATTAGTCACTTATTAAAATTTATGTGGTGTATATATATCAACTTTTATATATTTAAAATTAATAATTTACTATTCATGTTGATTAAAGATTAAATTAATGTTTTTTTTGTCATAGTTGTATGAATATATTTTACAACCATATTTTTTTAGATTTCCTTACTTTTCGATGAAGGAATGATATAATGCATCCTTCAGAAAATCTATCTATTTTCATAACCTTTGGATATATAAGGGGTTTCTAATTATATGCCAAAAATTCCTCTCATCGGCACTTAATTGAAGAAAGAAATTTTTTATTAAAAAATGAACTTATTTATATTATTTTTCAGGTATATTTGTCTTCAATTTTAATCATATTCACGTTTTTTTAAAAAAAATTAATTTTTATTAATCAAATTATTTACAAGGAATATTTTACTTTTTTCATTGAATATTAAGTGGTTTTAATTAAATCTATCTAATCTTTTCTAAAAGTTTCATTTCAAATTTATTTATAAAAATTTAAACTGATTTTTTTTCGTATATAGAATCAACGAACTTCCCCACTACCAAAAATTTTTATTATAATTTTATTCTATTATAAATTTTCTACTATATTATATATAATAATATTTAAATAAATATTGATGAAATATTTCACTTCTATTTTTTTTCTTCAAATTACCAGATTTTATTATAAAAACTATATTTATGAAGAATCGATGGTCATCTCTTATCTCTTAATAATTTTGTGGTTGTGAAATTTTTCTTGAAATATTCACTTTATTATGATTATTGAAAACTAAATTTATCATTAAAATCCATATTTTATTGTATCAGGGATTAGATTATTTCCTAAACCATATACCACATTTAAATATGGTGTTTTAATATGTTAATTATTTGATTGACAATTTAAAATATTTATAGATCCATATTGTGTACTTAATAAGTATATTTGTTAATAATATATATTGGTTATGAATTGAATTGATGATAAAATATATTAGAAATTCATTGGAAATAGAGTGATTGGTCGGGGACTATTATTTATAACCCTTTGATGCATCAATAGTTTCATGAAATGAACCAATTTTCAAACCTTATTTAATGGGTTCTTGGTTTTTAACAACCCATAGTTTAATGTTTTAGGAAACATTACCTCAATGCAATGTTTCAGATGCATGATATTATACATTTCAACATTATGATGTTATAAATTGAAATATATGTGATTATTTTGAATAATATCCATTGATATGTTTTATGCTTCTGTGACTATTCATAAGGAATCATTTGATCTTCATTTTCTTCTAGAATATTATTTTTTATTCTTCCGTTATTAATTAAATGGAATATAATTTTAGTGAATTACCTTTTAATATTTATTATCTCTCATTTATTAAACATACCTTCCATTGTACATTACCATTACTGGGAATTTTATATTACCCTTAATTGGTTTTATTTTTCAAGGATATGAAGATATAATCTTTGAATGAGTTCAATGATAAAGAAAATACACATTCACTATTTTTTTCTAATGTGATTTGATACTCAAGTATGTATCTAGATTAAAAAGTCTACTAAACTACTCAGCTAATGGGGATATGATTCCTTATATATTGTTCCATTTAATGAATGTAACTACCATCTCTAGGATACTATGGTCTATGTCCTTACATTTTTCATCAGATAAATAATATGATCAACAATGGGGAATGTAGTTCCCCCAGTTTCGGGTACATAACCCCTTTCCTCAAGTTTTTTTTAATTTGGTTAGTATAAAATAATGAATTTCCTTAAAATATAAAGTTTCCATAATATATATAGTATCCATTAAGTTGGGTGTTTCCATAATGTTGGTTGTTTCTATAAATTGGGGTGTTTCCATAAAGTGTGTTATTTCCATAAAGTGGGGTGTTTCCAAAAAGTGGGTTGCTTCTATAAAGGGGGGTGCTTCCATAAAGTGGGTTGTTTCCATAAAAAGGGTAATGGTGAATTATGGGAGAGTTTGGGTGTTTTTTAAGGAGTTTTGGGACAAGAAGGGAGGTTGCATGATCCATGCACAAATGGCCTAAACCGTGTGATCAAACCTTGCGGAGAGGTCAAATATAGATACTATATTCTAGGAGATTACTCGTTTTTGATCTATATATTTTGTTTTGGCTTCAAAACGCCCTTATTTTGAGATTACTCTCTCTATAAGTGTATAGAAACCTCCTCACATGATTTAGATCCATCCCATAGCCTTCCCATATTGATTTCGAGTCCAATTCTTGAGTTATGTCACCATTCTTTCCGGATTTGTCATGTTTTCTTAGATCTTCTTAGATCTACATCTCTGATCTCCATTAATTCATAGATATGAACCTATAATGGGTAGATCTATGTTTTTTTTATTCCAAATAATTCAATGTTTAGTCGTGATCTATCTAGGATAAGAGAACTAAGTTTGTTGAAGGAGAATCGACCAGCTTTCCTATGCGTTCTTCGTCTGTTGTCAAAGTTTTGTCAAAATCGTCGAGGTAGGTGGCTTCACTCTCATCTACTATTTCTAGAATTAATTTTCATAGATTCATATGGTTTTATTTATTGTTAAATTCATTGAAAAATATTCATTAACGATGATTTATGGTTTTTGTGATATTGCTTGATCTTGGAGAATAGTTGTACAAATGCGGTTTAGTTTCATGAATTTAAAATAATGATTTTAAATTATTGATTCTCTATAATTGATAAATTTCTGATGAAAAAGTGATTTTCAATAGAAATGGTTTTCAATAAAAATGGAGTTTTATTGAAATTATTTGGAAATGAAATGGTTTGGAATTGAAATGGTTTTGACAGAAATGGTTTTAAAAAAATGTTTTTTATTTTGAAAGGGTTGTTTTGGAATAATCTTTTGGAATTTGGGTTGTGTGTTCATGTTTCGTATATGGGGCTTGGTTGAAATATGGCCTTGTTCTCAGTGCCAAAGGTTTAATGGCACATGGGAATTTCATACATAGGGCTTGGTTGAAATATGAACTTGTGCTTGGTGCCAACAGGTTAATGGAACATGGGAAACAATTACCTTTTGAAGACTTAGTAGATCTACAAGAATCCACTCCTAAGTATGTAACTATCATAACATATCATGCATGGTTGGTTTCATGGGTTTGAGGAATTGTTGGGTATGTTGATAAATGGATATTGTGAAATGTTTGTAAATATTGTTTAGATGTTTTTCTGGAAAAATAACTTGCTAGGAAAATTGATTTCAATTGAACTTGTATGATTTTTGTAATGAATCGTTTTGGAAACTTGTTTATATTTAGTTATAAATTGTCTTTGAGAAGTTGTTTTATATAAACTATTTCATATAATTGTTTCTAACTCTTCGATCCTATTGGCGTGAGTAGGGAAGTCATTAGGGAAAACTTACTGAATTTTATACAGACCCCCACTTTGGCACTTTGGGGCTTTTGCAGATGTTCTCTTCCGAGAAAAGGGAGAAGGTAATGTTTCACACGTTTATAGAACTACCTCGTGATGTATGGACTGTTCGGAGATTTTTGAGCTTATAGCTTGTGGTGCATGTAGTCTTGAGGTTTTTTGAGAGTCATGTGTGGTTTATCTGCTGTTTACTTTGATTCATGGTTATTCCTTCGTTGTTGCTTACGTTGATGTGGTTGTGAGATACATGAAGTTATTGATTTGTCTTCTATTTGTTTATGAATCATATAGTGAATGTTTGGATATGGTTGGTAGGTATATTGGTTTATTTAATAAAGGGTAAATCATCCCCCCACTTGTATTTGAAACCCATCGACATTTAATTCTAGCCTTGGGAATCTTGGTTATGTTTCATAAGGAATAGTAATGACTCGTTGACTCTCAAGACAATGTGAATTGGCGGACATTAAAAATGGTATCATATTATTCAGTCCTTTCCTGATAATTAGTCATTGATGTTCCTAGTTTTGGAGATGTAATCCCTTCTTGTATATTCCTTGGATGGGAATCTTAGAAATTAGTAGGATTGTTGAAACATGAAATGTATAGAATAAAAGAACATAGATAACCCTTTTATGATGAATTTCAAGTTACCATGGAGTAGGGTAAATAAGTGTTTGGAGACACTTTTAGAATTTTGGAATCTCATTGTCATGGTTTTAGCCAATGAGACGAGCATGACATGCATTGTAGAGGAATGAATTCCCACGAGGAGTGCATACATCATTTCGTGGAATGATTCTTGTTGTGAAAAAGTGTAATATTTTGAAAAAGAATTGAATTGGGTTTTGAATGAAAGATTTTGAAAAGTCTAATTGTTATCATATTTTGAAAATGGTTTAATTTTCAAAATCATGTGAAGTGTTTTAAAAAATGGTTGAACATGGGAAAAATGTTTTTTGGGAAACAATGTTGTGATAGTTGATGGGATAGAATTATAAATGCTAAGCCAACAATTTCTAGAGAGTGATATTGATGGAGTTTGTTGTTATTTTAGAAATTGGAACCTGGTAGACATCGTCGAAACCAACCCAAAGAGGCTATTGAGAATTTGGTTGCACCCGAGCTGTAACACCCCGAGATTTTATGAAAAATATTCTTTTTAATCTCATTGATGTCTTGTGTTGTACGCTACACCAAAAAGAGCTTGCACTACACGCATCCTTGACTTGGCTTGCTTTACACGCAATCACGACCTTCCACGATAGCGTGTGTTGTACGTAATATCGAGTTTCACTAAACAACGATGTGTTATTAAAATATTATATAAGCTAGCCATTATGAATATTAATACCCACTTTTTGAAATTTTATAAATTTTATCTTTCAAAATGGACTTCATTTTTGGATTCGGAATATCAAAATTAGCCTAGGGTGAATTTTTGGTATTTTTCTAAAAACATTCAATTTTTGATGAATAGTGAAAACACTGGGTTACTATTTAAAAACCAACTTTTCATTTAAATAATTATTTATTTTATTTAAATTTATTTTACTTCAAAATTGATTCATAATACCTATATAAGTTCAATGTAATTAACTAGAGTCATTTTATAGTAATTTTAGATATATAAAAATTTTAGTGAACTTTTCAACGTCTTTTACCCATCTCCTAGGAAAATTTGGAAATTCACATAAAACATAATTTTACCGCTTCTGTGAATGGAATTTAGAAAATCCAAGAGATACGGTTAATATCATGGACTAAAATGTGGTTCAATGAGATGAAAATAATTTTTGTGAATAGTAACTTTTTACTTTTATTTATCACGGTTAAAAGTAAATAGGGTAATTAAGGGAAAAAATGATACTATTATTACCCTAACACATGTCCTAATTCTAGTTTAAAGGTTTAATTAGACCAAAAACAACCTTAGGAATAATATATGACCATTTAGGTGCACATGGATTAGATTTGGACATTTATTATTAATTTATTTAAAGAAGGGTTAAATTAGTTAAAATCAAATATTAATAACTAAATCATTTTTAATATAGGGTTATAAATAAGTTAAATTGGACTATAAATATTCATTAAAAATCTAAAAATATTTCCTACCTAATGTAATTTTATTTATAATTTTTAGACATTAAATAATTTATTTTATTTATGACACAGTGGTGATGCAGTAATTACCTAAATAATGAAATATTAAAATAATTGATGTTATAAATACCCAAATAAATGTAATTTGAGACTTTTTATGAATTCCACTAATTTTATAGGTTAATATGACATGTTATTGTTGAATTAATTAACTTTTTTTGAACTAATCATTCTGTTATAATTTTCACAAAAATACATTACAAAATAGTATCAAAATTGACATAAAATAGTTTTTAAAAAAGGTATTATGTTATTAATTGTTATTATATTCCTAAAAATCTAAGGTTAGGCCAGGATACTTATATAATTATAGGTGTATCATTAATGGACCACTTGGATGTATATGGTATGTTTATTAACTATATAATATAAAAATAAAAAGTGACATGGTAAATGTCAATCTAATTAACTAAGAGTTAAAACAAAAAGATAAGGTTAATGTAATGACCCAAACCTATCTAAAATATATTTATTGAAAGTATTTCGACCCATCCCCACCTTGGATTAGAAATAAATTAATTTTGAGCTATTAAAAACCTAATATGACTTTATTATAAAATAATATTTTAAGTATTTCCAAAGGTGCCCCTCTCCTCCCTTATAAAAAGGGCACCCCTTCCCTCTTCTCTTCACACCCTTTTGAGCCTTGAATCTCGGCCATCCCCTACCAATTTTTATTATCCACTTCCCTAGAAACATTCTGGAGGTTCTGGTCTTCTCAAAAGACCAACTCTACTTCCTTAAGAGAAGGCTTAAAGAAGGTGCGTCGAAGAAGATGTAATCTCTTCTTCCGATTCTCTCAAGTTTATTTCTTCTTCTACTTCTTTTTATTTAGTTTTATCATTATAAATTAATAACATAAGTATTACTTATATACTGATTTGTTATTATAAATATGAAACAACCCTATTTCACCTTTTATCCATCCTATGGAAAACGAAATCATTGTGCGTGCCTATGTACGAAATACCGTCTCCACGCCGTGTGTAATCTGTTTTCAACCACCACCTTACATGGATGGTTATAATGGTGTAAATAAATAACTATATATGACTACTTTAAAGTGATATTGATTCTAAAATATTATAAATACACTTAAATACAATTCCATGAGCATGGGAATGATATCATCGCTCGTGCGTACGTACGGACTACCGTCTCCACGACACGATGAGAATCATTATCCATGTTAACCATTAATGAATGATTATAAAGGATATATATTGAATAATAATGAAATATATGACATAATAATGATACTCTATTTATGTATATATAAATTTATGTCATCTACTTAATTCCATTCAATTCAAAAAGGAAACAAAAACAGTGTTCATGCGTATGTATGGCCCACCGTCTCCATGAATGGTGTATTTCATTCCATTTATCGATCTATCATATATATTTATATTCTGAATATATATTATATATAAATAATTTTTTACATTATGGAATTATGTAGGTCAGGATATAAGTAACAATATCAAGAACAACAAGTCAAAACTCGTACGATAAATGAAACGATTTTACCCAAAACGATGATTTAACATGGAATTTACAAAAGAACGGGTAATATAATGTCATGAGTGAACCATATATGATATCATAACAATGAATATGATTCTGTAATAAGTCAATGACATTATATAAATCATTATACAAGTGGTTCGGAAACATATGAAGCATATCAGACATAAGTTAAGGGATAACTATTCCTACCTCGTTCTTATCCGAGATTGTTATTCGTAAGTATTTACTGGGGTTATTGTTATCATCCATACCCATGTTTTCTAAAAATGTTTTCATGTATTTTAAAGTCCTTTTTACACATTTTTAAAATTTACCACATGTTATGAAAGGAATCTAACTTTTTTTACCACATGGGGAACTTTTTGACTTTTTCGACAAAAGTATGAGGAGAATGTTATTTTTAACTTATATGGCATGAATGAATTTTTACGGTTTCATAAAGCCTCATTTTCATGATTCTTTCTATACAATATTGCATGATTATTTTCAAAAAAAAACCCTTTTCTTTTAAAATTACATGGCATTTTGTGAAAAGAAAATGATTTTTAAGAAGAAAGGATATTTTCCTCAAGATTTCATTTCAAGCGGTTTATCAAAAATATTTTCCATCTAAATTGACATTATTTAATATGTTTATGTTTCAAGTATAATGTCTCCATTATTTACATGGTTTTATTCTTCTTATGTTGAAATGATCTCCATTTTTTTATGTATGGATTATCTTATGATGGCATGATGTTTAAGAATCCCATTCTATTACATGGGTTATGTTATGATGTATGATTTATGATTTTGTGTCACATGAAAGAATGATTTCATTATGAGATGGGTGGGACCTATATCTCCCTCCAATGCATTGGGTAAAAATTTATATCTCATGAGATAGACATGGCTGGAATGGTAAGTTAATCTAGTTCAGTAATACATTACTAGAACGAGGAGTCAACTCGATTCAGAAAGGGATTTTGTCCACTAAGATGGTCCTAGCAGCAATGCCTTGGCTACTATGGAAATCATATCATGTGATTAAAGGTTGCCACAATCCAATGTTTTATTCCCATGCTATTTTATCATGATTAATGTTTCTTTATGATCTATGCCTTATGTAATTCCATGTTTTATATCATTGCCAAAGATTTTGATGTTTAAATATTATGTTCATGTTTTTAAGTTCAAATGTATATGATTTGTTTTATTTTTTCTTACCCTTACTGAGAATTTGATCTCACCCTTTATATGTTTTATTTTCCCCGGGATTTTAAAAAAAATGTTTTAGGTAAGAAAACCAAAAGGGGAAGATCTTTATGGGAGATGTTGAAGATCTTTCACCACGATTAGAATATTACATTCTGAGTTTCCAAAGACACTAAACTATTACGGTCCATGTGTGTCTGTTTTTGTTATGTATTAAGTATTCCACAAATGTAATGTAATGTCCATGTACATCATGATTCGGGTCTCTACAGTTGGTATCAGAGGAAATGATTTGTTAACCTTTGGAAACTAGGATGCGAAAACTTTAGTGAGATCCCTAGAGATATTTCTAAGGTATGTCTTCGAATTTCCCTAAGGTTAAGTATAAGTATAGGTTATAGTTTTAGAATTACAGTAATGATATTAGAATTAAACTTAAGATGTTAGATATCGATGGTACTCCACCTTTATTATGTTGTTTTCCCTAGCATGATTTTTGCCTCTCACACTATTCTTTTTGGGTTTTAGACTATGGCTGGAACCCAAAGGAACCGTGTTGATCAATGTAATGGAAAATGAAATGATTTTCCACCTGAACAAACCAATGTTATGAGAGATGGAGTGAAAAATCTTATTGTTATACTTATGCAAGCTATGAATCATTCTGTACTTCTGAGTGAGCAGAGAAGGGAACAATATTCTATTGAGTCCTTCATGAGGAAACACCCACCTTCTTTCAATGGGTCTTCTGATCCACTTGTTTCTGAATCAGTACCATTGAAAAGATATTTTCCATACTTCGCTGTTCGGAACATGATAAATTCATTCTAGCTGTTTACCGTTTAGAAGGTGAAGCAGACCAGTGGTGGACTCTAATTAATAATACAAGGACCCAAGATGAAATTGAATCCATGGAATGGGACGAGTTCAAGAACTTCTTTTTCGGTATTTTCTTCCCTTGTATTCTTCGAACAAAGATGGAAAAGGAGTTCCTTGATCTTAATCAAAAGGATGATGAATCTGTTGGTATATACGAAGAAAATTTTACAAGGCTTGCAAGGTATGCATCTCGCTTTATCATCCAACCTGAAAGTAAAGTTGATCGATTATTCAGTGGCATAAAACCAAGTATTCGAAGGGCATTAGATATAAGAGACTTCAGTGGCTATGAATAAATTGTGTGTTGTGCTATCAAGGTAGAAATGGAAGTTGGTGTTACATATCCATCTCATGGTTTGGACAAGAAACGAAAGATGGAGTTCAAGGAGAAATCTCAGAACAATGGTGAAAAGAAGATGAATGTTTCTTTATGCTCAAAGTGTAGAAAGAAGCATGGTGGAGATTGTCTTAAAGGGACTAGGAAATGTTTTAAGTGTGGAAAAGAAGGTCATAGAGCAGCTTTGTGTCGAAGTAATGGAAAAAGGGTTTCTAATTATGTGAATAAAAAAAACTGCAGTGAACTCACCACCAACACTTCAATGCTTCAAGTGTAAAAAAATGGGGCATTATTCTAATCAATGCCCTAATCCAAGGGTTAATGATGATCGACATGAGCAACCACTTAAGGAAAAGAACAAAGGGAAGTGACATGCGATCACTATTGGCAATGTTGAATATGACAACGATGTGATGGAATGATTAAGTATTTATGTAATGGGATTCCAAAATAATGTTGTATATAGTATCATAGAATATTGGAATATTTATGTATTGGTCTATTGTGGTTTTCAATAATTTTATGGTACCGGTTACCATGGAAAGTGATTGAGATATTTTTGGAAAGAATATGATATGCGCATAATGAAGGGATAAGGAGATAATGAAATGTTTGATTTTATTAATGAGCTCATATAAAGAAAAAGTGATATCATGGTTTGAGTAAATAGAATTTTTGGGATTTTGGTATATGGAAAGAGTGACCTTATGACAGCATTCATGTTTTCTCTATGGTTCAAGAGAATACAAGATTAAGGTATTCACATGTTTGGAATGTGACCAAAAAGATATATCGTATGATATATGGGGGATAAATGATGGTATCCACATGTTCGGTAGATGGCATTTCTAGTAATTGTTTTCTTTATACGATGAGCTTGGACAGAAGTATTTTGGATAAGCCTAAATATTGGAATGAATTAAGTAAGGCATATGATAGTATTGTTTAAGGCTATAACTTTTTTCAGTATTATTCCAGGAATGTTATTATAATGTATTTTTAGAAAAAGGGACGACTTGCAGGACGGGAGACAACCCATCGCATCGGACAAGGCTATGGGAATCGAACCCACAACCGAAGTGTGACATGCCTTTATCGCCTAACACTGGCCTACAGGAAGTCCCTGGTTAGTATAAATTAGTTTCAATTTATTATGTGGTATGATATACAAAGTATACGTCCATTTTAGGAACCATATACGATTAATCTCACCATATATGGACTTATGTATAAAACTTTTTCCTTATGTTTGAGACAGATGGAATGACCTATCATTCTATCGCATGATCTGCTAACACTTCAAGAATGAAAAATTAAACTTCATTTCTATAAGATATGAAGTGGAAATTGTACAAGGCATGAACAATGGTGATATTGTACCAAAATAAAGTAAGTATTTCTTCTAATTCTTCAACTTTATGGAAATAATATTGAAACCCAAAAATGTTGTCGTAGTGTCCTCATATACGATGAATCAGATGGTACTTTAGATCATCCCAAAATTATGGCTTTGTGATTGTTGGATTTTTCATAACCATGTTCTCTACCACTCTCCATCAGAACTTGATGGTTAGATTTTTCTTTCATATCCATATTTTCACCTATGTTGTCCTATGTGGATACCAAATGCTGAGTTACTTTGGGTGACCGTTATGATTCTAAATTCCCATTTTAAAATGAATTACAAGTATTCCTTTTTACGATGTGGGTTTCTATGAAAGAAACTTTCAAGTAGTAAACCATTTATAACCCCGACAAATTTCAAGGGCGAAATTCATTTAAGGGGGGTAGAATGTAACACCCCAAGATTTTATGAAAAATATTCTTTTTAATCTCATTGATGACTTGTGTTGTACTATACACCAAAAGGAGGTTGCACTAAACGCATCTTTGAATTGGATTTCTTTACATGCAATCGCGACCTTCCACGATAGCGTGTGTTGTAAGCAATATCGAGTTTCACTAAACAACGATATGTTATTAAAATATTATATAAACTAGCCGTTATGAATAATAATACCCACTTTTTTAAATTTAATAAATTTTATCTTTCAAAATGGACTTCATTTTTTTGATTCAGAATATCGAAATTATCCTAGGGTGAATTTTTGGTATTTTTCTGAAAACTTTCAATTTTTGATGAATAGTGAAAACACTAGGTTACTATTTAAAAACCAAATTTTTATTTAAATAATTATTTATTTTATTTAAATTTATTTTAGGTAAAAATTGATACATAATACCTATATAATTTCAATGTAATTAATTGGAGTCATTTTATAGTAATTTTAGATATATATAAATTTTATTGAACTTTTTTCCGTCTTTTACCCATCTCTTAGGAGAATTTGGAAATTCACATAAAACTAAATTTTACCGCTTCTGTGAGTGGAGATTCGAAAATCTGAGAGACACGGTTAATATCAAGGACTAAAATGTGGTTAAATGAGATGAAAATAATTTTTGGTGAATAGTAATTTTTTCTTTTATTTACCACGGTTAAAAGTAAATAGGGTAATTAAGGGTAAAAATGATACTATTATTACCCTAACACATGTCTTGATTCTATTGTATAAGTTTAATTAGATAAAAAAAACCTTAGGAATAAAATATGACCATTTAGGTCCACTTGGATTAGATTAGGACATTTATTATTAATTTATTTAAAGAAGGGTTAAAATAGTTAATATCAAAGTTTAATAACTAAATAATTTTTAATATAGGGTTATACATAAGATAAATTGGACTAGAAATATTCATTAGAAAGATAAATATATTTCCTACCTTCTGATATTTTATTTATAATTTTTAGACATTAAATAATTTATTTTATTTATGACTCAATGGTGATACAGTAATTACATAAATAATGAAATATTAAACTAATTTATGTTATAAATACCCAAATAAATGTAATTTGATACTTTTTATGAATTAAAATAATTTTATACGTTAATATGACATGTTAGTATTTAATTAATTAACTTTTTTTGAACTAATCATGCTGTTCTGAATTTCAAAAAAATCCATTACAAAATAGTGTCAAAATTGACATAAAATAGTTTTTAAAAGAAATATTATATTATTAATTGTTATTATATTACTAAAAATCTAAGGATATGAAAAAATAGTTATATAAAGATAGGTATATAATTAATGGACCACTTGGGAGTCTATTGGATGTATATGGTACATTTATTAACTATATAATATAAAAATAAAAAGTGACATAG
Organism: Viscum album; assembly: GCA_963277665.1. Classification (NCBI taxonomy): domain Eukaryota; kingdom Viridiplantae; phylum Streptophyta; class Magnoliopsida; order Santalales; family Viscaceae; genus Viscum; species Viscum album. The sequence goes on along the minus strand of OY728132.1, from coordinate 1,261,999,233 downwards.
TAAATGTCAATCTAATTAACTAAGAGTTAAAACTAAAAGATAAGGTTAATATAATGACCTAAACCGGTCTAAAATCTATTGGTTGAGAGGATTTAGACCCATAACCAACTTATCTTCGAAATAAATTAATTTGGAGCTATTAAAAACCGAATATGATTTTATTATAAAATAATATTTTAAGTTTTTTCAATGGTGCCCCTCTCCTCCCTTATAAAAACGGCACCCCTTCCCTCTTCTCTTCACACACTTTTGAGCTTTGAATCTCTGAAAAACCCTATAAATTTATCTTATCCACTTACCTATAAACATTCTGGAGGTTCTGGTATTCTCAAAATACCAACTCTACTTCCTTAAGAGAAGGCTTAAAGGAGGTGCGTCGAAGAAGAGGGAATCTCTTCTTCCGATTCTCTCAAGTTTCATTCTTCTTCTACTTCTTCTTATTTAGTAGTATCATTATAAAGTAGTGACATAAGTATTACTTATATACTGATATGTTATTATAAATATAAAACAACCCTATTTCACCTTCTATCCATCCTACGGAAAATGAAATCACCGCGCGTGTGTACGTACGGAATACCATCTCCACACCGTGGTGTAATCTGTTTTCGACCACCACCTTACTTGGATGGGTATAATGGTGTAAATAAATAACTATATATGATTATTGTAAAGTTATATTTATTCTGAAATATTATACATACACTTCAATACAATTCCATGATCATGGGAATGATATCATCGCTCGTGGGTACATACGGACTACCGTCTCCACGACGCGATGAGATTCATTATCCATGTTAACCATTAATGAATGATTATAAAGTATATATAATGAATAATAATGAAATATATGACATACTAATGATACTTTATTTATATATATATATATATGTATTTCATATACTTAATTCCATTCAATTCAATAACAAAACGAAAACAACGTTCATGCGTACGTACGGCCTACCGTCTCCATGAACGGTGTATTTCATTCCATTTATCGATCTATCATATATATTTATATGATGAATATATATTATATATAAATAACTTTTTACATTCTATAATTATCTAAATCAGGATATATGTAATAATATCAACAAAAACAAGTCGAAACTCGTACGATAAATGAAACGATTTTACCCAAAACGATGCTTTAACATGGAATTTACAAAAGAACGGGTAATATAAAGTCATAAGTGAACCATATATGATATCATAACAATGAATATGATTCTGTAATAAGTCAATGAAATTATTTAAATCATTATACAGGTGGTTCGGAAACATACGAATCATATCTAACATAAGGTAAGGGATAACTATTCCTATCTCGTTCTTATTCGAGATTGTTATTCGTAAGTATTTACTGGGGTTATTATTATCATCCATGCCCATGTTTTCTAAAAATGTTTTCATGTATTTTAAAGTCCTTTTTACCCATTTTTGAAATTTACCACATGTTATGAAAGGAATCTAACTTTTTTTTACCATATGGGGAACTTTTTGAATTTTCTAACAAAAGTACGAGGAGAATGTTATTTTTAACTTATACGGAATGAATGGATTTTTACGGTTTAATAATGCCTAATTTTCATGAAGATTTCTATACATGATTGCATCATTATTTTCAACAAAACCCTTTTCTTTTAAAATTGCATGGAATTTTGTGAAAAGAAAATGATTTTGAAGAAGAAAGGATATTTTCCTCAATATTTCATTTCAAGTGTTTTATCAAAAATATTTTCCATCTAAAATGACATTATTTAATATGTTTATGTTTCAAGTATAATGTCTCCATTATTTACATGGTTTTATTCTTCTTATGATGAAATGATATCCATTTTTTTATATATGGATTATGTTATGATGGCATGATGTTTAAGAATCTCATTCTATTACGTGGGTTATGTTATGATGTATGATTTATGATTTTGTGGCACATGAAAGAATGATTTCATTATGAGATGGGTGGGACCTATATCTCCCTCCAATGCATTTGGTAAAGATTTATATCTCATGAGATAGACATGGCTAGAACAGTAAGTTAATTCGGTTCAGTAATACAGGACTGGAATGAGGAGTGAACTCGATTCAGAAAGGGACTTTGTCCACTAAGATGGTCTTGGCAGCAATGTCTTGGCTATTATGGAAATCATATCATGTGCTTAATGGTTTCCACAATCACATGTTTTATTCCAATGCTATTTTATCATGATTAATGTTTATTTATGATCTATTCCTTATGTACTGCCATGTTTTATGTCATTGCCGAAGATTTTGATGTTTATACATTATGTTAATGTTTTTAAGTTCAAATGTATATGATTTGTTTTATTTTTGCTTACCCTTACTGAGAATTTGAGCTCACCCTTTATATGTTTTCTTTTCCCCATGATTTAAAAAAGGGTTTTAGGTAAGAAAACCAAAAGGGGAAGATCTTTATGGGATATGTTGAAGATCTTTCACCACGATTAGAAGATTACGTTCCGAGTTTCCAAAGACACTAAACTATTATGGTCCTTGTGTGTCTGTTTTTTATGTATTAAGTATTACGCAAATGTAATGTAATGTACATGTACATCAAGATTTGGGTCTCTACACGAGCCATAGGTGACCCAATATTTAGTCAAAATCATCGCTCAGGCTTTTCAAACTGTTGAGTTGGGACTTCATCCAGATACTCTGTTTACGATATTTGTCACTATAGAAAATCCAAGTGGAGGAATTGTGGTTTCCTTCACTTGAGGAGATGATAAATCTAGCACAATGATGGAGAGTATGTAGGACACCAATTCTCTATGTTTAAAACTTGAAATGATGCCTTTTGTTTTGAAACTGAAAAATACTCTCGGTGAAAGAGAATGCCTTGCCTTTGTGTGTAGAGAATGTGTTATAAGTATTGATGGATATGAGCTAAAATGGGACTTATAGATGTTTTATATGGATGTCTATGATGTAATCCTGGGTATAGATTGGCATACAACATTCAAAGCTCAAATTGACTATTATAAGAGAATAATTAGTTTCGTAACTGGGGATGGAATTGAACATCTCTTTAGAGGAAAGAGGATTGTAAAGAAGGGTGAAAAGAGATTTTTGAAACCAATGTTGAGAATGTTCTCTTACCAATTGGTAGCGTTGACTTTGGCATCAATGGAAGAGACTGAGGAAAATAGTTTTCCAGCTATTTTGAATCAATTTCCATATGTCTTTCCCAATAACATCTCAGTGTTACCACCTATAATGGAATTGGAATTTATGATTGATCTCCATATGGGGACCAGTTCTATTTATCTTCCATTTTATAGTATGGAAAAAAAATTATGGGAATTGAATGTGCAATTAGAGGAGCTAGTAAGCAAGTGTTTCCTTCGACCAAGTACCTCTCCATGGGCAACAATGGTTTTGTTCGTGAAGAAGGAAGATGTAACTCTTTAGCATTGTGTTGATTATCATAAGATTATCCAAGTTACGATAAAGAACAGATATCCACTTCCACGCATTAATGATCTGTTCGATCAATTAAGGGGTGCTCAGTGGTTCTATAAGAAAGAATTGCAATCAGGATATCACCAATTGAGATTTCAGAAAGAGGATATTCCAAATACATATTTCAGTTGTAGATATTTCCACTATAAATATATAGTAATTCATTTTGGTCTAACGAATGCACCAGTGGTATTCATGGAATGGATGAATAAGATATTCCAACAATATCTAGACTCCTTTTTTGTGATGCATGTGTATGACATTTTGGTGTATTCAAATACAATAGCTGATAATAAGGTGCACCTGGGAACAACATTAAAAATCCTAATAGATCATCGTTTGTTTGCAAAATTATCAAAGGGAGATTTTTGGATATAAGAAGTACATTTTCTTGGCCATGTCATTTCTAAGAAAGGCATTTCTATTGATCCTGAAAAGATAGAAGTCGTTATCTCTTGGAAAACACCGAATAATGTTTTCGAGATACAGGGTTTTCTTGGTCTATCAGGTTAATATCGACGCTTTGTGCATGATTTATCATGACTATCTTCACTAATTATATCTCTGAAAAAGAAGAATTATCCATTCAAATGGATATAGGAATGTCATAAGTCTTTCAAGGAGCTAAAAGTTCAACTTACATCGGAACCTATCTTGATCTTTCCAGAATCAGGACAAGGGTATGTGGTGTATTATGATGCTTTGGGATCAGGGTTGGGCTATATTATCATTCAAAGAGATCATTTGGTTGCTTATGGTTTAAGGATTTTGAGGGTGAATGAGAATAATTACCCAACACTGGATTTCGAGTTAGCTGTATTCGTCCATTCTTTGAAAACCAGGAAACATTATCTCTTTGGTGAGAAATTTACTATGTTTACAGATCATAAAAGCTTGAAAAATATTTTCTCATAGCGAGATTTAAATTTAAGTCAAAGGATATGGATAGATTATCTCCAAATTTATGACAATGACTTGATGTACACACCAGGGAAAGGAAATTCGGTGGAGGATTCATTGAGTAGAAAGTCACATGCTCAGTTGGAGAAAGAAGCTTCAGATGAATGGAAGTTGATGTCGGTCTTAGGGAGACATGCATGTGGAATGTGAAGACCAAGATGATGATGTAGTTTTATCTTCAGCTACACTTGATACAGATTTATTAAAACTGATCAAAGAAGCACAAACATCTGATGCAGAATGTTTTGTTTTATGTTCAAAACTCAATTGCGAGAGACCATTGAGGGCTTGAAACATGATGGGGGTTCAGTTTTTTGTTTCAGAGATTAGATGGTTGTACCAATGGTTTATCAAGAACAAATCCTTCATTCTTACCACTATTCAAGATGGGCTATACATCCAGGTAAACAGATGATTTATAAGGCATTGAAGGCACAGTTTTGGTGGAGCAGCATGAAACTGAAGGTGGCCAAGTTCATCTCTCGGTGCTTAACTTGTCATCACGTTAAATCAGAGCATCAGAGACCAGCTGGTATGTTACAATATTTTCCCATACAATGTGGAAATGGGATCACATAGAAATTGATTTTGTTATAGGTCTTCCAAGAACGGTATAGAAACACGATTCCATTTGGGTGATAGTGGATTGTCTAACCAAGTCGGTCCATTTCATCCCTATTCATAAAACTCATACGGTGGAGGATCATTCAAAAATCTATATCTGAGAAGTGGTATAGAGGCTTGAGGTACCAGTGTCAATCGTCTCAGATAGATATCTGAGTTTCACGTCTTGTTTCTGTAAATCCTTACAGAAAGTCCAGGGGACTCAGTTGACTATAATAATGGCATATCATCCTCATACAGATGGGAAATCCAAGAGGACGATAGAATCGTTGGAAGCCGTGTTGCAGGCTTGTGTAATGGATTTTGGTGGCTCATTGGAGGATCATATACCCTTAATGGAGTTCTCATACAATAACATCTATCAATCCTCGATACACATGGCTCCATTTGAAGCATTATATGGGAATCATTGACGTTCTTCACTATGCTGGGTGGAAATGGGTGAAACATCACTAGTCGGGCCAATCCTTGTCCAAGAAACAACTGGGATGATCCAGTTGATTAGAAAAAGGATAGAGATAGCTCAAAGTCATCAGAAATATTATGCAGATCACCGTCAAAGACCATTGTTGTTCGCTGTGAGTGATCCAATCTTCTTAAGGATCTCTCCAAGGCTTATACATCATCGCTTCAGGAAGCAAGAAAAGTTATCTCATAGATACATTGGCCCTTTTGCGATACTAAAACGGGTTGGAGAGGTGGCATATCGGTTTGAATTACTACCATGGTTTAGTTCGGTGCATAATGTATTCTATGTATCCCGGTTGAAAAAGTATCCCCCTGATTATAACCATGTGGTCATATGTGATATCTTTGAGCTAGAACTGGATGCATCACAAATATATATTCTACTGCAGATCAGGGATAGAAAAGAGAATGTATTATGTGGGAAAATCATTGGCCTAGTATGGGTTTTATCAAAACATTGTCAGATATTGGTAGAGACATGGAAACATGAGAAGGAAATGAAAGAGCAGTGGCCGGAACGCTTTTTGGTGAGTGAGGGTTTTTTACTTTCTGAGGACGGAAAGACCAATGGTGGGGAGAATGTAGTACCCATGATTTCAGGTACATAACCCCTTTCCTCACATTTTTTTAATTTGGTGTGTATAAAATACATATATTCCATAAAATAGAGATTTTACATAATATAGAGAGTTTCAATTAATATGGGTGCTTCCATAATGTTTTTTGTTTCCATAAAGTGGGGTTTTTTTCTAAAAAGTGGGGTGTTTCCATAATGTGTGTTGTTTCCATAAAGTGGGGCGTTTCAATAAGGTGTGATGTTTCCATAACAAACATGGTTCAATAAAAAGGGTATAGTTGAAGGATGGGAGAGTTTAGGGTTTTATAAGGAGTGTTGGGACAAGAAGGAAGGTCACTTGATCCATACACGGTTGGCCCAAACCGTGTGGTCAAACCTTGCGCATTGGTCAAATCTAGATCCTATTTTCTAAGAGTTTACTCCTTTTTTCTCTATATATTTCCATTTGGATTCAAAACCCACATATTTCGAAATTTATCTCCCTAGAAGGATGGAGAACCCTCCCCATTCGATTTGGAGCCATCCAAAAGCCTTACCATGTTAATTTTGAGTCCGATTCATGAGGTATGTCACCATTCCTTCTGGATTTTTCTTGTTTTCTCAGATCGTCTTAGATCTACTTCTCTAATATCCATTATTTCTCAGATCTGAACCTATAATGGGTATATATTTGATTTTGGATGCCAAATAATTCAATTCTGAGTCATGATCTAACTAGGATAAGAGAACTAAGGCTGTTCTAGGATAATCGACCTACTTTCTTGTGTGTTCTTCGTCTGTTGTCAATGTTTCATAAAAACCATCAAGGTAGGTGGATTCACTCTCATCACCTATTTCTATAATTAATTTTCTTCCATTCAAAATGGCGTTTAGATTGTGAAATGCATGGAAAAATATTATTTAGTGAAGATTTTTTTTTGTAAAATTGAGTGATCTTGGTGAATAGTTGTGCAAAGGGGGTTTAGTTTCATGAATTTAAAATGGTTATTATAAATTATATATTTTCTAGAATTGATAAATTGTTTTTGAAAAATGTATTTTCAATAGAAATGTTTTCAATAAAAATATAGTTTTATTGAAATGGTTTAGAAATGAAATGGTTTGGAATTTAAATGGTTTTGACGTAAATGGTTTTCAATAAAAGGTGTTTTTTTAGTGAAGTTTTGGCATGATCTTTGGGAATATGTAGTGTGAGTTCAGGTTTTATATACGGGTCTTGGTTGAAATATGACCTTGTTCTCATTGACACAGGTTTAATGGTACATTGGAATTTCATACACTGGGCTTGGTCAAAATATGACCTTATGCTCGGTGCCAAAGGGTTAATAGAACATGGGAAACAATTACCTTGTGATGACTTGGTTGATCGACAAGAAACCACTCCTAAATATGGATCTATCATAACATAGAATGCATGGTTGGTTGCATGGGTTTGAGGAACGGTTGGGTATGCTAATAAAGGGATATTGTGAAATGGTTGTAAAGATTTATTAGTTATTTTTCTAGAAAAATAACTTGCTGGGAAAATTTGTTTCAATTGCACTTGTATGCTTTTGGTAATTAATGGTTTCAAATTATTGTTTATATTTAGTTATAAACTGTTTTTGAGAGGTTTTATTATATAAACTATTTTATATAATTGTAACTAACTCTTTTATCCTAGTGGCATGAGTAGGTAATTCATTGGGTAAAACCTACTGAGTTGTATACTCACCCCTGCTTTGGCACTTTGGTGATTATGCAGATGTTATCATTCGGGACAAGGGAAAAGGTAATATTTTACACGTTTTTAGCACTACCTCATGATGTATGGTCTATTCGGAGATTTTTCATCTTGGATCTTGTGGAGCATGGAGTCTTGAGGCCTTTGGATTTTCCTTTTTGTTTTATCTATAATGTACTTTGATTCGTGGTTATACTTCCATTGCTACTTACTTTGATGTGGTTTTGAGATACAAGAAGTTGTTGAGTTGTCTTCCATTTGTTCATGCATCATACAATGAATGTTTGGTTATGGTTCCTAGGTTTATTGATTTATTTCCAAAATGGTAAATCGTTTCCCACTTGTATTTGAAACCCTTCAGCATTTATTCCCACCCTTGGACGTCTTGGGGATGTCGCTTAAGGCCTAGTAATGACTCATTTTACTATCAATCCAATGAGAATTGGAGGGTCATTACAGGGAATAGATTTATGAAAGCATGTATTATTGAATGTAACATAGTTAAATACTTTGAGGATAATTCTATGTGTTGTATAAAATTTATATTTATTTTATTTGTGATATATATGATGGGGGCTTCCTAGTAATACATCCTTATTTGGATACTACATGTCGACATTTTTTTAGTATAGATTAATCTTGGGGTAGCAACACTAAAAAGAGTTGGTTGAGTATATATTTTCCACCATTCTAGTTCATAATGAATGTCACTATACATTGAACTTGGTATGAAAATATGGTGTGGGGGAGATATTCTTAGGTTAGTTCCAAATTTTATTATAAAAATCATGATGGATTTTCATAGTTTATGACCATGAATAACATAGGATAAACCTATAGTGTGTTAAAGTGAAAATAATGTTTCATCATTTATAAATCCAATAAATGATTATGTGGTTTCCTATTATGATTATTTTTTATCATAAAATAGTTATTTTGTATTATTCATTGTTTGGAATAAGGAGGAATCTTGTTAACACTAAATGTGATGGAAATGCACTGATAATGAGAAACAAAATGGTTTTATGACTACAGATTCATAAAATATGATTATGACAAATTATTTATCAAGATATATGATAAAAAACATTCATCTTAAAAAACTCTCTGACTAAAAATGAAGGGAAGGAAATAGTTTAATGAGAGATTGGATGGTGGAGACAATGGAGGAATGGAGACTCATATTCCTTCTTATTAGAAATGTGAAATGAGACACCTCAGGGAATGCCTCAAATGAAGAAGGATATGCGTTATTTTTCATAAAAAATGATATATAGTAGGGAATTTAGAATGATTTTAGTGAGTTATTTTGGGGGAAGATCAAAATTATCTGATGTACTTCCTTAACTAATGGGTTATCTTCTGTAGCAAGGAATGAAAAGTTCAAAAACATTTGTTGATGTTGAATCATTGATGTTTTTATGTGTTCGGATTTTATAATTATCTTTTATAAGTGTTACATCAATTATTTTTCATTTATATAAATCATGTGAAATATTTGTATTATTCCATATTATTTTTTCAATTTTTAATGAATGAATATGATAAATGAAACTGATTAAAAAGAATAGTAATTTAATAGTATGTTTATATTTTTTTGAAAAAAATGATTGGGGTAATGATAAATTTTAATATGATCATGTTGTAGATGGAATTATTTTTAGATGGTATAAATAGATGATTGAAATTGATGAAGTAAATTATAAATTATTAGTTACCAAGATAATGTTTATTGATTTGGTGATAATGTAATATATGATGGAGTTTACAAAAATTTTGGATTTATAGAATTCATTTGATAATCTATGATTTTATCTATAGAATAAGGATATAGACAATTTTGGATGTATTTATCCTTCCATTGAGTATTTATGATTATCATGTGATTCAAATATTTGGTATGTGATTTAAAGAGTTACATTATAATATTGAGGGTAGTAATATTAATTTGATTTTTAAAATATAAATATTTGATTCATAAATTTAGTCATTCGTATTTTTGAATGGTTTTAGGATAAATACTTATGGAATTTACTATGTTCAACATGGGGTTCTACGATTGATTATCTTTAGGTAAATGTATTATATTAGTAAAAAAATGCTAACAGCTTTAGTTTTATTAAAGACATAGAGACAGATTGAAAGACTTTTCACTATTATATAAATCTTATGATCTATTAGATGATAATTCGAGTGTCTTAGGAGTAAAAAAATATTCTTGTATATTCATTTCATGGAGTAATAAATGAATTGGAAATTGATTACCACACAACAAAAGTACGTCATTATTATTACAAAATAAAAAGATATCAAGTAAATATATTTTATTATATTCTATATATTGATATTAAAATTATACCTCAACATTAGGAGAAGGATTGTGAAATAATTAGGTTTTACATTTACCATAATTTTTTATTAATCAATTGTATTTTCACAAATCACAAATTTGTAGATTTATGGTCATTGATTTTTTGCTCGTCGTGTTCTTTATCCCTATATATTAGTCTATCTGAGTTATTTTTCTCCTCCATGAATTTATTTTACAAACTATTATTGTTATACTATTTGGGAAAATGTTTTCTTATTATTCTAGTTGAACTTTTTATTTTCCTATCACTCTTTTTAGCTTGTTGTTTCATTTACCCTTTTAAAATGTGGTTTTTCAACAAAGGAAATTTGAAATGTAAAACCCATTATTTATAAGTGTAAGTTAAATTTGAGAGGACACAATTTATTAATGGGTGTGATAAAAAAATAACCTGATATTTGAAAATAATAATTTTATATTTGATAGAATATACCACATGAAATAGTGAGCTTTAACAGCCTAGATAATATATTATATAAATAGGATAATTATAACTTGGTCGTTGATCTAGACTATAAAAACTAAATTAACCAAATTATGAAATACACATAGGGGTCCAAATAAATTTAAATTTATTGATTAAGTCATTGTAAATATGAATATGGTTTTATGTAAAGCAATTTTATTCTTCAAAAATGTGTTTTCTATAAAATGATTTTCATTGTTTTTTGTGTGTGGAAAATATAACTAATTTAGACAAATTTAGTAATGATAGTATTAAAAAGGATATAAAATTTTAAATAATAATATAATATTTATATTAATGTGACTTTTTCATTTTTTTTCTGAATGTATTTGGGTTTTGTTAAATAGTTGAAAATATTTATTTTTATAAAACTATCAGATCTTTACATTAAATAAAGTAATATAATCAATTATATGCTCCATTTGGTATTAATGTTACATGTCAGATATTTTATTTATAATAACATTATTAATTTTGATTTAATCATAAATTTTCATGATTCTAGTATAAATCTATTTTAATAATTAAAACACATTTTTTATGAAAACGTTTTTAAGGGAATAATTTTTTTCCATTTTAATTATTTAAAATAACCCGTAAATTAAAATGATTTAAATTAAATTTAATGATTTTATATCTATCTTTGGGAAATTTAAATCATATAATGTTGATTACTATTCATATATTTAATGTGAAATCTTTATTTTCCTTAAAAATACATTTTTATGAAAATTCACTTTTCATCTCTCATTCCATGTTAAATATTACAATAAATTATACAAATTATGTGAATCAAATTGTGAATAATGTATTCAATATAAGAAATATGGAGGAAAAAATTAGGTAAATAGTTCTATTTTATTTTAGTTATTATGAATTTTAAAGATAATATGTAATTATCTCCACGATATGTGTAAATCAGGTAATTATGGTTAAAAGTAATATGAAAATGACTATAAAATTACATTGAACCATGAAATAATTTTATTCGTGGAGTATATTTTATCCAAAATGTCTTCAAATTTTTATATACGTTCTTGTTTCCATTTGGAAATGATTTTAACAATTATAATTTTTTATAATGGAATATAGAAAATATATTTTTCTTTATTTTAGTTTCCATAAAATAAATTACATGGATAATTATAACCTATATTCCATTATAAATAATACATTTAAGGATAAATTTTTATTTATATCATGGTAATTGAATTTTATATATTAGGCATGAAATAATTAACTAAAATGATTATGGAATGGAGACAACATATTTAATCAATTAATAGAAAAATAAAATAAAAATTTTAAAAATGATAAAAGTAATATTATTTTAAATAATTATATTGATTAATGATTTCTTTTACAAACATAACATTTTAGTGATGTTTTATTGAATATATTTTATTTCCCATTCTGTATTGATGTTATTAAAGTCAATATAGACGAATAGTTCTCAAAATAGAATCAATGACATTTTATAATATATGATGAATTAGTGAATGATTTAAAATTACTAAAAATTTAACTTCTTAAAATTGAGTGTAATAGGATTTGTAACACCCACCATTGTAGATTTATAATCATATTTCCATTTTATATTTAATATCTGGACCCCTAAATGTTGAAAAATTGGTCATTATGGTAATTTTCAAAAAGTGGTCAACATAGGTTAAAAAAGAGGATTGAAAAAAATAATATAAACACATTTTAATTATATTATATGATAATATTTCTTCCCATACTCATCTTATATTTTTTCCATATAGTTTTTGGTCCACTTTTCATATGAAATAATTAATTCTATTTTTATACTTTAAGAAATTCCAAAAGTGCACCTACACTCACATAAAAAAGAGAACCTCCAAACCTCATTATTTTTCACTTAAAAAGTAATTTGGTTCGACCAATACCAAAACAATTCACTTCATTAATTCCTATCCAATATCCATGAGGCATTTTTTTTAATATAAAATCCTCCTATGTAGGATATTGGGGTCATACAAAACAGGTTGTCTGAAGATGGGGTAACATTCATAACGGATGGTTTTTGGATTATTTCTTCTTCAGAATCCCAGTAAAACATATTTAAAAATTAGGATATAATAATAGTATTATATAAAATATACATATATGAATTTATATTAATTGAATAACCTATACCCATTCCCGCTTCCATAAAATTAAAACCAAAACTGTCGTTCGTGTGTACATCGGACTGCCACCTCAATAAACAGTGTAATTAATTTTCTATGACCCCCACTAAAAAATGGATTTAATTAAAAATTTATAATATATATATGATATTATTTTAATATATATCATTATTAAAAGTTATTATATCATATAATGTCTTACATTTCCAACCACTTAATGATGATAACATCGTTCACGCGTACGTGCAGATTTCCACATACATGAATCAGTGTGATTTGTTTTTCATAAACACATCATATAAAAACTACATATTTATATTTTTAAATAAACAATATGATATTTATTTCATAACTAATTTTTTGTAAATTCAAAATAATACATTTTTCTTTCCATTAAAATCATTGATAAGTTGAAATGCTACTGATCCATACATACAACTTACTATCTCTATGATTATAAAATAGTTCATTATTCAAAAACATATTTCATGGTTTGTTTAAAAAGTATAATCGATGTATAAATATGGTAATTATAAATTGTTTCTTAATTTATTAATTATAGAATATTCACCACTTTTACCATATTCAAAACAATAATGTCATTTGGGACATATGTACGGAATATAATCAAAGGGTTTAATGAGAACAAAATAGAATAAGTAATTAAATTTAACATGGAATTAAATATAATAAAATGAATAATATACATGAATATTGTTATTAATAAATTAAATAATTAACATAAATTTATTATTCTGGATGATAAAGGATGTACATTATTAATCGGGCCTGAGGTAAGGGGATTCTTAACTCAATTTCCTTTCATTGGAATAAATCGAAACATCCATGACTATATTATTCCATTATTACATGTGAAATGAAATATATTTGACATATATCTTAGATACCATTTCCTTTGAGTGGATTTTCATTTTAAAAACATAATCACTTTATTGATTAACTCTGACTTTAATGATATGATCTTTGTTAGGGATTTCATATCAACTTACATTCAATCGAAAACTATTTGATAATTTGAAACTATTTAGAATTATGTAGTGCATATATTTTCCATTATATATGTTTAACATGAATAAGTATATATTCATGATGAAAAATGTTTCAATTAATTTCTATTATTTAATGGTTTTATAGTTTAAATGTTACCGAATTGGTAAGGATTTATTTTACTACCTCATTTTTTTGGGATTTCTTTAATTTTAATTAAAAGAGACTTATTATAAATCATTCATAAAATTCATATATTTTATTATCCCCTGGATATTTTATTTGTTTCTATTTTTCCGTCCAACATTTACAGTCTTTGTTATATTAATCAAGAATGTAAATGATTAAAAGGAATGCTTATCTTTTTTCTCTTTTTGTTTTGGGGTACATATTTTTCAAATTTGTGTTACTAAACTCATTTTTATTACTAAAATTTTTTATTTATAATATTTAATTTTATACTTTAATTCTTAAAATATATTAATTCAATCATTATAATGATTTATTAAAGGGTTGTTTTAATATTTTTTTCAAAAATTCATCTGGATTTTTAACATATATATAATTAATGGACTTTAACATAATTATAACCTTCCTTAAATATTTATCTTATTCTATATTTTTTCAATTGATTAAAAAAAATTAATTATTGCTTATTTTAACATTTCAATTCAATTTTCATTATATTTAAAAAAAATGATATTATTACAAATCCAATATTTTTATGGAAAGACAATCATCACTTATCTCTTAATTATTATGTTGTAGTTAAATTTCTTATTAAAAATTCCCTCTATATTGATCATTATAAATTAAATTTATGTTAAATATCTATATTATTTGTTTCAAATATATCGTATTTTTCTAAAATATATACCATTTTTAAATATGATGTTTTACCAATAAATTTCTTTGATTGATTGGGAAAAATCTTGATACACCATCCTTCTTTACTAACTACAGACATTAATTGATATAGAATATTTTTTATAATTTTAAATGATCATTAAATATATGAAAAATTCATTGGACGTGCAGTGATGATCATTGATTAAATATTGATATACCCTTGATACATTGATAGTCTCATATGATGGACTAGATATCTAGCCATGTTAAATGGGTATTTTTTGTATACCAATCCATAGTTTAAACTATCTTGGAACAAGGCCTTGCTGATAAGTTTATGTTGTCTGATATTATGAATAACATCATTATGAAATTTATTATTAATTCAAGGGAATTATTTTTTATAATATTACTAGATATATTTTGGTATCATGTGATTTTTTATATTGCATCATATGATCATCATTTTCTCTAATAATATTATTCATCATACTCAAGATATTGATTATATAATGGGTTATTTTAGTTAATTACCGAGCCATATTTATTATTCTTTAGTAATTCATGATATATTCCACTCTATGTAACCCTTAATAATAATTTAAGATCATCCTTATTTAGTATCCATTACCTATGTTATATATAATGTATCGTTTAGTTATTTCTAAGATATAGAATATAAAATCCCACTATGTTTTAATGTTTTTGTTTTCTAATGTACTTTGAGATGAAATTATGTATCTAGTTTTCCAACACGACTAAAATATTTAGTTAATAAAGATATTATTTCTTATATCTTATACAAATGTAATAAATTAATCACTATCTTTAGGAAACTAGGGTCAGAGTATTTACAAGGAAAGATGTTTAAACAATCATCCAAGAAAGATATTATTTTCCTATTTCATCATGTTTTAATGATTCATATTCTAATAATCCTTTATAATTGCCTCTATTTTAATCAATATTATTGGAAGACTAACATTTTTCATCCGAATAATAGAATATAACCCATTGTTTCCCTTCATAATATATTAATCTATTGAGTTCTCATAATATTTAATCAACTATAACGATACCTATTAGCACACATGAAACTCTTTATATATGAATACATAATATAATATTTTATGATCAATTTATATATAACACCTTTTTACCATAAATATAATTCCCTAATGTTTTCAATGAAAAAATTATGTTTCCAACATCAACTCATGATTCAATTGATTTTTCTAAACATTTTACAATTATTGTAGGGAATAACCTATCACTAAATAATTCTACATTAGGAAGAATCAAATTACATTCTTTAATGCATCATTATAGACCACAAACCCTTATCTACTATAATGTAGTTTTATTATAGTTTCTCTGAAAAATTATATATTCATCTTCATGAAAATTTCCTCACATTCATTTATCCAATATAACATTGATCCATTTTGAGTAAACATAGTTATTTTTTTGATAAAAATGATAAATTTCTCACAGACCCTTGATATTATCCCGCCATCCTTTGAACACTAATGATCATAGTCATCATTGTATGTTTGGGACATCTTTAAATAAAATATATCTTGATTGATCCACCAAATATAGATGTTATTTTTTTCACTCCTACTATTAATGGTGGAACCCTAATCCACCATCACAGATCCTTGGGATCCTCTCCCTCCACCAGGGGAGGGTCATTCTTCATCTTCATCCCCAAAAAGTGTTTTCCCAAATATAGGAATATATTTGACATTCATATCCTTCACACAACATATGGTTATTCCATATTTACATACTATTTAGGTTATCCCGAAGGTCTCAAACCAATTTCATGGCCAACTATTGGTTTTGATTTACCTTAGAGAGTTACGTAAAGAAATTTGATACTATATCTAATATTTTGTACTCTTTTACATCACTGAAGTAATTTAGTTTAATTTTTAGACAAAAAAATTAATGAAATGTGGGGTATTTATCAAATTGTATTGGTGGTCCCTCTGGACCATCGTTAGACAATATTGAGGTTTGAAAGTAAAGACAATATCAAATTTTCTTGGTCTAGTAAATATAGGTTTTTATGTTTTTTTCTATTTCATATACATAATAGGTACTTTGATTATCATCTTGATAAGGTTCCCTCTACTATTGCAATCTGGATACAACTTCAAGGCCCCCCCTCCCATTTCATGTTCTTGTAATTATTCACCTTCTAGGTAATTCACATAGAAGATAACTTGTTTAAATATTTTCATAACACTATGACGAAACACGAAATTGAGACATGATCATGAATTAATATGGATAATTTTAATCCCCTTTCAATTGGTATATTATTCATAGTTGAGGGTGATATGAGATATCAGAAACATATAAGAGTAGAATCTTGGCTTTCATATTATTGAAACTTCTCTAATCATGATGAATTTTATAATTCCTTTCACTGAGGTACCCCTACAATAATTGGTATGGTTTCCCATGAGACAATTGCGGTGGATATGTTTGGGAATGGTAATGAAAGAAGCCCAATTTAGGGGACTTTTTTGGTCCAGGCCATCCAAAATTTTTATGGTGGTGTGAATTTAAATATTATTGATGTAGAGATTTTTCATCTTGTCCCATAGGCCCATAAATGGACAAAAATATAACACGGAGATACATATACATCACTAATTTCAATGTTAGCTGAAATTTTAAATTCTCCTAGGGCTGTCTTGGATGGAAGATTTTATGGTTTGAATGTGGGGGAAGGGTTGAATAGAGTTTTTTCCAGACCTTATATGGAACCTCCATTCTCTTCCCAACAAGGATGGTGATGTTTTATGATGATCTATATTCCTTGCATGAAGCTTAAGAATCATTCAGATTTTCTAGATCAAATTGTTTTAGAGTATTATAAGAGAGTATGGAAGAAGGTCAAACAGAAAAATGAAAAAGATTAGTAGCATTGTAATATAAATGTTTGAGCGTGCTTATCTAGGGCCCCATGAGGTGGTTTGTGTACCTCCTTATGTGGATAACATGAGTGATGTGAAATCCTATATGATAGAATATACTTATGGAGATGAATTATATAGTGAGGAAATCAACCATACAAATATGTAAAATCGAATAATTTAGGAAAGATTGGTAATAGAAGATAAGATTATTCATTTTAACTTATACTCATGGAGACAAAATCCAAACATAATATAAGGGAGTTTATGGGGAGTTTTCAAGGGACCCTTCAACCTGTACCTTCTCATATTACACCTGGAAAGAAATACATCAAGAAGGGATCTAGATAATCTTTTGAGAATATTGACTGGATTCATGTTTTTTTCAAGATATTTGAGGAAGTTCAAAAAAAAACAATCATATTTCCACAATAAATGTGAGGATGAAAGGGATTTTTGATATTTCAGCTACCATATATTCCCATGACACATATTCAGATTTGGGTTTTGATCTTTTAATATACCTTGAGATAGAATAAATGGTTGATATGTAAAATATTAATTCCTCACAAGAGGATTTTTAAAAAATCACTGATAAAATTATTCATGTTGATACTAATGAGAGAAAATGATTTGGATCAATAATCAGCATCACACAATATTTATGGGTTTAATATGTTTTAGATTATTGAAGATGAGTTTCTAACACCATTTTACCTCAATTTAATGCTCGCTTTTTCTCAAGGTTTTCATATGAATATCACTTTTAAAGGAAGTGATAAACTGACTGAGGTAAACATTAAAAACACTATTCATTAAATATATAATGTTAGCAATGAAATTGGTATGTAAAAATTCAACACTATAAATATAAAATGACCAAAAAATTTACATACTTTTTCTATGGTATATCCTTCTTCGTTACCCTTAATTGATTTCATCTAAAATGAATTTCATTCATTGAAATATATTATGCTCATCTTAAATGATAAAACAGACCACAAATATGGGGTAGAGGATAGTTTTTATTAAAAGTGGTATCTATATGTTCTTGATAATAAATGAAAATAATTATTGACCTGTCATTATTCTCAATAAAGGTAATAATTTCACCCCATGGTGATTCACAAATGAGTATAAATATATTATCAATATTCTCATTCAGTTTCTTATTTCTTTCCTGGAACTCAATTAGTACTATTACATTTGGAGTCATATAAATAGGTGAGAACCACGTATGAAATATATTGAAAACTTAAATTCATATTTTGAGGCAAGACTAGAAAATTATTCAAGATATTCAACTTAATATTCTAGAAAAACATGCATATATTCAATGTTGAGTTTCCCCCAACCATTTGAGATAACTAATCATTATGAATATGTTGTAAGATCAATACAATGCATGTAATTTCCATTATAAGTTTATATCCAACCTCACACAAAAATATGATTATAGATTGATTTTGAATATGCTCTCTTCATCACATGTTGATATGGGATATATATATATTGTGATCTAATCTAAACCGAAAATAACATTAAATTTAACTAGAGGGTGAATAAAATTATTTACCAAAAGGACATTCCCAGAAAAATTTATCATAGAGGTGATATATACTTGATATGTGATAATCATACCATTAAAAGTATGTACAATGAAATCAGAATCTAATAATTGGGGTGGCGAGGTGATACCCATATAAATTTCATTATATATAAATGATTTCGTAATGGTAGAATAAAACAATAGATTCTAAATTCTAGAGTTACGGGTAAGTGTAATGTTATTCACCATATTCTCATGACCCACTTCAGTAGTTATAATCAAATAATATTTCACATTATCTATTTTATTAAGAGGATTTTGACACTCATCATCATTATTTTTACTCACATTAATGAAATTGTTGGAATAATTTCTACAATCCTTGAAATTTTTTTCATTGGATTATTTGTGCCATATTTATTTTATCCTTGTCAATTTACAATTCATTAACTGAACTCTTGATGTTACAAAAAAATCATTTTACTCTATGACCTTATTTTCAAAACATAAAAAATTTAGAATAACCCATAAATAAAATTACCTTCATGCTTCCTTCCACACTTATGTCATGAAAAATGATTATATTTCCTTCCTACACTGGTTTTATTATTAGAATTTCCTTAAAATTATATTTTTCACATCTTATCCTCAAAACCATGAGAATAATGGGAGTATAAAATATTAATTTATATCTTGAGATAACATAGAATGATTTAATTATAGTTATCAAAGTTTTTTATATCCAATTCTTTTTAGAGACTTGGTCGTAAGACACTAATGAATGAATCCACATTTATTTCTAGTTCGATGATAAAATATAGTGACTACATTGTAGGTTTTCTGAAATATTCCATTTAGGTCCTTATTAATTCATCACCCTATTAATATAGTTCAAAACATTCTTATACATATTTTTTCAAAACGATTTGAAAAAAATACTTATTAAAAATAGAATTATAAAATATTTCGATGTCATGGATTTAATTTCCAATAATAGCCTAAAAAAATTGATATGAGTCCACCATTGTTTATATTCGAATTCCTAATACAAAACCAAATTAAACATCTCATGGTAAGAGCATTGGAGGATATACAATATATTTTCTATCAAATTAACCAATTTTCTAATAATAAGTGGACTGGAGTAACTACTAATAGATTGTCAGCATTATCATATAAAATTATCAATATTGATTTGTTCTATCTTTTAAATGTTTAGAAGATCACAATTATTCTTTTTAAAATTCATATCATTAGATATTTTAGTGAGAATAGTGGAAATGTTTTTTATTCGAACACCCATTTAATTTGGCTGATTAATAACTTAGATGTTTCATTCACTACCACATTCATTTTTTACATGATACATCCTAGTTCAATCCATTTTATATAAAAAACCATATAGTTTTTATTAAACATAATTAATCAAATTATTGAATCATATGATTATTAAAATCATTCATATGATTTCGTAAATTTGATAACTCTTTTTAACCAATTACACATTATATTTATCTCATATCACATTGGTTTATCATAGGTTGTCATAGATCATGCCCTCTCAATCATCATAATGGGTCGAAATGAGAATGTGAATTATCAAAATTACATCCCCCATAAGGGCAAATCAATTTTCACAATTAAGACTCTTTTTTGTGCACCATTTGAAGATTTAGTTAATAACCAAAATTCCCTTTTGGGGTATTATCCATAGTTTCATCATCATCTCCATCCTAAATTATTTATTTATTGATAATAAAGAAGGTTGCAATACAAATCCAAATAGGACCTAGAATCCAAAAGTATGAATAAGAAAGGTAATGAAAACTAAGTGTGTCTATATTAATGAATCCTAAGGGAATCAATTATAAAAATATTCATTCCTATATGTGGTAGTAAGTTCTCATTAGGGTAATATGTTATATATACCTCATGTCTCACTAATAAGGTGAGATTGTTTTCCACCTTATTACCTTCCAACCAGGAATTTAGGATCTCTATGTAATTGTGGATTATAACCATGCACATTCAAACCATGTATGATATAGACCAAGAGGAATAATGAGGGTTTTTAATATAATTATAAAGAACCAAGAAATCCATATCAACCACCACTAACTCCACATTCCATTGTCTATTAATGAGTATTCCCATTAGCATTTCCGTAGATTTTGTCTGGAGTGAGTTTACGTAACCAAAGTATGCAGAATACACAAAAATTAATTGTCCCTTATGATCTCAGACCATAGTTCCCCATACAATAATTCCATGATCCACGAACTATGGTAAATGAGTTTGTGTATTGAATAGTGGGGACCCCAATCCACCAAGTGACTTGGGATAATCCATGTTAACCAATATAGAATAAGGGTTACCAACTCGCATCGGTATAAGGGTGGGGTCATCTTTCAAGTTTTTTACAAGACATGTCTTTTCCAACAAGAGACTCTTTTTTCTATTTACTATAACCTTCCCTAAGCATGCGCCTCCATCGTTATGAGGGTTATTTTATTTCAATATACACCAAAAACCATCTATAACCTTAATAGATCTCACCTTCCTCTCGGGGCCAGCACAATCCTCTCCCTAGAACCTGATCTTGAGAAAGATTTTACCTACAAATATTTTTGACATAATACCTGTAATATCAACAAAGAAATACTAAACTGTTATATCCCAATATCCATCTAGAAAAAACATTTGAAACATTCTTCTAGATTTTGTTTTCACCACATGTATCTAGATACGAAGTTTATTCCAGTATGTAAGAAATTATCCTCTATGTTTATCACTTGATTTATTATCATATAATCCAATCAATTATATTCTATAGGGACCTTGTTGAATCAAAGAATATTCCCCCATGAATTGTGCTGGTCTAAGGTTTTCATTTCCTGGTGGTAATATTTCACTGAGAAGACCCCTGAGGAAGAATATGAGAAAACACATTTATTAGGAACATTATTAAGGTTAATGAAATCATTAATCTTTCGTAAATTGTTTTCCATAATGGTGTCAATGAACTACATGTAATTTCATGCTTCCCTAAAATAGATGTCCATTATAGTACACCCAGGAAATTCATGTTTAGTTCCATCCCAGTTTTCATGTCAGAATGAAATTTCCACTCTCCTCAATATCCATCTTGCATGATTTCTCACGTCTGACTAATTATATTGGATCATTTTACATAAATAATTTCACCCCGTGACATCCATAAAACCAAGAATAATGACCCCTATGACTTTTCCCCAATGATTTCTTCCCTCTACCACCACCCATGCAAGTTTTTTATGCATACCTTGTAGGGTTTCCATGAAATTTTTCATAGTTATTCCTCCCTAATTAGTAGATGTTACCATATTCTTCAAAGATGCCCAATTTTGTTTCCCATCCAAATGAGCATCCTAGATAAAATTTGCAAGAACCCCAAAGATGTTGGAAATAACTCTTTTATGGACAATAATGGATGACAGTGCATTGATCAATAATTTAAATAATGACTATATTAACTAGTCTTATTCTTGCACCAAATGAAATTTATATATTCTTCTGATTCATAACATTACCCATAACCCTTCCAAATGATCTGATCAAAGTGCTAGATATGTAATCTGGTTGAAGAAATGGGACAACCTAGGTAGTTCATAGAAGAATCCTTTTTTGGATAACTAGGATATTACATACAAAACTAACTCTCCTTTTGAGGAACCATCTTGATACATATAGGCTACTATTAGATCGATTTTTTTATTTGGAGACTCCATTTTCAAATATTATCAAGAACCCTATTCATACCTTGATCTGACCTCTTCTTGGCCTTCATAAATATGATTGTATCATATGAAAACATTATATGTGATATATAAAAGGAAATATTTCTTCAATTATATGGGGGGACACTTCCACTTTATATTTCCCTATTAATGTGATTAATTAACACATCTTGTGTGAAGATAAAAATTCATAGGGATGGGGGTCCCCTTATCTCAAACCACACATTGCTTAAAAGTCCATAATTCATTCCAAAGAAAGAGATATTTAGCCATGAAGAACTAAAGCACATGAAGATAATATCCATGTCCCAAGAGGGGAATTCCATCCTTCCCACCCTAAAAAAAATTATCATTTCAACATAGCATAAACTGTTGAAAAAAATTAATCATCATTTCATCACTACATAATCATAATCCATATAGAGAATGGAAGTGGGTTATATCATAACTAACAAACCATAGATAATAAGAGGAAACATTAGAGGATTTTGAAATAGATGAAAAATATATTTAAAAAATAATGTAGACATTTCATTGAAAATAAGGGAAATATACTTTTCTTTCAAAATCATTATTTACTAAAAAATCATAAACTATTGATAAATTTCATTTCATTGAAAACAACCCTGAAAACATGTAATAAAACAGTCAGAAAAATAATGGTTATAATAGACGTCATTTGAATAAATGTTAAGACAATGACCACTACCATAAGTTTTGTAAAATGTAATAAATAACAAGTTGCAAAACAATTGTAAAAAATACATTTTAATACATTAAAAAAATGTAAAATATTTTTTAAATTAAATTTCAATAATCAATATGACATAAAATATAAAAATCGTGACTTTTTTTAGTGAACTTGGTGATGGAAGAAAATTTCACTGACCAGAGTTGAAATTAAAGGTACTAGGGCTGAAAACAGATGAAAATTGGTCAGCAGTTTAAAAAAAATTCCATTATATTAACATACCTATGTTTTATTTAGGGATTCAATAACCAGTAAAACTGTAAGAATATCACTTGAATTGATTTTTTCACAAATAAGTAATCAACATCTACCTCATCTGGTTATATAGTGCGTTCAATAACTGATCATTATCAACAACCACTTCTTAATGGAACTAATGTCATATAGCCAAAAATCATCCATTCAACTATAAAAAGAGCATTGGGATTCAAATTTTTGAAATATAGGTCCTATAATAGTTCCCCAAAAAGTCCTTAAATGTTCCAATCATCCCCACTACGTCATTACTTCGATCTGAGAATGAGATTTTGGATCAATTTCATAGAATAATCATTTCTATATCTAGGACATAAGAGAGATGAGTGAGGAGATCTAAAATCTAAGTGGTTAAATATTACTTTGTAAGATATTCCCCTCTTTATTTAAGAGTGGATATTAAACACCAAAAAAGGGACCCCTGGCCCTATATTATAAATATAATACCAACTTGTCAATTAGAAATAACATACATAACATACATGTTATTACCAACTAACCATGTTATAAATATAATTTATATTTTTTTCAATTAATTGTAAAATAATAAATATATAATCTAATAAATTCAATTCATTTTATTGACTCATTATTAATATACATATTTAATGATCCTTGAATATTAAAATAATATTTGTTCTTTAAAAAAATTTCATTGTATTCACTTAAATACTTGAAAATAAATTAAAATAAAAAATGACGACACCAATTTTTTTATACAATAATAAAAATAATTGTATATAAATTGTTGATGTTTTATTCTCATGCATATATTAGACCCCATGGTAGGGGATACAATGTCTTATACTTCTATTCATTAGAATAGACCATAAAAATATTAATTTTCTAGGTGTTTGAACCACTAGACCCTTATCCTAGTGGAAGTGATCATCATTCGTGGTCCAAGAATGGATTCTAGTGACCCATCAATTCCCCTACGGTGAAAAGGAAATTTTATAGTGATAAAAACCTTTTCGATGAATATAGGTTCTATGATATAAAGTTTTTATTATAAGATATCTAGTAAAGATAGAATTACATGTTTTTCCATCATCCTATCTTGATTTATAATATTTTTAAATTACTGGAGGATATAAAATTGTTATATAATTTCTAGAGAATTAGTGAAGGTGCTAAAATTTAAATCAATTACACATGAGTTATCATTTCCATTTGGAAGAAAAATATTTTATCTCAATTATTCAATCAATGTCATACAACCAATGGTTCATCCAAAGAAAGCTACATCACCACGATATAAATTTAATACTTTTTTCCTGCTTAAAAGTACACAATCAACTAGTAATCACTAATTATAGAATACAATTAGGAAACCATTACATATTTTTATAGAGGGAATATAATAGTGATTCAAGAAACATGTGGTGTTCCTATTGGTTGGTTTTTTCTTATGTTCTCATTTACATGAGATCACAAAGTTCAAACTATATGATAAGAATTATGAATGATTATGAGACCGAATACGTGATATTCCGACACCATAAATACCCTATTAGCATGATGTATATGGAATATTAAATCAAATATTAACTTTAGTATCATGGTGCCTCTATTTTCTCAATAGAGTTAGGGAACTACTATATCCTTTTGATATGATAGGGAATCTAAGGATATTACCATATAATTATAGTGGAAAAAGAAGTTTCAACACTATTATGTTATGATAAATTAATTTATATATATCAATATCTATATATATAATGGTAACCAAAGTGCATTCAAGAAGGGTTAAGTGATCCCACATACAAAAATACATCACGAACTAGACTTAACTACTATAAAGTATCTACCCACTAGCTATTACATTACATTAATTCTTTTATTGAGATATGTATTTATCTTTAGGTTTAATCAATTTTATCCTCAATTAATCCTCTACTATATATCCATTCACCTATTTGATAAAAACCCCTTTAGAGATAAAACATTTGAATTATATTATTTTTTGTGTCGTGTGACATATGCTCATTTAGAAGAACCATAGTTGCAGTATTATCACAAAAAAACTAGAATAACATATACCCTACTAGGAACAACACAAATGTCCAAGAAAAATCTACATAACCAAATATAATCTTTAGATACATTGTATTCTGTGATATACATGGATTCTAATGTACATTCAGAGTCTATAGGTTGCTTTGATATTCACCTAATCCTTGTACCACCATCTATGAAAAAGACATAGTATGACTATGATTTTAGATCATTATGATTTGTTTGGAACCTATCATTACACTATCTCTTCACTAATAGCTCCTCATCTCATCCATACACTAGGAATATATCATTTGTTTGTATCAAGTTTATTTGGATATTTTTTATATCTCCCCCATGTATCTCTCATAGATTTACAAGATACCATCACACCCTGATTAAAGTGAGTGAAACCTAAAACCATGTACATAACATGTAATACATGATAGATCACAGTATAGAAGAATATGGGACTCGTGCCTTTCGTTAAATCTAATCGTGTATTTTGAGACATATTTTCATTGAAGGGTTGATACCATGTGACAATGGAAAGAACCCGATATTGCATTGTTTCATATTGAAACATTTAATTACACTGTCAATATTTGTAAATAGACAAAACTGATGTTGTATCTTAGAACTATATCAATAGATCATAATCCCTGGGTTGTTTTCTACTTCACCTATGTCTTTTATATAGAAACATTCATTTTACGAGGTATTAACGGACTGCAATACATTCACTTCATTTACAATAATTAATTTTTTCATCAACATATTCTATAAATAAAATTATGGAACTCTTACTAACATTCATATAGTATCATCTATTAATTATTTCTTAATTATAAAAACATTTTCTGTGGCCTCATAAAATTTAACATTCAATTATTATGATGCCCTCTTTAACCCATAAACACATCTCTGTAGTTTTCCTACTTTATCAGTATTCTTTGAATTAATGAACCATGTTGGTTCATTTATATAGACATATTCAACCAATTTTACATTTATAAAATTAGTTTTGAAAAATATTTTTGAAATAAAAAAATCATGGTCGTATGATATTTAATGTAATATTCAAATTGATATTAGTATTTTAAAAGGGAAAGGTTTCATCATACTCTACACCTTGATGTTTCATGAAACCCTTCACTACCAATCATTCTGTATAGTTATTTAATTCATCATCCATGTACAAAATTTTCATGAATTCTTAATTACACCATGGGTCTTTCATCATCTAGATGGTTTAAAAAATACAACAACATTTTTTCTACATTGATTACATTTCAAAATGCATGTAATATTTAAATTTAAAAGAATCTTTTCGTTATACAATATTATTGTTTGTTATAGGTTCGTCTCACTCTAAGAGTATTTTTTCACCTAACTCGATGATAGGAAAACCATATTTTTCTGTTACTCTAACCTCTGTAGTAGAACTCTGCATTTCTTGTGTCTTGGGAACATCATCATCTCCCTATGTCTCTTATGAATATTGTTCCTTTAAAATCTATTGTGGATTTGATGTATCGAATTCATCAATGTCAACCATTCTCCAATTATTTCAATTTAAAATTTGCTACCTTTATTATAATATGGAATTTATTTCCACAATAACATTTATATATAAAGTTTTATACAAGTAATATTATTTTATTCTTTAGGATAACTTGTAAGGATGCACCACATTTTTAAAAATGGGCATTTTTCACTAGTAATAGTCTTTAAAATTACATTCTACTCCCATATGTGTATGTGCGATAGAATAAGTTTATTCCCATAACAAAACTCATATAAAATTAAATATATTTCTTTACTTAGTTTTATTTTAAGTGTAAATGTGGATATCTGCAATGCATATCCCCAAAAAGATAATGAAAGACTTTCTTAATTAATTATTGATCTGACCAACACTTGAAAGGATTGATTCCTCTATTCACCCACACAATTTTACCATGTTTTATAAGGAGGTGTGTTTTGGGATAATATCCCACACTCTTTTACGTGATCAATGAATGATTGGTTGATATACTGTCCACCTTTTTAATGGCCCAAACCTCTCCAGTCCAATACTTTGTAAAAATTTGATGTGGTCAAACACGACGCGTGTTATAATAATAATTTTTTTGATAATAATAATTGATAAGGGTGACGTGAAAATATATGGTGTCAATTAGATTAAATGGTTTTAATTTAATCATTGTGAAATAAAAGAAATAAAATTAAATGTATTTAATTCAATGAGGGGAGCCGCATGGAAAAAATTATAAAGGAATAAATTATAATAAATGAGGCACATGTAATAAATTATAAAGGAATGAAATTCATGGGGTGAAACCCCTTACGGCTGAATCCAACTTTTATTATGGAATATTAAAATAATTATAATAATATTAATTTAATAGATTATAAAATAATAATAATAATGAGCATCAATAATAATAATTATTATTAATGATAATTATTGTGACCCGTTGATGAAATTGAAAGAGGATTTATTACTACTAAATAATAATGGTAATGGTGGATTTTGGTGTGTAATAAATGGAGAGTTTCCATAATATAGAGAGTTTCCATAAATTTGTATGTTTCCATAATGTTGGTAGTTTACATAAATTTAGATATTTCCATAATGTTTTTGTTTCCATAATGTAGGGTGTTTCCATAATGTAGGGTGTTTCCATAATGATGGGTGTTATTATTAATAATTTTATTAATAATAAAGTTACAGTGAGAAATGGAGTTTGGCGTTAATTGAGAGAAGAAATTGTGAATGAAGAATTAGATTGGAGAGAGAAAAGGTAATTAGATAAATAAATTAAAAAAACTAAATAAATCAATCAAGGAAGTGATGGGGAATGTTGTACATGGAGAAAAGGAAGGGGGAGGCTCCACTTTTTGTGGAGTGGGTGAAAGATTGGAATGAAATTGGAGAGAGAGTGTGAGAATTAAAAGGGGAAGTAATAAAATAAAATAAAAGAAAATCAATTAAGGAGAAAGTAAGTGAGGCACTTCAAATTGGAGGGAGAGTGGTGTGTGGCTTTGTGTATTTTAAATAAATCAATAAAAATAATAATATAATAATCATGTTTTTTTTTGTTGATAAAACACTTTTTCGACCGTAACTTATTCGTGCAACCATGATTTCATGAACCGTCTTTGGCAGTGTGACCCAGATTCTGAGACAAACATTTCAAGTCCAATATTGGATGACTTTTTCAGGTTTTTGGATCGGGTACCCAAAGCACTCGGAAAATAATAGTTTTAATATTATTATTAAATCTTTGACCCCCCCCCCCATAACTCCTGCCTGCGACGTCCGATTGACTTCTCGTCAGTGGCGATGTGATCCAGTCATTAATATGATCGATTCAAGTCTAATGTGGAATATTAAATTATGGGTCATGGCTCGGGTCCACGAAACACTTAATAATAATAACAATAATAATATTACGGGATATTGTATTCAACATATCTCCTTCATACGGTGTTAGAATGGAGAACCGTCTGTGACATTGCAACCCTTAAATTAAGACTGATGATTCAAAGAGCATAAATCCTATATTAATTATTCCTATAGCTCGGGATGTTTTTACTTGGTCAAACCGTGTGGGTTAATGCGATCCGCATTTAATGGTGAATATGCGTATCTTAAACTGTCACCCCATTGAATCTTTAAAAGGGACAAGATATCATCCTACCATGTTCTTACTATTTTTTCTTGTATATGAGACGCTAGAACCTTTCAATACATCCCGTAAGAGTTTTACAATCAAAATTCACTCCTCGGATCGGTTCTGCTCTGTTTTGATGCAACCAAGATGTATCGATCAATCTTCGATATAAGGTACGTTTTTATCATCGTTCCTTTGGGATCATCTTCCCCTATTTCTCCTTTCCATCTTATAGCATGTAATCTCCATGCTTCTAATGGGGTTTATTTGGGGGTTTGGTTAGTGCGGACGTACCGTGGCATCCTCGGGTGGATGTAGTTGTCACGAGAGGAGAATCATGACCCATTGTGTGGATAAGGAACATCAAGAACTCTTCGAGGTAGAGGATTTATGGATTCTCTAATTTTTTATATGCAATAGTAGAGTTACCATGATTTATCCCTTTTGATCACAATGAAATTGATCTTATTAAATAATTAAAGAAGATTAAAAGAATTGGTTTGATCTCATGTTGTTGCTTTGTATCATGATAACAGTTTGCCTCATGTTTTTCTAGATAGAGGGATATCTATTCTTAATTTTATTAGTTGTTCATTCTTGATGGAAATTGATAAAGAACGTAAATCCGGAATTAATTGATAATTAATTGGCTAAAGATAAAGAGGCATGTAAATGAATCAGGTTGTGGTCATTGTTGTAGTTGTACTAATTTGATGTTAATCAAATTGGCATGGTAAGCATGT
This sequence comes from Viscum album, assembly GCA_963277665.1. Lineage (NCBI taxonomy): Eukaryota > Viridiplantae > Streptophyta > Magnoliopsida > Santalales > Viscaceae > Viscum > Viscum album. The sequence goes on along the minus strand of OY728132.1, from coordinate 1,261,968,860 downwards.
AAAATATTTTTTGATAGCTTACTGATTAGGTTTCCTAGAATTGGAACCCATGAATTAAATCTATTAATTCAAGAGGGATTAAAGAACTAGTTGGTTGATAAAAGATAATACCTAGTAGGTTTCTTAGTTACCCACTTGTTCGTAAGGCCGAGTGCCTTGTGCTTTAGATCCATGAGTGCTCATTATGTATAAAGGTTGGATGCCTTGTTAAAGGGCCAAGAGCCCAATTGATGTGATGTTTGATTTCCTGCTGCTTGTGTTGTGATGTGACCCTAGAGGGGTGTTGTGATATGTGGGGGCAGGGAGGCCTTGTGGTTGTGGTATCAGATGACGCCTAGAGTGGCGAGATGAATCAGTTTATGCATGTGGGTGTCAGGGAGGACACAAGTGATGATGGAATGGGATGGGTGTGTTTGTTGGATTATTGGTGACTTTGATTAAATGTTTTTCTTCTTTACTTTTCCCCACTGCTCAAGGCAGCTGGTCTTGCTTACCCTTCTTCCGAAGGAGGCGAAGATGCGTGAGGTATGCCACGTGCTTTCTATGTCTATCTTCTCAAAGGAGAATGGGTCTACGCTCTTACTATAGGCGGTAAAGACTCGACCGGTAGAACATCTACTCACCGTGTTGAGCCCCCTTCTGTTTAGTAGCATAGAATGCTTTTCTAGAATGCCTGGGAATATGGGAAGTAATTCTGAAATAAATATCTGAATAAATGGTGTTAACCCATGGGGTTGGTGTTCACTGAAACATAATGATGAGGTAGTAATATTTTGAAGGAAAATTTGACTTTGGGTGTGATGTTAATGAAATTTACTAAGGAATTGTTCATGGTTAATTAATGTGTAAAGAATTAATCAACGTAAAGTGGAATTGATAAAAAAGGGAATGAAGGAATCTAATAATGTTCTTTAATTGGTTGTGTGCATATAGGATACCTAGTCTTAGAAATAGAAGCCCGGAGTCTGAGAGACGTTAGCTGTAGTTGGGACTAAGACTAGGTTATTCCCATAGTGTGGTTGTGAGCATAATATATTCTATGCTTTTTGTGATTCTATACGCTACTCCACCCTTCTAATAAGGGAAACAGACACCCTGTGGATTCTGATCTTTGAGGGTGTTTCCCCAACATTCCAGTGGGAGGATGAATGGATGACTACCCCATTTGACCCCCTCTCTTCTCTTGGTAGATACTTGTGCTGGTAGGCACAATGGTTAGTTTTTTCTATATATGTGTGTAGAGGGCTGTAATGGCTTGGGGATATTCACACACATATATTCTGTATATAGTATCCTATGAAATACTATAGGTGTAACGTTCATATGTTGTGATGGCTTGAGGATCCTTACTCGGTGTATGGGCTGTGATGGCTTGAGGTATAATACTCAACGTATGATACACGTTATGAGAGCTGTGGTGGATCCTGGATACAACCACATTATTTTGATTATGAGGACGGTGTGGTGCTTATCCTAGGTGTCTGCAGGCAAGCCTTTGTGGTGCACATGGTGCATATTGTGGAGCTTATCCCAGGTATATACGGGAAACACTTTGGAGAGAGATTTAGAGGACGTATGTCGTTGGGGATAATCGGTAAAGCAGTGCGGAAGTAGTAGCGGGGTACCATTGATATTCATTAATATATACTATATTCTTGTATACATTACTTGGTGAGAGTAGCCATGGTGAGGTTGGGAACTTAGTATACCTATTTAGGTGATGAGTTAGTTTCACTTGTTGTTCACTCTGCTTTAGCATGATTTCTTTACTTTGCAAGAGAGGCTTCAGGGAGGATCTTACTGAGTATACAGTTATACTCACCCTACCTATATATAAACTATTTTTCAGGTCACTTAGAGAAGATGGAGATCAAGCTGGTTTCTACTAGCTTGGGGTTGCAGGAGCTGTTCGGGCGTGTGGTTGTTGTTGTTTTTTACTTTCTTTTGAGTACTTGTAGTTTTCCCCTTTAAGTTGTAGTACTTCTGCTTGTCATTTCATATGTGTACATGGGTTTTCGTTTATATTGAAGTCTGAGTTGGAGTTGGTTGGTGTCTATCTTATCTCTCTCTTTTGCATGTGTTCTCTTAGAGGGTAATTCCTCCCATTTTGTGTGTTACTATACCTTTAGTGATAGTCTCCAACCCGAGGCCTAATGAAGGCGGGACTCGGGGGGTCATTATCTCCCTTCTCACATTTCTAGCCTAGGAGGGGTACACTTTGTGGGGAGGGGGACGTGACATAGTGGTATCAGAGGACTGGTTGAGGGATAGGATGGAGTTTGGAGTTAGGAACACATGAGGTTGCATGGGTTGGTAGGGAAAAATTGTAATTCATGTTTAGAAAGTGAGGTAAACATTGGAGACCGGCTGAGACATAGGCGTTTAGGGCCCCCTATGATCTGACGTACGAACCTTTATGTTTACAATGGCTACTAAACAAAGTGATACTAGTTGCAGGGTAGAGGCCTAGGAAAGGATTATGCATCATTCCTCTTTGTGCCTATGTTTGAATGGGTAGACCTTGGGATAGGTTAACCTAATATTAAAAAAATAAAAGAATTAATTAGTTAATGTTGAGTCTTTCATATTCTAGGCATATGAGATCTAATAGTTGTTATTTTACAGGTATGGCTCTAGGTTGACGTCCTTGTCAGGTTTACGTAGAAGATGTCCAGCAGGTTGTTCCAGCAGATCACCACCGGGTAGAGGTTGATAACGACGACACTTGGAGGAAGACACTACAAGAGTTTCAGTGCCAGAGTCTGCAGAAGTACGAGGGATCCGTTTCAGATGCATTCACGGAAGACTGGTTTGAGGAGGTCGAGATAGGCTTCAGTTAGATTCGTGATTGGTAGGAGCACTGGGTGTCCTTTGCTGTGACGATGTTGTGTGGAGAAGCAAGGTAGTGGTGGTTCTTATTCCTCGGGGATCGTGAGGAGTCATCTATCTCATTGGAGGAGTTTCAAGACAAGTTTAGAGTCGAGTTTCTTTCCTCGACTGCAAAGGCGTCCAGTCACCAAGAGCTTCTTACCCTTCGACGGGGGAGTTCTAGTGTTCGAGAGTTTGGAATCTATTTCAAGAACCTCTTACGATATGATTTGGACTTGCTTCCAGATGAGGAGGCAAGGGCGAGGCATTTTGAAGAGGCTTTGCGCCCATAGATCCAGCGTCATGTCACCCCATTTATTCTGAAGACATATCTTGAGGTTTTGGCGAGGGAATAGGTTGTTGAGAGGAATTTGTCTAGAACTGGATCATCACGAGAGGGGGATTTTCATGATCCCTCATGAAGAAAAACTGTGGTCCGCGGTTCCCGGTTTTTAGGGCAGAAGAGTTTCCGTTTAGCCAGGGGTAGGTCCCAGCCCTTCACATCACGTTTCTCCGGAGGCAGCAAGTACGAAGCCTATTCCAAGGGATCATGCCCTTGTTTTTCCTATGGTGGTCAAGGTCATCAGTAGTGGGAGTGCCCGACCTTTCAGAGCGGTCATCGTGCACCAGGTGCTCTGCTCTGGGTTCCTCCGTTGAGGCAGTTCCAGCCGAGGCAGTAGCATGAGGTTGCACGGGATTTAGATCAGCAGAGAGAAGATGGGGCAGGTAGAGGATAGCCCCATGATGCTCCCTGTCCTCAGAAAGAAGAGTGCGGCCATGGTAGTGGTCGTCATCAGGGTCAGAGAGGCCATAGAGGAGGTCGTGGATAGCTTCATGCTCTAGCGTTGCCAGCTCCAAGCGAGCCATATGTCGTTCGAGGTACCCTCTGCTTGTTTTCTACCTTGGTGTATACCTTGTTTGATTCAGGAGTGACACACTCCTTCATATCACCTACCCTTTTCCATGTTTTGGGACTTGAGGTAGAGCGGCTTCCAGTGCCATTGGCTTTGACTACGCCAGTTTGAGGTCGAGATGAATTGTTTGAAGTATGTAGAGACTGTGAGCTAGGGTTGGAGAAACACCGCTCTGGGGGAGAATTCCTATATTTATGAATACAACCATATGATGTCATCCTCGACATGGATTGGTTGTATTTTGTGTAGGCTATCATGTATTGCTTCAGGAAGAAGGTCGTTTTCCTTGGTTCGGATGGAGAGAATGTTGTTTTTGTTGGTGAGCGAGATCCTCGGATGGGTCAGAGACGCATTCCATCCTTATCGTCCATGATGGCTGACTTGATGCTGAGTTATTCAGAGGTTAGGAAGTTGGCATTTTCTAGGGTCATAGAGGAGTACCCTGATGTCTTTTCAGAAGAGGTTGTAGCATTACCCCCTCGACGAGATATTGAGTTCGGGATCGAGATATAGCTAGGAGAATCTCCTATCTCTATTTCTCCATATAGGATGGCCCCTTCTGAGTTAGGAGAGCTACGTATACATCTTTATGGCCTGTTGTAGTGCGGTTTTGTTCGGCAAAGTGTGTCACAATGGGGTGCACCAATTTTGTTGGTGAAGAAGGACGACAACAGTTTGCGGTTTTGTGTCGATTATTGTCGCTTAAACAAAGTGACAATAAATAATCAACATCCTCTTCTAAAAATTGAGGATTTATTCGATCAACTGAAGGGTGCAAGTTGGTTCTCAAAGATCGACTTGTTGTCATGATATCATCAGATGCATGTGAAGGATGAGGATATCCCGAAGACTACTTTCCATTGTCGTCATGGGAATTATGAGTTCATTGTAATACCATTTGGAATGATGAATTATCCAGCTGTATTCATGGGATTGATTAATGTTGTGTTCTGTGAGTTCCTGGACATGTCTGTGGTAGTTTTCATCGACGACATCCTTGTGTACTCCACATCTGAAGAGGAGCATGCAGAGCATCTACAAGCCCTTTTGGGAGTTCTTCGTCGACATCAGCTATTTTGGAAGTTGTCGAAGTGTGAGTTTTGGGCTCGAGAAGTCAGTTTATTGGGGCATGTTGTGTCCTAGTAGGGAGTAGTTGTGGATCCATCAAAGATAGAAGCAGTTGTGTCATGGGAAGCCCCCAAGACAATTTCATAGGTGGGAAGTTTCTTTGGACTCGCAGGCTACTACAGGAGGTTCGTAGCCAATTTCTCATGAGTTGCGACTCCTCTGGCAGCTTTGACTATGAAGGATCAGGCATTCATATGGACTGATTAGTTTCAGGCAGCATTCGAGTATCTAAAGGAGAAGTTAGTAAGTAATCATGTCCTTTTCCTTCCAGCTGAGGGAGTCTAGTTTGATGTTTTCTATGATGCTTCACATCTAGGGTTAAGCCGTTTTCTCATGTAAGAGAGGTTAGTTGTTTCTTATGGGTGTCGGCAGTTGCGTCTCCATGAATGCAACTATGCCACCCATGATCTTCAGTTTGCAGCCATGGTTTTTGCTCTGAAGTTGTGGAGATATTACCTCATTGGTGAGCGCTTTGTGGTTTTCATAGATCATAAGAGTTTGAGGTATGTTTTCTCTCAACATGAATTGAACTTACAGTAATGTCGGTGGATGGAGTTCTTACAGGAATATGACTTTGAAATATCATATACACCTGGAAAAGGGAATGTTGTAACTGATGTGCTGAGCCGAAAGTCATGTAGTGATGTTGTGCGTGAATCCAGTGATTCCTGGAGAGTAATGGAAGAACTGTCTGCATTGCATCTTGACATGGGATAAGTAATTCTCCAATCCATGTGTTGGGGCAGCGTTTTGCTTGTTTTGTGCGGTGTTGGAGGCAGTGTGTATAAGAAATCCTAAATTATGGGGGTGGGAAGACCTAATCCCTAATCAAGACGCATTAATGTGGATGCAATTAAACCCATGCAGGTGAGTCAGTGCCACCTAAAGCGGATAATATCTCGACATGGGGGAAGGAATTCCCTGACTCATATAATTAGGATAGTGGTCGAATTCCTATTATGATGAGATCCCTAAGAGGTATCTTGCAGGGTGGTTGTTCGGACCTTTCCCTTTTTATGAGTTTTTTTTTATTCTCAAGGATGAGAATGTTTTGAGAGGTATCTGATGTAATGGCATGAACCTCTCCGGTCCATTACTTTGTAAAAATTTGATGTGGTCAAACACGACGTGTGTTATAATAATAAATTTTTTAAAAAATAATAATTGATAAGGGTGGCGTGAAAATATGTAGTGTTAATTAGATTAAATGGTTTTAATTTAATCATTGTGAAATAAAAGAAATAAAATTAAATGTATTTAATTCAATAAGGGGAGCCTCATGGAATAAATTATAAAGGAATAAATTATAATAAATGAGGTACATGTAATAAATTATAAAGGAATGGAATGCATGGGGCGCAACCCCGTACGGCTGAATCCAACTTGTATTTTGGAATATTAAAATAATTATAATAATATTCATTTAATAAATTATAAAAAATAATAATAATGAGCGTCCATAATAATAATTATTATTAATGATAATGATGGAGACCTATTGATGAAATTGAAAGAGGATTTATTGATATTAAATAATAATGGTAATGGTGGATTTTGGTGTTTAATAAATGGAGAGTTTCTATAATATAAAGATTTTCCATAAATTTGTGCGTTTCCCCAATGTTGGTAGTTTCCATAAATTTAGATATTTCCATAATGTTGTTGTTTCCATAAAGTAGGGTGTTTCCATAATGATGGGTGTTATTATTATTAATTGTATTAATAATAAATTTGAAGTGAGAAATGGAGTTAGGCATTAATTGGGAGAAGAAATCGTGAATGAAGAATTAGATTCGAGAGAGAAAAGGGAATTGTAACACCCCGAGATTTTATGAAAAATATTCTTTTTAATTTTATTGATGTCTTGTGTTGTACGCTACAACAAAGGATTCTTGCACAACACGCAACCCTAAATTGGCTGCATTACACACAATCACGACCTTCCTCGATAGCGTGTGTTGTACGCAATACCGAGTTTCACTAAACAACGATATGCTATTAAAATATTATTAAAACTAGCCGTTATGAATAGTAATAACCACTTTTTGAAATTTTTAAAATTTCATCTTTCAAAATGGACTTCATTTTTGGATTCAGAATATCGAAATTAACCTAGGGTGAAATTTTGGTATTTTTCTGAAAACATTCATTTTTTGATGAATAGTGAAAACACTAGGTTACTATTTAAAAACCGACTTTTTATTTAAATAATTATTTATTTTATTTAAATTTATTTTAGGTCAAAATTGATACATAATACCTATATAAGTTCAATGTAATTCATTGGAGTCATTTTTTAATAATTTTAGATATATAAAAATTTTATTGAACTTTTGGCCGTCTTTTACCCACCTCCTAGAAGAATTTGCAAATTTACATAAAACTTAATTTTACCGTTTTTGTGAATGGAATTTCAAAAATCCGAGAGACACAGTTGATGTTAGAAAGTAAAATGTGGTTCAATGAGATGAAAATAATTTTTGGTGAATAGTAACTTTTTACTTTTATTTACCACGGTTAAAAGTAAATAGGGTAATTAGGGGTAAAAATGATATTATTATTACCCTAACACATTTCCTAATTCTATTGGATAAGTGTAATTCGACCAAAAACAACCTTAGGAATAAAATATGACCATTTAGGCCCACTTGGATTAGATTAGGAAATTTATTATTAATTTATTTAAAGAAGGGTTAAAATAGTTAAAATCAATGTTTAATAAGTAAATCATTTTTAATATAGGGTTCCACATAAGATAAATTCTCCTATAAATATTCATTAGAAAGATAAAAAGGTTTCCTACATAATTATTTTTTATTTTTTATTTTTAGACTTTAAATAATTTTATTTATATATGACACAATGATGATGCAGTAATTATCTTATTAATGAAATATTGACATAATTGATGTTATAAATACCCAAATAAATGTAATTTGAGACTTTTTATGAATTCCAATACTTTTATATGTTAATATGACATGTTAGTGTTTATTTAATTAACTTCTTTAGAACTAATCATTCTGTTACGATTTTTACAAAAATCAATTACCAAATAGTGTCAAAATTGACATAAAATAGTATTTAAAAAAAATATTATATTATTAATTGTTATTATATTCCTAAAAATATAAGTTTCGTCCAAATGACTTAGATAAGGTTATATATATTAATAATAAAAAACTTGGGGTTATTTTAGCTTTTTATAGTAAGTTTATTTACCTTATAGGGTAAGAACACAAAAAGACACGGTAAAAGTAAAATTATCTAACTTAAAGTTAAATCTAAATGATAAGGTTAAAATAGGAATCTAAACTTGTCTAGATTCTATTGGATGAGATTATTTAGACCCATCCCTACCTTAGCTTTGAAATAACTCAATTTTAAGCTATTAAAAACCGAATATGACTTTATAATAAAATAATATTTTTAGTTATTCCAAAGGTGCCCATCTCCTCCCTTATAAAAGGGCACCTCATCCCTCTCTTCCTCACACCACATTGGGCATTCAAGCTCGGAAAAACCATAAAAAATTATCTTATATAATTCCCTGGAAACATCCTAGAGGTCCTGGTATTCTTCAAAGACCAATTTTAGTGCCCAAAGAGGAGGTCTCAAAGAGGCGCTTCAAAGAAGAGGTAATGTCCGTTACCGATTCTTTCAACCTTATTTCTTCTTCCACTTCTTCTTTTTTAGTTGTTTCATTATGAGGTAATAAAATCAGTATCACTCATATACTGATATGTTATTATAAGTATGAAACAACCATATTTCACCATCAATCCATCCTACGGAAAACGAAATCCCCGCGCGTGGGTACGTACGGAATACCGTCTTCACGCCGTGGTGTAATCTTTTTTCCACCACCACCTTACTTGGATGGTTATAATGGTGAAAGTAATGAATATATATGATTATTGTAGAGTTATATTGATTTTTTAATATTATACATACACTTTAATACAATTCCATGATCTTGGGAATGATATCAATGCTCGTGCGTACGTACGGACTACCGTCTCCACGACGCGATGAGATTCACTCTCCATGTTAACCATTCAAGAATGATTATAAGGTATATATAATAAGTAATAATGAAATATATGACATAATAATGCTACTGGATTTATGTATCTATATATATATATATATTTATATCATCTACTTAATTCCATTCAATTCAATAAGGAAACGAAAACAGCGTTCATGCGTACGTACGACCTACCGTCTCCATGAATGGTGTATTTCTTTCTATTTATTGATATATTATATATATGTATATTCTGAATATATATTATATATAAATCATTTTTTACATTATGGATTTAATTAATAATGATCTAAGTAATCATATGAATAATTACAAGTTAAAACACGAACGACAAATGAAACGATTTTACCCAAAACGCTACTTTAACATGAATTTACAAAAGAACGGGTAATATAAAGTCATAAGTGAACCATATATTATATAATAACAATTAATATGATTCTTTAATAAGTAAATGAAATTATTTAAATCATTATACAGGAGGTTTGGATACGTACGATGCATATCGGACCTAAGGTAAGGGATAATTTTGCAAATCTCGTTTTTATCTGAGATTGCTTATTTGTAAGTATTTACTGGGGTTATTTATATCATCCATGTCCATGTTTTATAAAAGTTTTTTCATGTATGTTTAAAGTTATTTTTACCCATTTTTGACTTTTACTAAATGGTATGTAAGGAATCTTTCTTTTCTTTACGTTACGAGGTATTTTTTGACTTTTCCGACAAAAGTACGAGGAGAATGCTATTTTTAACTTATACGGTGTGAATGGATTTTTACGGTTTCATAACACCTAATTTTCATGAAGCGTAATCTACATGATTTTATGACTATTTTCAACAAAATACTTTTATTTTAAAAGTGCATGGAATTTTTTGAAAAGAAAATGATTATGACGAAGAAAGGATATTTTCCTCAAGAATTAATTTCAAATGTTTTATCAAAACTATTTTCCATCTAAGATGACATTATTTGATATGTGTATGTTTCAAGTTTAATGCCTCTATGATTTACGTGGTTCACTTTTCTTATGATTAAATGTCCATTTGATTTATATGGATTATGAAATGATGGGATGATGTTTATGAAACCCATTTTATTCTTTGGGTTATGATGAATGTTTTATGTTTATTTTATGGAACAAGTAAGAATGATTTCATTATGAGATGTGTGGGACCTATATCTCCCTCCAATGCATTGGGTAAAGATTTATATCTCATGAGATAGACATGGATGGAACGGTAAGTTAATTCGGTTCAGTATTATAGGACTGGAACGAGGAGTGAACTCGATTCAGAAAGGGACTTTGTCTACTAAGATGGTCTTGGTAGCAATGCCTTGGATACTATGGAAATCATTACATGTTCTTAATGGATGCCACAATTAAATGTTTTATTCCCATGCTATTTTATCCTGATTTATGTTCCATTATGATCTATGCCTTATGTACATCCATGTTTTATGTCGTTGCTCAAGATTTTGATGTTTAAACTTTATGTTCATGTTTTTAAGTTCAAATGTATATGGTATGTTTTATTTTATCCATGATTACACTTACTGAGCATTTGAGCTCACCCTTTTTATGTTTTATTTTTCCCTCAGGAATAAAATAATGGTTTTAGGTATGGAAAAAAAAGGGGAAGATCGTTATGGGAGATGTTGAAGATCTTTCAACATTATTAGATATTTTTATTCCGAGTTTCCAAAGACAGTCAACTACTACGGTCCTTGTGTGTCTGTTTTTGTTATGTATTAAGTATTCCGCAAAAGTAATGTAATGTTCATGTATGTCAAGCTTTGGGTCTCTACAGTTGGTATCAGAGGAAAGGTTTAGTCAACCTTTGGAAACTAGGATGCGAGAACTTTAGTGAGATCCCTAGAGATATTTCTAAGGTATTTCTAGGGATGTCCCTAAGGATAAGTATACGTATAGGATATAGTCCTAGAACTATGCTAATGATCTTAGAATTTAACCTAAGATGTTAGATATTGAAGGTACTCCCCCTTTATTATGTTGTTTTCTCTAGCATGGTATTTTCCTCTCACACTATTATTTTTGGGTTTTAGACGATGGATGGAACCCGAAGGAACCGTGTTGATCAATGTAATGGAAAATGCAATGATTTTCCTCTTGACCAAACCAATGTCATGGGATATGGAGTGCACAATCATATTTCTATACGTACACAAGCTATGAATCATTCTGGATTTCAAAATGAGCAGAGAAAGGAGAAACATTCTGTTGAATACTTCATGAGGCAGCGTCCACCTTCATTCAGCGGGTCTTCTGATCCCTTAGTGGCTGAACAATGGATCAGTACTACTGAAAAGATATTTTCAGTTCTACAATGTTCTGAGCATGATAAAGTCATCTTAGCAGTATATCGTTTGGAAGGTGATGTTGATCAATGGTGGAATCTTATTAAGAATACGAGGCAAAGAAATGAAATTGAGTCCATGGAATGGGACGAGTTCAAGAACTTATTTTTCAATAAGTACTTCCCTCATATTCTTTGAACAAATATGGAGAAGGAGTTTCTTGAACTAAAGCAAAAGGATGATGAATCTGTTGGTATATACGAAGAAAATTTTACAAGGCTTGCAAGGTATGCATCTGGCTTTATCATCCAACCTGAAAGTAAAATTGATCGATTCTTCAGTGGCTTAAAACCAAATCTTTGAAGGGAATTAGCTATAAGAGACTTCAGTAGCTATGAAGAAATTGTGTGTTGTGCTATGAAGGTAGAAATGGAAGTTTGTGTTACATATCCATCTCATGGTTTTGACAAGAAACGAAAGATGGAGTTCAAGGATAAATCTCAGAATAATGGCGAAAAGAAGATGAATGTTTCTTTATGCTCAAAGTGTGGAAAGAAGCATGGTGGAGATTGTATTAAATGGATTATAAAATGTTTTAAGTGTGGAAAAGAAGGTCATCGAGCATCTGAGTGTCGAAGTAATAGAAAAAGGGTTGCTAATGATGTGAATAAAGAAAATACTGCAGAGAACGCACCACCAACACTTCAATGCTTCAAGTGAAAGGAAATGGGGCATTATGCTAATAAATTCCCTAATCCAAGGGTTAGTGATGATCGACATGAGCAACTACTTAAGGAAATGGACAAAGGGAAGTCACATGCGATCACTATTGATGTTTTTGAATATGACAATGATGTGGTGGAATTATTAAGTGTTTATGTAATGGGATTCCAAAATAATGTTGTATACAGTATCGTGGAATATTGGAATATTTATGTATTGGTCTATTGTGGTTTTCAATAATTTTATGGTACCGGTAACCAGGGAAAGTGATTGAGATATTTTTGGAAAAAAGATGATATGCGCATAATAAAGGGATAATGAGAAAATGAACTGTTTGTCAGTATTCATGAGCTCATGACTGATATAAGGAAATAGTCATATCATGGTTTGAGTATATATAATTTTGGGGTTTTGGTATGTGGAAATAGTTAACTTTTGACAGCACTCATGTTTTCACTAAGATTCAATGGGTATTCATTTTTCAAGAGAATACATGATTAAAGCCTTTGAATGTTTGGAATGTGACCAACAAGACATATCTTATGATATATGGGGATCAACGATGGTATTAACATGCTTGTTATATTAAATCTATAGTAATCGTTTTCACTATAATATGAGAGTGCAATGCAGTATTATAGATAAGACTAAATATTGGAATGGATTATGTTGGACATAAGTTAGTATTATTTAAGGATTTATTTTTTTTTCGATATTATTGATGGGATGTTATAGTAATGTAGTTTTAGAAAAAGGACAACCTATAGGATGGGCGACAACCCATCGCGTCGGACAAGGCTATGGGAATCGAACCCACAACCGAAGTGCGACTGGACTTTATCGCATACCACTGGCCTACAGGAAGTCCCTGCTTAGTAGAAACTAGTTTTATTTTATTAAGCGGTATGATATATGAATTATAAGTTCATTTTTGGAATCGTATATGATTAACCTCACTATAGATGGACTTATGTATATTTGATAACTTTTTCCAACCTTTTGTTTGAAACAGATAGAATGACCCATCATTCTATCACATGATCTGTTAACACTTCACGAATAACAAATTCAACTTCATTTCTTTAAGAGATGAAGTGGAAATTGTTCAAAGCACGAACAATAGTGATATTGTACCAAAATAAAGTAAGTATTTATTCAAATTCAAATTCTTCAACTTTAGGGAAATGATCTTGAAAACCAAAAAAGTTGTCCTAGTTCCATTATATCAGATGAATCAGATGGTACCTTAGATCATCACAAATCTATGGCTTTGTGATTGTTGGCTTTTTCATATCCATGTTCTCTACCACTCTCCATCAGAACATGATGGTTAGGTTTCTCTTCCATATCCATATTTTTACCTATGTTCTCCTATGTGGAAACCCAGTGATTAGTTAATTTGGGTAATCGTTATGTTTCATACTTTAGTTTTTAAAGATTGGTTTTGGTATTCCTTTTTACGATGTGGGTTTCTATTAAAGAAACTTTCGAGTAGTAAACCATTTATAACCCCGAAGAATTTCGAGGGCGAAATTCATTTTAAGGGGGGTAGAATGTAACACCCCGAGATTTTATGAAAAATATTCTTTTTAATTTTATTGATGTTTTGTGTTGTACGCTACAACAAAGGAGTCTTTCACAACACGGAACCCTAACTTGGCTTCATTACACACAATCGTGACCTTCCTCAATAGCGTGTGTTGTATGCAATACCGAGTTTCACTAAACAACGATATGCTATTAAAATATTATTAAAACTAGCCGTTATGACTAGTAATAACAACTTTTTGAAATTTTGAAAATTTCGTCTTTCAAAATGGACTTCATTTTTGGATTCGGAATATCTAAATTAGCCTAGGGTGAAATTTTGGTATTTTTCTGAAAACGTTCAATTTTTGATGAATAGTGAAAATACTGGGTTACTATTTAAAAACCGAATTTTTATTTAAATAATTATTTATTTTATTTAAATTTATTTTAGGTCAAAATTGATACATAATACCTATATAAGTTAAATTTAATTCATTGGAGTCATTTTTTAATAATTTTAGATATATAAAAATTTTATTGAACTTTTGACCGTCTTTTACCCACCTCCTAGGAGAATTTGCAAATTTACATAAAACATAAATTTACCGCTTTTGTGAATGGAATTTCAAAAATCCGAGAGACACGGTTGATGTCAGTAAGTAAAATGCGGTTCAATGAGATGAAAATAATTTTTTGTGAATAGTAACTTTTTACTTTTATTTACCACGGTTAAAAGTAAATAGGGTAATTAAGGGTAAAAATGATATTATTATTACCCTAACACATGTCCTAATTCTATTGGATAAGTGTAATTCGACCAAAAACGACCTTAGGAATAAAATGTGATCATTAAGGCCCACATGGATTATATTAGGACATTTATTATTAATTTATTTAAAGAAGGGTTAAAATAGTTAAAATCAAAGTTTAATAAGTAAATAATTTTTAATATAGGGTTATAAATAATATAAATTCAACTATAAATATTCATTAGAAATATTAAAATATTTCCTACATAATGTTATTTTATTTGTAATTTTTAGACTTTAAATAATTTAATTTATTTATGACACAATTATGATGTAGTAATTATCTTATTAACAAAATATTGACATAATTGGTGATATAAATACGCAAATAAATGTAATTTGAGACTTTTTATTAATTAAAATAATTTTCTATGTTAATATGACATGTTATTGTTGATGTAATTAACTTTTTTTGAGCTAATCATTCTGTTATAATTTTCACAAAAATCAATTACCAAATAGTGTCAAAATTGACATAAAATAGTTTTTAAAACAAATATTATATTATTAATTGCTATTATATTCCTAAAAATATAATGTTAGGCCAAATAACATAGATAAGGTTATATATATTAATAATAAACAAATTGGGGTTATTTTTTCCTGTTAGAGTAAGTTTATTAACCTTATAGTGTAAGAAAACAAAAAGACACGGTAAAAGTAAAATTATCTAACTTAATGTTAAATCTAAATGATAAGGTTAAAATAGGAACCTGAACTTTTATAAATTCTATTGGATGAGATTATTTCGACCCATCCCCACCTTACCTTCGAAATAACTCAATTTTAAGCTATTAATTACCGAATATGACATTATAATAAAATAATATTTTTAGTTATTCCAAAGGTGCCCCTCTCCTCCCTTATAAAAGGGCACCTCATCCCTCTCTTCCTCACACCACTTTGGGCATTCAAGCTCGCCCAAACCCTGAAATATTATCTTCTCCACTTCCCTAGAAACATCCTAGAGGACCTGGTATTCTTCAAAGACCAATTTTAGTTCCCAAAGAGGAGGTCTCAAAGAGGCTCTTCAAAGAAGAGGTAATGTCCGTTACCGATTCTTTCAACCGTATTTCTTCTTCCACTTCTTCTTTTTTAGTTATTTCATTATGAGGTAATAAAATCAGTATCACTCATATACTTATATTTTATTATAAGTATGAAACAACCATATTTCAGCATCTATCCATCCTACGGAAAATGAAATCACCACGTGTGCGTACATACGGAATACCGTCTCCACGCCGTGGTGTAATATGTTTTTCCACCACCACCTTACTTGGATGGGTATAATGGTGAAAGTAATGAATATATATGATTATTGTAAAGTGATATTTATTATTTAATATTATACATACTCTTTCATAAAATTCCACGATCTTGGGAATGATATCATCGCTCGTGCGTACGTACGGACTACCGTCTCCACGACGCGATGAGATTCACTCTCCATGTTAACCATTCAAGAATGATTATAAAGTATATATAATAAGTAATCATGAAATATATGACATAATAATTCTACTGGAGTTATGTATATATATATATATATATATATATATATTTATATCATCTACTTAATTCCATTCAATTCAATAAGGAAACGAAAACAGCGTTCATGCGTACGTACGACCTACCGTCTCCATGAACGGTGTATTTCTTTCCATTTATAGATCTATTATATATATGTATATTATGAATATATATTATATATAAATCATTTTTTACATTCTGGATGTAATTAATCATGATCTAAGTAATCATATGAATAATTACACGTTAAAACACGAACGACAAATGAAACGATTTTACCCAAAATGCTACTTTAACATGAATTTACAAAAGAATGGGTAATATGAAGTCATAAGTGAACCATATATTATATAATAACAATTAATATTATTATGTAATAAGTCAATGACATTATTTAATCATTATACAGTAGTTTTGGATATGTACGAAGCATATCGGGCCTAAGTTAATGGATAATTTTGCAAATCTCATTTTTATCCGAGATTGCTTATTCGTAAGTATTTATTGGGGTTATTTATATCATCCATGTCCATGTTTTATAAAAGTGTTTTCAAGTATGTTTAAATTCCTTTTTACCCATTTTTGACTTTTACTACATGGTATGTAAGGAATATTTCTTTTGTTTACGTTACGAGGTATTTTTTTGACTTTTCCGACAAAAGTACGAGGAGAATGCTATTTTTAACTTATACGGCGTGAATGGATTTTTACAGTTTCATAACATCTTATTTTCATGAGGCATACTATACATGATTTTATGACTATTTTCAAAAAATTAATTTTATTTTAAAAGTGCATTGAATTTTTTGAAAAGAAAATGATTATGATGAAGAAAGGATATTTTCCTCAAGAATTCATTTCAAATGTTTTATCAAAACTATTTTCCATCTAAGATGACATTATTTGATATGTGTATGTTTCAAGTTTAATGTCTATATGATTTACATGGTTCACTTTTCTTATGATTAAATCTCCATTTGTTTTATATGGAATATGAAATGAGGGGATGATGTTTATGAAACCCATTTTATTCTTTGGTTTATGATGAATGTTTTAAGTTTATTTTGTGGAACAAGTAAGAATGATTTCATTATGAGATGGGTGGGACCTATATATCCTTCCAATGCATTGGGTAAAGATTTATATCTCATGGGATAGACATGGCTAGAACTGTAAGTTAATCCGATTCAGTATTACAAGACTGAAACGTGGAGTGAACTCGATTCAGAAAGGGACTTTGTCCACTAAGATGGTCTTGGCAGCAATGCCTTGGCTACTATGGAAATCATTACATGTGCTTAATGGATTCCACAATTACATGTTTTATTACCATTCTATTTTATCATGATTTATGTTCCATTATGATCTATGACTTATGTACTTCCATGTTTTATGTCGTTGCTCAAGATTTTGATGTTTAAAATTTATGTTCATGTTTTTAAGTTCAAATGTATATGGTATGTTTTATTTTATCCCTGCTTACCGTTACTGAGCATTTGAGCTCACCCTTTTTATGTTTTATTTTTTCCCCAGGATTAAAAGAAAGGTTTTAGGTAAAGAAACAAAAATGGGAAGATCATTATGGGAGATGTTCAAGATCTTTCAACATGATTAGATATTTTTATTCCGAGTTTCCAAAGACACTAAACTATTATGGTCCTTGTGTGTCAGTTTTTGTTATGTATTAAGTATTCCGCAAATGTAATTTAATGTTCATGTATGTCAAGCTTCGGGTCTCTACAGGAATGAAATAAATAAATTAAAATAAATTAAATCAATCAATCAAGGAATTTATGGGGTGTGCTGGACATGGAGAAAAGGAAGGGGGAGGCGCCACTTTTTGTGGAGTGGGTTAAAGATTGGAAAGAAATTGGAGAGAGAGTGTGTGAATTAAAAGGGGAAGTAATAAAAGAAAAGAAAAGGAAATCAATTAAGGAGAAAGGGAGTGAGGCACTCCAAATTGGAGAGAGAGTGGTGTGTGTCTTTGGGTATATGAAATAAATCAATTAAAAATAATAATAATATAATCATGTTATTGTTTTTGTTGATAAAACACTTTTTTGACTGTAACTTATTCGTGCGACCTCAGTTTCATGAACCATATGTGGAGGTGTGACCTAGATTCCGAGACCGACATTTCAAGTCCAATATTGGATACCTTTTTGGGTTTTTGGATCAGGTACCCGAAGCGCTCGGAAAATAATAGATTTAATATTATTATTAAAAATTTCACCTGCCATAACTCCCGCGTGCAATATCTGATTGACATCTCGTTAGTGGCGATGTGATCCTGTCATTAATACGATCGATTCAAGTATAATGTAGAATATTATCTTATTGTTCGTGGATCAGGTCCATGAAACACCCAATAATATTATTATTATTATTATTATGGGATCTTGTATTCAACATATCTCCTTCATACGGTGTTGGAATGGTGATCCGTCTATGACGTTGCAACCCTTAAATTAATACTGATGATACAAAGACCATAAATCCTATATTAATTATTCCTATGTCTCGTGATGTTTTTACTTGGTCAAAACATGTGGGTTAATGTGATCCACAATTAATGGGGAATAAGCGTATATTAAACCATCGCCCCATTGAATCTTTAAAAGAGACAAGATATCATCCTCCCTTGTTCTTCCTCTTTGTTCTCAGCTATGAGATGCTAGAACCATTCAATACTTCCCGTAGGAGTTGCACAATCAATCTTCACTCCTCGGATCAGTTCTTCTCTGTTTTGATGGAACCAAGTTGTATGGATCAATCTTCGATATAAGGTATGTTTTTATCGTCATTCCTTTGGGATCATCTTCCCCTGTTTCTCCTTTCCATCTTATATCATGTAATCTTCATGATTCTAATGGGGTTTTCTTGGGGTTTGGTTGGTGCGGATGTACCGTGGCATCCTCGGGTGGATGCAGTTGTCGCGAGAGGAGGATCGTGACCCGTTGTGTGGATAAAGAACGTCAAGAACTCTTCGAGGTAGGGGATTCGTGGATTCTCTAATTGTTTATGTGCAATCGTAGAGTCATCATGATTTAGCCCTTTGGATAAAAATGAAATTGACCTAATTAAATAATTGAATCAGATTAAAAGAATAGGTTTGATCACATGTTGTTTCTTTGTACCATGATAACGGTTTGCCTCATGTTTTGTTATATGGAGTGATATCTTTTCTTCCTTTTATTATTTGTTCTTTCTTGATGGAAGTTGATAAAGAACGTAAAGACAGAATTAATTGATAATTAATTGGATAAAGATGAAGAAGCAAGTAAATGAATTCGGTTGTATCCGTTGTTGTAGTTGTTCTAATTTTATGTTAATCAAATTGGCATAGTAAGCATGTTAAATCTTTTATGATAGCTTACTGATTAGGTTTCTCGGAATTGGAACCTACGAATTGAATCTGTTAATTCAAGAGGTATCAAAGAACTGGTTGGTTGATAAAAGATAGCGCCTGGTAGGGTTTTTAGTTACCCTCTTATTTATAAGGCCGAGTGCCTTGTGCTTTAGATCCATGAGTGATCATTATGTATGAAGGCGGGATGCCTTGTTAAAGATCCAAGATCCAATTTTATGTGATGTTTGATTTCCTGCTGCTTGTGTTGTGATGTGACTGCGGAGGGGTGTTGTGATATGTGGGGGCAGGGAGGCCTTGTGGTTGTGGTAGTGGATGACACCTAGAGTGGTGAGATGAATCGGTTTATGCGTGTGGGTGTCATGGAGGACACAAGTGATGATGGAATGAGATGGATGTGTTTGTTGGATTCTTAGTGACTTTGATTGAATGTTTATTTGCTTTAATTTTCCCCACTGCTCAAGGCAGCTGGTCTTGCTTACCCTTCTTCTGAAGGAGGCTAATATGCGCAGGGTATGACATGTTATTTCCGTGTCTAGATTCTCAAAGGATAATGGGTCTATGCTCTTACTATAATCGGAAAAGACTCGACAGGTAGTACATATACTCACCGTGTTGATCCCCCTAGTGTTTAGTAGCATAGAACTCTTTTCTAGAATGCATGGGATTATGGGATGTAATTCTGAAATGAATATCTGAATAAATGGTGTTAACCCATGGGGTTGGTGTTCACTAAAACATAATGATGAGTTATTAATCTTATGAAGGAACAATTGACTTTGGGTGTGATGCAAATGAAATTGAATGAGTAATTGTTCATGTTTAATTAATGTGTAAAGAATTAATTAATGTAAAGTGGAATTGATATAAAAGGTAATGAAGGAATCTAATAAATTTCTTTAATTAGTTGTGTGCCTATGTGATACCTAGTCTTAGAAATAGCAGCCCAGTGTCCGAGAGACATTAGCTTCAGTTGAGAGTAAGAATAGGTTATGCCCATAGTGTAGTTGTGAGTATAATATATTCTGTACTTTTTGTGTTTCTATACGCTACTCCACCCTGTCAGTAAGGGAAAATGATACCCCGGAAATTCTGAGCCTTTGGGGGTGTTTTCCCCAACATTCCGCTGGGAGGATGAATGGCTGACTACCCCCTTTGACCCCGCTCTCTTCTCTTGGTAGTTACTTGTGCTGGTAGGCACAGTGGTTAGTTTTTCCCATATATGTGTGTAGAGGGCTATAATGGATTATTGTTATTCACACACATATATTCTGAATATAGTATCCTATGGACTACTATAGGTGTAGCGTGTATAGGCTGTGATGGCTTGAGGATACTTACTCGGTGTATGGGATGTGATGGCTTGAGGTATAATACCTGACGTATGATACATGTTATGCGAGCTGTGGTGGCTCCTGGAAACTGCCTAGTTATTTTGGTTGTGAGGATGGTGTGGTGCTTAGCCCAGGTGTCTGCGGGAAAGCCTTTGTAGTGCACGTGGTGCAGATTGTGGAGCATAGCCCAGGTATATACGGGCATGACTTTGGAGAGATATTCACATGACATATGTCATTGGGGAAAAGCTGCAAAATAGTGGGGAAGTAGTAGTGGGGTAACCTTGATATTCTTTAATATATGCTATATTCTTGTGTGCGTTACATGGTGAGAGTAGCCATGGTGAGGTTGGGAACTTAGTATACCTATTTAGGTGACAAGTTAGTTTCACTTGTTGTTCATTGTGCTTTAGCAAGATTTTTTACATTTTATGAGAGGCTTCAGGGAGTATCCTACTGAGTATACTGTTATACTCGCCCTACGTATATATAAACTATTTTTCAGGTCACTTGGAACAGATTGTAGATCAAGCTGGTTTCTACTAGCTTGGGGTTGCAGGAGTTATTCGAGCTTGTGGTTGCTACTGTTTTTACTTTATTTTGAGTACTTGTAGTTTTCCCCTTTCAGTTGTAGTACTTCTACATGTCATTTAATATGTGTACTTCGGTTTTCGTTTATATTACAGTCTAAGTTGGAGTTGGTTGGTGTCTATTTTATCTCTCTCTTTCGCATGTGTTCCCTTAGAGGGTAATGCCTCTCATTTTGTGTGTTACTATACCCTCAGTGCTAGTCACCAACCTGTGGCCTACTGGAGGCGGGAATCGGGGGTCATTATCTCCCTTCTCACATTGTCGGCCCAGGAGGGGTACACTTTGTTGGGAGGGGGTCGTGACAACCTTCATCTAAGTGAAGTTCCTTAATATGATTACCAAGATGGATTTTACTTCATACCGGTATTCCTTAAACATTAAAAAATAATCATATTCATACGCTGTTATATAGATATAATTATAACTATTATAGTCATCAATTAAAGTTCTGAATAATGAAAACCCACCCCTTTCCTCCACTATAAATCAACCAAATAAATCAGTATGATTCATTTCTAGCAGTTTAGCAACCCTCGATGCTTTCCCATAAAATTGTGTGTCATTCATTTTCCCTTGTAAACAAATCATGACATATATCCATTATTTTTATTTCGATCGAGTCTAAAAACTCCTATTTGTGTAATTTTTTGTAAGGCTTATCATTTATATAACCAAGCCTAATGTCCTATTAGTGGTAATTATATGAGTCATTTTCATTTTTTTCATTGATTTCAATTATAGTGATTTAATATTTTATTATGTATTATCCATTGTTAATATAAATCATACTATAACATATGTTATCCTTGTAAATATGGAAACATTTATTAACAAATAATAAATAATGTGGCATGGTGACCAAAAATTGACACTTCAATTACATTTCTAGATAATGATGGAACATGAATCTTATTATTTTACATAAGAATAAAACCAGTAGTATAAGTCATATGACAATATCCCACAACATAGGCTACCAGTTTCACACCATCATCTACATTGAGATCCATCTCACCATTTTCAATGTCCTAGAATATACATGGTTCCTATATATTAATAAAATTTTGCATGACACATTTTATTACCAATGAAAAACATATTTATAATGACATATTACATTCAATTAAAATATGCATGATGTAGAAGTTTCACATTTCTTCATTTTTTTAGCTTTCAAATTATTCTTTTAATGGAATTTCATGCCACATGATTGAAATAAATCATCCTTAATTTTTCCCTCCCTCTGTATCATTATATTTTTTAGGAGGAAAATGGATCAGTCTCTTCTACTTAGGTTTAGCTTTATACCCCTTATATTTTTCCTTTCTGCCAACTGGTCATATATGTTCTGAATAGTTGGTATTATTTATACACATATAATTCTAGATAACTAAATCCAATTGATATGGGAGTGACTTAGTAATTTTATTCATGTTATAATTAAAAATAAATGTTGAGAATCTGTATGAAAAAGGGTCAAGAATGAGATCAATCACTAGTTCTTGGTTTATTTTGTACCAAAGGGATTTATGTTGGTCGATGTACCCAATCACTATGGGAACATGAGTTTTTTTTTTGATTTCATTATACTAGATTGTACTTATATAGAAAAATTGATATCTAATATATTTCTTACCCTAATCTATCATGATAATGATCTTAGAGATGAGATAACATCTTGTCGGCATATTCTCCTTGATGTATTTTATATAGTTGAATAAACATCGATTAAAAGATGACAAACATTACATCTAGTGTATTATTTAGATACCTTTTTTTTCCAACATTGATACCATAATGAATATTGTTCATAACAAATGATGAATCAGGACTAAAAATCTTCATCTCTTGGTGTAGTACAATTCTCAAGTGTCTATACCACTCAATGAAGTTATCTCTATTTATGATATTTTCTTTGTCCTAAATTGATCATATTGATAATGATTTGTGGTGATATTTACCAATTTATATATAGAAAATAAATATAGTAGTTCTTAATTTATGATTATAATCAATTAAACTTCAATAATTAATTAAATCATTAAATTAATCTGAAAATTTTATCAATTCCTTTTGAACCTATCAACTATATTTAGATTAATCCATTTCATGATTATGTTAGTTGAAAGGATCCTTGAAGGATATTCTCATAGTCCAATCCATATTTATTCTACTACTCGGAGATTTTCAAGGTAGGAACTGGATTGACCACCAATATTGACTTGTGGAACCATAAACTATTGAGTGAAGTCATAGATTTTAGGAATTCTAAACATGATTCCATCATAAAATTACCTATAAATTGAATTAAATCTTGCAATAACTACTTATTTTCATCCATATTTATTTATCTCAACCCATCACCCCTAACAAGAAATCCCCAATAGTAACATGGTCCATCAATGATGGACTATCAAGACCTCATACACATGGTTTTGAATAAATTAATTTGATGAGTGGTGTTATGAAATAATATTAATTTGAGTGATTTTATATTTTTGATGAATTAAAAATTTTCTATTTTATATTCATGTATATTGTGATCACAGTCACAATTCACATTGTAGTAAATATAAAATATTCATCAAAATTTTTAATTTTATCTATACATAATTATTTTTATCATTTTATATGATGATGTATGATTGAAAATTCAGAAAATAATTATAAAATATGAATATGTAAATAAAATAAAATGACTATCCATGAGTGATTATTAATATCTGATCAATGGAGTTTAAATATATCAACTGAGTCTCTTGGTGTAATTACTTGAGTTGGGTCTGACCCATGTCACAACTCCCACTTTTCTCATAGAATTTGTATCTATAGAGTGTTACCTCACATCGGTGTGCTCCATGTATTCATTCATCATCATCGTAATACATAAATACTCATTCTCATGTGAGGGGATCTAGGTAAGGTGTAATAAACCATCAATAATACTCTCATGGACACAAATACCTATATACATATAATGAGCATGATGAAAGATCTTCCAACCATTAATATAGTTAATTAATTACTACACATATTAGTCACATGCATTAAAAAATTAATAAATAAATCACAACCATACAATGGATAGTCATCGTTCATGATAATTCAAAATGATAATAAATTGTTTTTTTAATATTGAATTTTTGATAATGTTCTATCTAGGGAAATTAAATTCATTAAATAATCTTTTCTTATTATAATACATTGTATATTTTTCTCAATCTACAAGAGGTCGAACCGGTAGGATGATGGGAAGTAGGAGGCCAAGGTTGTCTGAGGCTCAGGTGTTGGTAGGAAGAGGTGATGGTAGGGTGAGGTGGTGGGAAGCTAATTAGAAGGATGTTGAGGTAGTGGGAGGTCGATGTAGTGAGAGGCCAGGTAGTTGGAGGTTGAGGCAACCAAAGTTCAATCAAACATAGGATGTATGCTACTCATCTAGGGGAAATGAAATGAGGCTTATTAATGGGAGGCTGAGGCCGATGGAGAGTGATAAGGCTGGAGGACAAGGTGGAGTGAGTACGATACTGGGGGAATTCAATCAATGAGAGAATGATGGCGTGGGTGGATAATGCAGTAGGTGGCTAGGTAGCTGGAGGTTGAGGCGTTATGAGGCATGGAAATGAGACAATGATTATCAAGAGGCTAAGGTGGTGGGATAAAAATGTGGTCACCAGCCAACACTAGGGGTGACAACACTGGGATATGTTTGGAGGGGACGGTGTGAGTTGTGTAAACTGGTAAGGGAGGCCGGTGGTTGGGTTGTTCCACTGTTGCCCCATTTTTCAACTTTTCCCCGTGAACATTCCAGATCCCCCATAGGGTTTAATATTTTTAATTTCAAGGAAATGGATACACACCACATTCCAAATTTTTTTCATTTTTTCCAATTTTTAAAAAAAATTAAAAATTGATAGGATTATCCTTTAAATATTTTATAAAAAAACTGTACAAATAACAGTCTTTCAAGAAATAAAATACTACCCATAGGAAAATGTGTGGAATTTTGGTTTGACAGGGAAAATCTTCTTCCAACTTCCTTGATGTATAATTATAATATATATATATATGTGTGTGTACAAACATATATACATAGATACATACATTCATACATACATAAATTCTGTTATTCATAAAAAAAATACAGACACAGACAGACACACACACACACTCTCTCACACACACACTCACATACATACATACATTCATACATATATACATACATACATACATACATACATACATACATACATACATACATACATACATACATACATACATACATAGATAGATACATACATACATACATACATACATACATACATACATACATACATACATACATACATACATACATACATTCATTCATTCATACATACATAAATGTTCATTAAAATTTTATCCATAATATCAGTTTTGATCTTTAGATGACCATATCTCTTGCATCTGATGTCATATGGAATCACTATCTAAAATGATAATATAGTAAAGACATTATTGCAATTAATTTAATTCCAGAATAATTTTTCTTGGATTAATATTTCATATGATCTCTTTGATACAAATAAAAGGTACCCTAGCATGAAATGTAAGTCAATATGCTGAAGATTTAAAATTGTCATCACCTGATCAACATTACAACCTAAAAACTGATTATTTGAGTCCCGGTAAATAATACAGGGTCTTTCATGAATTGAATTATTGAGAAAATATTAAATTAACAATTACCTCATCTAATATGATTGTCTGTTTGGAGAAAAAATGATGTGGAAGACTATTTTTAAATGAAGCACGATTTGATCCAACTATATCATTGTCACACACATCAAAAGGCATTAAGAATATCGATGACTGAAATATGGGTTATAGAATGGATAACTTATAAAGCCTTCGACATCCTGACCATCACGACTATGTTAGTCCTTTCATCTAAGAAGGATATGTTAGATCGATTCCATTGAATGTACATTTCTCTCTAAAATATGGGAAGTGAGTATACATGAGCATTAAAATTTGAGTGGATTAATTGTTCCTTATATAAGAGAAACCACTTTCTCATATTGTGGATATTAAACACCTGAAATGGGATATGCAGCCCCCATATAAGTAATTCCCATTAAATAAGAAAAAAACAACAAGTTATGACCATCTAGTTGTTTTATAAATGTTTTTTACATTTTTATTATTTGATTATAATATAATCAATATATTAAATGATAAATGTGATCCATAAAACTAACTCATAATTCTAGAAAATATTACGTAAAACATGAATATTAATATAATATTCATTCATTAAATACTTTATCATGTATTCCCTTAAATACTAATAAATAAATTAAAAAAATTCAACTCCAATTATTCTATTCTTAAATAATAATGAATTTATATCTCATTAATGAATTTTTATTCTTTGAAATCTCTCCAACACCATATTGAGGCCCACCATTTCTTATACTCATATTCATTGGAATATGCCTAGAATTTTGAATACACATAGTGTGTGAAACTCTAGGACTTTATCATGACAGTAGTGAATAATCTTAACTATAAGGACCCTTAAAATTCAAGGGAAATTTTTTCTTAATTTTCTTTGGAATTTTACAAGAGCGCGGTTTCTGACGGCACCTGATTCCGAGGCCCGGTGTGCCTGGAATCAATTTCCGAAGTTTGGCTCGGGTACGTTCAGTGAACGAACGAGCGGGAATTTCTAACTTTTGAACCGGTGCTCGGAATCGAATTCCGAGGGCAGTGATGAACTCGCAACGCAGGTAATCGCTTAAGGGAACCTTTACCGTAGTTGCGTTTGTGTGGGAGAAGAAGTTAATTAATGGGATTTAATTAAAAAGAAAATAAAATTGTTGAATCAATTTTATTTCTTATCAAAGTGGTTATTTTCTCCCATGGGAAGTTGGTGGTGGGGCCCACATCCACCCAAATTCCCATGTGTGGATAATTGAAAGGGTGGGGCCCACACGAATCCCCCACCTTTTCAAATCCCTTAACTCTATTAACCCCTCACTTTCCTAACTCCCCATTAACTCACTTTCATTAATTTTTGACAACTTGTTATAATTAATAAAGTGAGTTACACAATTTCAAACTCTTGAAATTCAAATGGTTAGGTTGTGTTAATAAAATAATACTTGGTCTTATTTTATTATTGTTAGATTTTTGCCACCTTGAGAGGATTGGGAAGCGTGAAGTCTTCATCTTCTTCAACCTCGACGAAGAACGCAAAGAACACTGTTCTTCAACGAAGAACTTCTTCTCCGAAGAACACAGTTCTTCCGCGATGCCGTATCCGCGACGTGATGTTCTACTTCCGCGTCGTCTCTTCCGCGACGGTTTTTCGCGACGAAATTGCCGTCAACGACTTCGAATCCTCGCTTCGCGACGTCAACGTTCTTTTCCCGCGACGCCCGACCTCCGCGATGCTTGTCTTCCGCGGCTCGTTGATGAACACCGTTCCTGAACCGAGGTAGGGGTTTTATTTATTTATTTGTTCGTGATTACCAACTAGACGATCTTCTTGGATTTAAACCTTTTGTTATCGAATAACGTGAGGGGGTCAGACCGCAAAAACATGGCCGACCCTCCTCCTTAATTTTCGTATTGGTTCCTTTTTGGTTGGTACGGGAGAGCGTAGTGTCGTCGCACCACACGGATTCTTGCAGAAGGAAATGCGCGGCGCGGTCGCGCCGCGCGGTGGAAAGAAGTTTAAGAACGCGACGCCGTCGCGCCGCGTCAAAGAAAACCGAAGACTCCGCGGCCGGAGCGGGGCCGCGGCGGAGGGGTGCGGTGTCGTCGCACCGCGCCGGACGACAAGGGTCGCAGCCGGTTCCGGGCCGCGGCGGAGCAAGGTGACCGGCGACCAGGTCGGGCCGCCGGTGTCGGTGAAGAAGGGGACCGGCCAGACTGGTGTGCAACCGGGGGTTCATACCCCTGGCCGACTGGCCAAAACGGCCCCCCTTAATTGTGGGGGGTCGCGGTTACACAGGGGTGCAGCCCCCCCCCCCCCTTGCCGAAACGGCTCGGCCACTGGCCGAGCCGGCAGCGCGCTGGGCGCGCTGTGCCCAGCTGGTCCGCCAGGCCGGCCCGCGCCCAGCCGGGCCGGGCCGCGTCTAGCCGGGCCGACCCGGAACGGGGTGGGTCGACCCGGTTCGGGCCGACCGGGGGGTCTCGGGCCGGGTCGGTCCGGGCCCGAAACCCCCATTTTCGGACCGTTTGGGTTCAATTGCCCATAACTCGGGCTACGGACCTCCGATCGACGCGCCGTCAGCGGCGACACAATCCTTGGAACGAGATAGTCATTTGGACATATCGCACTCAAGGTTTCGGAATACTTTGAGTTCGGCCGGGTTGGTTTGTACACAAAACCAACCGGGTCCTCGAAGCGGAAACACTCATATCTTGAGCTACGGACGTCCGATTGACGTGTCGTCGACTTTGTTGGTTTCCTCTTAGTGAGACGGATCTTTTGGCATACTCCGCCAGAGGTTTGGACGCAGGTGGAGTATGGTCGGGTTGGTTTTTCCTTAAAAACCAACAGGGCCCCTGGAACGAAAAGGCCAATAACTCTCAGACCGGGTGTCCGATTGACACGCCGTCTGCGACGTTGAGTTCCTGTTGGCGATACGGATATTTTGGATACATCAACTCTGGACTATGTGTCAGTTGATGTATCAGCCTCTCGGCTCGTGGAGCGGACCCTCCTGAATGAGCTTGCTGTGTGCGGGAACCCTAGAGCTGGTTGCGACTGCTACTGTGACTGCGACGACGACTGTGCAGAGATCCTCAGTGGATTCGACGACGACGACTACAGCACTCAGCGATCCTATGTGGATCAGTGCTACCGATCCTGTGTGGGCCCGATCCTGTGTGGGTCAGCGCTTAGCGGTTATGTGTGAGCCAGCGCCTACAGATCCCGTGTGGGTCCGATCCTGTGTGGGTCAGCGCTTAGCGGTTATGTGTGAGCCAGCGCCTACAGATCCTGTGTGGGTCCGATCCTGTGTGGGTCTTTTCGGGGGTTAGTACCTATCGATCCTTTGTGGGTCCGACGACTTAGATGGATCAGTGATCATCTCTATCGTCTTCGAAGAAGTATACCTATGTGGATTATGTTTGTTTACCTGGGTGGAAAATGTATTCTTTCCTGTGTGGACTGGGTTATACTTGGGCTCGGAGGTTGGAGCGTATTGGAATTGATGACTTAGGTATATGTATGGGCATATACCTAAGCAGTGTCGGTTGTTACTTCATGATTGTAACTTTCCTTTGTGGTTTATCCTTTGTGGATTTTGGGAGACCTTCAGGGGTCTCGGGGTCCCTACTGAGTAGCTTATACTCACCCCTGCACGGGCTATGCCCACACTACATTGTTTTGGTTGCAGACGACGGACAGCGCTGATCGTGGTTGAGGCTTACAGAGCAGGACGGTACCTGGAGGTGGATCACTGGGCGGGACATTCTCAGAGCGGACTGTGGGACCCAAGGAGCAGTGGAGCTATCTGTACCCACCCTTCAGGTGGGATTTCCAGTGGACAGCTTGGCATAGTGGCTTTTACATTTCAGTTGTTGTTTTCCCTTTCGAGTTGTACTTTACTTTCAGTTTGGGTTTGTATACTGGCCCACTTACTTTCCGCACTTACATTTGTACCCAGTTTTTACTTAGTGTTTACTTTTTCCTCTTTCTTACTCTTTGGTGCTTGTTTACTTTACAAAGGCAATGCCTTCCCTTTTTACCGGGATTTACGCCTTGGTGCTAGTCGCCAGCCCCTGGCCTATGGAAGGTGGGCTTGGGGTAGTCACGGCACGGGCCCCGAGGACGGGTCGTGACAAATTGGTATCAGAGGAGTTCAGTTCTACCGCGAACTCTGATCTTTTCTATGTGAGGCAATAGTTTTTAGCGTATTGAGTGTGGTTATCAGTCCAAGGAGTCCAGTGTTGGTGCGGCGGTCGACGTATCCGTACACCAGGACCCTGGCTTCTGATTTCCGACTTAATGCACGAAAACATTGATTGCATGAGTGTTTCAAGTTTTCTTTATGATTACTTTGTATCAGCTCACCAGGTATACTGTTCTGACCGTGGAGAACCTGTTTCCTTTTCAGGATGGCCTCACGATAGCAGCCAGCTAGGGTTCCGAGAGTCGAGCATGACGACAGCCCACCGAGCGACGAGGCCTCGGTGCAGGGCCCTTTGTTAGCAGTGGCACCGGCGGTAGCTCTACCCGCCGAGCCACCGATGCTTCCAGCACCAGCCGCTAACGATGCACGTCGCCTTAGTGCACTGCATGAGTTACAGCGCCAGTGAACACCCAGGTTCCACGGGGAGACGGACCCCCAGGCAGCCGAGGACTGGCTAGAGGCATTCGTACGAGTTTTCAGGCTAGTGAGGACACCAGCAGACCTCATGGTGATCCTCCCTGTGAGCCTACTGCACGCAGCAGCGGGCCGATGGTAGAGCTTGATGCTCCAGGTGCATGATGAGGCATCTCTACTCTGGACAGACTTTGAGAGCCTCTTCCGTTCAGAGTTTTTCCCAGCCACCCTCCGTGCGGTGCGCATTCATGAGCTTCTTCAGCTGCGACAGGGCAGCATGACGGTCGCCCAGTACTCTGTGAGATTTACTGATCTCTCGCGCTACTCGACCGACATGGTACGAGACCCATTCTTCCGGGCCCAAACCTTTGAGCAGGGATTGAGACACGAGATCAGGGCATCGCTGATCTCCCTTAGCATTCCGACTCAGACAGGAGTACTGGAGCGGGCCCTTTTGATCGAGAGCTTTCTTGCTGAGTCTACACCAGCGCCGAGACCCACCGCAGGGTGGCACGTAGCAGAGTCTTCTGCAGTAGGCAGTCGATGGATGACTCAGGGGTCCAGGCAGACCAGACCCTCAAGCAGACGACCTTAGGACACTGGCTCAGCAGTGTGGGGCACACAGCGCAGAGTCAGTCTTTCGAGAGGCAGACAGTTCTACTCGTGCGGCGGGCAGGGCCACATGGCTCGTGATTGCCTGACCCGTTGTGCCGAGGAGCAGCAGACGGTTGAGGGACCCCTGAGGCAGAGGAAGAGGGTCGACCGTAGCGATCCGCAAGGAGGAGGAGGACGAGGCAGAGGAGCTGGCCGAGCAGCAGGTGGTGGGCGACGCTTTGAGGCTCTACCACCACCACCACCAGGAGGTCCACCCCGACCACAGGGAGCTGGCGGGAAGAGACAGGCACAACTCCAGGCAGTGGAGGCCTACGACCACGGCGCGCCCGAGATGATTCGAGGTACTATCTGTGTCTATTCCACCCTTGATGCAGTACTTATAGACACAGGAGCGAGTCACTCTTTCATAGTCGCTGCCCTTGTTCGGAGCTCAGAGATTCCGACAGAGCCGTTGGCTTGATCCTTACGGCTAGAGACTCCTACGGGAGCAGACTCGACGATTACGCATTGGTGCTGGCAGTGTGAGCTTACTCTAGGAGGTGAGAGCTTCGACTGGGATATTCTTGTAGCAGCGTCGAGGCCTTACAACGTCATCTTGGGCATGGATTGGTTATCTACGGTCCATGCACAGATTGACTGTTTTAGGCGCAAGGTGCGATGTGTACGCACCGACGGGAGCAGGTTCACCTTCACAGACAAGAAGGGAGCCTTTTCAACACAGGATGGACTTTGCGGAGGAGAGGACATCCCATCACTCATTAGTTGGCTAGCCTCATCCTAGGATCAGTTGACGTGCGGAGTCCTGGATTTCCTGCAGTGGTGGATCAGTTTGCGGACGTTTTTCCTAACGACGTTCCAGGACTACCTCCTCACAGAGAGGTAGACTTTTATATTGACCTGTACCCCGGGACAGCCCTGATATCGACTCCAGCATATCGGATGGCCCCCACCGAGATTCGAGAGCTACGGGTACAGTTGGAGGACTTGCAGGGCAAGGGGTTCATCTGACCCAGTGTTTCACCCTGGGCTTCCCCGATATTGTTCGCCAAGAAGGAGGACGGGAGCTTGCGACTTTGTGTTGACTATCGTCACCTGAACCAGGTGACAGAGAGGAAAAAGTATCCACTACTGAGGATTGATGACCTCTTTGATCATCTCAAGGGAGCATGGTGGTTCTCGAAGATAGACCTCAGGTCAGGCTATCATCAGCTCAGAGTTCGAGACGAGGACGTGCAGAAGACGGCCTTCAGATGTCGGTATGGCCACTATGAGTTCTTGGTTATGCCATTCGGCATAACCAATGCTCCAGTAGTGTTCATGGCCCTCATGAACAGGATCTTTCAGCCATACCTCAATGGATTTGTCGTGGTCTTCATCGACGACATTTTGATTTACTCGATGACTGAGGAGGAGCACGCCTACCACTTACGGGTTATACTAGACATACTCCGAGAGCACCAGCTTTATGGAAATCTCTCGAAGTGTCAGTTCTGGATACGTGAGGTCCACTTCTTGGGACACTTCATCTCTGAGGCGGGAGTTGCAGTGGATCCTGCGAAGATCGAGGCAGTGCTAGCTTGGGAGCCACCCAGGAGCGTGATGGAGGTGCGGAGTTTCTTGGGACTAGCTGGATACTACCAGAGATTTGTGCCAGACTTCTCCAGAGTTGCGGCACCACTATCAGCTTTGACGAAGAAGGGGAAACCCTTCGTGTGGTCAGACAGATGTCAGCAGAGCTTCTAGGAGCTGAGATAGAGATTGACCAGCACACCTATCTTGAGGTTTCCTGAGGAGGGAGAAGGGTACGTAGTCTACTGCGATGCATCAGGGACCGGACTCGGTTGCGTCCTGATGCAGGAGTGGGTAGTGATCACCTATGGATCACGTCATTTGAGGCCGCATGATCAGAACTACGCTACCCATGACCTGGAGTTAGCAGCAGTAGTCTTCGTTCTGAAGACATGGCGACAATATCTGATGGGCGAGCACTTTATAGTCTTTTCTGACCATCAGAGTCTCAGGTACATCTTCTCACAGAAGGACCTGAACCTGAGACAGCGGCGATGGCTCGAGTTCCTCCATGACTATGACTTTGAGATAGTCTATACTCTTGGGAAGGGGAACATGGTAGCTGATGCTCTCAGCAGGAGGACGGGCATTCAGCTACTTGAGGAGGCGACAGAGCAGCTAGCCTCTTTGCAGATATCCTTCATGGATAGAGATGGAGAATCCTTCCTTCAGTCTCTCATAGTCACTCCTCCACTACTACAGCGGGTCAGAGAGGCACAACGTGGGGACGCTGACTGTGAGACGCGGCGTGCACAGATATCCTCAGGATAGGCCTGATGGTTTCTCCTTTGGAGCAGAGCACGACATCCTTTTCAGAGGACATACCTTGGTACCAGTCGCTTTACGAGAGGAGGTGCTGAGAGAGTTTCACACTTCTACTTTAGCGGTACATCCTGGAGTGGCGAAGATGTACCAGGATCTCAGACGACAGCACTGGTGGCCAGGCATGAAGAAGGTTGTGGCAGAGTTCGTTTCTCGATGCCTCACCTGCCAGCAGGTGAAGGCAGAGCATCAGGTACCAGTAGGCTTGGTACAACCCTTGGAGGTCCCGGAGTGGAAGTGGTATGGGATATATATGGACTTCGTGACTGGACTTCCATGCACTTTCAGAGGTCACGACTCCATCTGGGTGATTGTCGACCGACTCACCAAGTCAGCTCACTTCTTACCCATCAGAGAGCAGGGCTCAGTGGAGAGCTTGGGACGACTTTACGTTCAGGAGATTGTTCAGCTTCACGGTGTGCCATCATCTATCATCTCCGATCGAGATGCTCTCTTTACTTCTCGGCTTTGGAAGGGGTTGCAGGAGGCGTTTGGGACACAGCTACGTTTGAGCACTGGATTTCACCCTCAGACGGATGGTTAGACGGAGAGGACCATTCAAACTCTCGAGGACATGCTCCATGCATGTGTCCTCGACTTTGGTCATAGCTGGGAGGACCACCTACCCTTGGTGGAGTTTGCGTACAACAACAGCTACCACTCCACCATCGGGATGGCACCGTACGAGGCGTTGTACGGCCGAACTTGCAGATCTCCTTTGTGCTGGACAGACCCTGGGGAGTCAGCACTTGTGGGACCAGAGATGGTCCAGGCCATGATAGAGAAGGTCCAGGTCATCCAGGAGAGGATGAGGACAGCTCAGAGACGACAGAAGTCATACGCTGACAGGAGGCGGAGGCCACTAGAGTTCGAGGATGGCGACCACGTCTTCTTGCGTGTCTCACCTCGACGTGGATTACGGAGATTTGGCCGAGGCGACAAGTTATCTCCGCGCTTCATCGGACCCTTCCAGGTCCTCAGCAGGATTGGTGAGGTGGCTTATCGCCTGGATCTACCACCTCAGCTGCACCAAGTGCACGACGTCTTCCACGTGTCTCAGCTGAGGAGATACGTGCACGACTCGATGCATATCGTTGACCATAGGGATCTTGACGTTGATGGTGGGGCGACTTTTACGGAGGTCCCGGTGGAGATCAATGATCGACAGGAGTGGGTCCTACGTGGACGGTCGATTCCTCTAGTGCGCATCATATGGAAGCACGGGAACCTCCAGGAGAGCACTTGGGAGATGGAGGCTCAGATGCGTGCTCAGTGCCCACATTTGTTTTCCTAGTTATGATGTATCTTTACGGGGACGTAAAGCCCTGAGGTGGGAGTAATGTAAAGACCCGTAAAATTCAAGGGAAATTTTTTCTTAATTTTCTTTAGAATTTTACAAGAGCGCAGTTTCTGACGGCACCTGATTCTGAGGCCCGGTGTGCCCGGAATCAATTTCCAAAGTTTGGCTCGGGTACGTTCAGTGAACGAACGAGCGGGAATTTCTAACTTTTGAACCGGTGCTCGGAATCGAATTCTGAGGGCACCGATGAACTCGCAATGCCCGTAATCGCTTAAGGGAACCTTTACCGTAGTTGCATTTGTGCGAGAGAAGAAGTTAATTAATGGGATTTAATTAAAAAGAAAATAAAATTGTTGAATCAATTTTATTTCTTATCAAAGTGGTATTTTCTCCCATGGGAAGTTGGTGGTGGGGCCCACATCCACCCAACTTCCCATGTGTGGATAATTGAAAGGGTGGAGCCCACACGAACCCCCCACCTTTTCAAATCCCTTAACTCTCTTAACCCCTCACTTTCCTAACTCCCCATTAACTCACTTTCATTAATTTTTGACAACTTGATATAATTAATAAAGTGAGTTACTTAATTTCAAACTCTTGAAATTCAAATGGTTAGGTTGTGTTAATAAAATAACACTTGGTCTTATTTTATTATTGTTAGAGTTTTGCCACCTTGAGAGGATTGGGAAGCGTGAAGTCTTCATCTTCTTCAACCTCGACGAAGAACGCAAAGAACACCGTTCTTCAACGATGAACTTATCCGCCGAAGAACACGGTTCTTCCGCGACGCCGTATCCGCGACGCGACATTCTACTTCCACGTCTTCTCTTCCGTGACGGTTTTCCATGACGAAATCACCGTCAACGACTTCGAATCCTCGATTCGCGACGTCGACGTTCTTTTCCCGCGACGCCCGACCTCCGTGACGCTCGTCTTCCGCGGCTCGTTGACGAACACAGTTCCTGAACCGAGGTAGGGGTTTTATTTATTTATTTGTTCGTGATTACCAACTTGACGATCTTCATGGATTTAAACCTTTTGTTACCGAATAACGCGAGGGGGTCGGACTGCACAAACATGGCCGACCCTCCTCCTTAATTTTCGTATTGGTTCTTTTGTGGTTGGTACGGGAGAGCGTGGTGCCGTCGCACCACGCGAATTCTTGCGGAAAGAAATGCGTAGCGCCGTGGCGTCGCGCCGTGGAAAGAAGATTAAGAATGTGACGTCGTCGCGCCGCATCAAAGAAAACCGAAGACGTCGCGGCCGGAGCGGGGCCGCGGCGGAGGGGTGCGGTGTCGTCGCACAGCGCCGGACGACAAAGGACGTGGACGGTTCCGGGCCGCAGCGGAGCAAGGTGACCGGCGGCCAGGCCGGGCCGCCGGTGTCGGCGAAGAAGGGGACCGGCCATCGCCGGTCCCGTGGAGGCCGGAACCGGCCGGCCAGGGCGGGCCGGCCGGACCGGTGTGCAACCGGGGGTTCAAACCCCCGGCCAGCTGGCCAAAACGGCCCCCCTTAATTGCGGGGGTTCGCGGTTACACAGGGGGGAAGGCACCCCCCTCCCCATTTTCCGAAACGGCTCGGCCACTAGCCGAGCCGGCAGGGCGCTGGGCGCGCTGTGCCCAGCCGGTCCGCCAGGCCGGGCCGCGCCCTGGCCGGGCCGGGCCGCGCCGCGCCGGGCCGGGCTGCGCCGGGGCGGGCCACGCCCAGCCGGGCCGGGCCGCGTTGGGACGGGCCGACGCGGACCGGGGCGGGTCAACCCAGTTTGGGCCGACTGGGGGGTCTCGGGCCGGGTCGGTCCGGGCCCGAAACCCCCGTTTTCGGACCGTTTGGGTTCAATTGCCCATAACTCGGGCTACGGACCTCCAATCGACATGTCGTCAGCGGCGACACGATCCTTAGAACGAGACGGTCGTTTCGACATATCGCACTCAAGGTTTCTGAATACTTTCAGTTCGGTCGGGTTGGTTCGTACACGAAACCAATCGGGCCCTCGAAGCGGAAACTCTCCTATCTTGAGCTACGGACGTCCGATTGGCGTTCCGTCGACTTTGTTGGTTTCCTCTTAGTGAGATGGATCTTTTGGCATACTCCGCCCGAGGTTTGGACGCAGGTGGAGTACGGTCGGGTTGGTTTTTCCTTAAAAACCAACCGGGCCCCTAGAACGAAAAGGCCAATAACTCTCAGACCGGGCGTCTGATTGACGCGTCGTCTGCGACGTTGAGTTCCTGTTGGCGATACGAAACTTTTGGATACATCAACTCTGGACTATGTGTCAGTTGATGTATCATCCTCTCGGCTCGTGGAGCGGACCCTCCCGAACGAGCTTGCTATGTGTGGGAACCCTAGAGCTGGTTGCGACTGCTACTGTTACTGTGACGACGACTGTGCAGAGATCCTCAGTGGATTCGAAGACGACGACTACAGCACTCAGCGATCCTATGTGGATCAGTGCTACCGATCCTGTGTGGGTCCGATCCTGTGTGGGTCAGCGCTCAGCGGTTCTGTGTGAGCCAGCGCCTACAGATCTTGTGTGGGTCTGATCCTGTGTGGGTCTTTGCGGGGGTTAGTACCTATCGATCCTTTGTGGGTCCGACGACTTAGATGGATCAGTGATCATCTCTATCGTCTTCGAAGAAGTATACCTGTGTGAGATGAATTCTGTTTACTTTCCCGTGTGGATTGTGTTGTGCTATCCTGTGTGGATTACGTTTGTTTACCTGTGTGGAATACGTATACTTTCCTGTGTGGACTGGGTTATACTTGGGCTCGGAGGTTGGAGCATATTGGAATTGATGACTTAGGTATATGTATGGGCATATACCTAAGCAGTGTCAGTTGTTATTTCGTGATTGTATATTTCTTTTTTGGTTTATCCTTTGTGGATTTTGGGAGACCTTCAGGGGTCTCGGGGTCCCTACTGAGTAGCTTATACTCACCCCTGCACGGGCTATGCCCGCACTATGTTGTGTTGGTTGCAGACGATGGACAGTGCTGATCGTGGTTGAGGCTTGCAGAGCAGGATGGTACCTGGAGGTGGATCACTGGGCGGGACGTACTCGGAGAAGATGGTGGGACCCGAGGAGCAGTGGAGCTATCTGTACCCACCCTTCAGGTGGGATTTCCAATGGACAGCTCGGCGTAGTGGCTTTTACCTTTCAGTTGTTGTTTTCCCTTTCGAGATGTACTTTACTTTCAGTTTGGGTTTGTATACTGGCCCACTTACTTTCCGCACATACAGTTGTACACAGTTTTTACTTAGTGTTTACTTTTTCTGCTTGCTTACTCTGTGGTGTTTGTTTACTTTACAAAGGCAATGCCTTCCCTTTTTACCGTGATTTACACATTGGTGCTAGTCGCCAGCCCCTGGCCTATGGAAGGAGGGCTTGGGGTAGTCACGGCACGGGCCCCAAGGAAAGGTCGTGACATTAAAAAACCATAAGTGGAGTCTTGCAACCCATCATGCTTCCTGATATTATATGGAAATGTTATAAAATATTAAAACCGTTCTTATGAACAAACAACATGTAATATAACATTGCTATCATAAGATATATCATAAAGTAGGAGTTAAAATTTCTACTATCATCCTATATTGGTTATTTATACACTAACCTTACTAGAAAAATATACCTTCTTTTACCATGGTCATTGAGTTTTCTAATGTTACAACAATCCTTATCAACTAAGCTTGAGATATCACTTTCATTTGGAAGTTTCATATTCTTTCTCGATTATCCAATCAATGTCATACTACAAATGGTACAACGAATGAGATAAACCTCTCCACAACATAAATTTAATAGTTTTCTTCTCTAACAAAAGTGTGTAATTAAATAGTATGCACTAATAGTAACAATAAGTATGTAATCCATTGCATGTGTTTGTAGATAAGAATTATAAAAGTAACCTAAAACACGTGGTGTTCCTACTAGTGAGTATATCCTCATGATCTCATCTACTCAAGATAAAAAAGTTAGAACTTCATGAGAAGAAGTCTCATTGTCTATGAACCCGCAACACTAGATAGTCACACACCATATTTGTCATGTCATCATGATGTATCTCTAAGATGATACCAGATTCTAAAATTACTATCATGGTTTCTCTAGGTTATCACTTTATATTGATAACTATAATAACATTTTGACATGACATGTAATATAATTTCATTGCCATATAAATATAGCATATGTATAAGTTTCAACAATTTTATAATATGATAAATATGTGTATTTATGTAAAAATATATACATGAAATAATAATCAATGTACACTCATGTTGGTTCTAGATAAACCACTTATAATGAAAATAGTTTTTAGATTTATTAAAATAATTTTCTTACTCATTTAATTATTGAATACTATACATTTATACCTCTCTCTATCATGGGGTTTTCATTATAAAATACCATCACCTAAATATCTACTTTTTTTGAGTTATTTTAGTCACATTACTTCAATTTAAATGGATAAAATTGTTGGACTTAATGTGTATTTTTAATTCAATTTCTTGATGGACTGTGGACATTGTTAAATGATTGGAAATATATCCCTTCATGTATAAAGTCCCTAGAAACCTATTAGATGCTTAATAAAAGGAGTTAGAAGAAAGTAGAGGATTCTCCACATGAATATGAACATATAAAAACTACATCGGTCTTCTAGTGTCAGAAATGGAAGGGATAGTGAGGACACATATTCGCCCATTCCATTGTGGTAGTGGTCCTGGTGAGTAGAAGTCCCACCAACTGTCTTGTGGTAAGGTAGTAATATCCCTTATCCAATTGTTTTCCAAGAGATATCTAGTGTAGGTGTACTTGATAGTTGGTGTAAATTTTATAGCGTCACCCAGTTCCAGGTAGGACATTGGCTACTTGATGGAGGGTAGAGGGTAACACCAAGAATTAAAGAAGCCAATACAAACTCAAAATTTAATCATCAAAATTTCCATATGAATAGAATTCCATAGCTTCATTATACCAGATGATCTCTTGAATATTCATTGATCTCATAGAGGCTATAAAATTATTCCCATAGATTTTTAGAAGAAATAACTTACTAACATCAAATTTATTAGATCAATTCTAAACTAAATCACTAAAATTATCAAATACTCTCAATGTTCCAATTTAACCTTCCCATTCTCTCAAGGATGTCACAATTTATCTCAAATCTATCAGTGTAAATTTTAATCATCCCTTCAATATATTTGTGAAAACCATTGTAATGAGACCGAAAATGAAAACATTTTTTATCTCATCACCTTTCTCTAATGGGTTCATACTCTGAAAAAGTTTTGTATGGGTTCCTTGCATTCTGATGATGGTTAAGTGGGCTCTCAAAAACCTCAACTATAATTGATTGGTTTATATATCATCACTATGATCAAGGGATTTATATTATTGACTTCTTGAGTCAAGGGGTGGATACATAGGGTCTCCCATCAAGCTATTATCAAAATCTTTATCATTTTTTCTTTCTCTTTAAATTATCACATTACATAATTTATCATCAATTAAAATACATACATAACGAATATTTTATTATTTTATAAAAAATTTCCCTTTTATATTTTTTATAACTCAGATTAAATTTAGAAATTATTTCTTAATAAAATTATCACTTAATTATATATTTTTATTGTAATCATTTTATTTTTGGTTTTCATTTTTCCATTTTATTTAAATTTTTTAAATTTTAAATTCAACCATATATTTTTATATTTCTATGACCAATAATTGTTATGAAAATTATGATTTTTATTTTTCTAAAAAATGACCCGATTTTCAATATTTTATTTAATTTATAATTTTTTTAAATCTTAAGTGATTTCAAAGATTTATTTTATTATGGAATGTAATTCTTTTTTTCAAGTTATTATTTTTTATGGAATAAATTATTCTTTTTGGAAGAACAAAATTTCAATATTTCTTCATAGTTTTAGGTCACCTATTTGGGTAAGAGTAATTTATGAATATGGTTCATCTAAAGAATAAAAGAATAGTGAACTCTTGGAGATGTTATTAACATAGAGATTAATATAAACTCTATGAATTACTAACACTGTGGTATTGATAATATAAGTTTAATCATATTTCTACTTTGAAAAATGCTTATGAAATATGAAAATTATTATAATCTACACAAGAAGTCGCAATTAATGTAAAAGATACAAGATTTTATTTTTATAATCATGATTTTGAAAGTTTCTATAATCATCATAATTTGTCTATAAATAGAATTTTTATGAACTTTAATATCATTTTAAATGTTATAAAGGTGATTGGTGATTATTTATCTATAAAAAATATCATAAGGAAAATATTATAGGGTTTACCTAGCTCCTAGCCCCCAAAGTCATGACAATTAAAGAATAAAAATATGTGAAGAAAATAATGTTGAAGAACTCATCATTTCCCCCAATAACATATGAAATTATAATGAAACAATAATCATATAAATAGTATTATGAAGTCAACAAAGAAAATAAAACCATCACCCTCTAATATTATAATGATGATTCATTTGGAGGTGATATTCTATACTATGGAAAACATTAAAAGAGCTTGAAAATGTTATTCAAGAAGAATAAACTTACCAAAGAACCAAAATAATATGTAACAAGATAGAATTTAAAGTGACATGAAAATAATTTAAAAAAAAGGTCACATCAATCTCAAATACCACATTTATAAATATAATATTTATTAAAATAAACAAGGTACGAAGAATTTTGAAGTGAAAACATGTAGTTTATGTGATGAATTAATGTATTTAACATCCTTCTACACATCAAGTGACTCAATACCTGTGATCATTATATCGCAAATTAGTTAATCCATTGAGGTTAATACCCTGTATTCATATTTCCTCCACCTCATATTATTATCTAAATTTCTACCCTCTCTATTATTCTTCTTCCTACACCATTAATCATAATTATAAAGAACTAAAATACAAAATAAATCAACGTGAAAATTTTTATAATAAATATGATTAATTATATAAATGTCTTGAAAATAAATATAAGAAAGTTGTTAAAGAAAAAAATAAATTTTTTAAAAAAATTCCTTTAAAATAAAAAATTAGTTTTGTCTATAATGTATTACAATAAATTAGAAGTATATAAACTCAAAAATACCATTAAATTCTTAAAGTTTAATGTTTCTACATTCACTGAAGTATATAATATTTTAAAACAAATTTTGGGTTCTCAATGACATAGAAACAAATTTGTTGGTCCCCGTTTTCTCATTATGAATGCACCTCATGAAGTATGTCAAAAAATTCTTTTAATAACGACGTCTCACAAATAATTTTTTAATTAATTCAAAATAATTTGTCATCTAATTTAGTAATATGATTAAAACAATGAATGAAATGGGATACTTGAATTAATCCATCTGTATTATTGTTTTTTTAAGAAAAAACTCATTCTAAGATAATTTTGGATTATGTAATCATTTTTGGATAACATTGGATGAGAAATGTTTTTATGGGTAATAAAACATTTAGAAATTTTATTATATAGGAAAAGTGTCTTTTGGGAAATACCCAAGAATCAGATTGGTATATTGATAGTGGTTTCTCAAGAAACAAGCTGGTAGAAATCATTAAATTCAATAAAATCTATGATATAGAAGGTTGTCATGT
Organism: Viscum album; assembly: GCA_963277665.1. Classification (NCBI taxonomy): domain Eukaryota; kingdom Viridiplantae; phylum Streptophyta; class Magnoliopsida; order Santalales; family Viscaceae; genus Viscum; species Viscum album. The sequence continues at coordinate 1,261,926,413 of OY728132.1, read as the reverse complement.
CACATTTGGTGATAAATCTCGGGTTAATATGTGTTGAGAATATTCCATTGGATTTTATAAATTAAATCTTATCAAAAAATTATACATCAAATTCTTGGAACCAAATTTTCTAGTAATTAGTCAATTAGGTTATAATAGCTTTAAAATATCTTAAGAAATTATTTTCAAAATGTTTTTCATTCTAATAGAAAAAATTTATTCACTCCTTCTTTGTTTCAATATAATTATACAATTAATATAAAATATCATGCTTTCATAAATGTCAAATCTTATAGTGAACAAGTTTGTGATTTGGTACTTTAGTATAGACATCATGGTCATTGTTGCACACACTTTGTTATCAAAATAAAATTTTATAAACTATTACAAGATTATCCCAAACTAAATTTCAAATACAACATGGTTTGAAAAGCATTCCAATATTTCAACAAACAGAAATCCCCTTTTAAATATAACAAAATTTTCATCTACAATAAATCTCAAGTATATATATCCTATATTTTTCATAACATCCAAAATCCAAATTCGAAGTGGTAAATCAAATACATTAGTAGTTTTTTATGAAACTACATGTTTCACTCAGTCATATTTCTTATATCATAAAAGTAAATATTGTAAAACCTTCATTGGTTTCTCAAAAAAACACTGAAAATGTAAATGTTTTTAAAATTATATCAATTTAGTGTGATAATGGATTATTATTCAAATAAAAAGTAATTTAATTATTTATTTTTCTCTAAATCATATAATAATTTATTTTTATCTCATCAACCCCTTAAACAAAATGGCATAATAGAGATAAAAAATCAAACAATCTAGGAAATTAATAAAAAAAATTAATTTAATTTGATTTTAAAAAAATATTATTCTGATGAGATCATGAATACATTATGATTTACCAATAATAACATTTTAATAGTTATCTTTCTCAATAAATACTTCTTCTACTGTCTAAGAAAATAAATAAATATCGTTAGAAATTTCAAAAAATTTGTTATAATTTTTTTAAAATAGAATACAAAATGTTTGAAACTTTAACTCTAAATCCAATGAAGGTATCTTTATTGGGTAGTAAAACACAATAATGTAATACCATGTCATCAAAAAATTTAACAAAATACTGGAAGAATCAATCCATGTTGTTTTTTTGAAAATTTTCCAAAATCAATTTCTCATTATGTTTTTGAAAATGATGTTTTAAATAAACCTTTTCTAAATAAAGAAGAGGATGAAGAAAAATAATCTCACTCAAATTCATTACCGATGATTATAATAATATCTAAAGACCACACCCTTGAAATTTTATTTGGATATCAAAATGTTGGAACTAATACTATAAGATCATTCTTAAATGAGGTTGAACACCTAGAATTTGTCTCTCACTTAGAAACCCAAAACCTTAATAATCCCCTTAATAGTGAAAATTTATTTCTATACAGGAAATAAAAACTAAATAAATTCACTTGAAATTACATATGTAATCTCATTGAAATACTTGATGATAATCTCAATATAGGTTCTAAATGGGGTTTTTAGAGATTTTTGGACATGTATTTTTATATATCTTGAAATAAAGCTCATTTAGTTTCCATTTTTATAACCATGAATATAAAATTTAATTTTGGAAAAACATTTGTTACATTGATCAATTAGAATCAATTATAATAATATCATATTTCACCCCTCAACATAATTTATAATCCTTTATAATATATGTAAATTTATTTTTTAAATGGATTTATTTCTAAACATATTTATATTGAACAACTGCATAGTTTTGAAAATAAACTTTTTCCAAATTATATTTTTAAATTATATATACATATTCATTGATTAAAATAACCCCCTCATTCTTGGTATGAATATTTTATGAATTTTCATTTATCAAATGGTTTTGAAATGTGGAAGACTGATTCTGCTCTCTATTTAATAAACTTATCAAATGATTTATTACTCATTCAAATTTACATTGATTATTTGTTTCTTGTATCTACCCATGAATCCCTTTATTTTTAATTTTCTAATTTAATGATAATGTAGTTTTATGTGAACATTATAGGTGAACTCAAATATTATCTAACTTTTCAAATTTCTCAATGAAATAATGGTATCCTTTTAATAGAAGTAAAATAAAATGATGAACTTTTAAAATGAGTTTAAATGTATCATGCTATTGAAATTATCAATCCCATGAGTGAAATATGTAACCTTATGTTGGATGGTAATAGTGAACAAGTCAATAACAATATTAATATAAGTTTGATTAGTAGTCTATATTACCTTTCTGTGACCCAACTATATATCATGATCAGTGTTTGTCTCAATGATAAGTTTTAATAAAATCCAATGGAATCTCATTTTTGATAATCTAAAACTATTTTTTACATTTGAAAGTATCTCAGAATTTCATTTTTATTTTTAAAAAATTAATTAATCTGAATTAACATATTTTTGATTATTGATTTCTGTGGAATATAACTGCATAGAAAAAATATATCAGGGAAATTCCACCTAATTAGAAAATCCCAAGTCTCATGGAGTAATAAGATGTATAACTCATTTTTTTCTACAACAAAAGATAAATATATAACCTTTGTGGGTTTTTTAATAACATTGGTGGGAACATAATCTCTTAGACATCAAGATTACATTCATGAAAATATATATTATATGAAACAATAACATTGCCATCAATATCTCTTGAAAACCCTTTCAAGAACTCTCACACTATGAATATTGACCTTAGGATCCTTTTCTTAAAATTTTGTTTCAAAAATGTGATATCTTATTAGAATTGTTTGGGATGGAATATCAACTCTATGATATTTTCACTAAACCCCTAAACATTGATCATATCAAATTAATTAAATGTGATTAATTGATGGTTAAATTATACAAATTTCTATTAGTTTATTGGATATACTGAGTTATATTATTAAATATTTTCCAAATATTAAGCCAATTTTACTTTTTTAAATATTTTCTTCATTATTTTTAAATATCATTGTTTTATTTTTTATCTCATTGTTATGTTCCATTTTTCTAACATATGGTGTCTTTTTAGGTGGCATTGTCTTATTTTTCATTCTTAAATTTCATTTATGAGTGAATTTTGATTTCAAATTACATTTAATAATTTAAAAAATGGTTTATCTTATTTATAAAAAGAGAGTAAAATTTTATAAAATATGTTTTTATGCTACTAATATTAGATTTTTTAAATTTCCAAAACAATTAATTGAGAAATTATGTGTATGCTCTAAATATTTTATGAAAAAAATAAGTTTTTATCTCTCATTAAAGAATATTAATGATGATTAAATTTTTTTTGTCTTAATAACCGTATTTCAGGATATGTATTATACAAAAAAATAACGATGTCATAAATCTATATTATATCAATCGATGCAACTTTTTTATGAGCATTAAATCAATGTATATAAAACCATTTTTAATGGAAATTTTGTCATGGAAAATATACATACCATTTTTTTCTAAACATTTCTATTTAAATATATGTTTCTTGTCATTCATTTATTTCTAACTTATCTATTTTTCCATTTTCACTTATTTATTCTCTATTTTATAAAAAAAGATTCATTTTTCACAATTTTTTCTCTTTTATAAAAAAACTCTCTTATTTTTAAGATCTCTATTAATATTTTCTAAAAACTCTTCTCTTTTTTTCTAGTTAGTAATTTATTTCAAAATACTTTTTTCCTCTAATATTCAAAATAATTTTTACCTCTTAAATAATTATTTTAATATATATATATAATTATTATTTCAGTGACTCCCATGAGTTTTTCATAAAATTTATCTTTTCTCTCATTAATATTTACATTGATAATCGCATAGGGGTATAGAATCTAATTATAAAAATGTGATAAATTTCATCTATTCAGACATAAAATATAGATAATTTTGTAAAATATTTTATGGTTTAGTTATTTTTTGAAGGGTTACAGTTTAAATGAGTGTTAATAGTTTTGTTTTGGATATCACTGTATATCATTAAAAAAACATGAATTTCATTTCTATATATTTTCCCTCAAGATTTATATATAATATATTTTTTATTTATTTTAAGTGTTAATGAACATTAAAAATTTTGGTGATTTTCTTCCTCCCTCTCTCAAGATGTTTTAAAAATCACAAACACTCACATGTGTTTATAAATTTTTTTTGAGTGTTTTTAAGTATCATAATTTTAGTTTAATGTGAAAAAATTAATAGGCATAATGACGTATTTGATGTACATAAAAGAGGTGGTACGTAAAACTTGTTAGGGGATTTTATATATCACCTTTCATGTATCATGATTATGGAAACCTATTGTGCACTAAATTGAAGGTGTTTGAAGGAAGTAGAGGAGGTTTCACCTAACGATGAATATATAAACACTTAAATAACTTGATGGTGTGTTGCACATGATAGACAAATCCATGACATTAGAGGTCCAAGTGAGAAGAAGACCCACCGACCAACCTGTTTTGAATGTAAAAGATCCTTTTTATAGAAGGTGTCCAATAGGTACCAAATGGATTTTTTTCTCGATAGCTGGAAGAAGTCTTCTATTATCACCTAGTTTCACATAGTTTATTGACTACAACATGGAGGTTACAAGGTAACATGTGGTGTTTATGTAGCTATATCGTGATGACATTTACCCGGGTAAAAATAGATATAACTCTTTTATTATTTGAATTAATTTCACTTGAAAATATATAGAATATTACTTGTACTCTTGGAGATTATAAAAGGATTTTATTGGACTCCTTGAAGATAAAAATTTCCCCCATCAATATTCATGGATAAATCTGACCTTCAATTTATTGAATTCTCAAATCAACTAAATGTTTCAATTTCACGGTCAGAAATCTTTCAATGAATTCACCATCTCTACCTAACATATCACACAAAATATCTGTAATCCTTTTAAAATATTTGTAGTGTTTTGGAAAATTAAAACCTTTATCCTCTAATCAACTTTCTCCAATGGGTTATCACTCTGAAAAAGGATGGTATTGGCTTCTTATCTTCTGAAAAAACCCAAGAGGGTGCTCACAAACCATTATTTTGAGATACGGATATCCAGATCATTGGTAAGATAAAAAATATTATTATTATTTATCTCTTTAGTTTAGTGGTGGCATCATACGGGCTCCAATTTATCTATTTTTAATGTACTTATCAACATTCTTCTATGTCATTACACTATCACATTGCATCATTTATCATCGATTTAGATACTTATATAAACCTATTTCAATCATTTCAATTCATAATGTAAAATTTTATTACCTTTTAAATTTCATTGAATCTATCATCTATTGATAAATCAATTTTTATCTTAATTATTTCATCGTATCGAAATCTTTTTATTTTGGATTGTATTTTGCCTTTTTCATTATTATTTTTAGTTTTGAAATTTTCCACCTCTTTACATATTTATATAACCAACACTAGTAAGAGGATAATTAAATAAAAACATAAAAACCTAATAAATTATATATTATAAGAAAATTTATGGGGTTAAGAGATATAAAGAACATAATTCCATCAATAATATCCAAGAAAAAACAATCTTGATTGAAATTTTGATTGCAACATAAACCCTCACCCAATGTCCTAAAATTATTCATACATATTATTATGATTTATTATAATAAGATAACACTTTTTATATATCTATACCATAAAAATATTTATACTTATTATATAATATATCATTCAATTATAAAGTTTTACTTCCAATTTATTAATAATTGTTCACTAAAAAACATTTGAGGTGTTATAATTTATGTTTCCCTTGCATGTTTAGGTTTTATGGTTCTAATAATTGTACATTTTTTCATTGTTTAATCATCTAAATAATATTTAAAATTTAATAATTATTAAATTTATTCATTATATAAAATTTTATAGTCATTCATATATGGAGGTGAAAAAAATGGTTTACATCACTTTATGAAGATGGCAGTCTGTATGTACTCACGAGCAATGTTTTTATTTTACAATAAATAGAATAAAATAATGTTAAATAGTAATATATCCATATAGAATCATAATAAAATCATAAATATCATATATATTCACTAAAACCATATATAGGACTAACCAGTTTCGGTAGACCAAAAAAATGAATCACATCACTTTGTGGATGTGGGAGTCCACATGTACACACAAACAATGGTATCATTTATCAAAGGATGAAACAAATATAGGAATAGATTTTACCAATAATATATAAACATTTAAATATAATAATTATACATATTTCATAATGATAATATTATTAAGAAAAATTTATAGGAGCCTAAGGATGAAAGAAACATGATATGGATATATAAAAAAAATTTCTTATTCCTTTGAAAATCTCTATTGTCTTACACAATAATCTTAAAAGTATAGGTATTGTGGGAATAAAAATATATATATTAAATTGGGAAGGATGATAGGTTGATGTTATGGAATTTATTTTCCAATACATAGTGCTCAATGTGTGTGAACAAGTGAAGGGGGGAGTGCCATTTTATATAGGTGGTGGCAGGAACTGTTGTGAATACTTAAAAAATTAAAATATTTTAGGATAATATTCATGTAAAATTGGAAAAAGGTAATAAAATAGAATATAATATAATGGTGGGTCTAAATCACCCAAAACAATTACAATATTCCATGTTTGTGAGATATTTTATATGTTATCTTATGGTTTAACCCCTCCTTTTATTCATTTTTACCATTACAATAGTGAAAAATCTCTACCATTGTTACTATTCATACTATACCAAACTAAAATTGAACTATTTAGTAATATATATAAATACTGATATAAAATACTGAAATAATTTTTCCAAATAATATTTCTATAAGTTTTGTAAAATTATTTTAAAATTAGCATATATAATGTAACAAAAACTATATTTAGAAAATTAGTTTTTTGTAAAAACCTAAATTTAATGCAATTCCATTACAAGTAAAAATTAAGAGATGTCAGTTAAAAAATAATATCGAATATATTATCTAAAAATTACATTAAAATCACTCATAGATAATTATTAGTTTTATTTACTATGATAAATAGACATTGCAAGAATAAATTCAGATTTCAGTAAAACATCTATCTGTTACCTTTAAATGATGTTCAATTGATTTGAACCCAATTTGAAACTCTTGAATCCATTTCTAAAAAGTGAAAAAATAAATTTTCCATAATTTTAATACTCTAAATTATTTTTAAAAGTAATCATATATGAAAAAATTTAAATATATAATCAAATATTTCAAAATAGTATTTTAGGATCAATAGTATTTTTTAAGAAAAGTATATATTTTTTTAATTTATTTTTCATTAGAGTACCGTAATGTGTGATTAATTTTATAATTTATAAGAATAATTCATTTGTGTTTATGGTTTCAAGCTTCAAAAGTAGTTGAAAACATTGATCTTAATAAATAAAAATTTATTCTAAAATCAACGAGAGTTACAACCCCAACTCTCCCCACTACCACTTGAGTCACTATCCAATTCTACACCTTATTGATGCTTATTCATAATCCCATCACATTCCCATCCTACATATAAGAAAGGTTTGATATTTATATTATGTGTATGATCCAATTATCTTAATGGTCAATATTCTATAAGAGAAATTCTTCCTCAATACACTATATTCAATTTGATCCATGCTTCCTCAATATGATACATTCATTTCAAGAAACTCTAAAAAAGGGTTATCTTCTCTACATGTAACTCTAACTCAATGTTCTATATTCCCTATGATCCACTATAACAAAATGTTCAATATTCATTGTAAGATAACTCTACCACAATGGGCTATGTTACCTATAAATCATCAATCCTCAATATTCTATATTCCCTTAAATCCAATCTACCTAAATGGGGAATATTAACTATAATCAATCCTTTCTCAATGGGTTATATTCATTTTCTGTCACTACTGGAAATTTGGTCTATAGCCACGGTTCTAAACCGTGGCTATAGTCCCTCAAACCGTGGCTATAGGTAATAGCCACGGTTCCTAAAACCGTGGCTAAGTTTGGCGTGGCTATAGGCCCGGACCTATAGCCACAGTTTCAACCGTGGATATAGGTATATAGCCACGGTTCAAACCGTGGCTATACTAAAGGCCGGAAATACTTAATTGCCATGGTTTATAACCGTGGCATTATGTCTATAGCCACGGTTAATAACCGTGGTAATAAACCAATAGTAACGATTTAAACAGTGGCTATAGGGTGTCCAAATCCATAAAAAAATACCCCCCCAACCCCCTCGACACCCCCCAGACATCCCCTGGACACCCCCTGGACACCCCCTGCCACCCCCTGCCAGTCCCCCCTACCACCCCCTGCCAGTCCCCCCTTGCCACCCCCCTGCCAGTCCCCCCTGCCCCCTGCCACCCCCCTGCTAGTTCCCCCTGCCCCCTGCTAGTCCCCCCTGCTAGTCCCCCCCCCCTGCCAGCCCCCCCTGCTTGTCCCCCTGCCAGCCCCCCCCCCCCCTGCCCCCTGCTTGTCCCCCTGCCAGCCCCCCCCCAGCCCTGCCCCCCCAGCCCCCTGCCAGTCCCCCCTACCTAGACACCCCCCCTGCTTGTCCCCCCTTTCCACCCCCTGCCCCCTGCCACCCCCTGCTAGTCCCCCCTGCCACCCCCTGCTTGTCCCCCTGCCAGTCCCCCCCCCCCACCTGCCACCCCCTGCTTGTCCCCCTGCCACCCCCCCCTGCTTGTCCCCCTGCCAGCCCCCCCCCCCCCCCTGCCCCCTGCTTGTCCCCCTGCCACCCCCCCCCCCATGCCCCCTGCTTGTCCCCCTGCTAGCCCCCCCCCCCCCCCCCCCATGCCCCCTGCTAGTCCCCCCCTGCTTGTCCCCCTGCCAGCCCCCCCCCTGCTTGTCCCCCTGCCAGCCCCCCCCCCTGCTTGTCCCCCTGACATCCCCCCCTACCCCCTGCCAGCCCCCCTACCCCCTGCTAGTCCCCCTGCCCCCTGCCAGCCCACCTGCCCCCTGCAAGTCCCCCTGCCCCCTACTAGGCCCCCTGCCCCCTGCTAGGCCCCCTGTCAGTCCCCTACTAGTCCCCTTGATCTGATAACCATGTTTATCTGATCTGATAACCACAACATCTTCAGAACTTCCAGATTCAGGTTTAACAGGTACCAATTCACCAATTCTGACATGTTTAGCAGCATGAGATAAGACAGGAACAGACTGAACTACATCAGATTTACAGACCATGTTTAGCACCCCTCCCCCCTGCTGGACACCCCCCCTGCCTGGACAGCAGCCCACCCCCCTCCCTGGATAGCACCCCCCCTCCCTCCCCCCCTGGACACTGGACTCCCCCTGCATATTTACCCCTACTGGACACTGGACCCCTGCTGGACACTGGACCCCTACTCCCCCCCACCCCTACCAGCCCCCTTGTACCCCTACTGGACACAGGACTCCCCCCCTGGAAATTAGTTCTTGGGATTCCCAAATCATATTTACCCCTATTGGACACTGGACTCCCCCCTGGAC